>JADMNL010000023.1:97492500-98692500 GCA_016271365.2 Neoceratodus forsteri | reverse complement strand
TTGTTTTGTTTTGTATGTTAGTTTTTTACCCTAAATTAAAGGTCTAAATACAAAAGTTCTTCTACTTTAGTCCCAGCAGAAGTTCAGTCACACAGCAGTCCTTTCTCCTGGAGTCTTCTGCAAGCTGATATGGGAGGAGGAGAGATTTGATAGTAGCAGTGGAGCGTAAGCAAAGATAAAGCCAGGAGTAGAAGGGGAAGGAAAGCAGTTGATATGTCAAATCAATTGTACCTTACCAGTGGATAAATATGGCACACATGGGGAAGGAAGAGACTTAATGACAGTTACAGGTGTCTTTTATTTTGGCTGAACTTAGCGATTTGTAGAAGTTTATTGAAACTGTGCTAGTTAGTTTCAGTACAGTTTGTAATTGGTTCCAAATGGAGGAAGGGCATATGCAATAGCACGTTTACCAAAGGAAGTCCAAGTCCTTGGTATGTCAGCATAATAAAGTCAGATTTTCTTAACGAGTATGCACTTGTGAGATACTAATAAGGGAAGAGAATAGCTTGGCAATTTCTGCAGGAGCAGTTTAAGAGTCCATAGCCCAGCATGGAGCAGGCTTCTAGTAGTAAGGGATGTCCAACCCAACAGCTGCATATAAGTCACAGTGGTGCGAGCAGTGAGGAGTTGGTAATGAAACCGTGCACGTACGGTGATAAAGGATGTCCAGTTTACTTAGATTTGCAAGAGTGGTGGAGGAATAGATTACATCACCATAGTTGAGTAGGGGAGAAAGTGGCCTGCACAAGCTTGTTTCGAGTTTCAAGGGGAAAAGGGGCCTATTTCTGTAGAAGAAACCTAACCTTGCTTTTAACCTTCTAGAGACATCTTCGATGTGGTCACTGAAAGATAATTTATTGTCAATCCAGATACCTAGATATTTAAATTTGGTTACAACTTCCAGAGGCTCGTTTAGCGTGGTGACAATGAAGTCTTGGGCAAGAGTATTGGGGCCTGAGACAGCACTGCGGAGAATATCATCGCTTTAGTCTTCTTCGCATTGAGCAGAAGCTTTGCCTTTATTAAATTATGCTCAAGCTGTGCTAAGTCCGCTTGAAGCACTCCTTGACTTCAGATAACGATGAGCCAGAAGTATACAACACAGTATCATCTGCAAAAAGTGCAGATTGGACGTAGATATGTTAGCATCTAAGTCATTGATGTACAGAGAAAACAAGATAGGGCCTAAGATGGATCCTGAGGGACTCCTCTTGCAACTGGCAAGGCAGCAGAAAAAACCTTCCACCTTTACTTTTGGAATCTTCCAGTTAGGTAGCTAGAGAACCACTGGGTGGTATGGTATGTGGCACCCAACTTTGCAAGGCAATTGACTAATAGTTTGTGATCAACAGTATCTAAAGCTTTGCTGAGGTCCAAAAGACTGCACCAGTTACCTTCTTAGCATCTATAGCAGAGATCCAATCATTGGTTCCTTTTGCTAGTGCAGTGATTGTGCTATGATTAGCCCAGAAGCCAGATTGAGCTGGGTTAATGAGAGAGAGGTTTCAAGTGAGATTTTAACTGAATATGGATCAGTTTTTCGAGAACTTTAGAAAGGATAGGCAATATGGAGATAGGCCTATAGTTGTTTACATCGCATGGGTCACCAGATTTAAATAGAGGGAGGATATGTGCTGATTTCCAGCAGGACGGCACAGCAGCAGATGTAATGGAAAGATTGAAGATGTGGAGAATTGGGGCAGTGAGATGGGCATAGCCTGACCTTAGGAAAAAGGGTTCCAAGCCATGGTCCCTCGCTTTTGGTGTCTAAGTTAAGAAGAGAATCTTCTACTACTATAAGTTATCTTGCTGGTTGGAAGGGACTGGGTGCAGGACTAGATGTGGCGGGGAGGGTATGCTGGCTCACCGCACCACCAGCATAAGGTGATGAGTCAAAAGCTAAACCAGCTGTGGCAAAGTGGGAGTTAAGTTCCTCCAGGATTAGGGACTTGTTTTCCACAATCTTGCCACTCGACTATCTTTGTTGGGACAGAGGGGCTATGGGCGTCCTTCTATAGCTTTGATAGTCTTCCATATTTTATGAGGGTTACCTTTAGCTTGTTCGAGAGTAGAAATATAATAGTTAGCTTTAGCAGAGCGAAGTTTTTTCACACAGTTATTCCTGGCTGTTCTAAAGGCTTGCCAATCCGAAGATTCTTTGAATGTCTAGCTTTAGCCCAGAGCTTATCTCGAGCTATAAGGGCTGCCTTGAGATCTGAGGTGAACCAGGGATTGGAATTGTTCCGTACCTTACTTTGATGAAAGGGGCATGCTTATTTATTATTGTAGTGAGTTTGTCATTAAGGATGCAAGCTGCCTTGTTGACATCTTTGGCTAGGTAAAGATCTTGCCATCTGATCATGCTCAGGTCAGATAGAAATTTACTGCACTGAATTTACGAAAGGATCTTTTGTTATAAAGATGGGTTGCAGCCGGCCTTAATTTGAGATCTTATGCAAGCAACAATTCCATGATCGCTCATGTCGTTGTGAAACACTGCCAAATGAGATATTTTGTGTGGATGGGTGGTTAGTACCACATCTAGAATGGAACTGTTGGCAGTATTTAGAGTGTTGTTCTAGTAGGTTCTCTGACTAATTGCCCAAGACCTAGCTCATCACAAAGGGATTTGAGGCCATGTGATTTAGGTGACAGCCAGTACACTGTGTGATTAGTACACAGTGGAGTAAGATATCAAATTACACCATGGTGCAAAGTGTTACCAATGGCACCACTCAGTTGCTATGTCCCCAGTGGGCCAATGTGGCAGTAAATGTGCTTCAGCATGAACTACAAATTGTGGAAACTGGGGTATTACTTGGGTATTACAAATCACAGTTTGTCATGGTTGGTTAACATAACATCTAGGGAGGCAGCCCTGGTGTCTCGCTCCCTAATTTATGTTTTCCCTGCATAATACAATGCCAGCTATCAGTGCAATTCCATTAATTTTGGCTATACCTATATCACTTGCCCCTAGAGCTTATGGGTGAAGGGTGACAAACCTGGGGTCCTAATGGACAACCACATTATACAGTTACAACTATCAGGAAATGTGGTGTTACTGATCCCTCATGGTCCTGTTATACTAGATCATAAGCAATGTTTACATTATAAGTCAACTTATTTATGTGGAGATCAGGTACCCTCCTATCCTTATAAGCAGAAAGAGTATACCTTCAAACTTTTGAGGCCTTGGGCATTGAAAAGATTGAAAGGTAGAATCAATCATGATGTGTCCTTGCTGGCGAGCCATAGAACATTTGGGTCTGCAGTAATGGCACTTAGGATGTCATGAATCTAACCCTTCATGCTTCGTCCATGTATAGTGTTGCCAATGAGACCCATTTGGCAGATAGCTGGGTGGATTACAGTAGCAAAAGTCTGTACCACCTGATTGAACCTCCACATTTAGTCATTCCATGTTTCTCACTCATATCTATTAAGGCTCTTAGATACAGGCAAGCAACTCAAGCATTGGTGTTACAACAGAAAACATCATCAGCAGATGCTGCTCAAAGGCTGAATGGATACCAGTTATTTCCTGGTGGGATTGGTCCTTTGGAACTTTGGGAACCAGCCTACTCTAGTGGTAGTTCTATTTGTAGTAATTCAAATAGCTACTTCTATTTGTACATATTGTATATACAAGCACATTCAACAATATTTCAGGACATTTTAAGCTATTTGCTCAGGATCCACAGTTACTGTGATACCTGAGGCAACTCAGGTATCAAAGAAAGGATTGTAATATAAGGGTCCTCTACAATCCCAAAAATAGGATCAAAGAGGGGTTGTAAGAAAATGGGAAGGTGTATATAAATATGAATGTATATATGCTGTATTATAGGAGCCACAATGAGAGACTGTAAGTGCACGTAAGCACAGGCCAGAGGCTGTAAGGTCAGGCTGCAGAACTAGCCTGTAATTATGGTGGTCACTCCCAAATGGAAAGGTGCTGTAGGAGAATGTGCACCCTGCAGAGCATGATCAGACCGTATAGGATGACCTACTGCTCATACTGACCTGCTGGTCCTGGTAACCTGTTTTCACAGAGCAGCTCTGTACATGACTAGAATGAGCCACCTGGACTTATTGTGCAACACCTGCAATTTTGTGGAGCCTAACTGGTTTTGTAATGTGCTGAGAAAAACTGTATATAAGCTTTGTAAATCTGCACTGTTTTGAGTACTCCAAGGAAGCTACACAGAGGAAAGTGTGGTTCCGTGTCTAATAAAATCTTCTCAGACTCAGTGATTGCCTTGTCTCCATCTCTTGTTGGGAAATCCTATAGCAGGTCTATTAGGAGTCCCTTGTCTTAACATTACAGGCGTCCTGAAGATCCATGAGAGGACTTTCCACTGGGGTTCTCACCAGTTCATTTTGGTTTTCTAATGCTTTGTAAATTTCCTCTTCCTAATGTTCTATTTTATTCCATGTTGTATCACTTCAGCAAGCGCCTGTATCCAATACTATCTTGTCTCCTGTTGTATAGCACTGCTTTTTGACCTTAATGTTGTCCTACCCAGGACCTCCTTGCAAATAAGTTTGCTCAATGGAGCCTTTTCCTGGTGAAATAATAAATAAATAAATACAAATATAAGTTCAGGAGGTGCCATCCCTCAACTTCAAATGACACCATATCATCCTGACACCAAACTATTGCTCATTGAAGGAAGAAACAAGGATCCAATCTTCATCTGCCTTCCTATGCACCTAGAGGTAGAGGTAGAAAGCCAGAATTTTTCACCTACAGCCATGCTAGTGCCAAGCCAGGGTCTGGAACTGACTCTATGAGCAAAACATGAGCTGAGCTGTGGTTACTGCAGGTTGTTCTCGACAAAGGAGTTGAATGTTTCAGACACCTGCACTAGCTGCTCGGGCTGACACAATTGCTTTCTTTGACCATAAATGTCTAGGCTTGACCTTGGCTCTTACCTGTTTATATGTAGAGATCGAGCTGAGCTAGGCATTGCTTCCGAGCCTGTGGCTTGCCCACCTCTACCTAGCAGCAGAGCCTACCTACAAGTACCACCAGGAGATGTGCACCCAGAGAAGATGCCCAAGTCCAAAGCTAAACCAAGTAGCAGAACTGTTTCATAATT
The DNA here is from genome assembly GCA_016271365.2 of Neoceratodus forsteri. Classification (NCBI taxonomy): domain Eukaryota; kingdom Metazoa; phylum Chordata; order Ceratodontiformes; family Ceratodontidae; genus Neoceratodus; species Neoceratodus forsteri. The sequence continues at coordinate 98,687,392 of JADMNL010000023.1, read as the reverse complement.
TTCTGTGTGCCATCCCAAACAATACTCCTTAATGTTCATAGCCTGTGTAACATCTTGGTTTTGGCAAATGAATGGTGCTGGGAGTGAGAGTTACCTGGGAATGGAAGGCAAAGTGGGGCAGAGGTATGTGCATGTAACTGTTGCTAAGAACTGTTAAACTGTCACTATCTGGAATTTGCCTCCATAAGTATCATCCACTAAAATGGCCAGCTTACAACTATATGTGACAGTGCTGTACTGGTAGACCTTAGGGTTCTTCACTGTGAGTGGTGGCTACAACTGTCTTGCTGCCAGCAGCACCAGCGTCACCCTCAACAGGTGGGATGGCAACGGGCCACTGAAGGTTCGAATGGGGGTCACGTGGATGGAATCACCCAACAAGGAGAGGCAGAGTCATACACAGAGGTTGAATGAAGCAAAGATGTTTATTTGACTAGGGAAGGAGGACATTGTCATACAAGAAAATACTAACAACAAAACAACAGGGAGTATGGACAGCATTGTGGATATCTAGGCAGTAACAAGTAACAAATAACTATATAATGTAAAACTCTAACATGTACTATAGTTCTAAAACTCTAAAATAGCTCTGCAAGTTATATCAATACTGTACAGGCTGTAGTAGCACTCTATCCCAATCCTGAGGTGCTAAGTGGAAAAACCACCACTAAAAGTCTATTGGTGCTAAAGGAAGGCCACCTTTTCCTGATGTCTTCATTCACACAGCTGGCCAGTGAAAGAAAGCAATGGGCAAAAAGGAAAATAGGGTTCTACTTGGTACCAAGCGATACCTAGAGAGAGGTTGGAGGGATGTGAGAATTTTAAACAGACCCTAATTCTTCAGCCAACCCACTTTCTAAGGTTGCCAGAATAATTTCACACAATAGCACTGAAATCTGCTGAACTCTTCCCGGCACAAACCCTCGACCAGGGCAGCCAAGGATGAAGGAACAAAGACTTGGCATCAAATCCATTTGAAAGGATTGCCAAGGATGAAGAGTCACTGCAATTCCTCAAGCACAAACCCTCAACTAGGACTGCCAAGGACAAAGAAACAAAGCCTGGCTGAAGTTCCTCGGCACAAACCTTTGACCAGGGCTGCCAAGACGAAGGAACAAATACTTGGCATCAAATCCACTTGCAAGGATTGCCAAGGATGAAGATCTGTTGCAGTTTCCTGGCACAAACTCTTGACCAGGGCTGCCAAGGATGAAGACACATTAAAGCTTCTTTGGTGAAGGATCCCCAGGAAAACCACCAAGATCAAGCTGGATCCCAGAAGATGAAATGGTACAAGCAAAGAAACAAGCAGGAAGAGCTCAGGACGAAGATCAAAGTCATGTAGTGTCCAGAACCAGAAGAACAACAAACCAGCAGACGTGGATACACACTGGCCACATCAGACTCGACTACTGGTGAATGATTTGGAGTGACAGACAAGGCTTCTTCAGGACATTCACTTCAAAGCTGACCAAACCACAAGAAACCAGGAGCCGGTGGTCACAAGTCACACAGGGTTACTTTGGTTTTGACCAAGGCGGCCAACAGGAAGGGTGTTCTGTGAAGTTCTTTGTTGACTGGGGACTGCTTCAGTGAATAATCAGCTGTGAACAACCCAACCAGGTGTGTTGCGGCAGAAGATTGAGTCCATGCACAATCAGTTGGCACTACGAACACTGCTAAATACACTTTTCATTGCACCAAGGTGTTTGGTTGTTGCGGGGCAATTTGTCAGTAATGGGGCAAATCACCAGAGTCTGGGGCAATTGTTCATTGCAGGGGCAATTTGTCAGGAACAGGGCAAATTACCAAAGTCCAGGGCAATTTATCGTTACAGGGGCAATTTGCCAGGAACAGGGCAGAGCACCAAAGTCCAGGACAATTGTTCGTTGCAGGGCAAATAACGAATCCCAGTAACTATACAATCTTGGTACTATGCAATCAACACAACAGTTCAGATACTAGTCAATACACATTTTCACCAGGCGACAGTCACTGGATGGCAGTTGTGTACTACGCACCCTTGCTTCGTGACCCTGACAATAGTACTGCATTTGTGGGTTCCTTCTGGTACTAGGACCTGGCTACCTCTGGCAAGCTTCAGGATAAATGCCCTTCCGCCCCTGAGCCTTCTTTTCCCTGGGCCTTCCTTGCCTTCTTTACTACTGGGCCCCTCTATCCTACGATGAGGCCCTTCTACTCTTGGCCCCTTGTGGCCGTGGGCCTATTCTTCTCAGGCCCTTTAATTGCTACGGCCTTTGCTGCCCTCAGATCTTTAGTGGGCCTGATGTTGCCCTTTAGCAGTGGGCCTATTCTTCTGGGTCCGTTTTCTCTCTCTCTCTCTCTCTCTGGGGCTTTCTTTCTGTTGCTGGGCCCCTTTAAATCTTTGTGGGCATGTGATGTCCCCTTTATCTCTCTGAGACTGCTTTACCCCTTAAAATTCCTTGGGCTGGTCAGTGCCCCGTAATTTTTTAGGCCTGTTTCAGGCTTTTCTGTCAGTCAGTTCCCTTGCCCGCCTCAGCACTGTCCCTCTATGAATATTTATTTATCTCCCCTCTAGGCCTTCCCAGACCCCTCCTGTGGACATCACTTGCCTAGATAAATATTTAAATTAATGCTCTGGCCTGTCCACAGCTCTCAGACATCTTCTCCAGTGTCCTGAGGGCTAAAAAACAAAACAGTTTTGTTTCATTTAACTTTCTGGTGGATAGCACCTTGCACTGGTGCTGCAACTGACTCACCACCCTGGCCTTGGGTGAAGCTGCTTCAGTTGCGGTGGGAGGTTCTTGCTGGCAGAGGGAGGGCTTCTGGCAGGCAGGCAGAGAGGTGGATGACTAGGGACCTCATGGGTCTTCAGGACACCCAATGGTCTCTTCTCCTTAGGATGCGGCTCCTGGCACCTCGACGATGAGGACGGAAAGTTTTCTTTTAAATAAAATAATAAACAGGGCTGAACTGAGCCCACACCATGGCGCCGGGATGAACTGGTCGGGGACCGCCTCGCACACGCTGGAACTGATGGCTGCCAGGAGGGACAAGAGGTGGACCACAGGTAAGCCCTATTTCTAACTATTAACCTATGTCCCTCTCCCTCGCATGCTGGAAAGTGGATGTCTTCTTCAGAGTGCCTGGGAGCACTCCCTTTTGGGCTGATCTTTGCCACTTCTCAACAAATGGCTGCCCACTTTCTTGGCCACTACTGCACTGCCTCAACTGGTCAGCATTTAGAACATGTATCCCTGGCAGCGCTGGCCAGTTCCCCAACAGCCCAGCATGAGCTGCACTCAAAAATGCTCCCTTGGCTTGTACTGCTTCCCTCAAGGGGGACCAGGATGGAGCAGATAGCCAGGAGAGCAAAACAAAACTTTTCTGCATCAGCTGCTTTAGTGGGGGGAAACATACTGGCAGGGGCCCATACACTCTACCCTTTCTCTGCCCACACATGGGGTCCCTGGGGCACCTTTTCTTTATTTCTGTTGTGCCCCAACTTTGGGGACTACACATACTCACCATACCAACATTGATTGATGTTGTGATTCTCAGGAATACCATTACAAACAGTTGCAAGCTGCAAAGACATGTATTTAGCTTCACCTCCTTAAAAAGACAAAAGATTGTTACCAACAAGAGATAGAAGGAGAATGCTCAATTATTGTCCTCCGTGATCTCTCATCAGTGTTTGATACTATGGACCATGGGCCCAGTGGTGGCAGTCTGTCTGCATTGAGGTATACATCTGCATCTGCCAAATCAAGGGAATGGAGTGGATTGTATGTGTGAATTGTGGATGCCTACCTTAGCGTTTTCTATTTATGGCAGTTATTATTTTTATTTTTGATCTTTGTGTTGTGCTGATTAGGGTGGTGGGGAGGAGGGCTTCATGGAAGTAGTCTGGGGAACTAGTGCTAGTTATATGCTGTTTCTGGCCTGTCAGTCCATCCTGCCTTTTGTCTCTCACCACACCACAGCTGCTGATGTCCAGAGTTCCAGACCCCAGCCTGTTTTTGTGGTCCTACTTGTCTGATTATTTTTTTGTACCCTTCCTGCTTAGCTGCCTCTTCTGTCCATTGATTGGACCACCAACTTGATCCAGCCTTTGCAGAATGATGTGCTTACTCCTCCTCTCCTGCTGTAACACACATGCGCACTGGATCATTTGCAGAAGGAAGCAGCACGTATAGTGCACACAAGGTGCACTTGAGGATGAGAAATGGATGAGCAGGCAAGCAAATAGTAAAATTGGTGGATAAAGTCCCTACAAAAGCAAATGAGTCAGCCATAGTGGAGAAATGGTGTGCAGTGCACAGATTCAGGACAGACACCTGGACTGGGTGTCTGGAGTGAGTTGGAGGCAGAATAGAAAACCGTGAGAGGAAATAAGATGAAGGGAGCCAAAGTGAGATCCAGGGAGTGAGTAAATGACAGCCAAGGCCTGTTTCCATCATATGGTGAAAAAATGGGAGCAGATGACACATCTGGGCAGCCTGTGGGCCAGTGAGGAAATAAGGATATTCCATGTGCCTAGTCTGACTGTCTGTAAAGGTTAAACACATCCAAACTTAATATAGTGGTCCAGAGTTTCAAAGGGTGCCAGCAGGGCTTGTTTCAAAACCTTATTAAACCCTTGCATCCCCACAGTTGTGGCATTCTGATTGCTGCAACTGTACCCACTTTACAACCTTGGGCATAGTTGCAACAGTTTATCTTTCTTTACAGCAGCTTGTGGCAAAGTTCAGCTGCAGGTTGTATGTTAGGTGCCAAACTATGATACGTTGTGACCACAACAAGATGGTCTATTGAGCATCAATGAATACAAGGGATATAAAATCCCTCTAGGTTGCCACAAACCTGTTTCTTCATAGCTTTGATGCCCCAGGGCTTGCAACAATTCTAATGTTTTGAAAATCCGGCCTGGAATCTGATATCCCAGTATTCATTTTAGTCTTAGAATGCATACTGGGATCTTAGCTCACTGTATTAATTTTGCAGTCTTGGTTTTCACAACTTAGTATAGTTTAATTTACTAGCCCCAGGAAGAGACAGTGACCCAGTACATGGGGGCTGCTTGTCTGATCACATGACCAGCTGTTTCACTATTCTAGCAACCATGGGAGGGCCATTCACAACAAGGTGGCCAGCAATGGAGAAAGGTGGGTTGTGTCAGTTCCTTCTCATGCCTGGGGGACAGTTAATTTTATGAAATTTGGGAGCTGGGGGAGGAAGGTGGGACTTGGGTGCTGCTAAAAAATGGCAAGAGGAGGAGAAGGTGGCCAGATGCAGAGGCAGGCGGTGTGCAGTCACCATGAAGGAGTTTTCTTTAATGAAAGTTGAAATTGTGGGTGCTGGGGAGAGGGCACTTGTTGCAGAGGGTGGGGGATAGGGTTGTTCCTTACATGATTGGGCTGGGGAGGAGGGTTAGCAACTGTTGTTTTCTTTACTTTTTGTTGATAGTATTTTACAAATAAGAATAGGCATGAAAGGGCCAATATTCATTATTTGTATCCCAATAACGAATAGTGCATTATTTGCGGCATTCATGAAATACAGTTCGTTTCTCTCACACCCTTCCTAAGTTGTACAGATGGGCACCACTCTAGTGCAAGATTACTTGTTGATCGCCAATATAAACATATTTTTCTTTCTGTGTTATTGCAGATAAATGCCATCTGAATCACTGAATTTTCATTTCGTAGTATGATATAGTACAGATTTGTTATTTATTCGTCCAGCCAATCTCACAGTTGTAGAGATTTATATGAGGTCCTATAAACTGGGATTAGGATTTGCTCTTGTGCTGGAAGAAAATCAATCAGATTGCCTCCAACATATTTGGCTTCCAAATTTGTGTTGAGGTAACATAAACTAGGTCATTCTACTCACAGATGTTGCAATGGAAGATTGAGATGACACAAGGAAAGGGGCAGGTCAGTTTTGCTAATGTGAAGGCTAGCATGGAAATGGTGTACTTTGCATGCACAATGCATACAAGCCCCACTGCAAATCCCAGCTGCATTCTGAAGTGCTACCAAGCCTCTAGAATGGCTGCAAGCAATTATGTAGGGTGGTGCTGGGGTATGACTGAGGATGAGAGTAGCATTGAAGGATTGTGATTCTTGAGGGACCATAATGACCAAAGGACTTGGATGGGGAACAGGGCTTGAAGGCAGATCTACTGGCCACCAAGGACTAGTAACAGGCTTCAGTGTGGGAGTGGTCACTGTGTCCACCAGGGAGACAAGGCATTCCAAAGTAAAATTGTAACTGCGACCACCCAAAAGTGGGCTATGATGTAAGGTCTGGGCAGTTGGGGGGTGGATAAGAAAAAATACTCACCGTGAGTAATGTTTTTCTTCAAATGGAGTCTTGCTGTATTCTGACTATGTTGCAGTTAGCCCCAGCAATTGAACTGCCCCAGAGAGTAAAGGGTTAACTCTATGCAAAGGCATAGAACGTTGAGCTCGAGCTCGGTTTTCAAACCTCTGTCTGTGGTACTCTGAAATATAACCATCAGATTCTTATGAGCACTAAACTAGCTAACTAAAAGGGAGAAATTGTTTCCAAAATGTTGTGCCAAATGGCAAAACAAAGCTTTAAGGTTAGAAGACTCAAGTTGAGAACACCCAAAAGAACACAACAGAACAGGTAGTGGTTTACCAAAATGCTTAATAACAAACAAACAGAAACCCCCTATGAGATGGGGGCATGACCAGTATACCTCTGGGGTCAGCACTGTGCCTGCCCCACCATATCCCAAAACAACTAGGTTCCAGGAGGGAGGCAGGAGGAGGTCAGAATACAGCAAGACTCCATTAGAAGAAACATTACTATGGTGAGTAATTTTTCTTCAAACAACATGAAGTCTTGCTGTATTTTGACTATATGCAACTACCAAGCAGTACCCTATGGAGGAGGGATACAGAACCTATTTTGGGAACAGTCTCTGCAGCAAGCTGTGCAAACCTAGCATCACTTATGACAGATTGTCCAAGAGTAATGCTTGGTGAAGGTGTGAACAGATTTCAGGTAGCTGCTTTACATATATCCACTAAAGATATATCTAGCTGCTGCAATTGAAGCAGCTGTACCTGTGGTAGAATAAGCCCTCAGGCCTGATGGAGGCTCCTTCCCAAGTTTGGAGTAGCAGAACTGAATACAAGAGACAATCCATCTGGCAATAGACCTTTGGTAGCAGGTTTGCTCTTTCCCACCTCACCATAAGTGAGAAACAATTGAGAACAATCCTTCCTATGGGCCTTATTATGCTCAATATAGTAACTGAGAGCTCTTTTCACATCCAGACTGTGTAACTTCCTTTCTCCAGAGGAAGCATGATCAGTGAAAAGACAGGCAGAGACATAGACTGGTTCAGATGAAAGTCTGACACCACCTTGGGAAGGAATTTTCTATTGGTGTGAAGGACCACCTATCTCTATGAAAGGAAATGAAATCAGGTTCCACTGATAAGGCCTGTAGTTCACTGATCCTCCTAGCTGAGGTAATGGCTACCAGAAATGCAGTTTTCCAAGTCAAGTATTTCAGCTCAGCTGAAGATAAAGGTTCAAAAGGGGCTACATAAGCTGTGCAATACAGATGTTCAGATCTGAAGAAGGAGTAGGCTCCCGAAGAGAGGACTGACATGGACCAAGCCTTTGAAGAATTTCTTGAAAACTGGATGAGAAGCTATGGAAGAGGCCTTACCAACTAAAAGAAAAGCAGACACGGCTGCCAAGTGTACTTTAAGAGTAACAGGCTGAAGGCCTAAACTGTTAAGATGTACCAAATAGTCCAAAACAATGGCAATGTCAGCCAGCTCTGGCTTAATATGCCTACTGGAACACCAAAACCAAACCTTTTCCATTTGAGTTGTAAGTCTTCCTAGTAGCAGGTTTTCTGCTAACTTTTAAAATATCCAAGACTGATTGGGACAGATGCAACTTGCATATTCTAGCTCTTCAAGAGCCAGACTTTGAGCTTGAGAGTCTGAAGTGGGTACAGAATCCTCCCTGAGAGGAGGTGAGGTGATTGTACTGCTTGGGAAGACACAAGGGCAGTGTTATTGACAGTGACAACAGTAGAGGATACCAAGGCTGTCTGGCCCAGTCTGGAGCCACCAGAATCACCTTGCAAGGCTGAGACCTGGTTTTATCAGGACCCTGAATATCAGAGGAAAAGGAGGAAATGCATACAGAAACCTGTTTGTCCAATTTAGTAGCAGAGCATCCTGGGGAACAGAACTCAGAAGGGGTGGTCTGCAGCAATACAGAGGAGTTGATGATTGTCTGGGGCTACAAAGAGATCTATCTCTGGGGTGCCCATCTCCTGAAAATGACTTGAAGAATGACAGGGCTCAGGGTCCATTCGTGGTGACTCTGAGAAATCCTGCTGAGATCATCTGCTAGAATGTTGTCCTTCCTGGGAGGTGCACAGCCATCAAGGAAACCTGAATTGAATAAGCTAGAGACCAAATTCTCATGGCCTCTGTGCACAAGGCCGAGGACCGAGTGCCTCCTTGTTTGTTGATGTACCACATGGTTGTGGTATTGTCTGTTCTGATCTGTACCACTTTCCCTTGGACAACTGTTGAGAATGTCTGAAGAGCCAGAAAGACAGCTCTTAATTCAAGAAGATTTATGTGCAGAAGGGACTCCTGGTGTGACCAAGTTCCTGAGCTGTGAGATGATCTAGGTGGGACTCCACCCTAGGAGAGAGGCATCTGTGGTGAGAACCACAGAAGGAACCTGACTGATAAAGGTGAACCCTTGTCTAATATTGTCCCTGCCTAACCACCACTGAAGGGCCTGGACCAAGGTTTTGGAGAGTGAAACTAATTTGAGAGAGGGTTTTTTTTCTGAGACCAGAAAGATCTGAGATGAAACTGAATATCTGTCATTTGAAATCTTGCCCCCTGAACCACTGCTGTGGAAGCTGCCATGTGTCCCAGCAGCTGTAGAACATGTCTGGTTGGACTAGACACCAGAGGAAGAAAAGAGGTGACCAGAGACTGAACCCTTGAAAGGGGAAGAAATGCTCTTGCTTGAACTGTGTCTATTTCCACTCCTATGAAAGTGAGAAGCTGGACTGGCTCTAGAACAGATTTCTCTAAATTCAGAATGAAGCCCAAGGATTCTAGAAGTCTTTGGGTGACCTCTAAAGCTGACTTGACTTGGTCTGAGGATTGGCCCACTAGAAGCCAGTCATCCAGATATGGGAACAGAAGGATGCCCTGCCTCCTGAGGAATGCCACCACCTCTGCGAGACACTTGGTTAACACCCTTGAGCAGATATTAGGCCAAAGGGCATGGCCCTGAATTGGTAATGGCCTAAGGGCAACTTGAACCTGAGGTACTTTCTGTGGGATTGTCTGATAGGAATGTGAAAGTAGGCATCTTTGAGATCCAGGGAAGCTAGCCAGTCTCCTGGTCTCAGAGAGGGAAGAATTACTCCCAGAGTCACCATTTTGAACTTTGGTTTTGTCAAATGCTTGTTCAGGTACCTTAAATCCAATATGGGTCACCCTCCTCTGTCTTTTTGGGGGTAAGGAAGTATCTTGAATACAGTCCTTTTCCCTGTGACAAAGAGGTACCTTCTCTACTGCTTGCAGAAGCAGAAGAGAGGAGACTTCTGCCTCTAGGGCCTTTGTCTTCAAGGGAGAGGAGGACTGAAGACTTTGCTCTCATTTTTGAGAACCTTTTGAAACTGGGAGCAAGTCCCTGGCTTACTACTTCCAGGACCCATTTGTCTGAAGTAATAGACTCTAGGCCTGGGAATAGTGAGCCAGCCTGCCCCCTACTGGGATTAGGGAGGTGATCCTGACTGACACCTCAGGGTGTCTACTTGGCAGGAGCTTAGACTGAGTAGCTGATGGGGTCCTGGTCACTCCACGCCTACCTCTTCCCTAAAGAACCCCTCTGCTGGACAGAAGAGGAGGAGGCCTGAGCTTGGTAAAAAGGCCTGCCCCTGACCCTAAACTGCTGCCTCTGAGGAGTGGTCTGCTTCTCTATGGCTGCAGCACTCCTATAGGTGGTCCTGTACTTGTCCATTTTCTTCATGTAATTTTCTGTTTGTTCCTCAAACAGAGAATTACCATTACAGGAAAGTCCATGGCCTTAGCCTGGGTGTCCTGAGACAGGTTGGTACACCTAAGCTAAGCAAATCTCCTCATGGAGATAGATGTAGCCATGACCCTGGAATGAACATCATTGGAATCAACAGCAGCATGGAACTGCACCTTAGATGCCTCTATACCATTTGCAGCCACCTGATCCAGCTCCTTGGCCAGCTGGGGAGGGCACCCTTAGCCAGTTCCAGAACCATGTCCCCATATATTTCTGGTATCTGGCAGTGTATGCCATGTAATTAGATTGCTGAGTCCCAAAGATGATGCCAAGTACTGCTTTTTGCCATGGCATCAACTTTCCTGGAATTCTTATCGGGGGTGAGATGCTAAAGGAATATTAGCCTTGTCACTGGCTGCAGCTTGCACTACCCTATCATGGCTGCTATGAGATGAAAGGAATTCTGTCCCAGGACCTGACAGAGCATACCTTCTGTCCATTCTTTTTCCACAGGAGGAATGTATGTAGGAAACTGTAGAATGTTCTGTGTCTGTTTCCCCAAGGATTTGTGTAAAGGGTAGACACCCTCTTAGACTCTGGAACATCCATCATTTCCAGATAGTCAGGTTCTTCCTGATCCTGTTCAGCCTCTTCCATAGGAAGCTGAAGAGCCTCAGCCACTTTCTTATAAAACAAGAAACTGAAGGGGCTCAGAAAGCCTGGAAGGAGAAGCCTGAGAAGGCCTGTCTGGGGAAATGTCAGGCTCTACTGGCTCATCTAGGCCTTCACATTGTTCCTCTTTGTAATCTTCATCCTCCTCCCAATCATCCTCATAGTATGCCTCAGGATCCAATTCTGAAACAAGTACTTCCGACCGAACCCGATTGGCTCCGAACTGAGACCAGATTCGGTGGAACAGGCCAAAGTTACTTGTACAATTGAAATCGCTTTCACTATTTCATCAGCGGTCGGACCATGGGAAGCTGAATCTGAATCGGATGATTTTTTTTCTTTTACTCGAACCAATTCCACAGAATCGGCTCTCCACTTACCCAAAGAGGTATTGTCCAGGTCAGTGGGCACCTCCTCAGGTTCGACCGAAACCGAACCGGCTGGCCATCCAGGTCAACGGACTTCTCGGCTCCTCTCCTTAGCCTACTCAAACATTTTTCCAAAGTGGCTTTGGGAAAGTTCTCATATTTGGCAGTCTTCCTTGAGGTGGTCAAACCTCAGACAATACACACATATGCAGTGAGGGTCAGCCTTAGCAAAGGCCTCCTTACACTTGGTACAGTGCTAAACCCATTGGGTCCAGTTTTCTTTGGATTTCTCAGACATGCCTTACAAAATGAAGTCACCCAAAACAATGGTTAAGCTAGGCGACTGTAACTTATCGGTTCCAATCATGTCACTGGGTTGGTTAAAAACTCTAAAAGTCGGATTTTTAGGAACTGATAAGTACTGGAAAAACACACAAATACAAAGTATACAGAAATAACAGAATAGGTTTAGGGTCCAAACCGCCAACCGCAAAAACTGAAATAAAACAATTTCTTTCTGAAAACTACCACTATCTATACTACCACTTACTGGTACCAGACAGAGGCAAGAATACCGATTTTCTACCAAACGGGTTGACAGAACTGACCGAATCGAACTTTTACCGAACTGAAGTGCAGGAGAGATCTCCGGGCAACTTCACAGTTAGGTGGAGTAAGAAATCTGACGGTTACACTTCAGAGTACCACAGACAGAGGTTTGAAAGCCGAGCTCGAGCTCAACGTTCTATGCCTTTGCATAGAGTTAACCTTTACTCTCTGAGGCAGTTCAAGTGTTGGGGCTAACTGCATATAGTCAGAATACAGCAAGACTTCATATTGTTTGAACAATGGCAGTAGTATCATTTTCCCAGAGCTTTGACAGTCTGTACTTGATCTCACTATAGCATTGGGAATGTTAAATAGCAAACCAGAGCTATTAATAGCTCCATCTGTTAGTACATACTATGCACACCCCCGGCTTCTCCCGGTTCTAACATCAGTCATGGAAGCTTATGGGACGCACAGCTAGAAGCACTGGATACAAAATGCCTACAGTAGGGACAATAGGATCAACCAGCCAAAATACAAACAACTTACAAGCCTCTAAGTGGAATAATTTAATGTAAACCTGGAGACCTGGGTTTGAATCCCACAGCCCCACTTGCATACTGTGTGACCCAGAGCAAGTCACTTAACTTCCTTGTGCTCCCAGGTCACACCTAGAAACAAGCTTCAACAGTGGGCCTCTCCTGGTTAAATAATTTCTCCTTTCCTTTCCTTTACTTGAGACAATGATAATAGAGCTGCCTCACCCTGGCGAGTGAGGCATTTATATATGAACATTTTCCTTTAAAAGAAAATAAAAAGTCTTCCCTGGTGTTAGTAGCAGTCATTAAGCCATTTTGACTCTCTTTGTAATAATTTTGCTTAAACAATGAACTACTTTTGGCTAGTTCTTTCTATGCTATTAGCAGGTGTCCTTTTTAAAACAATGGCTAAAACAAAAGAGGGCTAAAAAGACACAAACAGAGTGTAGCTAAATGGCTATTTATTTTGGTGTCTTTAGCCAACACTACACTGGCTACGTGATATGTAAAGAAAGTTGCTTAGCACTGGACTGCAGTCATCTGCCAGGCTCCAGTAATAACAAACTTGTTGAACTTGGCTTGCTTCACTGAGACTGTCATGTTTTATTGCTTGATCCTTAATTGTCTTTTGGTGGCAACAAGCACTGAGACCTTTGAACAATCACAGCAGCTCCGGTAATAGACTGCTCTGACATAAACACGTTGACTCAGATTTTTTCATTAAACAGCCTCCCTGCATTTTTAGGCCTGTAATAGAATGGTTTTGCAATGTGAATAAATACTGTATATGAACTACATTATCATCCGTGATGTTTGCAACAAGTGTTGCCTGTCTGCAGTAAGAGAGGCACTATTCTGTGGATGTAATCAGTTGTTACTGTTGTCAAAAGACTAAATTGCTCTGGGCATTAAGTACACTTGGGGTTGCACACTAGAGAGGCACACTGAAAAAGAGCAAGATGTGTGATCCATAATGGATACAAGGTGAGAACTAATTTTGAAATTGCCTGGTTGCTGTATATCTCTCCAAACCACATGGATATACACAAACCCAGCTCAAAGCATCATGCGTATGCAAATCCTTGTGTGGGGTAGGCTAATAAAGCTTCACCAAAGCAAACATCACCTTCTGTACAGGCTTTTACAGCTAAGGCCAAGAGCAACAAACTGTAGACATGTGTTTCTTCCTGTTGGGATTCCTCAGTGCAGCACAGTTGCCATCCCAACCAACCACCAACTCAGACCAAGAGTGTTTCCGGCATTCAGCACACTTGGGGATAGCATTACCAGAGATGCTGATGGAACAAAAGAGCAAGATGTAGGATCTTTGAAGATACAAAGACAGAGCAAATTTAATAAGCATTTGTCAATGCCGAATGTTGTCTTGCTGGTATTGGCATTGGTAGTGAAGGAGTTAGAGATGCATAATAGGAATAGCAGTGAAGTATTGAACTGATGCCAACCCACCCCACCCTGCAGAGACTGACGGGCACTGGGTGTGCCTTTTGGTCATCAACCAAAATGCTCATGCCATTTCACCTCACCCTACCCTGCAAACACCAAAAGTGTTGTGGTGTGCCTTGGGTCTTCGGGCCTTATGCTCACCCCATTCCATAAGGAATACACTAGATTGGTGCAGCATAGGAGACTGGGATGAACTTTGGGACAAAGAGTCCAAGGCACACCTCGATGCCTGGTCACTGGCTGCAGGGTGGGGGTGGGGTGGAATTGCGTGAGCAGTACAGCCAATAATCCCAAGTCACACCCCTGACCCTGTCAGTCTGTACCAGGTGAGGTGTTACAGTTGGAAACCCCAATGCCCTGGGCATTTGTTGGTATTTTACTCCAAATTTTCAACATGGGCTTTTGTGACCCCACCTCATGAACAATGGCACTATTAGTTCATTAGCTGAAAGGTGATTTTGTACAACAACTGCACCATTTGGCTTCACAGGTGCAAAAGCACATTTCGGCAGGATGTGAAAAATGACAGCTGTACTGTTCATGAGGAGGTGTAAAAATGGCAATGTTGAAATCTGAGTGAAAATATGAAAAATTGGTGAAGTCATGAGTGTGTATAGAAACTGTGCAATGCACGCCTGTAACACAATTATTTTGGGGATTTTTAACCAGATTTTCAACATAGATTTTGGGACCTCCAATCTCAAAGCTGATTTCCACAGTGACCGCACCATTGTGCGCCACATGTGTGAAAACACATTTTGGGCAGGACGTGGAAAATGACAGCTATACTGTTCATGAGGAGGTGTGAAAAATGGCACTGTTGAAAATCTGGAGTGAAAATATTGAAAATTGTCGGGTTACAAGCGCAGAAATTGCACACAATGCACTCGTAACTCTTATAACTCAGTCATTGTTTTTGGAATTTTTTCACCAGATTTGCAACATAGGGTTTTTGGGACCCCACTCATGAACAGTGGCACTACCATTTAATTAATCAGTCTCAAAGGTGATTCAGCACAGTGACCAAAATCACCATTTGGGATCAAATGACGAGATGACGGTGCATGTGTTCATGAGGTGGTGTCCCAAGAACCCTATATTGAAAATTTGGAGCCAAAATTCAAAATGGCTGAGATAGCTACTTAAGTTGCCCCCATTGATGCCATTATAGAGCTTATCAGCATTTCTTCAATTTGTAGTTCAACTTTGAAGAGTCCAGAGCGTGTTCCCACTCCACGAAGATCACAGTGTCGGACCTCCAGAGGTAAATATGGGGTAGGGTGTGTGTGGGAAGTGGGGTACACAGAGGGTGCGGGTGGTTGTATAGGGTCCCACGGACAGCGAGGGACCGTTTTTTTTTTCAGGTAAAAAAAAAAAACATGACATTGCGACATGGTTTGTTGGCCACACTGGGATGGGCTTCAGTGAGCCACACAAGGGAGGGTGAGGGGAGGGACATGCCAACATGGTTGGCTTTGTGTGTCGGCAGCATTGGGATGAGCTCCCAGTGTGCCACACAAGGGTGGGGTGGGGGAGGAACATGCCAACACGGTCAGCTTTGTGGGACTGGCGGCACACTGGGGTGGGTTTCCAGTGTGTCACACAATGTGGGAGGGGTGGGGACATGACACATTGGGATTGCACCCATGTTGACTTTTGTTTGCGGATTGTGTGGCGGGCGGCAGGAGCTGCCACCATGTTTATTGAAATGTTTCACTGGGAAAGGCATGTATAGGAGGCATGCCATCTCTGCCACTGCATGATGAGCTTGTCTCTGATTGCAGTGGCATATTTCTTTCAAGTTGGTGGCAGTTTTATATTTTTGCATCAGCACTAGTATGCTAGCTAATTGGGGAATGAGGGACGCACCTACTAAAGTATGTCCTGCATCGCAACACTGACACACCTCTCACTGTGCTAATACTACACAAGATGTTGCTTGCATGTGTGCAAGATAACATAAAACAAGCATTGTCAATGCCGAATGTTGCTTGCTTGTATGTGCTGTTTAGGTATTTGGAAGTGACAGTTTCATGCCTTCCTCCCAAGACATCCACTGTGTCTTTCCACTCAGTATTCACAGAAGAGTGGGAGGGCAAGGGCCACAGCAGTACAGCAGTTGCTAAGGGGGTGAAGAGGTGGACAATAGTCCATTCAAAGGCAAAAGAGTCCTGCAGGAGCTCACTAAATTGAAGGTAGACAAAGCGATGGAACCAGATGGCATACGCCCAAGGATATTAACAGAACTGCGAAGGGAGATAGCAGTACCTCTGGCAGCCATGTTCACTGAGTCATTCAACATGAGTGAATTGGAGAAGGGCACATGTGGTCCCTCTACACAAGTCCGCAGCAGGGAGGAGGCAGGGAACAATAGGCCATTCAGCCCTCACCTCAGTAGTGGGGAAGATCATGGAGACATTGCTTAAAGAAAGGATAGTGGGGCATCTAGATGCCATCGAACCAGGACCATAGACAACATGGATTCACAGTGGGGACATCATGTCAGCTAAATCTGGTTGATTTATTTGACTGGTTGACAAAGGAAGTGAATCAGGGTGGGGCAGTGGACAACGCTACCTTGATTTCAGCAAAGCCTTTGACATCATCCCATAGAGGCTGATAAACTAGCTGGGTAGGCTGGACTTGGGGAAAGGGTGGTAAACTGGGTTAGAAACTGGCTAACAGACAGGAGGCAGAGAGTGGTGGTAAATGGTATGCAGTCTAGGGAGAGGGGGACCAGTGGGTGCTGCAGGATCGTCCTGGGGCCAGTTCTGTTCAATGTCTTCATTAGTAATATTGCAGAACATCTGAAGGAATTTTTACCAAATTTTCAACATAGCCATTTTAAGACCTCTGCTCATGAACAGTGTCACTGTGATTTTCTTAATTTGTCCAGTACATTGATTTCGCACACCGACTGCGCCATTGTGTGCTACATGGGCGGAAACACGTTTTGGATGAGATGTGAAAATGACAGCTGTACTACTCATAAGAAAGTGTGGTAAAATGGCAATGTTGAAAATCTGGAGTGAAAATATTGAAAATTCGCGAACTTCTGACGTGCGTAGGAACTGTACATCGCCGCTCGTAAAGGCAATCATTTTAGAATTTTTCACAAATTTTCAACATAGCCACTAGACCTCACCTCATGAACAGTGTCACTGTGATTTTCTTAATTTGTCCCGATACATTGATCTTGCACACCGACTGCGCCATTATGCCTACATGGGTGAAAACACATTTTGGGTGAGATGTGAAAATGACAACTGTACTACTCTATAAGAAGGTGTGGTAAAATGCCAATGTTGAAAATCTGACTGAAAATATTGAAAATTCGTGAACTTACGAGCCTGCGTAAGAACTGCGAAACACACGCTCATAAAAGTCACTTTTGGAATTTTGGTATCAAATTTCAACATAGGGTTTTGGGACCCCTTCTCATGAATGATGTCACTGTGATTTTTAATTTATCCCAACATTGATTTCAGACACCGATCGCGCCATTGTGCACTACATGGGGGAAACAATTTTGGGTGAGATGAGAAAATGACAACTGTACTACTCATAAGAAGGTGTGGTAAAATGGCAATGTTGAAAATCTGGAGGAAAATATTGAAAATTCGCGAACTTACGAGACTCGTAGGAACTGCACAACGACGCTTGTAAAACAGTCATTTTTGAATTTTGCATCAAATTTTCAACATGGGGTTTTAGGACCCTTCTCATGAATGATGTCATTGTCATGGCGTTCTTCAGGCCTGAAGGGTGATTTCACCATTGACTACGAAATCACCCTTCGGGCCGAATAACGCATAACAGTGACATCAATCATGAGAAGGGGTCCCAAAACCCTATGTTGAAAATTTGCAAAAATTCAAAAATGCCTGAGATATGCAACAAAGTTGAAACCCCTATCTAGCCCATTATACAGCTTACCGGCATTTCCTCAGTTGCGGTCGGCTTTGAAGAGTGCAGGCGTGTTCCTGGTCCACTGAAGATCATCGCTCAGAGCTCGGAGGTAAGTATGGGGTGAGGGGTGTGAAGTCTGGGTGCGCAGTGGGTGGGTTCGGGTTGTGGGAGGGGCAGGGAGACTCGTGGGACGTTTTTCCTTACAGGGAAAAAAAGCAGACTGACGTGGGACATTGCCGCACGCTGGGGTGGGCTCCCAGCATGGCACAAGGATGGTTGGGGTGAGTGCGTTCAGCCGACGGAGTTGGGCACCCCGTCGGCCTAAGTGCTTGCCATGCTGGGGTGGGCTCCCAGCATGCACAAGGGACGGTTGGGGAGGTATTCACGACGGGGTTGGGCACCCCTGTCCGGCCTAAGGATTACATGCCACGCTGGGCTGAGCATTTCAGAAGGGTTTGGGGTTGGGCACCCTGTCGGCTATAGCAGTGCGCGCGCAGGGGCGCACATGCCTGTGTGGGCTTCTGTCTGTTGGGGAGCTGCGTGAGCAGCCTTATCTTATCGCTGCTCACTCAAGTGTATCTCCCCTTTCAACTGTACCTGCATTTTGGAGCATGTCATAGACAGCTCCAGAATGCATTGGCTTACAGGGCCGATCCTGCCAACACACAGACTGAATTGGAGGAGGGTGACACACTCAAATCTCCGATGATGGCACTATGTTTCTTGCACATGTGCAAGCAACATAATGAGTTGGTTTCTATATTTCCAAATCACACAGATACTATACAGGCAGAAGCGTCTAACCCAGCTCAAAGCATCATGGGTATTTAAATCCTATTGTAGGAGGTAGCTGACAAGGGCTTTGTGGAAGCATTGTGAGCATACCACAAATGGTCACCGTGTAGTGCTGCTTTGCAGAGCAAATAATGAGCCTTATTTGCAGCTAGAATAGGATCCTTTGCAGACCATCGGCAAAGTAGGGACAGGAACTCCCTGCTGAAGGCTTGGAGCCAAGTGCTGGGGTTAGGGTTGTTTGTCATGGTGATTTTATTATGCACCAAGACTATTACACATCCTGTAACTGTTTTGTTATCTGGAATAAAACAGCAACACACATTGAATTCCAGTGGTCGTGCAGCCTTTGTTCAAAAGTAATTGGAGTAGCGCTTTATATTTAGAACTGGGGAAAAAGGCACTGCAATGTCTGAGAGTACTTTTTTGTGAACTTTGCTTTTCTGGTGCATCTTCTACTTCCCCGCTGCTGTTGCTCCAGTTTACATTTCTTTTGTTTCTTCAACCATCTGCCCCCAACACCTGCCAGTGCTCCATTTTACTTTAGATTTGTGTTTCATGGGGAGACAAGTGTAAGTGAGCGTGTCTGGGAACGGAGTCAGGACTGCAGTGTGAGTGGGCAGGGTGGCCGGAGATCGAGTTAATGCCACACACATAGTATGAGCTGTGGCTGTAAACAAGTGACACTAATAAGGTGACTTTCTTTATAAAATAAGGATGTTACAAGACTCTGGTGATGTCACTGACATGGCGGTAGCCTAAGGTTAGAGCTCCGATGGTCACCCCCGAATTAGACC
The DNA here is from genome assembly GCA_016271365.2 of Neoceratodus forsteri. NCBI lineage: Eukaryota > Metazoa > Chordata > Ceratodontiformes > Ceratodontidae > Neoceratodus > Neoceratodus forsteri. Next base: position 98,668,247 of record JADMNL010000023.1, on the reverse strand, counting down.
AAATCTGAGTAGCAAATGGGTTATCTCACCACAGGATCAATTGTTAAAATGTCCCGTTATCAAACTATGACAAAAAGGAGCACTCCAGCCAGCAAACTTTGGGCACTAGTCAATACAGCAAAGGATGAGGCTTACTGGGCCTGTAGTAGATCTCTGTGCCTGCAGTGCCTGTCCCCAGCCCTCTGTAGTAAAGCAAACCTGAATGAGAAAGAACAGACCCTGAGGTGACCAGTAGAGTGCAGTCCCAGTGCTCCCAGATCTACAGGGATTCCTGTATTTTAAGGATTTTACTACAAAAATGGGATACAGGAAGGAAATCTTTTTTTTAAAATATATGGGAAATGGACAAACACTACGGGAAAATGCCCACTATGAATCTCATGGCTGCCAAGATCCGGAGAGAGCCCTCCAATTGTGCTCAGTTTGCTGACTTTGCTACACTCAGCATTTCTGTTGGTCCATTTGCAGCCTGTGTTTCTCTGGGGTAGTAAGGTAATGTGTTGGCAGTGCATCTTTCTGAGGATGAATTCAGATCTTCTGAGCAGGAACCAGTGAGCTACTGCATGATCCAAACACCTGCCATGTGGCTCCACTCAAAACAGCAACACCGTTGAGTCAGCCGAGCTGCATCTCAAATGCCACTGTTCTGGACTAGCAGAGTCTAAGCCACTGAAGGTAAACAAGCCTTCTTGTGGGCAGCTTCAGGTTAGTCTATTTTAAACTCATTTTAAGTGCAAATGAGTCAGACAAAGACTGACCACTTGATGGTGGTATGCTTTGTGTGGGGGTGCAAGAAAGAGTGCTAAGTGTTGCTTGAGGGAAGCAGCCCTGAACCACCAAGGCAAACAAACCTTCTGTTTTGCAAATGTGTCTATTTTAAACACATGAAGTGCAAGCGAGCCAGACAAAAGAGACTCAATGATGGTGGGCTTTAAAGGGTGATGGGGACACAAAGAGTGCTTAGTGCTACTTGGCTTGTTTGGTGCACAGAGCAGAGTTGTGTTTCTAAAAGATCACTAAGGCAGCACTTCTTCTGACAAGCCTAGAGGTTGAGGTTATTTGAAAAAATTAGACAATCTTTCTATTTAATTGTGAGGACGAGGTATGGGGGTGTCTTCATCAAGATAAGCAGGAGTTATGAATTATATGTGTGAGAACAGAAGGGACCCATAGACCCTGGTCTGGCCTAAGGTTAGTAAAATAAATGAAAAAAGGGAATATTTGTTTTACCTCAGAGTTTGGTGCACAAAGCCGTGTGTGTGTGTGTGTGTGTGTGTCAGGGGATGCTTAAGCATGCTAATGAAAACACAACAATACACTGAAACAATGTTTATTAATGGAGCGCTACAGGTCACAGAGCTGTAGGCCCAATGCACGACTGGTGTGGAGTGGCTATGCATGCATATCTGGGGCGAGTAGCTTCTCCATACCTCCTGTGTCCCCTGCATGGCATCACGAAGGGCATATGCAGACCCACTGCACCCGATCCCCATGTCTGTGGACAGCTCCAGCGATGGGGAGCGTTCTGAGTGCCAGCACTACATGTATTCACTAACCCGTGTAGTGCTGGCCGAATGGTGAGGGTGGTGCAGGGTACACTAGAGACCCTACCATACCCACAGCATGCCCCCATGAACACAGGCATTTGGCCACCGGGGAACAGGACAGGGACACTGTGCTGCTCCCGACTGTTGGGCAGCAGGAGGTGCAGGGCAGCTGGATGGGCAAGAGCCCAGAACATTTATGTGAGGCAGCACTGGGACTGAAGGGTGCTGCACTGGTCTGGGTGCATGTTATCAGCATGCACAGCTCCAGACCCATGCCACCCTATCGTGGGATCCACCATGGGTCCTGGGGGCATCCCATTGGATGTCTGCCTGGGACGACTTCTCCCCGCCACCCTGCAGAGTCCTGTGCATTGAGGGAGGAGCCATGGATAGGTGATCGGCATTGGTGAATGCCAGTATCGGGCGCACCTGTCCATGGGCTGCAGAGGCAAGGGTGGGGTATGTGCATTTTGTGCATCCCTATGCCCTTTCATGCATTGTGAGCAGAATACAAAAATGTATCAGTCTGTGATTATAGGGTAAATTTGAAGTTAAGGCATTTCATACTATAAATAGAATACTGTATAAGGGTCTGTATTATTACAAGGTTATAATACCTTCAGGAGGTTCTGGAGACATGTGAACCTTGAGAACTGAGCTTTATAGGTTCTAGCATTTCTCCAGAACCTCAGGATGGTATTATATTGTGACATATAAAATTATTATAGCTGTAGAGTAGTTATGTGATACGTTGTAGGTGATTTTTATATTTAAAATAAATAAGAACACATAAAACAGCCTGAACATTTGTCCTAGTGATTTTATTGACTGGTAATGACACCAATTGCGTACTTACATTGATTGTGCATACAGGAAACTCTACAGGAATTTCATCCCAGTTTTACAGTGAAAATACAGGGAAAAAATTAGGGTGTGCTACAGGAAAATGCTTTGCCTGATCTGGGAGCACTGCAGTCCAACAAATTCTCAAAACAGTGAACAGAACAGTCAGCGTTTGCAGATTTAAAATGGACAAGACACTGAACAAAACCTCACTGCTGTGGAACACTCACTGTCCAAGTCCCAGGATATGGTTGCAGCTCATGATCAGCTCCTGCTGTACTTGTTGCAAAGAGAGAGAGAAATGGATGAGTGTATGGAGGATGCTAAGAATTAGTGCAGACAACATAATTTCCAGATCCATGAAATATTGGAAGGAGCTGAAGACAAGTTCTGCCTACAAACAGACTTTATACAGAACGTCCCTCAAACCACACTGCAGCTCCTGGGGAACTACTACTAACCAGAGGGTGCATAGATATCTTGGTCCCAAGGCCTTGGACCCTGAAAGACCTTGTCCATGGATCACCAAATGTTACATCAGCAAACAAAGGAAACTATCCTCAAAGCATACAAACAGAGGAGCGAAGAAGCAAGTGCCTCAGCTGGGACTTGAACCCAGGCCACCGGAATACTGTTCCAGTTATACTACTAGCTGTGTCACCAAGGCAACTGGAAATGGACCATCCCAGAGCACATTACTCTTTCTCCAATGCATAACCTGGTGCTGCACAGATAATTACATTTTTCAATTACAAGAGTGCAGTGTGCATATGTATGGAGCACATACAAACAGAGGAGAGAAGTAAGTGCCTCACCAGGGACTTGAACCCAGGCCTGCAATTATGATACCAGTGCTTCACCTCCACTGAACTGCTTAAAGCTTGCAATTTATTCACCTTGTTGTGGTGGTCGGACTGCATCATAATTCAGCCAAGGATGAGACCAAGAACCTCTCTAACAATCTAAAACAAGTAAAAATACTGAGTTATTTGAATAAATTAGGGCTTTAAAGCAGCTGAATGTGTGTGTGTGTGGGAGGAGGGCACTGGTGCCATAACTGAATATTTTGTTTGGTCACATACCAGGTGCACTCCTAAAAATGTTAGAAAGATGTATTGTAAATGTGATGGGTTGGGCTTGCCAAACCCTTAATACTGAACTGCATGCAGGAGATTTGTGGCCTCTCCTAATTGGTGAGCTCCCCAGTGATCACCTGTGAGCCCCTATTAGCCAGAGCACCTTATATAAGCAAGAAAGCCAGAGGGGGGTTCCCATGAGACAGAGAAAGCAGGAGAACCTTTGCTCGAGTGCAAAGTAAAATATGATGCTTTTCCTGACCGAAGAGGTAATCACCATGTTGTGGTGGTCAGATGCTATCATAATTCAGCTGAAAATAAGACCAAAAACCCTCTGACAATCTAAAACAAGTAAAAATACTGGAGTTATTTGAATACATTGCAGGGTTTAAAGCAGCTGAGTTGGGGAGGGGCACTGGTACCATAATTGTATGCTTTTGTTTGGTCACACACCAACTGCACCCCCTACATTTTATAAAGATGTATTGAAGATGTAATGGCTTGAGCTTGCCAAACCTTTAATACTGACCTGAACCCAGGCCACCCGGAATACTGCTCTAGTTGTGGTACCAGCTGTGCCACCAAGGCAACTGGAAACTGAGCAGTCCCGGAGCACATTACTTTCTTCAATGTGCAACCTAGTGCTACAGATAAATACATGTTCAATCACAAGAGGTGTGATTATTTAAGGAACGTGACACAAACAGAGAGAGAGAAGGTAAGTGCCTCAGCTGGAACTTGAACCAAGCCACCAGGAATACCGCTCTGGTTGCACTACCACCAAGGCAGAGGTTTTCACTAGGTCTGGAGGTTAGCTGGTCTCAACACCATAGCTCACAATAATATTCTGGAAACTCGTTGTCCCATTTGCTCCAACATTAATTTAGAATAAAAAAAATGTTTAAAACAGCATACCACAAAAACAAGCATTTGTCAATGCTGAATGTTGTCTTGCATTGGGTAGTATAGGAGTTAGAGAGATGCATAATAGAATGGCAGTGAAATAGTGAAATGACGCCAACCCACTCTCACCTACAGAGACTGACAGGCATTGGGGTGCCTTGTAACACACAACGCCACCATTTCACCACTCCCGCCCCCGCAGACACTCGGTAAGTGTTGTGGCGTGCCTTGGGGTCTTCAGGCCTTACACTCACCCAATTCCATAAGGAAATATGTTGAGATGGGTGCAGTATAGGAGAATGGGGTGAACTTTGGGGCTGAAGACTCCAGGCATACCTCAATGCCTGTCACTGGCTGCAGGGTGGGGGTGGAATGGCGAGCATTACAGACGATGATCCTAAGTCACACCCCAATGCCTGTCAGTTTTACAGGGTGGGGTGTTATGGTTGGAAACGCTAATCCCCTGGGCATTTTGGTATTTTCACCCAAATTTTCAACATGGAGTTTTGTGACCCCACCTCATAAACAGTGGCATTATCAGTCTGTTAGCGAAGGTGATTTTGCACAGCAACTGTGCCATTTGGCATCACAGGTGCGAAAACACATTTCTAGCAAGATGTGAAAATGACAGCTGTACTGTTCATAAGGAGGTATGAAAAATTGTGAAAAAATGGCAATGTTGAAAATCTGGAGTGAAAATATTAAAAATTGGCGAAGTTACAAGCATGCATGCAACTGCAGATACACGCTAATACAGTCATTTTGAATTTTTCTCCAAATTTGCAACAGGATGTGGGACCCCACCTCATGAAGAGTGGCACTGTTGTTTCATTAATTGGTCCCAAAAGGTGATTCTGTGCAGTGACTGAAAAATCACCTTTTGGGACTGAGTAACGAGATGAAAATGTATGTGTTCATGAGGTGGGGTCCCAAGAACCCCATGTTAAAAATCTGGTCCCAAAATTCCCAAAAATGGCTGAGATATCCACCTAAATTGAAACACCCCATTGCCTGCCATTATAAAGCTTACTTTTTTTTTACAGGTAAAACAGACTTTGGGGAAGATTTTCTTTATTTACAGGAAAAAATGATTTGGGGCACACTGGGTGGGCTCTCATTGTGCCACGAGTTGTGGGGGGACATGATACTGATGGGGATTGGGCACTCCCATTGGCAAAGAAAGTGTGTGTTGGGGGAACATGATGCCGACGGGATTGGCACCCCTTGGCGGCAAAGAAAGTGTGTGTGTGTGGGGGGACACGATGCTGATGGGGATTGGGCACCCTATTGGCAAACAAATTGAACTGGTGGGGGATATTCTGACACAGGGATTGGGCATCCCTGATGTCAGCTTTGTTGGGATTATGTGGCGGTGGCAAGAGTTGCCATATTTATTGAATGTTTCACCCGAAAGGCACATAACAGAGCCTTGTCATCTGATGCTCCAATGAGGAAACTGCACCATTGAGCAGCAGATTTTTCAACTCCATGGCCTCTTAGAAGTTTGTTGTCATCACCAGCATGCTCACTGATTGGTGGCTGAGGGACGCACCCACTAAAGCATCCCTGCATTGGCCACAACAGACACACCTCTGAAAGTAAGCATTACAAGATGTTGCTTAGCATGTGCAAGGCAACATAAAAAGAGCCAGTGTGGCTTGAAACATAGAAGACTGCTGTGTGGGGTTACTAGTTGTGTGAGCCTGGAGGCTCTTATCTGCCAACAACTTCTGCTGTATGTTTCTATGACGAGTCTCCTGAATGTTATTTGTGAGCCGTGTGTTGAGACCAGCTAACCTCCAAACCTTGCGACTTTTTAGATGCTGTGGATCTACCAGTTTACTCTGTGCTGCTCCTCCTTTTGACCAGGTTTTTACTAGCTAGTGTAGTGATGACAGACTGCATCCGTTGGCCAAACTGTTTGCTACAGAATTATAATCGTTATTCATTAATGCCATAGGTGTGAAGCTGGAGCATTCTGAGCTATCTTTCTTATTTTATGGAATTGGGGTAATGATGCCCTCATTCATAGTTCTTGGTAGGGTTTTGTGGTCCCAAATAATCTAAATCATACTATGAAAGTGATCTATTAAGGAGGGCAAACACATTTTAGAGAAATCTCCTGGAATACCATCTAGGCCGGTGTGTTTCTGGATGATATTTTATGGATTGTCCAGGCTATTTCAGCAACTGATATTTCTTACAGAATGAGGTAGGTAACAGGGCAGACTAAGGTGGGCCTGGGGCCCTTATCTCGTCAGCTTTTATGTTTCTAGGTTTTTGTATCTTGAAATGAGAGTGTTGGTAGATTTAGTGATGCAGGAAAGTTAGATATTTCCTTTTCATCTAAATACTTCCCATTGGAGTAAATGCAGTAAAGAAAGTTTTGAACTCCTTGTTTATTTCTGACTTTTTGGTAAGGATCTTACCACAACAACATCTTACATGTGGGATTAAATTCTGATGTTGTAGTTTTTCAGCTGGTAAACTAGTAGTTTTCCAGATTTTTCTCCTGACTCCAGTAATTTTGTTTGGTTCTGAACAAGGTTTATTCTGCCTTGTCAGAAAGAATTTTGATTTCAAATTTGTTATCAGAGATTTGAATAATATGCTGCTGTCAACTGTATTCAGTTTTAAGGGTAGTCTCAAGCTGTTTAACTTTTCTTTACTTTCTAGTGTTTTTCTGTCCTTCCTATTGGAACAAAGTTGATAATTCTGCCCCTTATAAACACTTTCTAGGCTTCCCAGAAACAGGTCTGAGAAACCTCCCAATTGTTGTTTCATTTAAAAAAATTCTCTGGTTTTCCTGATCAATCTTGTCTACAAAGGCTTCCTCTTTGAGGCAGCCTGTGTTAAGTTTCCAATTAAAGTTTTTTCACTTCTGTCTCCAATGACTAGAGTAAGATTAATCAGGCTATGATCTGACAAACTAATGCTGTCAATGGCAGGGTTTGCAATTGAGTTTTATGGTTTTCGAGATCAAAAATAGTCACTATGACTACAGGTCAGGGATCTATTTGTATCTGTTTGAAAAGAAGGTGTAATCTCTTCCTGTAGGGTGAATTAGGTGCCAGGGGTCAACCAGGCCTAGATCATCTGTAAGTTTAATTATTGATAGTCTTGCTTTGGTGAAGGCTTGGGAAGGGTTGTATACAGATCTGTCTAGTAAGGAGATAAATGCCTCGTTAACCCCCATTATCAGATCATAGCCTGAGAGATAATTCAATTCAGTAGCCAACAGATTAAACTACTCTGTTGCTTACTGGGTGCATAAACATTACACGATGCTATTTTATACCCGAGGCTGTACTGTAGTATCTGATACTTGACTTCAGGATCTGAGCAATGTTTATGTTTATTAAAATTAATCATTTTCCCTATTAGAATGGCAGTACCTGTTTTCATCATAGTGTTACAACTACATTAAGCCTGAGCCACCCTGAGCTGAGCTCTTTCCAGCTTTCCTGCTTCTTTGGATCTAGATGAGTTTCTTGTAAAATGCAGAGACTGCTTTCTTTTATTTAAATAATATGATTTTTCCTCTTTATTAGGGAGCCCACCCCTTTACAATGCATTACACTAAATTATAGGAAGCAGATTGAATTGCAGATAAATAGTAGCTGTCACTAAGAGGATCAAAGGTATTCCAACTGTCTAAACTCTGTGATTACCTGTATGCAAAAATAAATAAATAAACAGGCAACCTTAAAACAGTATAAATGTAGGAAAAATAAGTTAAACTGACTTCATCTGAGTTAAGACAAATTAATTATTGATGGCAAATAATACAACTTACAATTTAGTAAAATAAGGTAAATTAAGCAACCAAGAGGTGAAGTATATATACAGTATCAAATAAAATGAACTAATGCACAGTACAATATAAAGAATACAGCAAGGTATATGCTTGTAGCTAAAACTTGTATGGACACAAGTGGTAAGTAAGGTGTTGTTTTACTTATGCAGTATTTTGTACCGGAAGCAAGTTCCAAGGTACTATCAAGATTTCCAGAGTTTTCCACCACAGATCTCTTTCTGTTTTCTTACAGGATACCTAGGCAATCTGCTTATAGTAATGCAAAGGCTGCTTTTAATTAAATCAACCCAAAATTACTCACCATGAAAATAACAAGTAATTTAAATATTTGTGCCAGGTAGGTTATAAGGTTAAGTTTGAAAATTAGAGGCTCTATGGGTAAAGAGAGAAGAAGAAGAGGAAGAGGAAGGAAAAGGAGGAAGAGGAAGAGGAAAGAGAAGGAGGAGGAGGCAGAATGGGAAAGGAGGGACCTATGGTAATTGCTAGATGTTTTTATCAATAAAACTTTATTAAGATCATAAAGTCAGACCAACTGAGACTAAGAATATCTCCCCTATTCTACCTAGCCACTATCTTGGCTTTTCATGACTACTAGCAGGGTTCAATGTGTCCTGATGGGCTACTGATTAGGCCCATCCCTCCAAAGATGCACATTTTCTTCCCCTTAAGGTTTCAATTCTCACTACCTCCTCTCTATTACTCTCTTAATCCCTATCTACTGACTTCCCCAACTCCCTTCAGGTACACCAGCATCCTGAAGGGTCCTCTCTTGGCTAGGTCCTATTCCTCTCCTAACATTAAGTCACACCTCCTCCTCCTCTTCTCCTCCCTCTTTAAATCCCTATAGCCTTATCACCATTTCTATCTAGCCCCACAGCCCCTTGCAGGGTTCTTCACGTCCTGAAGGAGTCTCCTGGGACACTGCCTTATACCCTTCTCTCTGGCCCCCATTCCCCTTGCAGGGTTCCTCGCAACCTGAAGGGGTCTCCAGGGACATGACTCTTCCCCCTCCCCCACCTCACCCTTCCTCTCTTTCCACCCTTTCTTTCATGTAAGTACTTGTTTACTTATTAACATGGCACTTATTATTGTCCACTCTTTCTATCTATTATGCACAACACTGTTGTAACACTGTTTGTAACACCTGTCTTACAACTGTATGTTAATTTTGATCTTGTAACTTGAATGTTTAATGTCTCATGCCTATTGTACCCCTTCCCCAGGTCACACCAGGAGCTAGGTTCATAGGATAACACAAGCAGGTAGGTCCATAGACAGATTATTGCTCGCCACTTATTCAGTGGTGATACTCATATTTACTGTTACCTATGTATTGATCTAGGGATGGACGAATGTAGGAAGACAGCTGCAAAGCCAACAAAGTGCTGGGCTGCATTGCAAAGGTATCTCCTCGAAGAGGGAGGAGGTGATTCTGCCACTGTGTAGGTCATTAGTTAGATCGCACCTGGAGTACTGTGTGCAGTACTGGTGCCTGTATCTGAAAAGGGACATTAAGTTACTGGAGGGGTGCAGCACAGGGAGACAAAGATGATCAAGGCCTGGGACCTATCATATGAGCAGAGACTGAGGGAGTTGAACATGTACTCACTGGAGGAGAGGAGGAACAGGGAACATGATTGAAACCTTTAAGTACATGAAAGGAATAAACAAAACAGGTACAGAGGGGCTGTTCAAAGTAAGGGAGGGAGGGACACCAGGGCAACGATATGAGACTGGAGGGAGCAAGGTTCAGGAGGGAGATGAGGAGACACTTTTTACAGAGAGGGTGGTAGCTGGGTGGAATGCATTACCTGCAGAAGTGGTATCCAGTAGAATAGTGGACAGGATGGGACAGGACATGGGGAGGATCAATGGAGGGAAGGGTGGAAGGGGGCAGCTGCAGGAATAAAAGGTGCTAGCTGCACATTTGAGCAGACTTGATAGACCTCTAGGCCTTTATCTGCTGGCAAATTTCATATGTTCATATGACTTGAAGGATCCCATAGTCTTACACGTGACTATAGATTCTGGAAGAGTGTTCCATGCTGCAACCACTCTTTGGGAAAACCATTTTTCCTTTTGTTTGTTCTACTTATTTCTCCTTTGATTTTTAATCTATGTGTGCATGTACTCTTAGCAGAGACTTGGTATGTTAAGCCAATAGTTTCTCATAAATAATTGTCTCTGGATGCATGAAATACTAAATATAGATCACCACTCAACCTTCTATAGTTCATTGAGTACATGTTCAGATCCCTCAGTCTATCACAATAATTCTTCCCCACTGTCCTAATTCTTTTTGTTACCCTTTTCTGTGTTTGCTCATTGTCCATCATCCTCTTGTATTACGTGTACATAGTGATGAACAATACTCAAGGCGTGGTCTCACATGACTTGCCGCTCAGTGTGCCTTCCTGGTGATGCATTTCAATAAATAAAATAAAACAAGAAAGTTCACAAATGCTTATGTTTTATAATATAACAATACATACTAGAACTTGTTTTACCTAATATATTCAAAATAAATGAACTAAACATAACTTAACATTTATCTAGCCTATGCATCAATTAATTTAATAATTACTGTTTATGAAGAGTCAATTATAATCCTGTTCTAAGCTAACATGTTAATGGCCAAATAATACTTTCCCTTTTCTCCCTTTACAGAAGAGAAGAAAGCTATAGATTTAAGTAGCTGGAGGAAAGGAAAGGAAAAAGAAAGAGCAAAAAGCTAGTTATAGAATCATAGCAGAAAGGAAGACACTAGCAGGGTTGAATTATGCATAGAGGATAGAAGGCAAACCTCAGAGCATAGCTTAAAAGTTACCATCCTTCTCTAGGAACAAACATAAAGACAAAGACTTCAGAATAGACTACAAAGGATTTGATGTTTATTGGGCTAACAGAACTTACTATACTATAACAAACCCATCTTATACAATTTGTAAATGGTGTCCCAGTTGGATTTAAAACTACATCCTTGATCAACCATATAATGGCCATTTCTCAAGTCTCAAGATCTCTAAGCATTCATTCTTATATTCTTGAAGAGATGGTGACCGTAATTGCTAGATATGCATGCACTATAACACATTTGTTGAATAAAATATGCCTGGAGAGCACAGTAACTAGTTAAGAGTACTGTTGTTTAGCTGACCGTGACATTCGCCTAATGGCTGTTATGAGGAGCAAGATATCAGATGCCTCAGTCAATAATGCAATTTAACTGTATTCATATTCTATTTTCCATAGGATCACAGTGAAAAAGATTTCTTGTATGATCAAGTGTGTACTATGAGGCTAAGCCAGTTGCCTAGATTCCTTCGTAGTGCACCAAATAAATAAAGCATATAGCGAATTGGGGATATACCCTGCACCTCCACAGTAAAAGGCATAATACTGAGCTGCTTGCTGTACTGGGTTAGAGTAATAATGGTTGGGGCAATGTCGACAGAATCACGAGAAAATCTTAAATTAGGTGTGTTTAATTTTACTGTCTCCCCAGCATGATGGCACAGTATGATACAGATGATAGCAATGACAGCCAACAAACAGATTAGAAGAGCACAAATATCACATTCTTATCATTAAGTTAAAGCACAAGTGATAAATAGACTGAACACATACACAGCAAGCAAGCATATCTGGAAGTAAGGATTGTAACCAGTAAAAGATGCTCTGTAAATACATTTGTATTATACTAGGTACATTCAGTCTGGTTACAAATGTGTAAAAGGGTGCTGCCATGCAGAAGCTATAATATCATGGGGGTAGTTAGTCCAGATGCAGCACCGGCACTCAAAGCTTATATATATAAAAAAGAAAGAAAAAGTCTATTGAGTGAATGCTATAACATACAACATATACAGCCCACCATTTGAGCTGATGTGTCCTGCTGTTCATCGGATGTGCTGTTGATGATGGAGCCACGCTTAGTACAAGGAGTTTCAGGTGCTGTTCTCAAAAAAAAAAACCTCAATACATAAGTCAGTAGAGCTCCTAGAAAGGGATAGTTGGAGTTTGTTATATCAAGAGGGATTTGCTGCATCAAGTTGTGGGGTAATTTACAATAGTAGTCCAGAAGAAGATTGGAGGGACCCAGAAGTGCTTTGTGCTATGATGATTGGCAGTTCCAGCAGTCAATCAACTGGTAGCTGTATTGTAAGGAGCAAGTTGCATATTGGTTTCAGGGGCAGGTGAGGAACCAAGGGAACATCTGGATGCAGATCTTTTTGTTTATTATTTCAAATTTATTTCCCTCCAGTCGCGCCACATGGTCTCTCTCTCAGGCATCCAAGTCTGTGTCCTGCCTGCCAGAGGCCCTGAGCTGTACCTCCTTCTCTCCCCCTCCCTGCAACCAGTACCCCTGGTCTAACCCTCCCAGGGTGGGTTGCCTTCCTCCTCTTGGGTGAGCTTATAGTCAGACTCCGGTTGCAGGGTAGGGCCGGCTGTGGAAGACTTGGAAGGTCAGTCAGGGTTGGCCCAGTGAAGGGCATGATGGGGAACTGGTGCCATCGCCTATCCATAGTGCCTTTGTTTTCCCTGTTCTTGTGTGTTCCTGGAGCTTGGACATGCAATGAGCGTCCAGCTCAGCTGGTGCAGCTCCGTACACCCGAATAACATCTGCAGCTCAATCCCCATCATCTTGTGGCCTTGCACTGTAGTGCCTCCAGCCTCCGCTAGAGGTCACCAGTGCATCGGCTGGTGGATTCCCCTCCTGGGGAAGGACAGCTGTCCTGGGGACGCCAATCCTTTCCCTCCCTGCTGATCTTGACGACCCGGCTCATTTCTGAGCCCGGTCACCAGCGTAGTGCGAGTGTGGTGTCCAGTGCCTCAACCGTCAGCACCACAGTGCCAGCTCGGATGCAGATCTTGAACTGTCTGTACAATGGGAGTGGCTCCTTTTCTTTGGGCTGGGACTCTGACTGTGGATCATCCTTGGTATGTAACTAGTTCTGTTTGCAGGTCTGCTCTTTCTTTTGATGCTGGTGGACCAGGAGGTGTCCGATTTGTTTTTATTTTTTGTAGTCACAGAGTATAAATATGGAGTGGAGGGGTAGGATTTGTTACTTGAGTTGCTAAGTCTTGGATCTGCATTTGTTTGCTGGTCAGCTGGTTTCTTGGTGACAGCACATGAGTTAGAGCACCTGGGGGTTCCATTTGTCTCCAAGGAGTCATGGGCAGGATTTGAATTAGTGGAAGGGAGTGAATGGTTGACAACCATTTGTGAACAAGCAATGCTAGTATGGTCTTGAACAAAGTCAGAAGCAACTGACACTGATGTAAATGAATGCTATCTGTAACACATAATGTAGCTGGGTACCAAAAAATAAGACATCCCCAGTTTTTATAAGCTGACATTAACCTAGTTAAATTTCTTCCTGAAGTTAACAGTTTCAGTTGAGAAGTTGTGAAAAGAAGAATCCTCCCTTTCCAAAATAACTGCTTTCTCTCCTGGGAATTCTTAATATTTCCTCTTTTACAGAATATCTGAGGACGGTTGCAACTATTGTCCAGGGTCTGCTCCTAGAGAGTGTATGGGGACTTGGAGACTGGTGTGCCCTTTCTTCTCCAGTGGCCAGAGCCACTGGTAATTGAGAAGTTCTGGCAAAATTGCTGTAGGAAAAATTATCATTTTCCCCTCCATCCCCTCCAGAATGCCCAGGATCCTTATGTTGTTTCTATGACCCCTATTTTCAAGGTCATCAATCTTGTTTAAAAGATAATTAATTTGCTTGTGTTGAAATTCTGATCTTTCCTCCAAAATGCCACAGTCTCTTCTAACTGTTCTATTTGAGACTCAATGTTTTCCACTCTGCCGATCATCCTTGAGTCCCACTTTAGGTCCCCTATGGTTAATTTAACATCCGAAATATCTAACTTAAGTTTGGCTAACGTGTCCTTAATGTGCTAAATATCTGATTGGCTGGTAGTAATGTTGCTGGCTGCGAAGATGAAGAAGAGGTACCCGTTTGATGCAATCAGTATTTTTCCAGTTAAAGGCAGCATTTTGGCTATGATCGAATTAGTTTTTGTAACAGGAAAAAATATGAAGAAGGTGACAGATTGTCAGCAGCTTTCAGAAATTGTTTTGGCTATGCATATTTAACAAATAAAACAATTTTTGTTAAAGTCATTATTAAACAGCATTTATAAATAAAAGAAATGAGCAGAGCTTGAGCACCCACAGATTATTTCTCCATCTTGTGGCATTGCACATATGCTTTCCCCACATATTTGCTCATCTTACCAGGTATTTTTGAACCCCACCACTGTTTTTGCCCCACTACCCTCTGTTAGGACTTCTGGTTCCACTGGGGCTCAAACCAGGACCTTCTGCATGCAAAGCAAATGTGATAACCACTACAGTATGGAACCAGTTTCTTTGAGGAACCCAGAACAAACATTACCACCATTATGAACAATATAGGAGAGTTTTGGCCATCTAGCTGGATTTAAAATAAACAAAAACAAAACAGAAACCCAGAGGCTTGGTGGAACAATCCTGAGGAGGTTTAAGCAAACCTTCACCTTTAAGTGGACCAGAAACGTGACATGATACCTTGGAATCAATATCCCAACCAAAATATCAGACCTTTATAAAGTTAACTATGGTAGATTGAAACAAGAAATCTATTCTGATCTAAAATGGTGGAAAGAGATGCCTTTACCCTGATGAGTAAAACAGAAACTTCAACAAACATTTGTCAATAGCGTAATGTTCACTTGCAGATATCTGCAGTGTTGTGTTGTACTGGTACTGGCTGGTGGAGGGAGATGATGGGAATGATGAGGGACTGTTTTCTTTTTACAGGAAAAAAAACAAAAATGTTGGGAACTGTTTTCTTCTTTTCAGGCTTTTACTAAATATGTTGGGACACTGGGAGTGGGCCACCCACTGCCCTAGTGTTTTTGGGGGTAAACATCAGAGGACACTGGGAGTGGACCACCCAGTGTCCTAGTGTTTTGGGGTAAACATCAGGGGACACTGGGAGTGGGCCCCCAGTGTCTTAGTGTTTTGGTGGATAAACATCAGGGGACACTGGGAGTGGGCTCCCCAGTGTCCCACAGGGATAGGGGCACGGCGTTAATTGATGTTTTGCTCTGTTTGCTGCTAATTGCTGCTATGGATGCTTGCTTTGTTTCTTGCTCCTGTCCTGGATCCCAAGTCATTGCCATTGGCACTGGCAGCACCACAGAGCAGTCAACCATGGGTCAGATTAAAGAAGCACCCACCAGCACTGGAGGGTGAAAGGCTGGGGGCGGGGTTGCGAGGTCTGAGAAGAACTGAAGAATGCCGGCTAGTGGCTACTAAGGGCATGGGCGGGTGAAGGCGGCAAGTGGTCCCTTGAGGACAGCATAGATGATTGGCTGTACTGCTCACATGCAGTGTGATGTGCACATCAGTGTGCATAGCTGCAGAAGTCCTACCTGGCTCCAAAACTTACAGAAAACAGGGCCAGGGTCAGGACTTCAGCATTGCAGCACACAGGACAGCCCATGGGAGGACAGGGCTGACTTGACTCGGTGGTCAGTTTGGGGTGCTGACTGTGATGGGAGGGATCTCGGGACCACTCTCACATGGGACTAACTGCGCCCTTGGCTCGTATACTAGGGCAGCACAACACAGGTCAGCAAAAATGTTTTATTGGGCTCGACTGCAGTGTTCCACAACTACTGCAGATCAGAGACTCAGAGTACGGGTAAAACTGGGGCACAGCATGTTTTGACCAGGACATGTGTCCCAGTGTGCCTTGGTGTAATGCCACCACTGGACAGAGGAGCAAGGACCGGGGAGAGAGAGGTGTGTGGGTGGCAGGAGCTGACAAGAACCACAATTCGGCAATGCACATTAGTGTCAACTGTAATGCACATGCCTAGAGTTACAGTTACAGAAAGAAATGAAGCACTCTCTCATTGGAGCGGTTCATTTCTTTCAGGTAGAGGTTGCCACATCAGCAAAGCAGAACTACTGTCATGACAGTATGTCTGGTCATAGGTCTACACTGCCAAGCCCATTGCAGTTTCAGCTGTAATTGGTTTGGCAGTACCCACTCTAAAATGCAGTATAGTCCCAAGATGTTCCTTGTACAGCGCAAGTGAATGCAACAACACCGTCATTTCAAAAGTATTTTTAACAATAAACTAAAGGATGACACCTGCTAATTACTACAACTCAAAAATTAACCATAATGCTTATCATTTGCTCAGATGGCAGACAGTATCTCACTGTAAAGTTGACACATGGTATTATTTCTGTTTTTATAGCTTGTTTACATCCATGGAATTATTTTCCTTGTTTTCTGTCTCTTACAATACAGTGTAAGCAAGACCCAACCAAACCACACAGCTTTTGTCTCAGCAGCATTTGTGACCTTCCCTTTCTGTTCCTGCTACAGCTTGGCTGGACTCAGTTATTAGAGAATACTTTATTGTGACAGCTGGGGAGAAAGCACAAAACATTTGAAACAAAAGACAGTGATCTCAGATGTGGAGGAAAATCAATTTTATTTAAAAAATGTTGCAAGGGACTCCTGGTAAATGAGCCAACTCTCCATGTTGCCTCACTTCTTTGTTCTAAGACAAGGAATCTTGTGAAGCAGAGGAGGATCTTGTGAAACAATAAGGAATTCTGGGACTGAATGCCATGTTATGTCAGCGCAAGCAGTGCAGCCAGTCTTCATGGCTGCTTAAGCCACTAAGCTCTGTGCTCGCGAGTCAGCATCCCCAACTTTCTGAGATCCCAGAGCAGTATAATGATTGACTTACTGCGTGTGCTGTCTCCACAGCAGCCTCTGTACCAGAGCAATACAAGCACTCACTTTATTCGCGCAGCTGTGGCCGTGTAAATGAGACTTTGATTTCCTTTGGCTGGTGTTCAGCCCCAGCAAAATGAGATGTGGCAGAGGCCATCAACTAGTGTTGCAAGGAAGAACTTTCTCAAAACTGTAGAATATAGAAAAGAATATGCTGTTAACTAAAGATGATACTGAAACTAAGTACAGGCACTTTGTGTGCAAACATGAGAGGGCTGGTTTGACTCTGTACAATCTAACTTTAAGAGGCTGATAAGGTTTGGGTGGCATTTGGAGCCTGTGCACACCTGCAGTCTCCCAGGAGGTTGAGAGATGCCCACAGAAATGGTGTAATGTGTACATGGACCTCTTTTTTCTTGTTGAGGTAGGACTGAGTGTTTCTGAACTACCAGCATGAGAGTCCCTGGGTGCTCCTTATACTGAATGGCTAGTTGAATGCTTCATCTCTACGGAGAAGGAGAGAAGTGTAAGATGTGTTATCTTTGGGTACAAAAAGATATGCATACATTTCTGATTGAGCTCACTCTTGTGGGGCTTACTCGTGATGGGAACCAGAGAAGACTCTGTGCAAACTATGGTCCTCCTGTGACTTCTGAATTACTCAGGCTACAACAAGCCACTGGTTCTCTGATGCTCCTTCAAAGGTTGGGGTGAAGAAACTTTTGTTTTAATCAAGCTTTTTTCTTGGCCTTGTTGTCAGTGGCCATCAGCCTCATACCCCATTTGATCAGCATCTATCTCAGAGGACTCTCATCATCCCTTGCGGATTATCCACCAGGGCAGGGCTAACGGGAGAGGTCTGTCCTTCTGTTCTCAGTGCATAATCCAAATGGAGATGGCCTTGGATAACAGCAGAGGCTGGCAGTGGGTTGACTTCTTACACCTGCCTCCAGGCAGTTTTCTTTCAGGTCCAACCCCCCAATCCAACAGTGTGTAATGATGTAGATGTGCATTCATGTAGAGGCATGCACAGATCACATGCTAGACATCAGATGTCTCCCTCTTGAGTTGTGCCAGCTGCCCTGGTACCTCGCCCACGGTAGCAGTATAGGAGCAGTACAGCTGAACCCCACCCTCCCGGGAGAGGAGACTTGTCCTTTGGATGCTCGATCCTCTCCCACCACGGCCAATCTCTGGTGATCTGAGTTCATTTCTGAACTCAGGCTGCTAGTGTGGCAGGGGGTAAGACACCAGTGCCTCAGCCGTCCTCACCACTGGGCTGACAGGGGTGAAGGAACATAACTAGCTCACAGAAATAAAAAGGAAGTAATAATTAATAATGCTGTTTGCCTTTGCACTGAACACTGACTTGCCTGAACTTAATGGGATTGCTCACCAGCTCTTGATTGTGATTCTTTAATAAAGGATGGACTCTAGGTTCTGTCATGGAGAAACCTTAGCATTATTGAACCTGTGTTTCTTAGTGCCTGATAAGACTACACTCAGTAACCCCAAACTAAATATTTCCTCAGTAGAAACCCAGGTTGGATCATTGCGATTAATGGGAAGGCTCCTTGTGTCACCAATGATCTCTCTTACAAGCACTAGAGAAGGAGTGTTACACCCATGCATAACAGAGCTTTGGGTTTTAGGAATTATCTGGTTACTATTGTTAAAGAACAGCTAACATAATTCAGGCAGGCAATCATATCAAGGAGTTGCCAACCTGAAGAACTAATGTAGCCTGGACAGTAGCTGAATTTTTGGGTAGGGATTTAAGTAATTCATTTTTTATTCATATAGGTTTTTCCACCTCCCTCCCATTGACCTTAGAGATATACCTTGTTCAGGCAATGTATGCCACAATTCAGATGGCGAGGGTTTTACTTCTCTGTACCCAGGTTGTCAGCACGGAAGCATGATGCACTATGAAGAGGCCATCAAGATGGCATTACAGTGGCTGGCTTATAACTTCTGATACCTGAGCCATGGCCATAGGATGCTACAGCCCTCCCCATATAGGGACTATGATTCTGCAAAGCAGGGAACAGAGCTGCAGGTATGTTAGTAAATGTATTACTAGGACCAGGGAGGGATACTGTTTAAAGATAAATGTATTAACTTTGCATGCAGTTTTAATTGTGTGTGGCAAGAATATACATGATATATGAATGCTTGTAATATACTGTAAATACAAATTGTTAGAAATGAAATGTCTTGATGTTCTTCTAATTGTCTATTCTAGCAACAATTGTTACTTTATTCCATACTACTATGAAATGTCTTTATGCTGTACTATTCATCTGTAACAAGAAACTGTTTGCACTTCTCTGCCTTCTACAGCGTACACCTTGTACTGTACCTGGTCGCACCTGAAAACAAGCCTCAGCTCAGTGTGCCTTTCCTGGTCACCAATTTTAAATAAATAAATACATAAATAAATATTAGCCACATATATGTAGAGCAGCATACAAAGTTAATATATTTATCTTGGGACAGCTCCACTTCCTGGATCATAGTAATATGTATACTTATGCTGCAACCCCATTCCATACTTTGCGTCATCAAAGTGCTGATTTTGGGGACAGGCTGAAGTTCTTTGTATCTGCTCAGCTCGGTATCGGAAGTTATGAGCTGGGCCCTGTAAGTGAAATATTTATTTAAATCCATAGCTAAAATGTAACTACAAGCTAAATTAGTTCCTCAAGATTAACATACAGTGAGTGTCAGCTGCCCTTTAAGCAATTATTATTATTATATAATGACCATCCTTGTATTTGTACACACATACACACTATATATATATATATATATATTTGTACTGATACAGTGTTTGATGGCTACACTACAAACAATGTTCCCACTGCTTATAACATGGTTGTTTTTATAGGGACTTGACCTTTTTGGCATTTGTTCTCTATCTCATTGTCTACACAATGTTCTTCTCTAAAATACAAGGATTTACAACTGCTGCAAAAATACCACTGTTGTAAAATTTGGGAGACTGTCTAGGTGCTAAAATAGTCTTTTCCATTTTTATTTTAGTATCAGATGAAAATGAATCCATGAAATCACATTACACCTCACTCCCACCCCACCAGCAGGTTATTAGGTATAGCCTGGTGGAACATTTCATTAACATTCTAACTTTCAAACTCAGGCTGTTTGGCCAGGAGTAAAGCAGCACTTGCCATATTCTGGGTTTCATCTAGGTTTTCTGATTTTGGATACCAGCTGCATGCCCTCCTCTATTTCCTTTAATTTACTTTAAAGATGCCATTAGGAGTTTGAATTTCTGGAGTAGCAGGACAAACAGACTCTGTGTCCTATTGCAGTTTGCAAGGGCTTCCTAAAACTTTAGTAACCCCTGCCACAGCTACCAGCAGCTGCCTGGCAACTGGGCCCCCAAATGTACCACTAACAGGGCAAACAGGCCATCAGATGGCATTAACAAAACGGCATCACCCTTAGCGTGTGGTGATTACTGGCTCAGCAGTCTAAAGAGGTCGGGGTTTAGGGTACAAAATAACATTTATATTTATTCTGGATTCTGGGGAAGAGGTGCCAGGCATACGTCTGGTCTAAACTATTACAGCAGGTTCCCCAATAATATTTCACTCAGGAAGCAGAGCTGTAATGTCCACAATAAGAACTGGAATTGTGAAGTATGACTTTATTCTGACAAACATGCTGGAAACACAATGCAGAAACAGGGTGCCCCCACCCCCACCCTCCAGATTTGGTACTGTACAGACACAGAACAGAACTCTTTTCTTCCAGAACAACATTGTTAGGGCAATTTTAAGAAACATTCCGCTCACATTTCGAGCTGTCTATACCTATGGTCAAGACATCCCTGAACATTTCTTTTCAAACAAAAGTGCATTTCTTGTGGGAGTTACCACACCTTTAAGAAAAATATTTATCCTAGAGCAATGACATCTGTTAACATTCCACGCTTAAACTGGTGCCCATACATGAATCAGCACTGACCGGAATCAGTCTGGGGTTATGCCCAACCCTACCCCATCCTCAGTCTCTGCCCTTCCTTCTGTGTTACACCAAACTGGATCCTCCATTTCCCATGAAATGCTAAAGGGCATTCCAAACTTTAAACATTCAGCACATTGTTGTGGTGAAACAGGGTCATGACAGGTGCACTCTAGCCTTATCTGTGGGCACATACACCTCAGACCAACCCCCAAACTCAGTCCCATAAATCTGTACTTACAGCTTGGTTGCTTTGTTTTATAGACATGGAAAACTTGAAGGAAAACCTATCTCCTTCCAGGTAGCTTTTCACAGATCCAGATTGCACACTTTTTCTCTTGGCAGCTGAACCACATTGGGATCTTCAGAGGATTGCCCCTTGGCACCATTGAAACACAGTCTATTCAGACAAGTCTCCACCACTTGGGTTGGCACTTATGCTGTTCTCCAGACTAGAGTGAGAAAATCGGCTGAAGTCCTTCACCCAGTCAGCCACTGGACTGACCAGCAGGAACCTCACTACAGAGCTCATTTCTGTTCCACTGCTAACTACAGACTGACTGCTCTGCCGTCTGAACATTCTAAAGCTCCCAGAGCAGCTAGTTCCAAAGTGGCTTATGCTGCTGTGAGAATTCTAAATGACATGATCCATCCTCTGCCCACGTAAGCTGAATAAAATTGATGTCATCTCCCAGAGATCCTAATGAGCTCTCACCTTCCTAGGGCTAATCTGATGGATTCTAGTAACCCCAGGGACTGGGTGGTTATAGTTGCATGCCAAAGTGTGATTTGGGAAATTCAGTGTGCCTCCATTTATAGATTCTAATGCAAGGAGGAGCCACTGATGGAGAAAGGAGGGAGGCAAGGAGGAAAGGTGTGCTACGAAACCTTGCCACTGCTCCTGAGAAGGCTCTGTACAGCAGGTTACCATTATCTACCATATACAAATTTATCCACTGCAGAGTCACTGTTTATTGTAAGTTCAGAATTACCATTACAGGGGATCATTAGTACAGTTTTGCTGTCTGTAACACAGGATGCTCTGTTCATTTCTCAGATGCATACCTTGTCTTTGATTCTTTTGTGGGGTTTCATGCCTCTGTTATGCTGCGAAAAAAGTCCTGAGACAGGTGGCAGGAACCGCCAATACAAAAGCTGCACTGTAGCGTATGCAAAAGCCTTGGGGAGCAAAGAGCGAGGACTGGGAACAGAGAGCACGGTGGCGGGTGGCAGAAGCAGCTAGTACAGAAAGCTGCAGCATGGCTCATGAGGAAGCCTGGGAGGGGCAAAGAGTGAGAAACGGGGACAGAGAGTGGCGGCAGCCGGAGCCGCCAATATGGAAAGCTCTGGACCACGACTCATGAGGAAGTCTGGGGGAGGCAAAGAGCGGGGACTGGGACAGAGAGTTCAGCGGGTGGCAGGAGCCACCATTATGGAAAGCTGCAACCGCAGGCTCATGAAGAAGCCTGGGGGAGCAAAGAGTGAGGACTGGGGACAGAGAGTGTGGTGGCAGGTGGCAGGAGCTGCATAACTCTGACCATGCGCACTAGTGTCTACTGTAATATGCATGGCCAGAGTTATGGCTATGAAAGAAATGAAGCACTCTCTCATTTGAGTGGTTCATTTCTTTCAACTAGAGAACACGCCACATCATCAAAGCAGAACTACTGTTATGACCAGAGTGTCTGGTCATTGTGATACTGCCAAGCCCATTACAGTTTCAGCTGTAGTTGGCTTGGCAGTGAACACCTCTCAAATGCCGTAGTCCCAAGACGCTGTTTGCCCAAGTGCAAATGAACGCAAAATGAATGTGCTGCTAAGACTTATCTTTCTATATATTAACCTACCCTGGCCATTCCAGGAAAGAATGGAAAGAAATGCACAAGGCTATCAGTGAATTTATCTGGCAGGGTAAACACTTTAAAATCGGGTGGGAAACCCTGATCCATAGTAAGGGCCCTAGGTCTACCAGGTTTACAAAGCTATTATGATGTGGCACAAGTAACCTAATTTATCTAATGTGGCTGGCAGTACAGCCTAGAAGTTGGAGCACTGAATTGCGAATGAACTCGGTGCTGACTACATTTGGTTTACTTCCAAAAACTCTGGGTAAATGAAAAAAAGACAAAATCAATGCTATTTGGCTCAGAACTGTTCCTCACCAAGGTCTCCAAGCGGAGTCCTCTCTGCTTGTACTCACACCTGTTGCCCCTCCCTCGAAAATGTCTCCAGTTTCAAATACTTGAGTGTCCCCTGGACCCCTCCCTTACATTCACTGATCATGTTAATATTTCCATGTGTAGAGTTAACCACAAATTAGAAGTCTCCTACTGGCTAAGACAAATACTGTCCCATGAAGCGTGCTTAGCAATTGAGCAAGGCAACCTTCTGCCCCTTACTGATTACTGCTCCCCATATATCCCCCGTGTCATCAGCCCTGTGCTCCAGGCTGACATCAGTTTACAGCAGCATCTGCCACTTCATCCTCCTCACACCCTTTCTACCCATCATTGTGACTTATACAAATTGCTTGGTTGGCTCCTGCTTCAAGGACGCCTGACTACGCCTTGGGCTGCCTAATAGGCACTACACTCAGAGATGGTCCCCTGTCCCCTTTTCATCTCTACTCATGGGCAAAGTGGCTACTAGGTGCCTCTGTGAATCTTCCATCCTCCCAGGTAGTTCCCAGAATCTCCACTACCACAGGCAGCAAAGCCTTTTCCATCTCTGCCCCTCCTTGTGGAACAAGCTCCTATATCGCTCCACTCATCCGCCTCCCACTTATCCTTTAAAAGCCTCTTTAAAGATTGACTGCTACTGAAAGCCAAATGCTGCTGTCTATCTATGTAGCTGGAGTTCTCCCACCCCCACCTTTGTGGGGTCTCCCATGCTTGTGACACCCCTTTCTCTCCAACTCCTTTCCCACCCCACCCCCACCTGGCCCTCTCTATAGTCTACTCCACTACACTTTGCTTATTGTGGACTGTAACACTAAATTTTGAATATCCACCTGGTTGTTACTTGATTTTGTTATTGGCGTGCCTTTCTGAAATCGCACTTTATATGGTTTACCTGGTAATTTGTCACCTTACTGTATTGTTCTCCATGTTCCTGTGATGATGTATATGGACTTGTTGCTAGCCTACAATTTCACCTTGTACCGTATTGTATTCTTATTTTGTTAATACCTCTGTACTGTAATTCCCTGCACCTCATTGTTAATGGCCTACATTGCAGCCATGTTACTCCTCCCATATTCTGTTTTGCTAAATGTGCCATTGGTTATGGTACGGGTCATGCCTGAAAACAGTTCCTTGGATGGGTGCACCTACCTGTCACCAAAACATAAATAAATAAATTCAGCAGACCTGTGTTTGAGTCCCACAATCTTCATTTGCATAGTGTCTGACACAGAGGCTAGTTCATTTAAACCTCCTACTAAATTCTTGCTTTGGATCCTGACATTCCTAGGGAGACAAGGCAAATTATGAACAGGTGAACAAAGCAAACCCTCTCACACTGGGTAAAGCTCAATGTTAAACATGGAGCACTCACTCCACAGTGGGGTGGACCCAGAAGCAATAATGCCTGATCGTCAAATCGGCTAAAACAGATAGGATCTTGAAAAGATGAGGAAGAGGGACTTGACACATTTTCAACAGTTCCTCACACAGGAAACATAAAACCTTTCATGCAAGTTAAACAAGAGTTCAGCTTATAAAATGTATTGGCTAAAGACAAAGGACAAGGGCATATTCAAAAGGTTCACAAAAGTGTGAGCAAGACAGAGGTAGGAAACTACAGACCTGTTAGTTTGACTGCAGCTGTAGAGAAAATGATGGAATCACTCCTGAAAGAAAGAATGGCTGAGTACCTAGAGGCCAGCTGGGTACAGGACCCAAGGCAGCATGGATTCACAGCGAGAATGTCATGTCAGACGAATCTAATCGATTTTTTGACTGGGTGATCAAGTAGTAGACCAGGGAAGGGCTGTGAATATGGCCTACCTAGACTTTAGCAAGGCATTTGACACAGTACCACACAAAAGATTAATAAACAAGTTAGCCAGCCTGGGAGTGCATCCCAGGGTGGTAACCTAGGTAATTAATTGGCTACAAAACAGGACACAGAATGTAATAGTAAATGGAATGCACTCTGAAGAAAGGGGATTACGAATAGGGTACCACAGGGTTCAGTACTGGGACCAGTCCTCTTTAATGTCTTTATAGGAGACATTGCAGAGGGTCTGGAAGGAAAAGTATGTCTCTTTGTAGAAGACATAAAGATCTGCAACAGGGTTGATACACAAGTGGTGTGGAAAGGATGAGATGGGACTTGGCAAGGTTGGAGGAATGGTCATAAGTATGGCAGCTTAGACTCAATGCAAAGAAATGCAAAGTAATGCACCTATGAAACAAAACCCAGGTGAAGAGTACACAGTGGGGGGTAGTAACAACAACAAAAATGGAAAGGGACCTGGGGTAGTCATATCAGATGACCTTAAAGTAGGCAAGCAATGTGAGAAGGCAGTAAGGAGAACTGGGGGGATACAGGGATGCATAGAAGAGGCATCACCAGCAGAAAACAAGAAGTTGTTATGCCTCTGTACAGATTCATTCATTCATTCATTCATTCATTCATTCATTCATTCATTCTTTATTTATATAACGCTTTTCTTATAACCAAAGCACCTGTACAAATACATAAAACAATAAATAATTAAACAACATTAAAACTATCATAAATCATTAAAAGCTCTGCTAAAAGATATGTTTTCAAAGCTCCTTTAAAGCTTTGGACAGTGGGCAATTTGCACCTGACGAGGTAGAGAATTCCACAGGGTCAGGGCCATAAACCTAAGCGATCTTGCCCATGAAGTTTTAAGCGGACCCTGGGGATCTCTAGCAATCCCTCATCAGTGGATCGGAGAGAGCAGGGAGGACAGTAGGACAAAGAGCTCTTTCAGGTAAGTAGGTCCTGATGAGTGTAGGGCTTTATAGGTCAGCAAACCGACCTTGAAGGTGATTAAGCCAAAAACTGGCAGCCGGTGCACTCGCTGAGCACAGGCGCATATGACCAGACCCGAAGATCCAGTCAACAGCCTGGCCGTGATTCTGCACCAGCTGCAAACAGCTGTTCAACCCCGATAGCCCCAGGTAAAGGGCATTGCAATAGTCAAGGCGAGAGGTAATGAAAGTGTGGACTAACGTTGGAAGATCCTCTGGAGGAACCAGGTGCTTCAACCGGTGATGTTCCTCAGGTGGTAAAAGGAAGTTTTGACCACTGCTGACACCTGAGATTTAAAAGTCAGACAGTCGCCAAATACAATGCTCAGATTCCGCACCTGGTCTGAGGTCGTCAGCTGGACACCCCCTAGCCATAAGCCCAGTGCGAACCAGCCAACAAACCCACCTCACAGTGACACCTTGTCCACAACCAACACCTCAGTTTTTCTAGGGTTCAACTGCAGCCAACCCCATTCATCCAGTCTTGGATCTCAGCAAGACAGTTGTTAAATACCGAAATGGCAGCATCCTGGCCGGACACAAAGACATATACAGCTGGGATCATCTCTAGCAATGAAAACCCAGACCGTGAACATCTAACAATCACTCCTAATGGCAGCATATACACTGCAAACAACATGGGCGCTAAATGGAACCCTCATGGCACTCAAGAGGATAGGGAGACTGATGCCAAGAAAAATTCTCGACACCACCCTCTGAGTCCTACCCCGAGGTAAGATTGAAACCACCTGAGGTCCGTATCAGACAGTCCACAGATAGACCACAAATGCTCCAATAGCACACCATGGTCAACAGTGTCAAATGCTGCAGAGAGATCAAGAAGTACCAAAATGGAACAGGTCCTACGATCTCTCGCTATTAGGAGGTCATTTAGAACCTGAACAAGTGCTGTCTCGGTACTATGCCTTTTCCTAAATCCAGACTGGAGGGAATCATAGATGTTATTGTTGGTCAGATGATCATCCAGCTGCGCTGACCACCTTCTCAATAACTTTACCCACAAAGGGCAGGTTAGAGACAGGTCTGTAATTTGCTAGACAATCCGGGTCCAAGGAGGGCTTCTTCAGAAGAGGCAAACTACAGCCTTCTTAAGAGGATCTGGGAAGATCCCCTCCAGGACCTCAGACTATCACAGCCAGGACTGGGCCAATTTTATCCACACAGTCCACTAAAGACATGAAGTCAGGTCCAAATCACAGTTGGTCGAACGTAGTGATTGGACGATCATCACAATGTCATTGATTGTGGGAGGCTGAAGTCAGACCATGCAAACTGGGTGTCTGACATCTCCTGCCGACCATCACAACTCCTATTGGAGAGGGTCAAGCAGACGTCAGATCTGATTTTGGCAATCTTATCTGCACAGAAGAGAGCAAACTCCTCACACCGTTCTTGTGAAAAGGCTCTTCCAGGCTGAAGACAGGCTGGATTGCACAGTCTGTCCACGGTCCGAAAGAGCTGAGCCGGTCTATTCCGATGCAGCCGCAATCTCTGGACAGAAATTCTGCCTTCTTACGAGAGATTGCGGATTGATAGACCACATAGTGGTTCATCAAACTAAGTTTGTCATCATCCAGACCGGACCTCCGCCAGCACCTCTCCAACCTTCGGCCCAACTCTCCTCAACTCCCTCACAGTCTCATCGAACCAAGGAGACCTGGGACGAAGAGTGAGAGGACAAACATGAACAGGAGCAATGGAGTCCAGAGCCCTGCCACCACCTTATTATAGGCACGCACCAGGTGTCCCAGATCCAAGCAATCTATCGGTAGGTCCGATAGGTCCAGCACCGCCATCAGGTCATCCGGGAAACACCCTTAATGGGCGGTACCGACCATTTCCTAGGAGCTGATCTGTTAGGTGGCCTCAAACTGAACCCAATGGAGTGATGGTCCGACCATCCGACCGGTTCCACCACCAAGTCAGATATCCCCATCCCCAGAAGGAACACCAAGTCCAGTGAGTGCCCACCAATATGGGTCGAGGAGGAAATAACCTGTGTGAAGTCCAGTGAAATCATCAACTGGAGAAAGTCTTGACCAAAATGTGAGAGTTCATCATTGACCCAGGCATTGAAATCCCCAGAACCAACCATCTGGGGACCCCAATGTCAGGTCGACAATGAAGTCTGCAACTTCCCACAGGAAAACATTCTCGTCACCTGGTGGACAGTATACAAGAAGTATCCTGCACCCCACACCCTCTACCTAAGATGCACTCAAAGGACCGGTGACTCCCACTGGTACCTCCACTAGGCCCAGTTTTGTTCTAAAACAGATGGCACACCCCGCCTTCAGATCCAACCTCGGCGGTGTATCACTGAGTAACCGGCTGGAACTGCTGCGGCCAAAACTGGTCCAGCATTTTCATCCAGCAGGTCTCGTGATGCACGCCAGGTCAGATGACCTAACAAAATCAGCTATAATAGCCATTTTGTTTTAATAGACCTGGCATTGCACAACACTGCCGAATAGGATGAGCCTCCGAGGATGACCGCCTTACCTGCGGATTATAATCAGAACCCTTGGTATGGGCACCAGACAGGAGGTCCTTTCCTGGGCCCATTTCGCCCAGGGTGTCTCCTTGTCCCACTATCCCATATCAGCCCGCTTCCTTTCCATTCCTCCTCCAGACCCAGCACCAGTCCTCCTCCTCCAACCCCACAATCCCCAAGGCCCTACATCTTTTATAGACCTCCGGCGATAGGGGGACAGGAGAAAGGATGAATGTCCCTGAGCCTGGAGGGAATAGTACCCGACTGTCCTACTATTGTCCCAGCACATAATTACCACTACAATAAACAATCTAACAATTATTAACCCCCTCAAAACACTTAAGTAAATACAACTGCTCTACAATAAATAACATACAATTAATAAACTATAAATCTAATATACACAATAACCAAATAACTTAAAACTAAATATAAAATATAATATCTATTTAACAAAATCTATACCCTTAATTCAAACGTCTAATAAATAAATAAATCCTATCAAAATTTGTGTTATTGAGTGTCCAAAATGTGCCTTCAGATCTTTAATTTGTAGATTTCGTTTTATCTCTCTGTCTCACCCACAATGCTCTCACCACTGCAGGGAAAGGATTTTCCAGACTATACAGGCCCCTAACATAAAGCTAGCTTTTAATATTAAAGAAGGCCTCCTAGTCCAATAACCAATACCACAGTTTCCTTTGAAAAATAAAGAGAGAGTTCCAAGTTCTTTTAATGTCCACACCGTGTGCTCTCACCACTTTAGGATGGAAAATTTAAAATTATGCCAGCCTCCTCTCACGAGGCTGAAACAATCCCATAGAACCCAGTTCTGATCTTTACAGAAGATATAGCAAACTGGCCCAAAACAGAAATTAAGAGTACTTCACCAACAGATGGTCCAGGAAGTCCCACTTTCCTTCCCACGTTGTGGTTTGCCTCCCTAGGAATCCTTGATGGCAGGCAGGCGGGCAGCATTAAATTTCACCTTGGGTTAAGCTCAACCGATCCTTCACCACGGTGAGGCAGGCTAGACCACCTTTGGTGGTCCCCTACTCCACCTAAGGAACTGGATTAGCACCACCACCCTCCGTGGCAGTGACAACCGCCCTCCGTCCGACCGAGGAACCCAACCTCTTTTGAAACGTGCAGGGATCCTCGCTGCACGCTATGTGCACCCCCTCTCAAGACTTTCTCTTCCTCCAGCCGGTCCTCTCTCACAGACACCTGCCCACGTCCTCCACGTACAGTCCATCTGTATTCCCGTCCTCACGGAAACCACCACTCCACCTCACCATTCCTCTGATTTCTCCACAGCCTCAAAACA
The DNA here is from genome assembly GCA_016271365.2 of Neoceratodus forsteri. Classification (NCBI taxonomy): domain Eukaryota; kingdom Metazoa; phylum Chordata; order Ceratodontiformes; family Ceratodontidae; genus Neoceratodus; species Neoceratodus forsteri. The sequence continues at coordinate 98,638,467 of JADMNL010000023.1, read as the reverse complement.
ACTCCACTGAACCACCAACCATAGAATTCCCTCGTGAATCGAGCAAGCAGTCGAACACATAGCAAGCAAGCGACCTCCCACAGTTCCAATATGCCAGTCTCTACAGGTACTAAATTTCCAAAAAAAAAATAGATAGATGGTGAGACCCCATCTGAGTACTGTGTGCAGTTCTGGAGACCCCATCTCAGCAAGGACATAGACAGGATGGAGGCGGTCCAGAGGAGGGCAATAAATGGTGCAGGGTCTGCAACAGAAGCCATATGAAGAGAGACTAAAAGAGCTTAATATGTATACCCTTGAGGAAAGGAGGAGAGGGGAACGTGACAGAAACTTTAAGTACCTAAAAGGAATCAACAAAGTCCAAGAGGGGAGCATCTTTCAGAAAAAGATGTGCAAGAACACAGAGGCACAATTTAAAGATAGAGGGGGACAGCTCAGGGACAACATGAGGAAATATTTTTCATGGAGAGAGTGGTGGATGCATGTAACTGCCTTCCTGAGGAGGTTGTGGGGTCAAAACAGTGGAGAATTCAAGAATGCATGGGACAGACATAAGGCAATTCTAGTGGGGTAGTAGGAAGTAGGCTGTTGGTTAACTTGGATCTGCAGCTTATCCAATTGGTAGGGAAATGGACAGACTGTGTGGCCAAGCGGTCCTTATCTGTCATCAAAGTCTATGTAAAATGGAGACCTATTCTGATATTTACAGGTTTGGGACTTCTCATTAAAGCAGGAAACAGACAAAAGGTGGAAGCCAAGCACCCAGACCTGTTTACTAAGGTTGAGTCACTGACTCACCACAACGGCAAAAAGGTGAATTTCCCAGTTGTACAATGTATTGGTTAAAGACATAAAACAAAGGCATATTCAAAAGGTACAGAGAAAATGGGGAAATGAATTAGAAGAACCATTGGACGATGAGCAGTGGAAATAATGTGGTATAGTGTTCACAGAACTACAGACCAGTTCGTGGAGAGAATTTAGATGGAAAATAGCAATAAGATTTTTTTCACTCCAAATAAAACTAAACACTTTGGAACTACAAATACAGATTTATGTTGGCAGAAATATGGGAATGGGGTACCTCTCTACGGTTCCATGTCAATAACGTGGAAGAAAATGCAGCGCAGTAAATACTAGCGTCAATTAACCACAACTCAAAACCGAGCATTACAGTTTCATCTTAAGTCAGTACATCGTGGTTTATCTAGCATGGACTTTATCTATCTAAACTGATATCTGACTTCACCCTCCCCCAGCTGGCAGCAGTCAGTCTCAGCAGAACACAATATTGAAGTGCAGTACAGTCGTCAGCGAGCCACTTGATTCACTGTATTATATATTTATATTTTAATTCGAACTGCAACCCCTCCCCCACCCCTGTAGCAAAACAAACCCTCTCAGCAGAGCACAGTATGTTTGGATCCAGCACATTTGATCTAACAATAGCTCACGGCATCGTTCTAGAAGCCATTGATCCCGAGCCGTGATCTGGAATCAGTCTGCCTACATTGGAGATGGAACCTCCACATAAAGGGTCCAGGGACACTCTTCTCAAACTAGAAGACCCTTTTAATGCCCAGCTGGACAGGGAAGAGACACTGATCAAATGAATATGACGGTGGCTCTATAAAAGACTCTGAGGTTTCTCCACCTCAGCTGGCAAGTATTTTAGAAATATCTGAGGATACTCCAAAACTCCTCATCAGGAGGTGTCGGTGTCGTGAGATCAGCTTCATAATCTGACAATTGAGACAAGCAGTCTTCTTTTGCACCTGTAGCTGGAAACCAAGGGCTCGTACACACAGCTCATCTGGTAGTCATAGTGCAAGCACCACAACTACATGAAGCAAGTCATTTAAAGTAGGGCTGCATGAACCTCTCAAAAGTTCTACCTCGAGAACTTTCTGAGTAGAACAAAAAGTTCTACCAGGTTCTACCTGGTTCTACCAGGTAGAACCAGGTAAAACTGGTCCTAGCAAGTAGAACCAGGTAGAATTGGGTTCTATCAGGTAAATCAAGGTTCTACCAACTATAAACAGGTTCTACCAATATAACCAGGTTCTACCACATGAAACCAACATTTTTACTGGGTATAACCAGGTTCTACAATATATAATTGTTGCACCTAGTTCTAGTTAGGAAATCCAGAGTATTTTTTTGCATGTCTGGAATGCAGTACAGTAGTACTGAGAAAATATTATTTCCAAACAGGTTAGTAAACAACTGCTAGCTGCGTCAAGTCCGGTACTTTAAGTAGTGAAAATACAGGAAAGTTATTCTGAAACAGGTCAGTAAACAACTGCTAGCTGTGTCAGGTCAGGTAGTTTAAGTAGTGAAACACAGGGATATTTAATTTATTCCAAACAGGTCAATACAGCATTGCCAGCTGTGTCAAGTAGCTGCACCAAAATAAACAGGAAGATCTATTCTCAGACAGGTCAGCAAACAGCTACTAGCTATGTTGAGTCAGGAAGTTTAAGTAGTGAAAACACAGGTATATGTATTCCTTAACAGGTCAGTACAGCCGGGGTTGCATGGAAACTGATAACCATAGGTACTCTAAAGCACTTGCAGGAATAAAAATAAGGAACAGGGGAAATTGATTAACCAGGCAGAATGGCACACTAAGCCAGACTCTGAGCTTTCCAGGTGCTACTCTGTGAGCACAAGGAAGTTATTGCCAAGATCACACAGTATACAAGAGGGAGTTTATTGGGATTCAAACCTAGCTGTCCAGCTTAGTTTGCATTGCAGCACAGTGCTATGAAATTGATGGTAATGTTATCTACTTCTTTAACCTGTCAGCAGTGAAGAAACTAAGGGCTCAATTCTCAAATGGTGCTTTGATCAGCGCAAGCTGCGGCAAACAACAGCTTGTGCTGAAGCCCAACGCACCAGGACCATGTGCCCAGTTCTCTATTGGCCAGGGTCCTGGTGGCAAAGTCCCATGGCTTGCAGCAACCGTGGCCTGGTGCTGAACAGCTGGTGCACTGGGAGTGTCTGCTGGAAGCTGCAGGGCTGTCCAGCAGCATCTCTAGACCCTGGTGAACTTGTGGCCCCCTTCGACGATCCCACTGGGGCGATTCATGTAAAATATTAACTATTCCCCATGCCCCTCCCTGAACCCTGCTGGTGTCAGAACTAATATTGGATAATACTGCCCCTGCCCTGGTGGTATAGTGGCCCCTACCCCAGCAGGTGGTGCCCACTACCCTGCTCCACCCACCCTAAAGCAGAGCCACTGACCAGCACAGCTCACCTCTCACTCTGTGATGATCCAACTGACCTGTCAATGTCATACTGTAAGGCGATATGCTCATTGATCAATGGCTGTCACTGCATATGCATAACAGTACGCTGTTTACAGATCAGTCGGCCGCCAGCCTAAAGGTGTGAGGTGGCCTGTACTGGCTGCCGGCTCTGCTTTGGGATAGGGAGGGAGTGGGATGGTGGACACTACCTGCTGGGGTGGGGAGCCATGATACTACCAGGGCATGGGCAATATTATTTAATATTAGTACTGGCAGCAGGGGTTTGGGAGGGGCATGGGGAACATTTTCCATGAACTGGCACCAGTGGGGATCAGGAATGAATGCTAGTCCACCATGGATTGCTTTAGTACATACATTCCAGTACATGCAGATTGGGATGCCACACAGTGCCAATCACTCCCAGAGGGATATTTCTAGTACCCTAGACCAGCCCTTGCTAGTCTAAGGGTACTTAGAAATTTTCCATCTAGGTGATTTTGTGAATTCCACTTTCAGCCCCTGTCTGTCACAAGACCCCCCAACACCATGTTGCAGCCCATTTTTGGGTGCAGGGCTGGTGGTGCCACAAGGCCTGTTTGGGCAGGGAGCCTGTGATTGACACAGGCTGCCTTTGTGAATAGCTCAGGGGTGTTGTTTGATGCAAGGTGCCACCTGTGCCGCTTATGTTTGGCACAGACACCTTGTGTCAAACCCAGGGCTTTGAGAATCAATCCCAAGTCTCTAGCAGTACTGGAGGGATGGAGGTCTTTCTGCTGAGCCTGCCCTTCTCTTTCTCTCCTGCAGTACCCCAATTTTTTTAACCTAGACAGTTTTCCCATTAGTGGCAGTGCCCCAAGCACAAATCCACAAAGCTAGTCTGCAAACCCTGCACGCCTGTACTTTTTCTCTCTGTCCAGTCCTCCCTATTCTTTCTCACTTCCTGCAGTCCAATAGTGCCCCCCACACACATACACCACTCAGGCACTCTACCCTCCCTACATCAGCATCCCAACCCTGTCCTTTAATTTGTATTTTTTCCTCATTCCTTCCCTTTATGCCCTGGTGAAACACTAATGCATTTTTTTCTAGCCACATCAAAAGATCGAGGAATGATTTAATTAGGAAAATGTGGAGCACAAACACTTCTGTGATCATCATCACCTCACCTCACTCCCCACCATGTTAAATTTGCAGTCATTACATGCCTCTATCCCCCCACACTGAGCAGTCCTCAGATCAGAATGGATTCCTTTCATTTCTCCCTCCCTTTCCTAGTTTTTGCCTTGGGTTGAAACTTGAATGCCACAACTAAGCCCTTTTTTCCTTTTTACCAGTTGCCTGCCACAAAACAAAGTTGACAAATCGACAGTTATATGTGGTGTATGTATGTTTTATGTTTTACTTTCTGCCTCAAACCGTCCATCCTGACCATGCACAAATTATGCATGCACACTGTACTCACTGCACATCTGAGGCAGCAGTATCCCATGTTCCGACAAGCGACCTGCTGTACTACAGTACTAACTAACCAATGGTCACCAGTGTTGTTCCTTGGATTCCAGGCATCAACAAATCACAATCGGCACCCAAGATACTACTTTTCCTATATTACTTCCTCTCACCATTTAAGCAGAACATACAGACCTCATTAGGGGCCCTATGCAGCCCAGGACCCTCACCCAAGTATGGTAAATGGTCAGTGAGGGCTGAAATGCAAAGAATTGTACACTCTGATGGAGGCTTGACTAAGAATGACTAAACATACCACCTCAACTTCTGCATACATGGAGTCTGTATATACCACAACAAAGTTGAGTGATGCATGTATGTTCTACAAGAAACGCTGGAATGTATATCGGCACCTACCACTTTTCTGTAAATTTGTTTGTAACTCTTTGCACATGTTGTACTTTGTATTCTCAATCTATGTATGTATAACTGTCTTGGACAACAGCAGGTCCATCTTGTAAATGAGCTTGCTCAATGATGATCGCCTGGATAAATAAAGATTTGAAATAAATAAAGATTTGAAGTAGTGACACTGGGGGTGATGTCTGGTGTCATGACCTCCCGTCTCTTGCAGTACTGCACCACATGACAGCTGAGTCAGCTGGAAGCCCAGGGGCACGCACTATGGTAGGCATTACTTTTTTTTTTATATATGTTTAAAGTAAACTGCTTAACTAAAGTTCGCACATTTACAAAAATGTTTGCGCTTTATGGACACCCGTAACACGGGAGTTCGCCTACTTTAAGGGACAGATCTAACTGAACTTGCAGCCCTAATTTAAAGCTGTTTAGCACATCCGCTCCCCATAACTTGATTTTCCTTTGTTTTTACCTCATATAAAGTAACAGGTTGCAGAAGGTTGTAAATTAGTCAGCCTCCAAATTACTCTCATATTCTCCCCACACACATTTGCCACTCGCTGAAAGGCATAATCAGTCCCTTGATGTGAGATGTAGCCATAGTTCCAAAACCTGCAGTTTTCCAGAAAATGCTGCTTTGAAACCGTCGATGTTATGCTGCTACTGCCGTATGCTGAAATATGGCATTAACAGTAAATTATATTGATGCGCTGAAATGCTCCTGCAGTTATTACCACGTTGAATTGAGTGATACTCCCCATACACATTTTCTGGGAGTACTGAAGCTTCAGGGATACTGGAACTCTCCATTACAAATTTGGTCCGTGCTCTAGATTTTTCACTGAACCTATCCGGTTTATATATTTTTAGGCCTACCCTCAGGAGGAGATCAAAGTGGAAATAAAAGATATGTATTAAAATTTGGACAGTGGCTGCCGGAAAGCAATCACACAAATGACGATCAGAGATCCTATCCACAATAGGGATTAGCTAAGTGTCTGCAACACAGTCAAGGAAATGGAAGGACTCACAGTATTGTTATGATTAAGGAAGGATAAACACAACTACTGATCGCTCCCCTACTATAAAATTATAGAGGCTAGAGAAAATATTGCCATTATACAACAGCTGATGTAACATAAAATAAATCAAGCAACTCTATGAACATGCCATTACGTAGTGAGACAAAAGAGGAAAACAGGAGTATCAGCATTTCTTGAGGTCTGTAAATAGTTCGGTGGGGGTTGGGGAGGATCTCCTGAGGGAAAAAAGGGCAGTCAAAAAATTAAATTTAAAGAAAATTAATAGGTTTCAGAGTAAAAATTAAGTTAGTAAAAGACAGCAAGGAAACATAGAAACTGTTGGCAGATAAGGACCACTAGACCCATCTAGTCTGTCTGTAGCCTGTCCTTGTTTGTGCCCTTGACCGCACTCAGTCAGCGGCTTTCTCCTTTCCTTCCCCAATCTAAGGGTCCCTTTATGTCTGTCCCATGCATGCATGTTTTGAAGCCCCCCACTGTGTTTGCTCCCACCACCTCTTGTGGCAGATTGTTCCATGTATCCACCACCCTTTCTGTGAAGAAAACGTTCTCACATTCCCCTTATCCTGCCCCCCTCAAGTCTCATATCATGCCCCTTGTTCTTGCACTTCTCAATATTGAAAGATGCCACCCCTGCACCTTGTCTATGCCTTTAAGGTACTTGAAGGTCTCTATCATGACTCCTGTTCCTCCTTTCTTCCAGTGAGTACTATTGAGGTCCTACAATCTGTCCTCAATGTTTTCTGGTGCAGGCCCTGTACCATCTTGGTCACCCCTTCTCTGGACTGCCTCCACCCTGTCTATGTCCTTTCAAAGACGCAGCATCCAGAATTGTACACAATACTCCAGGTGAGGCCTCACTAGTGTTTTGTACAATGGAATCACCTTCTCCTCCTTCTACTAGTGATACCTATGCACCCTAGCATGCCACTGGCCTTCGCTGCAGCCTTGTACACCCTGTGACACCTTCAGGTCATCAGTAATGATAATCCAGATCCTTTCTTCCTTGGTGACTGTCAGCAACTCCACCCCCCATTCCTGTAGCTCTCCCTGGGTTTCTGCATCCCAGGTGCATTATTTTGCAGTTCTTTGAACTGAACCTCAGTTGCCACACCTCAGACCAGTCTTCCAGTTTCCTTAGGTCTCTCTTCATTTTCTACACCCTTCTGGAGTATCTACCCTGTTGCAGATCTTGGAGTTATCTGCAAACAGGCAGACCTTACCCTCCATACCTTCCGCTATGTCACTGATGAAGACTGAGGTACCACACTTGTTACCCCTCTCCTGGATTGTATCCTATTTACCACCACCTCTGCTTCATGTCAGTTAACCAGTTTCTAACCCACTTACCACCTTGTAGCCCATGCCCAGACTACCCATCTTGTTGACCAGCCTTTTATGTGGACGGTGTCAAGGCCTGCTGAAATCAAGGTAGGCCACATCTACTGTTACCCCTGATTCGTCTCCTTTGTAACCCAGTCAAAAATCTATCAGATTAGTTTGACATGACCTCCTGCTGTGAATCCATGCTGCCTTGAGTCTTGGGCTCAGCTGGATTCCAAGTGTCCACTATTCTTTCCTTAAGCAGTGCCTCCATGATTTTACTTACTACTGAGACAAGGCTGACGGCCTGTATTTTCCTGCCTCCTCCCTACTACCATTCTTGTGAAGAGGGACTACATGTGCCTCCTCCAGTCCTGTGGCACCACTCCCGTGTTAAGTGACTCTGTGAACAGGGTTGCCAGAGCTCTGCCAGTTCCCTTTGTAGTTCCTTTAATATTCTTGGGTGTACGTTATCAGGCCCCATCACTTTGTCCACAACAGTTTAACAAGTTCCTCAGGACTCTCTCCACGGTAAATGAACTGGTGCTGACTCCCCTTCATATCTGTTGCCCAGCTGTGGACCTTGACCCTCCTCTCTACAGTAAATACAGAGCAGAACAGTATTTCTGCCTTTTCCAGGTCTCCTCCTTACACTCCCCTTGTCCCTCTGGGCCTTACAATCCCTCCCTAGCTTTCCTTTCTAGCTGATGTACCTATCAATGTCTTGTCCCCTCTCTTGACAGTCTTGCTAATCTTTCCTCAGTCTGTGCCTTCGCATTCCTGACAGCCTTCCTGCTTCCCTTAGACACTTTAGGTACATCTCCCTGTTTTCTTCCCTTTGAGTACTCTTATACTTTGTGAAACCCACCCTTTTGGCCCTTACTTTCTCTGCCACATCTTTAGAGAACCATAGTGGTTTGCTCCATCTCTTTCCTTTGGTTATCACTCAAGTGCATTGCTTTGTTACCTCCCTATGGCTCCTTTTATGTGTTCCCACTCAGGCTCAACCCCCTTGCCAGTGGCTTCCTTGATACACCTCCCCATCTTATTGAGGTCTGCCCCTCCTGAAATCTAAGACCCTAGCCTTTGTGTGACTTGACTGTGTCCCCATCCCCATGCTAAAACACACTATATGGTGGTCGCTGGACACCAGTTTGCCTTCTACCTGGCCTTCAGTGATTTTGTCACTATTTATCAGTATTAGGTCCAGAATTGCCCTGTCTCCAGTGGGATCAAGCACTAGCTGCCTGAGGCCTGCCTCTTGCAGGAGTCCAAGATGTCTCTGCTCCTGGTTGAGGCTGCTGCTGGGATGGTCCAATCCACATCTGGCATATTAAAGTCACCCAGCAGCAATACTTCCCTTTGCTGCCATCCCATGTATTTCTTCCGCTAGCTGCCTATCCACCTCCTCCCTTGTGCTGGTAGCCTCTAGATCACCCCTGTGTGGATGGCTGTGCCCTTGCCTGACTCAAGGGTGACCCACAGTGTCTCAGCCTCCCACTGCCTACCTTGTACTTCTGTTGCCTTTATACCTCCCTGACGATATGGTCAGCAGGAATGCCAGTTCGCTCACTTGATATATACAGAGTTGCAAATAGAATTCTGTGAATAATTTCTATGATAATTCAGTTGACAATTGTGCCCTTTAAATGGTTGGCTGAGAGTGAGGATGAGATGCTGCCATGAAGAGTACCCTTCTATAGTTTTGTGGGCTTTAAGGGGACACAGCCACTATCAATATAAATAGGGCACTGCATGCATAAGGGAGGCAGATATCAACACTTGCTTATTCCTTAATCCTACCCAGTGTCTGAACCAAACACAACACAAAATCAAGGAAAGATTGATTTATAATGCATGTCTCTCTTGCATGAATTGAATGCATGAAACCAAATATATACGCATGGGGCAATGGGAGGGATAAAGGGACACAGAAAATACATTAATTTAAAGAGAAAAGAAAAGAAAGGCTGATGAGGTACTGAGGAGGATGGATGCCAACAACATCAAGGTCCTCTACCCCACCAAAGAACATACAAGAAGGAAATTAAAAGGCACAAAGACAGTTTTGCAAATGTCAGCTGCAGAAGTCACTGAGGCCTTGCCCCACCTTATTTACTTTGTGGGCTAAAGACAGTAATACAGAGCACGACATGGAAAGGCTCTAAAACATGATTAGCAGAGACACAAACCTAACATCACTAACACCTATGTAACCCTGATGTCATTAACTTTATAGCCAATGAAACTGCTGTCAGTGTATGGATGTGACTATTGCATTGTCGTGAATGGCTGCTCAGTAAGTTTAAAAATAAAGATGTTACATTGGTTTATCAATTATTTGATTTTGTTGTTGAGTGGGGCTGGAGCCAGGGCCAGCCGGAGCAAGTGGCAGGAAAGCTGTCTCCATGTCAATCAATCAATCAATCAATGAAATCTTTATTTATCCAGGTGAACATCGTTGAGCAAGCTCTATTTAAAAGATGGACCTGGCTGAGTCCAGATTATGTTACAAACAAACAACAATATTTACAGTGGGAGTACAACACAGTAGAAGTGCAAATCAGGATACCCAAATGTACATAACATAACAGTTGATTCTAGAGCATCAAGACCAGAGAGCAGTGGGAACAGGCAAGTCCACAGAGGTACAGAGATGGATATTCTTACAGTAACTTTCATAAGGAAATAAGGGACAGGCGACCCAGGTATCGCTATCATGGCAGACAGAGAGAAATAGTGATAACAGCTTTTTTCTTGACCGGTTCACAATGTCAGGTAGCACTGATATGAGCACCCGACTGTGCTAGCACTATTAGTTTTAGAAAAAAAATTTGGTTTTGTGTATGGTGAGGAGGAAGAATTGTATCAAAATGGCACAGTGTGTGCCTGTTGAGTATAGGGCATTCAGCTGTGTTGTACGTGTGTGTGTGTTGTGTGGGGCAATCACTTGCTAAACTAGAAAACAAATGGCTGACTTTTAGTTCTGACATTTTTTTTGGGGGGCAGTGACTGTCTTGTATTAAGGCAGGTTGGCAAGGTACAGTACTAGTTATTTCCTGGTCTCTGTTGTTAAATAAATGTACCTCTTGGCAAGGGTCTCAGTCACTGAGGGACTGGGAAATTTCAAACCTATTTTCTAATGTCTAATAATCAAGTTGTTGGTGAAAGTACAACGAATTCCTCCAAATGATGACTATAGAATCAAATCAAGTCTGATTGACTGAACGGGAACAAGTGAAATGATTACCCTTACTTAGGTGAGACTCTACATGTACATTTGTTTGAGGTTTGTTTTGATGCGCTGAAAGACATAGTCCTCATTTGAAAGGTTTAGATGCAACCATAACTCGATTACTAGGGAACTGATACATACATACATAGATAGATACTTTATTTATAAGGTGCCCTTTCCAGGGACTCGGAGTGCTATACAATAAGCAACATATAAAAACATAATAATATATAAACATAATAACAAATGGGAGACATTCTTCCAATTAAAATGATCTATCTAATAATAAAACAACAATGCCTGTTTGAACAGAAACATTTTCAGTCTCTTTTGAAGATTTCTACTGAGGGGCCTCCTTAAATATCTAGGCAGTGAATTCCACAGAGTAGGTGGCCACTGCAAATCAGTAATTGAGTTATATGATAAATGAAATTGGGAATGCAGCCATGGTAATCTAACACTGGCCCCATGTTAATTGAATCAGAATACATCTCCAATTTAAATGGCAGTATTCATGAGTTGGCAAAAATTTAATCATATAGTTTTTAGCAGTAATATATATCTGACATAATTAGATCCCTTCTCAGTATATTTTTATTTCCCAAATATGTTTATAAAACAGTTTTATAACACATTTTCATAATTAATGACTCATGTCATTAAAGATGGCCCCAACAAGCAATTTTGTAAAACTCCCTTTCTGCCAGGTTGCATTTTAAACAATAATGACCAACCAGCCAGTCATTTCCTGGGGATTAATGACCAGCTAGGGGTGGTGGCCTGAGGCACAGCCAAGAGTCAACCCCCCAGCTGGTCATTAAGCCCCAGGAAATAACCACCTGTGAAGTCATTATTGTAATTATAAGTCTAATTGCAACAATGAGAGTTTTTACAAGTTTTAGCGCCAAACAGTTCTTATTTTGCCGCCACTGCTGTCAGAGTACAGTGTGCTATCAGTTGAGTGTCACTGCTGTTCTGGGCATGTCTAAGAGATTTCAAACTGGCATGGTAGCTAATCAGTGAGCTACTTTAGCTCATGAATAATTAATTAGACTTACAATTTTTGGTAAATATATTTTTATTGAACCAATCTGTGCACACTGTATTCATCAATAAAAAATACATGTTTTAAATTTGTAGTGTTGGGTCTTCATTACAGAATTACAGTTGTGTTCAGTAATATACCTTACAATAGCGGTATTGATGGGTCCCTCCCTCTCAGTTACAGCACGTGGTGAGGGATCAATGTCCATTCAATGAGGCAATATATTCACCTGACTCTACACATATAGTTAGGCTATTTTAATGCTAAAAGGACCAGGAGCCAAGAAGCCTTTTTGGGAGCAGAGAAGTGGGCAGACAGCTTAAAGAGCAGCTGATGCTTTACAACAACTTTAACAAAACATAACATTTAGTCACAGTTCTGCTTATATTTCACATTAGTTCTGTATTCCTTCTCCCCATTATTTATTACTGATGTAATCTGCATGAAAACAGGATCTTTGCTCCTTTTATTTTTATTTTATTTATTTATTTCAATCTAGGATTACAATACCTTTGAGCCGAGGCTCTTTCACAAGGTTGCACGTCAGCGGTCCATCGGTCATCATTTTACGTTCACTTGCGGCATGCACAAGGAGCGTCTTGGGAAGAATGGGACACTTTGGAGGTGTGCCCTCCCTTCAATCCCTGCTCCATTGAGCAGGCGTGGCAGTCCTGCACGATTAGACGCTGGTGTTGTGTATGACAGCAGTGGTCTTCTTCTTCAAAGAAAACCACCACTGTCATATACAGCACCGCGTCCTACCCAAATCTTTGCTGCCACGCAGGAGCCCACCCCAGCATGGCAAATGTCTCGCGTTGTCTGCCGTGAGGTGCCCAATCCCGGCTCCACGTCCCCCCCAGCCATCCTTTCCCAGCTGGGAGCCCACCCCAGCATGGCAAATGTCCCACACATCTGCTGACGGGTTGCCAACTCCGCCGGCTCCATGGCCCCAAGCCATCCTTCGTACGCTGGGAGCCCACCCCAGCATGGCAATGTCCCGTTGTCTGCCGCACGGGTGCCCAATCCCCATCAGCTCCACGGCCCTCCCAGCCATCCTTCTACCATGCTGGGAGCCCACCCCAGCGTGGCAAACATCCCGCTCATCAATTGTAAAAAAACCCTGTAAATTAAAAACGCCCACGCAGTCTCCTCCCCCCTCCCACAACCCGCACCCACCCACTGCACACCCTGCCTCCCCACTGCACCCCTCACCCCATACTTACCTCTGGAGCTCGAGGCGACGATCATCGGAGGACCAGGAACACGCCTGCACTCTTCAAAGCTGAACGCCGAACTGAGGAAATGCCGTAAGCTGTATAATGGGCTAGATGGGGTTTTCAACTTTATTGCATATCTCAGGCATTTTTGGAATTTTTGCACCAATTTTCAACATGGGGTTTTGGGACCCCTTCTTATGAATGATGTCACTGTCATGGCAGTATTCGGCCAAGGGTGATTTCGCAGTCACTGCACAGTCACTGCACGAAATCACCCCTTGGGCCTGAATAACACTATGACAGTGACATCATTCATGAGAAGGGGTCCCAAAACCAGATGTTGAAAATTTGCAAAATTCCAAAATGACTGTTTTATAAGCGCATCTATGCAGTTCCTACACAGGCTCGTAGTTCGCGAATTTTTCAATATTTTCACTCCAGATTTTAAAATTGCTATTTTGCCACACCTCCTTATGAGCAGTATAGCTGTCATTTTTCACATCCTGCCTAAAACATGTTTCCGCCCATGTAGTGCACAATGGCTAGTCGAACGTAAATCAATATATGGACACATTAAGAAAATCACAGTGACACTGTTCATTAGCAGAGGTCTTAAAATGGCTATGTTGAAAATTTGGAGAAAATTCCTAAAAATGACTGTTTTACAAGCTTGCATTACGCAGTTCCTACATGCCTGTAAGTTCAGATTTTTCAATATTTGCACTCAATGACTTCCAAATACCTAAAACAGCACATAGAAGCAAGCAACATTCGGCATTGACAAATGCTTGTACTTCTTTGTCACTGATTTTTTAAGCCATGTCCAAGTGCCAAATACCACTGCAAATACCTGTGTTTAACGCTCGGCATTGACAAACGCTTGTTAGTTACAAACATATAATCAATGACTTACAGACATGTAATAACCAGTACAAAGACATGAGCTATGAGCAAGACAAGGAAGGTGGGAGGGTGGGTGGTGGGAAGTGAGGGTAGGAGATCGAGGGGAGGAGGTGCAGGGGTAAGGGGAGTACGAGAGGTGGTTGGGGCGGGGCAGGAGTGGAGAATGGGGGAGGTGGGCGGGGTGGGAGACAGTGCAGCCAGGGGGGCCTTGTCGAGGGAATTTGACAGGTAAGGTGCTAGGGGTGCAAAGACTGATTGTAAGTGCTGGGTGCTGGGGGCATGTGCAGCTGGAATGGTGGAAATGTTAAGATGGGCAATCCAGGGTACAAGCAGTGTGAGGCAGCTTGGGACTTGAAGAGGACGAGTGTTGGAGCAGTCACTATGTCACTGCCAAGAGAGTTGAGACAGTTGGATGTCTGATAGGTGAATGATCTTTGTCCTTGGATTGTGCGACATCGTGGATATGTGGTAGATGGGAATTGGCTCTCCTTGTAGTGATGTTCTATGTCTAGGCTTAAGGAGGCACAGGCACCAGGTGGGCAAGCCCCATTATAATTTTCTTGGCCGTGATGCAGGTTTGGTATTTTATGTGTTTGTCCAGTTGAAGCCATCCAGATTGGGAATAAAGGTCAAATGTGTGGGTACAGCGATGTGAGCCTAGTGATGAAATGACAGGCCTTATTCAGGGAGGTCGAACACGCTTGAGAGCAGAGCTAGTTGCAGACCCATATATGATAAGACCATAGTCTATGATGCTGGCGATGGACCTTGGATGGCCACTGATAGTACTTCTGGGGTTAGATGTTTCTGTGCCAGAATAATATGCCTAACCTCGCATTGGCAGACTTTGCAACACTGCTGATATGGACAGCATATGAGAGGTGGGGATCAAGGGTGATGCTGAGATACTTGAATGATTGTGTTTGCTCTAGGATGGCTCCTTGTTCGGTAGCAATGGAGAGGTAGAGTTGTTTGTTTTTGTTGTGGGGCTGCAGAAGACCATAGACTTGTTTTTTTCTGATTGAGAAACAGTTTATGATTTGGAAACCAGGATTCGATGGAGGAGAAGGCCCACTGAAGTTTATTTTATAATTGGATTGGATCAGGGTCTGAGGTGAGAATCACAGCGTCCTCGGCATAAAGAATTATTTGTTCTGGGCAGCTGTCTGGTAGTGAGTTTAAGAATAGGCTGAAGAGACAGGTCCCAGAATGGAGCCCTGGGGGACTCCTGAGTGGACTGGTCTAGAGTCCGAGAGTATCAGCGATTCTTACTGTTTGGGACCGCTCTTCAAGGTAGCTCTTAAACCAGCCAATGGAGTTGGTTGACAGCCCAGTGTTCTGAAGCTGGACAAGCAGGAGGTGGTGATTGACGGTGTCGAAGGTTTTATTTCAATATAGATTGAGCCTAGTAGTTCGCCTGAGTCAAGTGCGTTGTGGATTGTGCCAGTGAATTCAAGTAGGGCTGTGGAGGTGCTGTGACCTTTGGAACCTGTGTTGTTGCTTGCACAGGATGTTGTACATATCCAGGTATTCTGTGAGCTGGTCCAAGACGATGTTCTAGTGCCTTGGAGAGTGGGGGTAGTAGGGAGATAGGTCTGTAGTTATTGAGGGCAGTTTTGTCACCACTTTTATAGACTGGAGTGACAATGGCAGATTTCCATCTGTCTGGGAACTGGCTAAGGCTCAGGGAGAGGTTAAAAATTCTGGTCAGAGGACTAAGCACTTCATCGAGTGTGAGAGACAGGATTTTGAGATCGAGGAGTCATTACTGAATCTTGATTTACCAAGGGCTTTGGTAACATGTTTGCATGATTTGGTGAGCCTTGACTGCTTTGAAGTAGAAGTGGGGAACTGGTGGGTAGTGTTCATTGTGGACAGAGGGCTTCACCATCTTTGATGTAGTCCTGGGGTAGACAGCACTGAGGTCGGTAAAGGCTTTGTTAAAGGTATCCGCAATGGTTTTGGGTTGAGGTTGTGGTTCCGCTGATGTTGAGTATTGATGGGGAGGGGGTGAGTGGATTCCCGGTGAAGAATTCCTGAAGAGTTCATCTATTCCTATTGCTTACTCCTACTTGAAGTCATAATGCACTGCTTATAACATCACAGTTACTCCCAAGGCAACAGATTGTGATGTCACAACTGAGGATTATGACTTGAAGTAGGGAGTAAGCTATAGAGGCAGATGAACTTTGAGGCATAAAGATTATTTATTTATTTATTTATTTCAAATAATCAGTTGTACAATCTTTGAGTCAGAGACGTTACAAAGGTACCTCGTCACAGGGAGGGTGGACAAACAAAATGTGAGGTTAGACAGGGTAACAATACAGGTGAGATACAAGGTGTAAATAAGCAAACACAAGATGCACTAACTATACAAGGTTTATTCCATACTCTGTGATAGAGACCAGTGCTTAGTAGGCTGGGATGTCCAGTGGTACTCTGGGAGGTACTATTCGGGACAAATACAGCCCGATTATCAACAACTACAGCTCCGATTATCAACAAGGTATTTTCATAGGGCTATTTTGAACTGGCCAATTCTGGGGATGTCTGTGATGTGCACAGGAGAGAGTTATACCAGGCAGGTGCTCTATGGTGAAAAGATCTTTGGCAGAGTGAAGTCCTGGCTCTAGGTACTAGGAAGGTGGCTTTAGTGGCATTACAGGTGAGTGCCAGCTGGAGGCCTGTTGCAAGGCGTGTTGACCCTGGAGGGCATAGCCCAGATAGGAACCTTTGCCCAGCAAGCATGTGTGGTATTTCAGCCGTTCATCAAAGGTGAGTACGTTAGAGGCAGAATAGAGTAGACATGTGTGGTTCTGCTATGGGCACCGGTCAGGAGCCTGCAGGCTTTGTTGATAGAGGTCTGGACTTTAGTAAGGGCGGTAGGGTCTGCAGCTGCATAGGTAGGAAGTCCATAGTCTGCCAAGGACAAAACGGATGAGGTGATGGCAAGTTTTAAGGCAACTCTGGAAGGCAGTCTTTGTGGCGATAGAAGAGACCAATCCTAGAGTTCATGGCCAAATGACAGAGCTTTTAGATGTGTATGGAAGGTAAATCCTGAGTCGAAAGTGATGCCCAGGTACTTGTAGGTTGATACCTGTTCAAGGGGTGGAGTGTGCTGGGGTGATGAGAAGGGAGCATCACTGGAGTTGTTTTGGTGTGTGCAAAAAGCATGGATTTCATTTTTTCAGGTTTAGGACTAGCCGGTGGTTGATGATCATGTATTCATGCAAATTTCCTCAGTAATAAATAATGGGAGGAGAACTCTACAGAATATATATGGAATGCAAGCTGAATTGTAACTAATTATTTTGTTTTTCAAAGTTTTCTTTGAGGCGTTAGCATCTCTTTAATGTTATTATAATTAGCAGGGGTGTTTTGTCAAAGGTAATATAATATTCCCCATTTGATTCAGTGTGTGTTTATACACACATATATATATATATATATATATATATATATATATATATATATATATATATATATGTGTGTGTGTATATATATATATATATATATATATGTGTGTATTATAGGGCACAGTCATGCTAAAATCCTGGGTGCCCAATTTAGTGAGAGGAGCCTTCCGCCACGCTCTCTGTATGAGAACAGCGGGTTGTATTTAGTTCTGCAGCAGCAGTTGAACTCCTGCTGCTGGCTGCAGTGTGAGTTCTGAGCCCTGTTTTCCCTGGTGTCTAGTGGCACCCTTCACCCCTGATCACTTCAAATTATATGGTTGTTGTTACTTGTCCGAGGACCGTGATCTGCACACTGAAGAGTAGACAGGCTAGTGAAATGAAAGCATGAGTACTGCTTGAGTTGTTGTCCTCTAGCTGTATTAGTTGCTTTTAAATTTAATTTCTTGAATCTCGCTGCTGAGCTGTTGCTTGCCACTGTGCTCACACTCATGTGCTGACCTGCTTTTCCAACCCAACTCTGTTCCTGCCACAGTCTGCCAGTCAGTCCAGAAAGAACTGTTTGCTGCCTGAGGTGCTGTGCTCTCAGTAAGTTTTTTTCATCTCTGTGTCACACTACTGTGTTAGTATGTTTTATAATTCATTCAAATCCAAATCCTGGGGCTCTTTAATTTTGGGGAAAAACGGACCAACTTCTTGCCGACTTTGAGGAATTTCTCTCATAATGTTTACACATAGTTTGAAATTAATCTATAATTGAGACTGTTCCTTAAAGAGATCCACCAAGGTAAACTGAATAACACCTGCACCTGATATATAGGTTCCTTACCTCATGGGACTGCTTGTAATGTGGAAATTGCCCAAAGTAATTCATTTGTGAAAAGTAACAACCCTCGTAAAATAAGTAAACCTGGGTCCCAAGGATCTCCCAGTTTCTGGTGCCCAAGCTCCGCCCCAGCGCTCTGCCGAGGTTATGATGCGTTGCTAGGCAGGTGAGGGGACACCTCCATTATAGTCTATGGGTGGCACCTTTCCAATCTTTTTCATATTATAATGGCCATTTGGTGATGAAATGTGGGCACTGGTCGACTAACAAGGGCCTTGTTAGTTAACCAGTGCCCATGTTTCATCACCAAATGGCCAATATAATATAAAAAGATTTGAAAGGTGCCACCCATAGGCTATAATGGAGGTGTCCCCACTCTCTCCCTAGCATCGTGTCATAACTTGGCAGAATGCGGATCAAAGGGCAGAACCAGAAACCGGGAAGTCCTTGGGACCCGCTTTTCCTAATTTTATGAGGTTATTACTTTTCACAAATTAATTATTTTGGGCAATCTCCACATTACAAGCAGTCCCATGAGGTAAGGCACCTACACAGTATATCAGGTGCAGGGACCCTGGCTGGTAAGTCCCTTTAAATTACAAAAGTAATCCAATATGATATATAAAGTCATTTAGGAAGATCACTCTAAAATTAGATCTGTAACCTTTCTGGACATGTTGCAAAATTGAGAGGAACTGTAGAGAAGCTGGGAGGTACTATTTATTAATAACAGTCTGAATTTTTCAGCACCGTTCAGTTATAAGCGCTCTCATAAATTACATTATGCAGACTGCTAAGAAGGATAGGAAGCTACGGTGGAAGTAATCATTCATAAATACTATAAGATTAATCAATGACATCAGTCAATTTTTTAGTAACAGTTATTTAGGGGCAATCATTTTCAAATGCACTTCAAACTAAGCAGACTGCAAAGAAAAGCATATGAAGTTGTTGGGTTAGCTTATTAATGAAATCAGAAATCTGCAAGCTCGCCAAATGAATTTTTGAGGAAACATGGTGACATATCAGGGAAATAGGTATTGTAAATACAAACAGGGGGCAAGGTTCACAAAGCCACAGGAAGACCGCCGCAAAATGCATCCACAAAACACCTACGCAAGTAGCAAAATGTGGCAAAAGATGGCAAGTGAGATTCAGAAACGCAAGCTGCAGCAAACCCCAGAGAAGATAACATTGCGCCTTGCATCCAGAAATGCATCAGAGTGAAACCTGTGACATGCCGCATGGCCTGATGCATCCACAATCCCTATTCAGGACGCACAGCACACGCTGCCTGCATCCATCCAAGACCTTACCACCTAGACCAATGAAAAGGTGGTCTCAACTGCACACCACTATAAAAGGGTGGTGTAACACAGTACAAAGTAGACACATTAGAGGAAGCAGGTGCAGACTGTGGAGTGTGACTGTAGAAAGGACGACCATGCCCGCAGGGGTACTTCTATCACAATGCTGGCAGTAGAAGCCTGCATGGAGGCAGTGCAGGTGAAGGAGGAATCACAATGGCAGGATGCAGGGTAATGCACCACCACAGCCACAGCAACCAGCCAGGCGAGAGCCCACCCAAGGATACATGCCAGACAATCCCAGAGGAGCTCACAGAGGAGTAGTGCATAGCACTGCACTGGCTGAATAAGGCTGCCATAGCAATGCTGTGCCAGGAGCTGGGGAGAACTAGCCACAGCAACAAAGAGGGCCATGCCATACCAGTCAATGTGAAGGTAAGAGCAGCACCGTGCTGTTTGGGCACTGGTACATTCCCAGACCCAGTGGTGACACAGCTGGAATATCCCTGGCCACCATGTCCTGAGACAGTTTGTGGATGCCATGCTGTCAGACACCATTACAGGTATATTGCCTTCCCAGAGGGTGCACAGCAGCAAGCCACCAAGCAGGCCTTCTGTGCAATAGCACAGTTCCCAAATGTCATGGGTGCTATCGATTGACACAGGTGGCAATCAAGGCTCCAGTGGAGGATGGAGAAGCCTTTGTAAATCGCAAGGGGTATCATGCACTGAACATCCAGGTGGTGTTCAACAGCCACTGTTGGATTCTAGACATGGTGGACAGGTATCCTGGATCCAGCCATGATTCCTACATATTCCAGCAGAGTAGCCTGCACCAGGCATTCCAGAGGTGAACTGGAAGCGGATGGCTGATAGGTGAGTGGAGACATTCACCGATAAGGCATGGTGGGCAGGGTACACTGTAGAGAGACATGTGGAGGTGACATAATGCCAGCCCATGGCTAACCATCCACTCTACTGTACAATCCACAGGTGTCAGTGGATATCCCTAACTGCCATGGCTCATGACACCAGTGAGAAGCCCACAGAATGCAGCGAGGAGGCATATAATGTTGTACATGTCACAACACGAGCTATGATTGAGAGAACCTTTGGGATCCTGAAGGCACGCTTCAGGTGTCTTTACAAAGCAGGAGGAGTTCTGCAATACAACCCGGAGATGTGCTGTAAGATCATCCTTGCATGTTGCATCCTGCACAATATTGCCATAAGCCAGAGAGTACAACTTCCACCAGAGGATCCTGTATGGTGGGAGAGATGCAGAGGAGGCCAATGAGGATGCAGATGTGGGACGACATCATCATCATCATCGACTGCCAGACAATGCAGCAACTGTCCGGTGGGTCCATGACCAGCTGACAGGATCCATGGGGAATGCTGCAAGGCTGGTGACATACGCTCATGCTGTTCCCAGGGTAGGTGGATGAGTGTGGTGGTGGGTGCTGACGTCCAACCCTGATGGCATTGGGGCAGGGTCGCACAGGTATCTGTGCTGTGAGTGGTGTTCCTTGTGTGTCGGATAGCTGCTAACCCACATGGGGGTTGATGTCTGTGTGCAGACATCACCAACATGGTGGTGGTCGATGGCATAGGGGGCTGTAGGTGGCTGCAGGACAACCTGGCTACAGTGCATCAGTGGCAGTGTCATGGCAAATATGTCCTCCACCTAAGAATCCCTTTGAAAGCTGTTATGTGCAAGGAACCAGTAGTGGGAAGGTCATCCAGGAAGAGTGTGTACAGTATGCTCCAGGGAAGGGAATGGGGTATGTGCACATACAACAGGGGGCATGTACCACACTGCACACTGTAGGACAGGGCTGTATGAGCCAACATGCTGCTGGGGTGCATAGCAGGAACCATCCCCCAGGGTGTTGTTCTACACCCCCTGGAACTGTGTCACCAGTCACACACGGATGGTGAATGTGTGCAGTAGTGGCATATGTTACGCAGTATGGACCTATGATTGCTGGAGTGGGTGCGGCCCCAACCAACACTGCACAGCCCGGGACAGGGGCATGCTAGACAAGGGAAGGTAGGGCAGTATCCATGTACCCCTGATGAGGAAGGGATAGGGTGGATCACATTGACAGCCAGATATGTGTAAAAGGGATTGCCAAGACACAGACAGAGGGTTCTCAAGCCTCATTAGAGGCTGTGCTCTGAGAGGGCTGGTCCATGCTGTGAGCAAGGTGGAACTATGGGGAGGTAAGGGGACATATGCAGGGCAATGGGGGTGGAACACTGTACCACAAGTGGTGGTGGACTGGTAGACAATGGCCTGTGAGGGTGCTGGGAGCAGGTGTGGGGGATTCTAGGGAGGGTAGATGCAGGGAGGAAGGCTGTGCCATGTTGGGACAGCAGCACATTGGAGCATGCACTGTTGATGCAGGTCTGTATTCCACTGTGGTTCTATATGATTGTCACTGTGTCCCCTCAGGGGAGCATGGCTGACACAGCACAGGACAAAGACGGATGACAGTGGAACAGTTGGCACTACAGTATACAGTGCAGTTACTTAGCTATAGGAATTGTGGCCTCTCAATGGCATGGTACTACATGTGCTCCCTTCCAAACAGGTGGACGGTGCAACAGCAGTATGGAGATGGTTCCAGACACACCGTGGGCATGCAGCATGTTCCAGGCTATGGATCATGTGAAGAGAACAGAGGCACAGGAGTACATGTCGTCGAGACAACTGCATGGCGTGCACACCCATTACCACCGACAGACGATGAGCAGTCCAGTGGCGATGGTGATGGCCAGGAAGAGGAACCAGCAGCTGTGCACACCAACATGGATACTGCACCAGGGCACCATGTGCCTGACACTGATAATGCCAGTGCCACAATGGACACACACGACACACCCCAACATATGGATGATGCCAGGGCACAGTATGGGACAATGCCCATCAGGATGTGGCCACAGAGGGTGCTGGTGAGGGGGCATCAGCTGTAGGCATGCAGGTGAGTGTGGGGTTTGTAGGCCATGACAACTGCCTGTGGGCTGCACAGGAGGTGCAGGACCTGGATGAGGATGTGCCTGACATAGCAGGCCAACAGGAGGAGATAGGGCTGCCACTGGGTTATGGTGCATGGCAAACAGGCTGCAGGTGTGGAATCTGCAATGGGTGCAGAGGATGAGGGTGGGGTGGTCAGGCTCTACCTGGTGTGGAGGCTCAACAGAGGGTGATGGTGGAGGTGTGAACAGCAGGCTCTGGAATCCACTGCACAGCAGACTGCAGCCTTACAGGTTCTACAGGGCCACATAGCAGAATGTGTACATCATGTGGAGGGCTACATGGTGCACTGCATGCAATAACGCTGCTGCAACAGCTCCAGACAGTGTAGCATGGTTGCAGTACCAGCACTTAACACACACTCTTGTGCCATGTGCTGCATAGCGGGTCACACTGCTGGTTTGCAGCACATCCCACTGTGACTGTCAGACAGTTCCAACACCTCATTCGGTGCTCCATGTGGTAGTTCCCTGGCCATTGCTGCAAAACAGCAGGAGCCATGCATGTTGTAGAGTTCAGTCGTACACAACAGGGTTGTGCATTAGGCATGGTTCCTGCATGCATGTTCTTACAGTGATACTATTCAAATAATGCTTTTCTATGGTTTAAGTCTCCTTCAAGCAGGCATTGCATATGTGTTTGTATTCCCAGTACCATGTACATATCATGCACGTGTGTCTGTACTTTACACCTGTTTGTACCTCATCCAGTCATTTTAATAAACCATTATTGCATGTTTACTCTCTGTGTAGTATGTTGTGCTGTCGGAGAGTGCTACTGCTGCATTGTTGCCCCTGCGTACCTTGGTAGGGTATTGACATGTCCTGTGTGACAGTGCCGATGCATGGGCCTCTCCCACTGCTGTTGTGTGCCAAGGCCAGTGGAGGTGCTGTGTTGTGCATGCCATTCTGGATGCCACCACACATGTCCCCTTGTGTACCTGTGCTGCACATGTGCGATGTTGTGCCCCACACACTGCTGGCCGATGGTACAGGCCTCCAGTCCATCCATGGGGTACATGTCTCAGGACCCATGTGCCTGCACTGGAACACTGTCACAGAGCAGGGCCTCCCAACACATGCATGGTTGTTGGAACAGCCCTACTGTCACTTATGCACTGAGATGTTGGCTGTGTCTGCCTGTGCCCAGCACTGATCCTGCCCATCACCCTGATGTGCTGTCAGGTAGTCACACCTCTGCATGCATGTCCAGACATGTGTGTTGCAGGTGTGGAGACCCATACAACACAGGGTACCAGTGGCCGCCATGCTCCACCCTGTACGTGGCATGGACATGCATACCAGTGGCCCCAACATGTGACACCCTGTTGATGGCCTACTGCCTGTTCAGGCTATACTGTGCCACTGGCAGTGCCCACAGCAGGTACATGTAGCACAGTTTGTATGACACCACATCATGTGCCTAGCTTGTCTCATATCCCACCACTAGGTGGTGATTGTGTACAGTGGTTATCGTCTGTGTGTGCCTCAAGGTGCACCATTGTGTTAGGGCTGGTGACAGTGGACTTGTCCATGGCAGAACATGACTGTGGTGGTCAGCCCACAGACAATGGTGGGTTTGACAGGGTTGTGGTACAGTGTGCTGCATGGGCATGGCCTACTACTCATCACTGGTGTGCATGCCAGCGTATGTGTATGACACTGTGGTCCTTGCAGCCACATGGGGGTGGAGGGCATATCACCTTGTGATAGGCCATGCATGGAAACATGATAGCCATGGTCATTGTAGCAGTAAAAGCATGTGTGGTGTGTATGAGGCATGCATTAGGTTGTGGCTGTGTGTGGCCTGCCATGTCCCCATGTCACTATCAGCATGTCTGTGCATGTGCCTCTACAGCCCCTCTTGGACATGGCATGTAGCGATGGGTACATCCTCAGTGCAGTGGCATATGTGATAGTCTCAATGATCCATGCCAGGGTGTGGTGTATCATGGGATATGATCACATCTCAGATGCATGTGACAGTCACAGTCGGACTGTGGCCTCTTGCCCCACTATGCACCTGTGGAATTATGATATCTCATGATATGTCACACCCTAATGTGTAGTACTGCATATCTGTACATTGTTGTGTGCCACTCTGTACTGTTATTGGTCAGACCTTGTCACATGACTGTGTGTACATCCTGTGGAAGACACACCTGAGGTATGTCATGCAGTATGGACAACCGTACAATGCATTCACTGTGTACATGGCTTCACTGTCAGATCACCATTGAGCAGGTATGGGTATGTGTTCGTGGGAGTGTACCCACCTCCTGGGTCGTTTGTCACTGAGATGCACCATGTGAGACACCACACAGTGCATACTGTATCTAGCAACTCCATACTCAACACCCTGTTGTGCCTTCCTGTTGAACTATGCAATACAGCACAGCCAGACTGGCCTTTGTGTGCATGCCCATGACTGCTGTCTGGCCCCATCTCAGTACCTGCCATGCTGCAGGCTACCATGCAGCATTGTGTGGATGTACCACAGTATGACACAGCGGTATTTGGCTCACCATGCTTTATTTACACATTGCAACAGCAGCCCTGACATTATTGTCAGCTATCCAGTTCCACAGCTAACAGTGTGCATGGGTGTTGACTACACATCCCACGTACAGTTTAGCACTAGCCATTCCTTCTGCTGTTCATGCACAGCACATGTTACATCATCCAGCCCCACCCTCATGACACTGTGTGCCCACATTTCCCACTGTGTCAGGCTCGGCTTGACCACACAGTCACACCTATCCCTTTTCCCATACCCCTGTAGTATTGTGGTAGCCTATAGTGCCCATTTCACTGTTTCAACTGTGTGAATGTCTGAATCGTGTGGGGGTTCTTTCTGCTTCCGCAGCCTGCCACGCCCGTGGCAGTGTCCCAGGGTCTGCTGCTCTTGCTGTGGCAGTGCCATAGGCTGGGTGCCATCTGTGTTGCCTGGCCCACCAGTGTGTGTATCAGCCTCCCTGTCATAATCCCCTCACCATGTGTCTGCACAGTGCTCCTCCTCACCAGGGGTCTGCACTCATCTCCATGGCCTTGTCTCCTTCATGTGTGACACTGCTGCTGGTGTTGTCACATGCAACAGTTCTGTGGCCTGCTGGTATTGTTCTGCAGGCACCACCCAAGTCTGACTGCATGACCGTGGGGGGCCATGTGTTTGCACTGCTGTTGTTGGTACACACAGTGGCATTTGTGCTTGGCATGGTGAGTGCTGCTGGTTGTGGTGTGCCTTCAGCATCATCTGTCTGTGTGCCCTGGTTCATATGCCTGTGTTGATGTTCCTGTGTCCTGTGCCACAGCACCATTACAATGTCCTGGAGGCTACCACCATCATCCTGTGTGTCGCTGCTGGCGTGTGGTTGTTCAATGGCTCGTGTTGCTCTGTCCATGGCCTCAGCTTGTTCACTCATGGTGGACTGCACCCCATGCAATGCCATGACAACATCCGCCAGGGCAATGGATGTTTCCTGCTGGTGGCCTCTATTGCATTTGTTATGGTGGGGCCTATAGCCTATAATGTGTGGTGCTGTGCCTCAATACATTGCCATATGTTTCTAAGCTCACCAGTCTCGCTCTCTCTTGGCCCCTAGCACACACTCTGGCAGTATGTCTCCAATGGTAGTACTGGTGAGTACTGCCTCACCCGGTCTGATGCAGCTGTCCCAATCATGGCCTCTAGGTCTACTATCAACGATGGGCTGAGCTCAGCTGCTATACTGTCCTGCATGCTGTCTGTGTCAGCCTATGTCAGCCACTGACTGTGTCTGGCCCTCCCCATGCTCTGTTACTGTGTCACGGCGATCACCATGTCCCGCCCTGAGCTGTCCTCCTGTAGTCCTGCAGCCCGCCATCCAAGCTCTCCATGGGGCTCCTGCAGCATGCTGGGCTGCAGCTGTTGCTACTACTGCTGGTGCTAGTGGTGGTGCTGCTGCTGCTGTCATCATTGTCATCTTCATCGACATATCATCATCCATGGCACGCTGTACCCTCTGCCATCTATGTCCACCACGTTGCCCACTTGTCGCTGGTCCTGCCTCCTTGGCTGTCTCTGCAGTGTGCCCTGTTGGAGAACAGACATGGTACAGTGACTGCCATACCACAACATGCTTGTCCCTGCCTCAGTCTGCTATGTTGTTGCCACTGTCCCTATGCTGGCCATATTGCACTGCCAGCCAGTTGCTACTTGTCTGTTCCTATAGGCCGGCCATGTGTCATGGTGCTGTTGCCCGCTGTTGTGTTGCACATGCCTGTTTGTTGTCCCACCCTATACCTTTCCAAGGGCATGGGTGTGCTGTCCTGTGGTACACCGACATCCAGAGCTGCTGTGTGTGTGTGTGTGTGTGTGTGCATGTGTCTGTGGTCCAGCTGCATACCTACATCACTGTGTGGCCCCTACACCATTGTTCACTTATTGTTCTATTGTATTGCCATCTTTGGTTACTGGGAAGGGCCCAAGAGGCACATGTGCACATTTTCAGAGGTGACCTAGGAGCACTGGTCACTTATGTGACTTGCTCAGGGTGGCACAGCATGCAAGTGGGGATTGTGTGTGTCTGACCAAGGTCTGGCCTGTTGGATGTACCGAGCATGTTCACAGCTCATTGCTCAACTCCCTAGGCTATACTGCCAGCCCACTGCCAGTACATTGGTTCTGTACAGTGGCGCTGCTGTGGCATCTGTTGTACATGGCATTCCATGCATGCTGGCATGGGACAGCTTGATTTCCACATACAGTGCACTCACACCATGGATATCAGCTGTGCATGGCATCACACCGCCACTGACATGGTTGTGTCATACACATGGCTTGTAGGCCACTGGACCAGGCACTTGTGTGTGTCTGCATGCTGCATGTAGTTGTAGCTGTGCTATGTGTTTGTCCAGTACAGAGTTCCTGCTGCAACACACACCATGTTTGTACACGTGTCAGCCCTGGTCATAGACACTTGCACCTGGCTGTCCTTGCATGTTTACAGTCCTGTTGTTGCTCATGGCATCCGGCGTCACAGTGGCTACTGTCTGTACCACCATGTCCCCACTGGCATAGTCCCCATTGCCACTGCTACATCACTACCTTGCCATTACATTTTATTTATTGAAGATATCGGATAACACACCTTTGAGTCAAAGACTCCTTTACAAAGGGTCCACGACATTGAAAAAACAGAGACATCAGGGACAATAGCAACAACTAGACACAATAGTTACAGAAATGGTTACAAAATGGTTACAGCTAACACAGTAAAGTAGCTGGCGATACAGAGTTACAGAGTGCTGCCAAACATAGGTACATAGTGCAGACGGTAGCAGGTAACAAAACATACACTGCAGGGCAGTGGCACTAGCCATGTCCCAGTGGTTATTTGCAGGCCTAGGCTAGACTGAGGTGTCCATTGTCAAAATATAGGCACTTCTCTGCAGCGTGCTGACCAGAGTTAAGTCCATAGTCATGGGGGGAGTGGGTAGGGCTAAATCAAGGGCAGTCACAGACTGAGTCATGAGTGATTAGGTCTCTTAGTTGGGACTTGAACTGACCAAGTTTGGGTTCTGTGAGGAGGGTGTTTGGGGAGTGAATTAAGCCAGCTAGTGGCCAGGTACCTAAAAGTTCTTTGACCTGAAGTGGTCATGCAGCGAGGTACCATGAAGTGGGTTTTCGCTGATTGCCAAGTGAGGCAGGTGGACAATGGTGCCTGGAGTAGGGGAGAGAGCAGGTGGGAGTAGCCCTGCTGTTATTTTTGTAGCAAAGAGGCAGGTGTGATATTTGAGCCTCCCACAAAGTTTAGCCAATTGGTTGAGGCATCAAGGGTGCAGGTACGTGTGTCTGGGGCAGCTGTAGCAAGTCTACAGGCCTTATTAAGGCCAGTCTAATTTGTTTAGGTATGTGTTGTCGGCTGCCCCATAGATGATGATTCCATAGTCTATGAGTGATAGTACTGATGCAGAGACAGCTAGGTGGAGAGCTTCTGGTGGGAGGCAGTGCTTGCACTGGTGAAGTAGGCCATCACGCATTGACAGCGGTGCTCAGTATTCGGATGTGGTCATGGTAGGTGAGCCGAGTTTAGGGTGATACCAAGGTATTAGAATGAGATAACCTGCTCAAGGGGGTCATTTAGGGAGTTCAATATGAGCAGGGTTGTCCTATGTTCTTGTTTTGGGGTGTGCAAACACCATGGATTTTGATTTTTTTGTAATTTAAGACTAGCCTGTGTTGAATGAACCAGGATTCAGCTTCTGTGAAAGATTTTGGAGCACTGAGCGGAGGGCTGTGGGATCAGTGTGGGAGCTACAGAGGACAGCATTTGTGTTTGTGCATACATGTGCATTGCAACACTGCATGGTATGGCTAGGTGTGCCACACATGCACCTGCAGCCCACCACGGCATCTGTGTCTGCCACTTGCAGCTGTGTATGGTATGTGCATTGTGTGGGTCGTGTTTCCCCACATATGTTGGTCTGCTTGGCTCACCACATACTGTATTATTTCCTGGGCCCAACATCATCCTACCTGCATTGTTCCACCTTCACACCTCTGCAGGGTCATGCTAGTTGGGTCGGAGTGTGTCAGGCCCACATGCTCTGTCCCCTACTTTTGGGCCACCATGCGACTACATCAGGAATTCACTGGTCCACAGTGTGCTGTGCCAGTCACATTCAGGTACCTGTCACTGTCCACACGCATGTGTCTTTGTCCCTGTGGTGATGGACTTGCCCCCTGCCTCACCTGTGTGTAGTCCCAGTGTGTGCCTCACCTTGTGCTCCATATGTTCTTGTGCTGGCCCATGCACTGTCATGGCACAGTGTGCCACATACATGCCACTATGGTGCATGTGGCATGCATGATGATGCCTGTGGGTTATCCTTATCATGCATTCCCCATTGCTCATGTCCTCCTGAGCTGCCCTTCATGTATTCCTGTGTGTCCCATTACTGTTCACAGGCATTGCCCACTGCACTCGGTTCCATGCTCTTATTTGTCAGGAACCTGTGTTCCTGCAGTTGCCATTGTGTTGCTTGTGTGTGATCCATGGTACAGGCACACAGGCCATCCACTAGGACACTGCATGGCCATGTTGTACATGTGCTCCATGTGTGCACCAGCACTGGTGGCGCTGCCCAGGGTGTGGACAGGACTGCTATACTGGTGCAGGCCCCCGGACACACGGCAGGGTTTGTGGTGCCCAGCTGCATTCATTCACAGCTGTGCAGGTCATTCCTCTCACTTCTGTAGTTTTACACAAGTCACACTAGTTATCTGCTGGCTGTCATCTGTGGCAGCTATCCTTGCTGTGCACACGGTGTCCCTCTGTGCCACATCACTGCAGCTGTGCTTTCATGGGTTCATTCCAACATGCCACCTGCTACCTCTCACCTGCTATGTATTCCACATGGTGCTATGGTTTCACATTCACATGTACCTTTCCTACTTGCAGGTTTACTGGTGTTCTTCATATAGTTTGGCGCTGTTTGTGAACGATGTCAGACATCATTGCACTGGATTGATAGCGCATTCATCATCACTCACTATGTTAGCTTTATAAGGTTGGAACTCCTTGGCTCTGGTTTCTCACTCACTAGTGTTTATCCTATTTTGTTCCAGCTATTATGACTGGGAATTCATCAATTACTACTACTGTGTGGGGCCCACTAACTCTATACATATTATTGTTTCATTAGTGACGGTGCTACATTGTGGCCCTTGCTATGGTATGTGATGGCCAGTGCTCTGTTACTAGGTGCTGCACTGTTGTGGGTTCTGGCAGCCATGCACCCATGCTGCACCATGGCACAGACTCCTTATCTTCCTGGGACTAACATCACATATTGCTCCTGCTCACATACAACTCCTACCTGTCCCACTCGCATGCTGTATGTATCCAGTCCACTGACTCCATGTACAGTCTGGCTGCTTATGTGGGATGCTATTATCACCTCCTGGCTTGTTAGGGGTACCTCTTGGCCTCTCCTGCACCAGTGGCTGGGGCACTCCTGCAGTTCCTGCCAGCTTCTGTTTTGTCCTGCATTTCTTATCATTGTAGTGCTTCTGCAGCTCCTGATGGTCTTCTTTGCACGTGCCACAGCATTGACATGCCTGGCAATGTCCTTCCACCGCTTCTTCCATCTGTCTCTGATGGCCTACTGCCACCTCTAGTACATAGGATGGCCGCATGGTAATCTACCTCCTGGATCAGGTAGCAGTCTCCTTCTGCGTGAAGTTTATTTTCCTCCTCTTCTTGCCCCATTGCCCTGTGTGTGTTCATCTCTGCCTTGTGTCCTGCTGTGTTTCTTCTTTTCTTGCCTACATTGCCCTGTGTGGGATCACCACTACCGTGTGGCCTGCTGCTTTTCTTCTTTCTCTTTCCCCTTTTGCCCTGGGGCTTTTTTTCCACACTTGTTTTGCAACTTGCTCCTTCCACCTCCCTCTGTAGGTTGCGGTATCATTCTGCGCCTACGTTCGGCATCATGCTTGCTGTTTGCATGCTTTTATAGGCTGCAGACTGCAACTTACATCCTTGTGGCTTGTGGCAGTACAGTCTTGTCTTGTACTTGAATCTGGCACACTGCCTTGGCTGCAGCATTTCTAGATGCATTTTACGCCATGGCATGGTCTGCGTCTTCCTTTCTGAATCTGGCCCTGGGTGATTAACATTAAACAAAGCTGAATGATTTGAAATAAGGAATGCTGTGCATGTAAAGTACAAATCAATGTTTTTAACTTTCACAGTGTATGGCACTTTAGGTAACTGGCTATCACAATGTTTATATGACAAATGTGTAAAATGAGGTATGCACAATGAAATTGTAATGCTGAAGGTGGTTCGTTGCCTATCATGGTAACTATTTATTTATTTAAGATTTTGGTGACTGGGAAAGTGTGGCTTGCCCTGGGCATGAAAATGCCTTGCTAGGGTACTGCCCCATACATTTTATTGGTGTCTAGTGGCACCTCCCACCTTCCAATCGCCATTCCCTAGTCCCTTGTTTTATTCATTAATATAATCAGGAACCAGGATGCCCACCCCTGGTGTCAGATACCCCCAGCGCAGACCCTTGTTTTATTAATTAGCTGACACTGAGGGCCCAATCCCCATGTTGGCATTTAGAGCCTCCCCAGCAGTGTGGGACACTGGGAAGTCCACCCTCAGTGTCCCAAAATATTTCTTTACTGAAATCCTGTAAAAATAAAAGTCACCCAATGTCTTTTATTTTTAAACCTGAAAAAAGAAAATGGTCCCTTGTCCCCACCATCCCTCCTCTATCCCGACCCCTCTACTGAGCACCCACCACCCCACCCCACTCTATCCTATACTTACCAATCGAGGTCATAGTCTCGTCATCTTCTGTGGACCAAGACACTGCCTGCACTCTTCAAAGCCGAACCGTGATCTGGGGAATATAGGTAAGTGCCGTATAATGTATTTCAACAGTATTTTGAACTTATGTTCATAACTTTTCCATTTTTGGATTTTTTCACCAAATTTTCAACATGGCCTTTTGGGACCCCCATCATGAACACTGCAACTATCATTTAGTTAGTCAGGTCCAGAAGGTGGTTGCACTGTCGCTCAGCAAAATCACCTTTGGGACCGAATAACAAATTTCACCATCAGTGTTTAGGAGGTGGGTCCAAAAAGGCCATGTTGAAAAATGTGATGAAGTAATTCCTAAAATGGCCATGTTACATGCGTTTGTTGAAATTTTCTATGCACGCATAACTTTGGTAATTTTCAATATTTTGACTCCAAATGTTCAACATAGCCATTTTTTTCTCGCCACCTCATGAACAGTAAAGTTGTCATTTTCACATCCTGTCCAAAACATGTTTTCGCACCTGTGGCATGGAATGGCACTGTGGTATGTATTTGAAAAATTTTACCTATGGGGTTTATGAGATGGTGTCATATGACTACTATGTTGAAAATTTGGGGTAAAATAGAAAATGCCAAAGCCATGACCATTCATAGCAGTTTCTCTATGCTCGCTGTAACTTTGGAAATGTTAAATATTTTTCATAGATTTTCAACATAGCCTTCTTATTACCCCACCTTATGGATGTCACAGTGGTCTTTTTCAAATCCTGGCCAAAACATGTTTTCACACCTGTGGCGTAGAATAACATTGCAGTTGTACAGAATGATGTTTTAGTGGTGATTTGAAAATTTTCTGTACCAAGTACATGCGGTGGGTAATAAGATAGCTATGCTGACAATCTGGTCATACATTTATAGAGGGATGGCAGCACAGGGTCCAAAGGACCCTGCGTTCCCCAGTACAATAAGGATACTATTATACTATCTCAAAAAGTAAAGAAAGAAGTTGCAAAAAACATAATTAATTCCCCAGTTAGGGTCAAAGCAACAAAGAGTTGGGAAATGAGGTGTTAGGTTCTCCCGAACACCCCACCCTCCCAAGCCAGGCAGGAGAGCAGATGTGGTGTATGCCTTGGGCTTCTCCAAGCCTAATGCTCACCCGATGCTCATAAAGTCTACACATCTGACCTTATTTACAGAGGGAATGGGGTGCATGTTAGGCTTGAGAAGCTCAAGGCACACCCCACATCTGCTTTCCTGCCTGGTTTGGGAGGGTGAGTGTTAGGGAAGCCCTAATGCCTCATTTCCAGCTTTTGTCACTTTGACCCTAACTAGAGCATTGACAAATTTTGTAGCTTATATATATTATAGGAGTGCAAGTAGTTGTTAAAGTTAGAATCTCTCAGTAGCAGAGGATCGAGATGGAACAAAGGAGTTTGTATGTCCTGAGATACCCTAATATCAATATAAAGTGGAGCATGATCTGAGATAATAATGCTTTTATATTTGTCCTTTTCACAAAAAGCAATGGTTTCGAAATTAAAAAATAATCTGTCTTTGAGTAGTTCTGGTGGACTGAAGAAAAGAACGAATATTGCCTAGCTAAGGGATTACTAATTCTCCATATGTCTACCACATTATAGTCATTACAAAATTGTTTAACTTTGACCACAGCCCTATTAGGTTTTTCAGATCCAACAGATTTATCTAAATTAGGATTTAGCATTAAATTAAAGTCTCTTCCCATGGACGTAGGGTGTTGAGAAAGTGGCCATTTCTAAAAATATCTCATTAAAGAAGTCTGGATTGGTCTCATTGGGACCATAAATATTTAATATAGTAAATTTCTGATCTCTGAAATTTACTTAGGCTAATATGTAGCTATCATTTTGATCTGTCTTTGAGCAGCCAAATGTGAGGCCTGAGCCTCTCTTTAAGAAGACAGCGACACCTCATGAATTGTTTTTATAAGGAGTGTGGATACCTGGGCCCCATTTCCTACTGTAAAAGTTAAATATTTCATTAGTAAAGTGTGTTTCTTGAAGTAGAACACATTTTCTATGTTTTTATCTAAAAATTAAATACTTTCTTAACTTTGGTACGATCATGAAGCCCTTTAACATTCCAGGTCTTAAATTGAATGTTATTACCCATCACTCATATTAACCCTTTGGTTACTGACAGAATTAGAACATATGGAAACTTTGGACTGACATATCAGTCTGTGGCTCTGCAAGGGTTAATTCTACATTTTGTGCCTTGCAGCTCGCTCAGGACATATCCACTAAAAGCATACCATGAAGCTCTCATAAAACTGTGCAGATACTTGTTATTAAATTAACATCAGTTTCTAAGATGATCTTCCCAACTTTACTACCAGAATTTCTAATTGTCATGCTAACCATCAATCTAACCTAGGAGGAGCTGTAACCACCCCTCCCCAACCAATTCATTACTCCCTGAATGCCTACGCTACAAAGCAATTCAGCATCCCTCCACCACCCTACCCCTGAGAGCACAATTAAGAACAGCAAAAAAAAGCCTCAATAAGATACCAATCTCTGGTAGAGTGCTTCTTCAACCCAGCCCATTCATCGATTATTCTGGTGGTCACTGGAGGCCAAACCAGGTTCACACTGACTATTTTCCCCTGCAAGTTAGTTGATATCCTCCCCAGCCCCATAAGATTCCTAAGACAATTACAGTCACCTGTAGGGCAGAAAAAGATCATCTTATTTTTTCCGCTTTTTGTTTTCTCCCTCCTTCCTGTCTCTTCTTCCTTCATTCCTCCAGCATCTTTTTCTTCCTCTTTTAGATTGTAGGAACTGGTAGTCTTGTAGTAAGTTAGTCTTTCCGATAATCCAAGAATGTAAGGCTGACAGAGAATTTAGAATATCAGTATAATGCAATAGAGTGCTCCTTCCAGGTATTGGCTTGAGGGGGTAGAGATGTTTGATTCACAATAGGCCAGATTAGCCACCTTTATCTTCTGGGCTTGTTAAGAGTTCTTCTGCTTTCTTGGGATCTTTGAAGATATGTATTTTTCCTCTAAAAGAAACACATTTTTGCCCTAAAGCAAATCTGATGATGCCCTTTTGTTTAAGTGAAGATTGAACGTTGTCAAAAGTGCAGTGGACTGCATTGTAGCAGTGTAACAGTCAGGGTAAACTGAAGATTTCACTCCATCGGCTAATAGGCCTTTATTTATTCTGGCACATTTCAGAATCAGTTCCCTATCAGTGTAATAATGGGGTTTCAGATAGACAGGTCTTGGTCTTCTGAAGTCATGTTGATCAACTTTCTAATACACAAAAATCAATGAATAAACAATCAATGAAGAAAAAGTATTGCCAAATTTGATCCATTCTGATCAGAACAGCTTTACCAAAGGCAGATCTATTAAAATCAGTATCCACAGGATGATTAATACTATTGATAAATTTAAAATAAAGGCTTTCTCTCGTGTCAATAGACATGGAGAAAGCATCTGATAGGCTCGGATGGGCATATATAAAATCAGTATTAAATAAATTTGGGTTTGGTCCAAATTTTAAACCATGGATTTCATTGCTATACTCCGATCTAGTGGCAAGGATCAGAATGAATAAAAATATCTCTGACAAGGTGGACTTACAAAGGGACACTAGGCAGGGATGCCCCCTATTGCCACTAATATTTGCCCTGGTGATCAAACCACTAGCTATTATTATTAGAAACAGTCCAGATATTAATGGGATTAAAATCTGCCACAGCTTACATGCTGACGATACCCATTTATATATTAAAAACATAAATGAAAGCTTCCTCCATATTATAAAAATCACCATGGATTTTGGAAAAATCTCAAGTTACAAGGTGAATCAGGAATAAAACAAGTTAATGGAATCTAAAAGTAATTCTGAGCCCTTCTTACCACCCGCTGGATGCAAGGTTAAAAGGGTAAAACAACTGAGGCATCTTGGGGTTACATTCAATTAGGATTTGTCTTCATCATATGACTTAAACTTTACCCTTAAATAGATAAAGCCCAAGATGAACTTTTACATTGTGAATCTCTTCCTATCACTTTGATGGGCAGATCTAATGTGTATAAAATGAACTTAATTCTGAGATTTTATTTCTTTTCAGCATATCCCTATAGTAATATTAGAATCCTTTTTACAAAAATGTGACTCCATGATAAAAGATTCTTATGGAAAGGAAGCGCCTTTAGCTAAAATGGAAAAGCTACAATAGTAGCCACAGATATGGTCAGATATTTCCAGATATTTCATGAAATTTCTAAAGAGTTTCTCTCTGCTGCCCTTCTGTAAAATGCAGAAAGCAGGAAATTTCTAGAAATATAACAGAAATTTCAGGAAATATCTGACTGTATCTCTAGCTGTGACTGTATATTTACCTAAAGTTGAAGGGCTTAGCACTCCCAAATATGAAATTATATTTAACAGGGTTTTAAATAAATGCAAATATCGATTAGCACTTTCATTGTAATCAGTTGCGTAAAAGTATGTATATGCATTTTCTAGCAGTTTACATTGCTAAACAAATTGAGAAGTGAGCTATGCATTATCCCAAATGATTAGCAGTTTAACTCTTGAAAGTGCTAATCAATTTTGCAGTTATTTAAAACCCGTATTATGCAGCCAACCTTTGTATTTGCTCAATATTCATTACCAGCATGACAAAATGATCCAGTTGTGGAACTAGAAACTACATCTACACCCTATCTAAACCTAAAACATTGGCTTCTAAGCAGCCCTCAAAGACCTCAGTTGGATTCAGCCACATTTCTGACTCAAACCCTGTGCAGGATCTGGGATCTAGCCTGTAAATGTATCGCTTAATTACTGTTGCCTCAGACAATCCTCAATTTATTTTGACAGATTCTTTTCTCCATCTTTAAAGGTTAAGGTCTTTAAGACCTGGTACCATATGGGCCTTAGGGAAACCAACCAATTTATGGCTGATAATCAAATTACTGAATTTAGCCAATTGAAGGAGCTTATAATCTTCGCATAAACAATTCTATGCATATCTCTAGTGCTGACATTATATTCAAATGAATTTGAATGATTTAGACAACCCAATTTTAAACTAAATTAATCAGATTCCTACCCTTCACAAGGGTCAAAAATAATAACTAATTTATATAAAATTTTGATCAGAAACATTGGCATTAACTTGACAAAGCTTTAAAATAAATGGGAAGCTAAATTAAATCTTAAATTCAACCATAAACAATGGTAATAAATTATTAATATTAAGAATCTTGGTATTAAGTCTACAAAACTACAAACAAATATATTTTGAACATTTATGTGGTTTACACTAAATCTTTTATTCCCTGGTGTCCAATGGTGCCCCTCCTCCAATTCCTCTGTGTGTATGTGTGTGTATGTATGTATGTATGTATGTATATATATATATATATATATATATATATATATATATATATGTGTGTATGTGTGTATGTGTGTGTGTGTGTGTGTGTGTTTTAATTTGTGCTTATTTATTTTAAATAGTTTATTTATAGTTTTGCTATTATTCCCTGATGTCTTGTGGCACCCCTCTCTGGTTCCCCTCCTGTAAATATTTGAAGCAATCCCTGGTGTCTGGTGGCACCTCCTATCCGCCGATGCCCAACTTTGTAGAATCCATGTTTATCCCTGGTGTCTAGTGGTGCCCCACCCTCTGATGGCTGTCCCCATTTATGTTTGTCATTACACTGATGTCTAGTGCCCCCCTGCCATGTCTCCCAACTCTGAAATGAAGAAACTGTCCATTGATGTCTTTTTTATAATAGATTTTTATTGTTTCTCAATTTCAATACACAAAAATCAATGAATAAACAGTTTTAATTTTATAACTTAATATCCAACTATTTTGAGACATATATCTTTACATAAATTAACCTTATAATAATAAAGCATTAGAAAACAAGCATTTGTCAATGCCGAATGTTTGCTTGCTGGCACTGGCATTGGTAGTGTAGAAGTTACAGAGCTGCATAATAGGAATGGCAGCGAAGTATTGAACTGAAGCCAACCCCACCACCCTGCAGAGAGTGGTAGGCATTGGGTGTGCCTTTGGGTCATCAGGCATAATGACCACGCCATTTCACCACACCCTACCCTGCAGACACTAACAAGTGTCACGGTGTGCCTTTGGGGTCTTTGGCCTTATGCGCACTCCCATTCCATCAGGAAATATGGTGAGATGGGTGCAGTATAGGAGAATGGGGTGAAGTTTGGGCCCAAAGAGTCAGAGGCACACCTTGATGCCTCTCACTGGCTGCAGGGTGTTGGGGGTGGAATGGTATAAGCATGACAGGCAAGAATCCCAAGTCACACCCCTGATGCCTGTCATACTTAGAGTGGCTATGGTCGGAAACCCTGAATGCGGCATTCGCTGGTATTTTCACCCAAATTTTCAATATATTTTTTGTGACCCCACCTCATGAACAGTGGCAATATCAGTTTGTTAGTCAAAACTGCTTTTGCACAGCAACTATGGCATTTGGCACCACAGATGCAAAACACATTCTGAACAGGATGTGAAAATGACAGCTGTACTGTTCATGGGGAGGTGTAAAATGGCAATGTTGAAAATCTGCTGTGAAAATCTTAAACAAACTGGTGAAGCTACCGAAGGCGCAGAAACTGTGCAACACGCACCGTAATGTAACTAGTTTGGCGATTTTTTACAGCAGATTGTTAACACAGGCATTTTGGGACCTCTGATCATGAGCAGTGTCAGTGTGATTTTCTTTATCTGTCCCGAACAATGATTTCCCACAGTGACCACGCATCTCTGCACTGAAAGTGTGAAAACACATTTCGGCCATGTTGTGGAAAATAACAGCTTTGCTGTTCATAAGGTGGTGTGGAAAAATGCCACTGGTGAAAATCTGGACTGAAAATATTACAAATTCATGAACCTACGAGGGTGCGTGGAAACTGCGCAATGCTCACTCGTAACACAGTCATTTTATGGAGTTTTGTCACCAAATTTTCAAAATAGCCATTTTAAGACCTCTGCTCATGACCAGTGTCACTGTGATTTTCTTAATCTGTCCCAAACATTGTTTTTGCACGACTGTACCATTATGCGCTCACGTGTGCGGAAACACATTGAAGCGGATATGAAAAATGATATCTGCACTACTCATAAGGAAGTGCAGTAAAGTAGCACTGTTGAAAATCTGTAAAGTAAATATTACAAATTCGCGAAACTTGCCAGCTGCATAGGAACTGCACAATGTGCCTCCTAAAACAGTCATTTTGGGAATTTTTTCACCAAATTTTCAACATAGCCATTTTAACACCTCTGCTCATGACCAGTGTCATTGTGATTTTCTTTTTTTGCCATTCACTTTTATTAAGTTTTAAACAGAACTACGGTACAGAGACTTACGTATACAAAGTGGAATAAAAGAAGACCAGACATTGATGTGAAATCATCATGTAAAATAAACATAACCATGAAGTAAGCCCTATACCACCTCCTCCCCATCCCCCATTAACCCTTCCCCCAATCCTAAGCCCCCACAAGGCGCTGTGTTGTAAAACTGTTTGACATGGGATCTATCTCTAATTTAATTATGAGTAAGCAATGACTAGTGGGGACCAAATTTTTCAAAAGAGGCAATTGATTATGGAGAATCGCTATCATTCTTCTGTCCTGAGGCTTGCAAGCAGCTCTGTCAACCACTCTGAATAGGTAATTGTAGTGGAGTCTTTCCAATGCTTAAGAACTAACCTTTTCACAGTAATGGAGATTAGGTCATGGATATTTCCTCAGCTTGACCGGGAAATCTGATAATACCCTATTAAGCAAACCTCTGGTGTGAACATCTCACCTATTCCTAACAATGGACTAGCTCTATCCCTAATTTCTGTCCACAACGGGCAATTCTTGGACAATGCCAGAAAACATGGAGCAAGTCTCCTCCCTAGGCCACATCTATAACACTTGGGCTCTTGTAAAACCTTTAAATCAACTAATTTTTGAGGAGAATAGTAGATATTATGTAAGATTTTGAATTGGGTTAGTCTGAGATAGTCTTGTCTCGTATATCTGTGGCAGTTCCTCCATATATGTGTCCAGTCTAAGTTAATATTAGGGAAAACCCTAGCCCAATATGATGAAGGGCCAGGTTTTCAGTAAATGCCCAATGAAACAGGACTTGGTAAATCTTTCGAAACAGCATGAGGGATCCTATTAAGGGCGTAATATCATTCCAAAAGGCCATACAATGTACAGTAACCTTGCTTATCCCAAGTTTCTGGATCAGAAGGTGTCGAATTGATAGACCTTAAATACATCCTTCGAGAAAGATTGAATTTCTGGATTATTTGTACTGTAGAGCTAAGATCCCTCCTCGTTGAGAAGATCCCTTAACCTGCAGTCCCCCAACTTGGGCAACCACTTATAAGTGATAATCTTATTACCAATTCGCCACTGAGGATTGCCCATAATTGGTTGGGAACTGTCCATAACATAGTTGTATTTCAGAAAATTACAGACTTGATTATGGACCCTTAGGAAGCCCCAATGGGTGAAGTTTTAAACAAAGGAAGCATCTTAGGGTAGTGTAAAATAAAGCTTCGGGATTAAGGCCCAAGCTCTTTATATGACTGACCTCCAGGTTAACCCACAACAGAACATAATCCATATTGGAGGAGGAAGCGGGTGAGACCACCCATCTGCCATATTTATTCATATGCACCGCCAAAAATAAAGGGCAAAATGGGGTAATTTCAAACCTCCCTGCAGTTTGGGTGCCGCTAACTTACCATATGCCATCCTGGCTTTCTTATACTTCCAGATAAAATCCGCTATCATCTTGTGGAGTTTTTTAAACCACGTCAAGGGAGCCAGACATTGAGATTACATAAAGGATAAAAAGTCTGGGAATATATTCATTTTATGACATTTATTCTACCCACAATGAGAGAGGGAGCTGGGCCCATCTTTTCATATCTAACTCTATATTATGGACCAAGTTATCAAAATTTAGATAACGGAGCCTATCTGAATTAGATGTCAAAGTAAGGCCCAAATATCTAAGGATTTAGGACTCAAACCCAATCCAAGATTTACAATGTCCCTTTTAAATACCCTATTGTTTAGGGGTATACAACTGTTTTCTCCTGATTTAGTTTGTAATTGGCTAACGTGCTAAATTCTGTTATAGCCTCAAGCAATGCTGGGATTGAGGAAGCCGGATTTGTGACATAAATTAGCAGGTCATTCAAGAATGCCGTGACCTTGATAAACTGATCTCTAATTTTGATCCCTTTAATCCTATTAAATGAGACTATGCACCTAATCAAGGGCTCCAGGTAAAGGTTGAACAAGAGAGGGATAAAGACAGCCCTGCCTCATCCCTACCTGTAATTGAAAAGATGAGGATATGACCCCATTACACACAATTCTGGCTGACGGGTTTAGATAAGGGCCTGATCCAACCAATAAATTGGTCTGGAAAGCCGAATTTGTTCATCACCTGGAATAAAAGGCCAGTGGACCTATCGAACGCCTTTCGCATCCAAAGAGACCAACGCGCAAGGGAGAGTAGCCCTTCAGAAGCCGAGAAGACATGAGACAGCTGCCTAAAATGGTCCGCCAAGATCTACCTTCATAAACCCTACCTGTTCAGCACCAATAATTTCGCAACAACTTGCCAATTCTGTCAGACAGTATTTTGGCTAGAATCTTTACATCATAATTTAACAAGGAAATAGGCCGATAGCTATCAGGCTTCTCAGGGTCTATTTGGTTTAGGTATCAATACAATAAGGGCTTCAGATAGGTACCTGTCTGTGTCCGCCCGGAGAGAATATGCTGGAATAATTTAGATAATAAAGGGACCAAAATAGAGGAGAAGATTTTATAAAATATAGGAGAACCCGTCTGGGCGGGTGTTTTATCAATTGGTAAATTTTTATTTGCCAATTCTATTTCACCATACGAATGTCAGCATTAAGAAAATTATGGTCCATCTCTTCCAGTTTCGAAGAGGTATCCCATCCAGATAAGACCGGATCATAGCCTGACTTGGCGGAGATTGCATGGACCCATATAGTGCCTCATAGTGGTTCCTAAAATTAGGGTTATGTCCTCTGGATCCGCTTTAATACATCTGTCTTGTTCTGACCAGATTCCCCAACTAAACGAGATGTTTAACTGTGCAATCCGCTGGCCAGAAGCCTGCCTGGCTTTTCTCCTTGATCTCACATAGTTGGCTTTGTTTTAATAATAGCCAGTTCTGCTTGATCACCCAATAGCTTGAGATAAGCATTCTTAGTTTTGATTAGCCTTGACTCAATCTCCTCCTGAAGGATTAGAAATCATAGCATTCTGTAAGGCCTTAATTTGATTTAACAAGTCTAACATAGTGGCATACCTCTCTTTTTTCTTCTGGTCGCCTGGCTAATCAATAGCCCTCTCATAAACACTTTGAATGTAGCCCAAAGAATATCGGGCCTTACATCCCCCTCGCATTGATCTCAATAAATTCTCCATTTGAGAAGTCAAAGTCTGAACTACCTTAGGAACCCTCAATAGTTGATTGTTTACTTTCCATCTATTACCATTGCGAATAAAGGAAGGGAAGAGATCGTGACCTCCACTGCAGAATGATCTGATAGTGGGGCTGCCACGATCTCAGAACCAATAATACCCTTAAGCAAGGCACGGAGATGAAAATGTAATCGATCCGGGACCCCGACCTATGGACCGAGAGGAAGGTAAATTCTTGTTTGTGGATGGAGCACTCTCCAAACATCAGCCAGGCCCAAACGAACCAGCATGTCATTGAATGCAAGAGTAGCCGTGAGAGCATTTGGGTTTTAGAAGATCTATCCATCAAGGGACCAAGAACTAGATTAAAGTCTCTCCAATTATCATTGGAAGGTGAGTAAATGACAACAAAGCCTTTAGTAAGGTTAACAAAAATCATGATTGTCTGAATTAGGCCCATAAATTGCCTCTAACAAAACTTCCATATTATAGAGCTTACCCTGACTTAAACAAATCTACCTCTTTATCTTGGATAATTTTAATAGGGCAGAAGGGTACCGATCTATGAAGTAAGATCATAACCTCTACTCTTTGTGCTACCCTGTGAGAAGAACACCTCTCCAAATTGCATTCTTCTCATACAATTGACCTCGCCCTGCAGCAAATGTGTTTCTTGCAAAAAGCAACCTTAACTTTCGTAGCTTCAATATACTTCAATATTCTATATTGTTTTGATTTATGTCTAGCCCTTTGACATTCCAAGTACAAAGCTTAATAAAAGTATCCACTTCCATAGTCCATCCCAGCATACAGTATGTAGTGTAACCACCCATGCCTCCTCGTAGAAAACAATTCCAGCAGCCTTGTGCCCCCAAAACCTTTCCCTCCAAATCCACCCACACCCCAAATACCAGCATAAACCCTTACCCCAATACTTTTAGTTACCCCCACAATATTAACTACCCTAATACTCTCCCTTCCTTCCCCCTGGCCCAGCCGATCTGCACTGCGCCCATGATATCAGGATGCCTAGCTCACCCCTCCAGCCTCCACCCTTCACACCCTTCCAATGAATAAATGAAAACCCATATTTATCTACTTTGTACCTCTCCTGAGAACCCTCAGGTTGTATAACAACACAATTAACACCTGAGCATAAGGCAACTACAATCAAAGGTTCAGCATCCCGCCCCACAGTCAAATATGCTCCATAATTCCAAAAATCTCCCAGGAGCGATAAGATATCTCCCCAATAAAATCCAATCAAATAAATGAAACTAGGTAGTAAAATGAAGGTAGTCTGTCAACGAGTAAACATTGCCCTTAAATCCTAATGCCCCCATATACCAAAGAAACTAACATTAAATTGTCCTAAGAAATCAAAGACCAGTGCTTGTTAACCGTCCCAGTCCAGCCCAAAATAGGTAGTGTCCATCAGGGCTCAGAAGCATAGAATTGGTACATTTAAGAGTCCGAGCATATACAGCTAGACACACATGACCCCATTCATGGTTCCTTAAAGGCTGGGAAGGCCTCCCGAAGGTCTGTTGATGCCAGATCCAACGATTCAAGCGCTTCCATTCCTTGCCAATGAGAACCTGAGCCTCGTAGGATAACCCATTCTGAACTTCATTTCGGCAGCAATCAGCCGCTTAACTAAGGGATGAAAGGCAGTACGCTTTCTGTCGTATTGAGAGCGGAAGATCTTGTGCTACCTTAATCCGAACTCCTTCCCAGTAAACCTCTTTATCCTCTCTGGCTTTATCTATAAGCAACTGTCTCTCTGGTAATTGAGGAATTTTATAATAAAGGGTCTGGGAGGGTGATCTGGTAAGGTAGTGGTCATAATGCCCGATGGGCTCTCTCCCACGATATACTTAGCCCAGCGCTAAGGCCCAGCGATCAACTCCGTTATTTTCTGAGCAAATTTAATCGGTTCTGCCCCCAGCTTTTCTGGTAAACCGATAAAATGACATTATTGCTCGCTCCAACCCTCCAGGTCTTCCACCTTAAGCTCTAATTTGTGCACTCTCTGGGAAAATTTGCTGATAGCCATGTCGGTTCTTTCCTGGTACCTTCCAGAGACTTAATGCGAGCTTCATTATCTGAGACTTTAAGTAAGGTCCTCTGTCACCAGACTGATATTTTAAAGCTCTCCTGCCATGCGAGAATGTATCCTTGAGAGGCGACCGATTTCCTCAAAAAGCAGAGACAACGTTAGAGGCTCCTCTGATGTGCTGAGATTGCTTGCCCTTGAGCTGACGCTTGACGCCGAGGCCTTTGA
The DNA here is from genome assembly GCA_016271365.2 of Neoceratodus forsteri. NCBI lineage: Eukaryota > Metazoa > Chordata > Ceratodontiformes > Ceratodontidae > Neoceratodus > Neoceratodus forsteri. The sequence goes on along the minus strand of JADMNL010000023.1, from coordinate 98,593,865 downwards.
CTTTTCGCGGCTTTCGGAGTCGCAGGTGGGTATGTTTGGGGCGGCTTTCATCTCTGCCTCCATAGATTTCGGATCTCAGGGTCTTCTCAACACCTTACCACCGATAAACTTTAAATTTGAGCGATTTAACTGGCGTATTTCTTGATAAAAGACGGGTGAAGGATGGAGCTCAGTGGAAACCCAGCTACTCCGCATCCCGCATCACGTGACTCGCCCGTCATTGTGATTTTCTTAACGTGTCCCATACATTGATTTTGCACACTGACCGCGCCATTGTGCGCTACATGGGCAGAAACATCGCTAGGCTAGATGTGAAAATGACAACTGTACTGCTCATAAGGAGGTGTGGTAAAATGGCAATGTTGAAAATGTGGGTGAAAATATTGAAAATTTGCGAACTTATGAGCGTGAATAGGTACTCTGCAACTGCACGCTCCTAAAACAGTAATTTTTAAGAATTTTTCACCAAATTTTCAAAATAGCCATTTTAATACCTCTGCTCATGAACAGTGTCACTGTGATTTTCTTAATGTGTCCTGTACATTGATTTTGCACACCGACTGCACCATTGTGCACTACATGGGCAGAAACACGTTTTAGGTGAGATGTGAAAATGATAGCTGTACTGCTCATAAGAAGGTGTGGTAAAATGGCAATGTTGAAAATCTGGAGTGAAAATATTGAAAATTCGCGAACTTACAAGCGTGCGTAGGAACTGTGCAAAGCATGCTCATAAACAGTCATTTTAGGAATGTTCCCCAAAATTTTCAAAATAGGCTTTTGAGAGCCCACCTTATGAACACTGGCAGTGTCATTTTGTTAATCATTCTGAGAAAGGTGATTTCACATAGTGGCTGTGAAATCACCCTTTCGAGCCCCGAGTAACGCCATGCCAGTGCAAGAATTCATGAGGAGGGGTCCCAAAACCCCATGTTGCAAATTTGGTGCAAAATTCCAAAATGCCTGAAATATGCAACAAAGTTGAAAAAACCCTATCTATCCCATTATACAGCTTACCGGCATTTCCTCAGTTCACCTTGGCTTTGAAGAGTGCAGGCGTGTTCTCGGTCCACTGAAGATCATCGCACTGGACTCCGGAGGTATGGGGTGAGGGGGGTGGGAGGCAGGGTGCGCAGGGTGGGTGTGGGGTTGTGGGGGGCAGGGAGACTGCGAGGACCGCTTTTTCTTTACAGGTTTTTTTTGGAAAAGACAACGGGACATTTGCCATGCTGGGTGGGCTCCAGCATGGCAGAAGATAGCTGGGGGGCATGGAGCTGATGGAGAGTGGGCACCACCACCATGGGCCATGGCATCTGTTGCCATGCTGGGGTGGGCTCCCAGCGTGGCACCCTGTACTGGGGACCGTGGAGCTGATGGGGTGATTGGGGATTGGGCACCCCTGCCGTGACAGCATGGGGGAGAGAGACAGTGGAGCCGACAGGGTTTGGGCACCCCCATCGGCCATAGCATCATTTTGCCATGCTGGGGTGGGCTCCAGCATGGCACCTGGATGCTTTGGGGGCGTGCAACCGGCCAGGAGTTGGGCACCCCGTCGGCCATAATACATTTCCATGCTGGGGTGGGCCCCAGTGTGGCACCTGGATGCTTTGGGGGTGTGGAGCCGACGAATGATTGGGCATCCCCATCGGCCGTACAGTGTGGGGGAGGAAGGCGCATGAGCAGGCAGCGTCGTGGCACGTGCAGCGTGTGTGGGAGAGCTCTGCTCACTCAAGCGGAGCTCTCCTTTCAACTGTATGCCACTGCATTTTCAGCTGTCACAGACAGCTAGAGCAGTGATTGGCACTCTGCACCACACCTGCAAACACACTGACTGAATTGGAAGAGGCTGACACACTCTGGAAGCTTCATTATGATGGCACTATGTTTCTTGCACATGCGTGCAAGCAAACATAATAAAGCAAAAAGATATCTGAGATATTACAAATTGTAAGAAGATAAGAATACAATATCATATTTCACATGTTGGCATTATAACACAGCATTGACTTAAAGGGGCCCAAATAAAAAGTTTAATTCTTGCCTATAATGCTATAACTAATTCTCTCATTATTGGCTTGCAAGACACTTGATAATGCCATTTACTTAATGTAGGAACAAGACAGGATTGCCAGTTTCTCAAAAGAATTCTTTTATAAGAGAGTGATGCATGGCATAACTATATGCATTCAAGAAAATCTAATTTTGGCATCCAGACATTATACCTAATATAAAAATGGCAGGATCAAAGGAATATCTGTTCTGGTAACTTCACAGCAAATGTCATGTATTTTCTCCATCCAGGCTGTATAGACTTACAGTCCCATAAAATATGGACCAGATCAGTGTCATTTTGATTACAACATCAACAAACTGAATTGTCAGAAAACCCCATGCTGTGTAATTTTTTAGGTGCCACGAAAATCCATGCAGTATTTTGAATTGCATTAGCCCACTTGTATGTCCTTGAGACTGCAGCCGGCTTGTTTCAAGCATCTTCCCAGTCTGAAGTGGAAATGACAATATGCAGCTCCATCTCCCAGTGTTCTCTAGCTCTGTTGGTCAGTGCTATAGATGAATAGTCTGTTAGTAGTTTATATAGAGTCCCTGCTTTGACGCCCATCATATGTAGCCTAGTAATCTGAGCTCATTGTACACTTTTGATTAGTTGAAACTCAGCTGACAAGACTTGTTTGATAATCACTCTCTAAGCTGTAGATATAGATAAAAGTGGGATTTATGTATGAGAAATTTTGTTGTAATTCAGTAAAAGACATGAGAGTGTTTGTTCTAGGGTCAATCACATTCTTAAGTGTTGTTATACCTGCTTTTAACAAATATGGGTTATTCAGTGGTTTCCGTCATAATCCAATATGAGATTGGACCATAAGGGCATTAAATCTGGAAAATATTTGTCTGGATTAATAATAGTATTAACTTTTGTAAAGTTTTGATAGAAGCTAGTAGGCATGAGTTTTCTTATATTTGCTGATCTTGCTTTAAAAATAGTTTGTTTTGGGGTCTGATAATCTGTTGCTCTAATTCCAACCATAGTGGTGTATGAGCTGAATTAAGTTCACCTTCTGATAAATGTACTAGTGCTTGTTTGAGCAAAAAGCATAGTAGTATCTCTCCACAAGGGGTGAGAATCCTCCATTTCTTTGGTGCTCTGAGTTTCATGATATTGAGGTGAGTTTTATTGTTATCCCAGATGAAGGTTCTGACAATCTTATCTAACTTTTAAAAAGCCAGAGTCGATGGATATAGGTAGGTTTTGAAAGAGATAGAAAGTTTGGGGCTTCAATAATCTTTATTGCATTGATCTTACCCACAGGAAAGTTTAATTTTGGATCAGCGATTAAAGCCAGCTTCCCAATTATTCAACAAGGAAAGATAGTTATCTTGGAACATAGTTTGAAAATTTAGTGACATTTTAATTCCTAAATAGGTAATGGATTCTTTGATCCATGACTTTTCAATAATTAACTCAAATTCCTGCTGAATGGTTGATGAGAAGTTACCATTAATCATCTGTGTTTTCTCCCAATTAATGACCAAAGGATGCAAAGCTATTCAAAAGGGTTTGTAATTGTTTACATGAGTTTATTGGATTTGTAATGGTTAGTAAAGGTCATCTGCAAAGGCTAAAACCTTATGATTCTGTCTCCCAATTTTAACCCTTGTTTACCCAGATGACGATTGTTTGTATTAAAGGTTCAAAATCTAGTATAAATAAGTAGGGTGACAAGGGCAACCCTGTCTAGTGCCACACTGTCATTTAAAATGAGGAGCTAGTAAGCCATTAGTTATGATATGTGCCAAGGGTTTATCATATATTAATGCAATCCAAGATAAATATCCCTCTCCAAATCCAAATTCTCTAAGCACTCTGAATAGATATCTCCACTGGAGTGAATCAAACTCTTTGTAGATATCCAATGAAAGCAAAGTGTAAGGCTCTTTTTAGATCTAGACCACAACATTATATTCAGAAGTCTCACGTAAGCAGTCAACACCAGATCTGTTTTGGATAAAACCCACTTGCTCCCTTCCTATCAATTTAGTTAATACAGTCTGAACTCTTTTGGCTAAAATAGCTGTGCAAGTCTTAAGTAGGATATAGGCCTGTAACTAGAGCAGTCTATGGGATCTTTATCTTTTTGGGATGTGGGTAATAAATGCATTTTGCATTGTTGTGGGAGTGAATCTTTGTCACTAGTAAAATGCAATACTTTATAAAGCCTGGACTTAAGTAAAGTTGATGATGTTTTTAGAACTCTCCGATAGTCCATCTTACTGACAGACAAGTTATTAATACAGTAGATTCCTCTATTTCTTGTAGCGTTATATCCCTAACCAGGAGCTGCAATTATTATCCTCTTATGAATGCTTTATAGGCATCCCAGATTGTACCTTGTGTCATACCATCAGTATCATTTAATTCCAAAGTAATCTTTTGTTTTTGCTCTGTTTGTTTAATGAACTCTTTGTCCTCTAGCAGAATAGTATTAAGACACCATCTATGTTGTTTTTCACCCCGTCATCCCATTCCAAATTGATAAGCACTGGGGCATGAGCTGAAATTATGATATCTCCTATTTCTACTCTGGACATAGTTATTTGTTATATTGTTGGAGACCAGAATGTAATTGATTCTACTATAGGATCCATGTCTATGTGAAAGAATGTCAGATCTCTGTCTTGAGGATGTACTAACCGCCATGCATCCAAGAGATTCTTTTATTTGTAAAAAGATCCATTGTTGATGCAACTCCACCACCCCAACCTCCCACTTAGGACCCACCCTCCGCACCCTCCGCACCTCTTGCACACACCTTCACTCACCTGAACAGGTCCCACTGTGAAGACCCACTCTCCCATCAAGGACACATCTATCTGCTAGAACCAGTGACTGCCATATGAGAAATAAGGTAAATGCAGTTGAAAATCCCATCGAAATACACTGAACTGCACTTACCTTTATTTCTCATATGTTCTAGCAGCAAGGCGTGTCTTCAATTGGAGAGTGAATTTTCAGAGTAGGTGCTGTTCAGGTGAGTGAGGGTGTGTGCAGGGGTGGGGGGTGAGGTGGTGTTCAGTGGGAGGTCAAGGGTGGGGTCACATCAATGATGGATTTTTACAGATTAAAAAAGACATTGATGGACAGTCTTCTTCATTTCACAGTCAGATGGACATGGCATAGGGGCACAAGACCCAGGGCAATGACAAACATGAAAGGGGCAGCCATTGGGGGCACCATTAGACACCACACCAGGGATAAATGCAGATTTGACAAAGTTGGGCATCAGAAGGTGGGGGTACCACTAGACACCAGGGATTGCTTGAAATATTTACAGGGAGGGTAATCAGGGGGTACCACTGGACACCAGGGTATAATAGCAGAACTAAAAATAAAATATTTAAAATAAAAAAACACAAAATAAAACAAATGAAGTATGCCACTAGACACCAGGCATACATAGGATATTTATGGGGAAGGAAATCAGAGAGTGGGTGCCACTAGACACCAGGGAAATAAATGTTACAGTGGTGAGAATTGGAGGGTGGGGGTGCCACTGGACACCAAGGAAAAATATATACAAAAAAAAATATATATATATATATATATATACAGTATATACACATATACATGTTATACACACACACACACACACACGCACACAAACTGTCAAGAAAAAATATATACAGAAAATCAAGGAGAACAATTGGAGGGAGGGATGCCACCACACCAGGAAACACATGAAAACTACAGGTTTGCTTCCTTTGAAGGAATCCTTTTCCATTTCAAATGAAAAAGGATTTTTGAAAGGAAAGAAGCATCTTCCGTGTCATCCCTTTAATATTCCTGTGTTTCCTTGGTATCTAGTAGCATCCCCACCCTAAGATTGAAGTCCCTGTTTTCTATACATATATGTTTTTATATTTTTATGTAGTTTCTATACATTTTTTCTACATGAGAAATAAGATAAGTGCTGTTTTGTGTATTTCAAGGGGTTTCAACTCTGGCGCATAACTTGCCCATATTTTTAATATATTTTCACAGCTAATTTTTAGCATGTGGTTTTGAGACACCACCTTATGAGCAATGTCAGTGGAATTACCCAAATCTGTCCTGAAGGGTGAATTCATGGTTGGGTAGTGAAATCACCTTTTGATGGGATTTGAACATTTTAACTGGTCTTGTTCATGAGGTGGGGTTATAAGAACAGTATGTTCAAAATTTGGGTCAGAATATATTACAATGGCAAAGTTATGCAGCCATTGAAATTTTATGTTTTATTTATTTTATTTTATACTGCAAAGGCATGTGAGAAAAACTGCCCATTTTCACAAGCTTCCAGTGTGACAAACAATACAGCAATGTTTTTACAATAAATTAAGCTATACTTGCTCATAATGTTTGTCATTTTGTCAATTTGTCCCAAATTTTCAACATAGCTGTTTTATTTATTTATTGAGGTCTAGGAATTACAACCCCTGAGTCAGAAACTCTTTTTCAAAGGCTCCATGTCAGTGCAAAATGTGGCAGGCAAGTGTTACAGACATCATGAACAATGACAGTAATTATACAGAGAGAAAATTATACAATATGGAGTTATCTATAATGATGAAATACAATAAGCATTGTCAATTGACATGGGAGTAACCAAAATTGTTGAAATAAGTCAGAGGAGAAAACAAATATTGGAGACAGGCGCACAGAGCTATGGAGGAGAAAGTGAGAAACAGGCCCAGGAAGTGGACTAAAAGAGAGCTGGAAATATAGTAGAGACCAAAAAGCCACCTAATGGGCATTGTCGTGGGACTAAGGTGCAGGAGAGGAAATAGTTGGAGGTTACAACAGTGTTACAGGCAGTCACAGTTTGATGAAACCAGGATGTGGTCCCATAGTTCTTTTTGAAAAGGGCACAACCTGGGTATGGATAGGAGGAACCAGGGATGGAGTTCATCCAAAAGGGGCCCTATATTTGAAGGACCTTTGACCAGCAGTGGTTGTATAGAAGGGACTTGGAAAGCAGCATTTCTTTACACCAAGTCGTGAACGTGATGGCCGTCATTTTTCAAATCTTTGCCAAAATGTGTTTTCGCACCTCTGTTGTGGTATGACATTGCAGTGGCATGGAATCATGTTTTGGTGGAGATTTGAAATCTTTCACTACTGGCTTAATGAGGTAGGGTAATAAGAAGGTTTTGCTGACAATTTGGTTGCTATTGTGATACAAATAGAAATGCAGGGCCAAAGAGGTTTCTGTGCTTCCACAGCAACATATTTACATGCATCTATGGACTGCTGGGAGTGCAGGACCCTTTGGGCCCTGTGCTCCCACAGGAAAATAAGGATCTGATTTCATTGCCTGAAAAATTATCTACTGTATGCATGGGAGCGCAGGGCTTGGCTTGGAGGCAAAAAATATCCCTGGTCATTTTTCCACCAGGCAACTGCAGAATCCATATAACAGAGTTCATGAGCAAGATACATCTGTTGGTGTCTGTAGAGCACCTCATTTGTGTGTGTTTTAAATATTTTTTATACTGAAAACAAGATGAGGAAAACAAAATAGGAATGTTCCATCATGAAAAGGAATCCGCCCTAATGAAAAAGAATCCTTTTCATTTTACCAAAAATCTTTTTCGTTCCAGGAAGCTATCCAAAAGACTGTACTGAACATGCTCAGAAACCTATATTTTAAATTTAATAACTTCAAAACAAATTAGTATTTTTCACCAATCCAGCAAAAGGTGCATCTGTGGGCCAAACCCTCTGTACTCTAAAATTTCAGACCAAAATTCCAAGCCATCTGGAGCAGCATGATGACAAAAAAGCACAAAAAGGTGATTTTTTAAATGTTTTTCATTATCGCAGCTTGGAATCCACATATCTGACCAAAATGAAACTAGGCATGTCAAGAGATCTACCATACAAGACCACACAGGCAAAATTTTGTGCAAATCCATTGAACAGGTGCGAACTTATAAAAATGCAAAATTTGAGGTTTAACATAGAAAGCCCTGCTCAACCTAACTATAAGGGTGTGACTGTGCCCTATAATATATATATACACCTGTCAGTTATAAAGCTTGAGGACTGGACTATACATGCTAGATTAGTACTGCAGGTGTATAAAGAGTGCTAACACACAGTTCTGACAGTAAGCAGCATGGCACCACACCAAGATGTTTAATGTTATCCATAGTAGGCGTGGCCAGAAAGCAGGGACTTTTAACACTTTAAAACCCCAATGGGCCAGATTCACAAAACTGTGCCTGGAGCTGGTATCCACAAAGCCCAGTTTGCCGCTTGTGTCCAGACAAAGTCAAGAGGGGGTGCCGCAATGCAGATGAAGGCGGGAACCTGCATATCCCGCAGTAGCATTCACAAGTTTTGCTCCATGCAAGTGCTGTTTGTGAAAGCCCTTGCATGGAGAAATTACCACCAACAAAATCCTGTGGTTGGCAGCAGTACTGTGGCCCCCACCTCCCTCCCGGTCCCCGATCACCCACCCGACTGTAGAAAATCCTTTTCCATAGTGTAGTGTCCCTCTTCCCACCCCGAACCCTAACTCAACTGTAAGAAATACTTTTCCATAGTGTTGTGTCGCCCCTGATCACTGATCGCCATCCCAAAATGCACAAAACCTATCCCTGGTAGCCTAGGGTCCCTCCCCACCTCCTACCCCGTCCAGTGTTATCCACCACCTCCCCCATCCCAGTCTTCAGTTGGTGACCAACACAGCCCACCTCTCACAACCACGTCTGGCGCCAACTGAACCTCTTGGAGCACATAATGCATACGGCTCCTTGCCTGTGATTTCCCTGAGGAAGGATCAGTGCAATCTGAAGTACCGGGAGTGTTTTTTTTTTTTTTTTTGTATGCATCCAATTCCATTAAATGCACTGAAAGCATCATATATTTTTGCATTTACCTTTTTTTGTTGCGCACCTGTGCTTGGTTGTTGTATGCTTCTATTTTGGAGGTGCAGCATATCTGATCCTGTTTGCACCTAAGTTTACTGCTTGGATCCTGCTTCATTTAAACATAGTAAGAGACAAGTCATCTTGGCGATAGTGATCAGCAGGAGTATGGAAGGTTAGGTGACACACAGCATTCTGTAGCAGCGGAGGTTTCTAAAGCAGTGAACTACATGTGACAACCGAAATCCTCACCCTTGTCATCCTCATGCTATCACTGCTGAGGGACCTTTGAGACAAAAATATGAAGGGACTTTCCTCCAGCTAGTCTCATTTTTTCAGCTGATAAGGGCAACTGATTTGCTGGTTTCTGATCTTGTTACAAAGTCCAGGGTGTTATGGACTGATCAGTCAGCAAGTTTTTATCATGTACAGTACATGCTACACAAAATATTGCATACTTCTACCCATAATTCAACAAAAATACTACTGGTCTGTCTAAAACCCAGTTCAGACATGGGAACAGGAGATGAACCACAGTGCATTTGAAATATAGGATAACCATGGGGCCTTCTCAGACTGAATTGGTCATTGGATGCCTCAGCTGCCTCCTTCAGGTACCAGCTCAGAGGAATCTTTAGTGCCGTGGGTGCAACTGTTTGTAACCCAGCCCTCCTATTTTGGGGCTCCTGATTAATGAGCCCCATATTTCCTGGCTGTGGCATTAGCATACTGAATTGCCATGGTCTATGGTGGGTGGGAAATTGTGACACACAGGGAGGATGAGAGTGGATAGTAAATCCAGAGAGAGAGAGAGGGTCTCATGGCTGATTTTGAAAGTGCTCCAGTTACAACTGCATGCAGTAGCGGGAGGGTCTCATCAGAGTCTGGGTCTCAGTCCAAGTAGATCAAGATGTGCATTCTGCCCTCCCAATGATGAGTACTGGTCTCAGATACCCCACTTTAGCCAGGCCATGGCAGGTCACAGAGCAGTCAGCTCTCTGCAATTAAAGTCTCCACTAGACTGTCACTATCATGCCTCCACCAGGCCAAAAGTGTGCCATTTGAGATATCCTTGAGGGAGATCCACTTCACTAGGCAGCCTGGGAGCTGCCACCATGGTAAAGGAGTGGTCATCAGGGCACCAACTAGAGCTCAACTACTTAAACATTGCCCCCATAACCCACTATGATAGCAAACATGCATCTGGAGGAGGATCAGTGACCAAGAGGGTCATGCAGTACTACAGCCAATCACGTTTGCTGATGACAATTTTCAACTCAAAAGTCCTTCAATTTGACTCTAACATTAAGAAGCCACCCATGTGAATGGCACACAGTATGTGGAAAGACCAGCAGGAGGGTGTCTGTCTTCCTGATGTCATCAAGAGGCGCCAGCAGGTCAATAGGATGCTGTGACTGACCACCTCCAGAACCTTATGGCACCAGCCTCACCTCGGATAGCTCTGATCTACTGCTACACTGTATACCTGAACTACTCTAACCTGTACTAACTCTAAATCTACACATTGTACCCTCCTTTGTTTGTACTACCATTAACCATGGGTTTAAAATGAATAGTGCTATCCTTGTGTACCAGTTCACACTATGGCTTTGTGAAATCACCGTACATGGGGCCCTATGCAAAAACTGTCACAATAATCCCCCGGCCCCAGCAGACAGCTTTTAGCTGTGCTCGACTTGACCTGCTTTATTCTTCTGCCTGTGTCTACTTTCACTACGTAGGTGTGCAGTACAAACCTCTATGGTATGCAGGTGGCCTCTGCTGTCATGGAGCACTATATGTGAGCAGCACTGCAGTCTGGCTACCTGCTGAACCATTTGTTGTGCCTCTCTCTACTCTAGCCTTGGCAGTGGACATTGAGCTCAGCCCTAACCCCTCACTATGAGTAACACAGCCTCTGGGGTGTCTTTCCTCACCTACTTGAACAATTATCAAGGCCTAAAATTGCCCGCCTGAACACTTTCAGCAAAACTGTGCAGGGCTGCCAACACTTACTAACCTTGCAGCTGCTCACTACCAGTACATAGTATTTTTCCTATGGCTAGGTTCCCTGGCAATCCTTTTTGCAGGCTTCCCCAAAGCATTAAGGGTGCTTAAAGGGGAACAGGAAATCTTATGCTAATTGACAGCAGTTGGTTATCCTCCTATTTACAGAAATGTAATTCACACGTCCAAATATCCATATTTAACTGCAGATGAATAAGCACTGATGTGAAAAAACTGCATTTTGAATGGTTTCTTTTTATGGGCAGCATTCTGTTACAGTTCTCTTCATGGAACCAATAATTTGAGTTTTTACCATCTTATGGTTTGTGTACAGAATGCTAAGCATGAGCTATTTTCCTATCAGAACTGTGCTCAGGGCTCTGTACGCAAACTGTGACACAGTTAAAATTCCAGATCACTACTGGCCCGGTGGCGCTGAGGGTTGACGGGCTGGACGTTACCGCGTGCCACTCCAGTGACCCATGTTCGGAATGGGCATGGGCTGCCAGGGGTCGGCAGGGATGGGTAATGATCGAGCATCCGAAAGACTGCTTCCTTCTCTGGGGAGGGAGGGGAGTTGGGTCTGGCATTGCTCGCCCTCTGGCGAGGCCAAGGCACGCATCGCACGCATCGCGGGTGGAGCTGGGACAGACGCTTGCTTCAGTGTCAGCATCATTGCACATACTCAGCTCCAGGGACATCCTACACAGCAAAATCCACTGCCCCGTGTATGAGCCAGAGCTCCGTGGCCTGACCCTCCAGCCTCCTTCAGTTCCACTCGGCGGCCCCACACGGGGCCATCCCTGGTGAAGGTATGGGTCACACAGCCTGTGGCAAGCCCGCTCATGGGGCTAGGAGTGCTGGTGGGCAAAAACAGTAATGAAAAAAAATTACAGATCACTGATTCTACCAAGAGAACTGTAACAGAATGCTGTCCATAAAATGAAACAATGCAAAATACAAGTTTTCACATTGCTTTTATTTAGATACAGTTACATATGGATCATTTAGGAGTATGAATATACTTTATGAAAACAGGAACATTATAAACAGCTGCTAATTAGAAATGATTTCCTGTCCTCTTTAAGACAACACTGTGAGTGCTCACTTGAGCACCACAGCACCCATGAAGTCAGCACCTATGAAACTGCCAAATTCCCAGAAATTAAGGCCTGGGCTGCCCAGTTCCAACCAGACATCCTAGTAATAACTGAATCTTATCATAAACCCACTACTATTGACTTTGAAATTGCTACTGTCAACTACATAGTGCCGGGACAGATGGGCTAAAGAAAAGGCACAGGATAATCTTCTGCATAATGGTCAACCTCACTGCATACATCAGCCTCCTCCCGGGATCTCTGTGTGAATGGATCATAGCCCAGCTTCATCTAAGGCAGATAAAGAAACTGAATATAATGTATGTTGCATGTACAGTCATTCCACAGCAGGGAGCACAAAACCTGAAAGACATGGGCACGATTCTCAAAGGTTGGGAATGGTGCACATTGCTTGCACCACCAGGGGAATGGCACAAGAGGCAACTTTGCCACACTGTGTGCCCTTCCCAATTAACAAACATGGCTTGTGCCACCTAAGGGGACCACTGCACCAGCTGTGCTTGCACTGCTCTTGTGGCGGACACACAGCTGCGCTGTAGCAGAGGGGGCTTGTGCTGTGGTGGTGGTCCCCATGTGCAAGATTCAAAGTGCCACAACAGGCACAGGGCTTAGATCAGCGGAACTGGTCTAACAGCCGTGCACCACTCTGACAGAGTGTGCCAGGTGGGAAGGATATCCCCGTGCAGCACTAACACTGTTTGTCCTGCATGTGAGTAAAGTAGAAGCTTTGAGATATGCCACGGGTCCCCTAAGGTCTTGGGTCCCTAGTTAGCTCATAGCACCACTGTATCAGGGTGACTTCCTTTGCCGATGTCCTGTCCCTCACTCATGCATTATGTGACAAAGGATTTTATAATGCTAATGACACAAGTGATTAGGATAGACTGGTGTTACAGCTATGGCAGGCACATCCTGGTATCTACATTGTGGGACCCCATGAAGTTTACTGTGAAATGGGTGCTACACTTATAGCAAGCAGGGACAAATGAAACAAAGGGCAGCAAATAGTTACATGATAAAAGCTTGGACGCAGTACTACTACTTGCAAACTATTCTCTCTGAGTGGCACAAACTTGGGATCACATCACGAGTACTGTATACTACAGCAAATGTCACAGGCTTATGTAACAATCGTACCTGCGCTGTAAGCAGGAATTATTTTGTTAATGACATGGCCAGGGCAGGGCTGTCTCTCAGCTTGTGGTATTCTCCTCCTGTGCACCTTTACTTTGACACATGGGAGTGTTTTCTGAAAACTGAGAGTTTGGCACTAGGACCCCACCTATTCGTGAACTGGGTGCAGGGTCCCTGTGCACTGGTGATTGATGCAAGCTAATTGTTCTGGGTGCTTTCAACCTGGATTGGAGTGGTAAAACATCACACCTGACCACCACACCTCCTAATAATAAGACACAGAGGCATACCTTGCACAACCCGGTTCTGATCAGTAGAGAGGACAGGCTAACAATGGTTGGGACCCTTTGACTCAATCAGTGACCACTCCCCAGTTGTATGTGTATAGTACAGTGAAGCCACATGCCCCACCCCAATCTCAGATAATTGAATGCCTTTCCATTTCAAGATTCTGCCCTACCCTCTTTAGAAATGCACTAGCTGAGGCAGCTGTGCACTGATAGAAATGTATCCCTTGACTTCTTCATCATGGAGTCCACTTCTAGTGCCATCATCCATGCCCCTTCACTAGGTGTGTGGTCAAGGGACTAAACTCCCCATGGATGATAGCTTTCCTTTCCCCACCGAAAACCAGAGACAAAGCATGGGAACACTTCAAAATACTAATTTCGCTGGCCCAGTGGCACTGAGGGTTGAGGCGCTGGATGCCACACCGCGTGCCATGGTGGCGACCTGGGTCTGGAACGGACTCAGGTCAGGGGTCAGCAGGGAGGGAGGGAGGGATTGAGCATCTGGAGGACTGCTCTCCTCTCCCAGGGTGGGTACTGGGATATGCCTTGCTCCCCAGCAGCCCCTTGTGGAGATCAGGGACCCTGTAGGGAGTGATGCTGGATTTAGGGGTGGAGTGGTGGTGGACGCCTGCACGTAGGTGCGCCGCATCATTGCACATCCGCGCCCAAGGGAAAATAACATGGCAAAACACCCCGGAGGACCACAGAGGTGGCAGAGACCCCTGGGACTGAACCCACATCCCATCGCTGGACCAACCTCCACTGGCTCTCCTGAGCTCCCCAACCTGGCCCAGGGACATTTCTCTAATTCTCAGACAGGCCGCCAGGTAGGTGGGGCAGGCCCTCCATCTGGGGGTTGAACAGTCCATGGATCTGGATGGGTAGCTCAGCAATGTGTCTCCCAGGAAGGGTGGTTTCAGGCCAGGAGTAGAGGCCGAGGTCGAGTGGGTACTCCCGAGATGCCCTGGCCCCTGGAGAAGAAATAGAATGTACAAAAAATACTAATTTCCACAGTGACTGGCATAGACACAGGCAGTTGAGAAACTCTCATAAAAGAGAAACCTGGCAGGAAAACGCACCTATTTAATGCAATAACAGAGAGGTAGCTTGACAGTCACAACACATTTTATAAGATAATAAGTAACCTCACTTACAAATCAAAAACTTTACCTCCATGCCAGGCAAATCCGTGATGTACCTCAGGTGAATTTCTTAATCATTACCAGTTTCTTTATGGAGGACTTTACAAACCTAAAGAGCTATGTGGGTGGTTTCTCCTACCCTATGCAACATGCTCACCAGATTGGGCATCTCCCGACAGATCCTTTTTTTCTACCTCAGAGTGGTCATAACTGAAGCGATACTTCAGCTTTTCAACAAAACTGATGACGGCAAAACAGAGTACGGCAACTGTCCCCCAAAACTACTTAAAGTCACAGTGCTGGCAGTTGTTAAGCCACTTACTGATTTGTTCAACTTTTCTCACCACTAGCCAGGTGGCAGTACTCTGGAGAAAAGGCTATTATAGTGTATAGAGTGCAGTTGCTCAGCATGGATTTTTATGCCACCTGAAATGCTGTTGTAGCACACTTCAAAGGTCCTGGAACATTTTTGTACCCTTCTATGCTACAGCAGCATTCCAGCAGATTAGAAACAACCATGAGATACTTTTAAAATCAGCTGTGGCAACTGCTATGTGCATATCAAAGGCTAACTGAAAGTTAAGCCCAGAGATGGCCATGACGATTTTCTCAAAAATGTCTTTATATTAATTTTTTCTCTATATGCTTTAAAAGTACTGGTTGGGCAATCAAACATCCATGCACCTCTGGGTTCTGATTGCAACAGACCACTCAAGCTTCGTTCTAAAGGTGTGATGTAATCAGAACCCTCTGTGGCAGCACAGGCTGGTTGTGCATGGTTGCCCAACCAGTATTCTCTGTTCTGTAGCCATTCGGGAACAAGCACAGACAGCAGTCATTTTAGAACCTCTCTTTATTGCCAGAGCTAGCAAACATAATGGAAAGACTGATATATAGCCAGATGTGTAACTATATACACAAGTAACAAACTCCTCGCCCAATCAGCTTGGCTTTAGAAGACATCATGGAACATCTAGAGCTCTGTTTCATCACTAACAAGCTTCACCAGGCCATGGACAAATGAATGATGATTAGGGCAGTGTTCCTAGACCGATCAGGGCTTTCAACCTTGTTAACCACCAGCTACAGTATTAATAGTAATACCACTTGTAACAAATGCAATTGAGCGTGTTGTACAAGTTTCAAGGCACTGTATAATACATAGCACAAGCTTTCATATTAAAGCATTCAAGAAACATTAAAAGCCAATTGACTGTGGTAGATTTTCAGTTTACGCTTAAAGGAAACTGTCAACCCTTTCTCCAACGTATTATTTCTAGTTGAAACCCCATATTTTAATTGCTTACCTTCTCTAAAATTCATTGATGTTGTTGTTTTTTAATCTGTTCCCTTCTTCGCAGAAATGAAATGCATGCTAGTGGTGTAATTATATACCCAACCTTGCTTTGTTTCAAATCCTTGATCTACTCTAATTGCCTATTTTCCGAACACTAGAAATGCCCCAAGCAGTGCAGTCACTCATGATGCAACAGTTCTCCCACTACATCTTGAGTGACTGGACTGTT
The DNA here is from genome assembly GCA_016271365.2 of Neoceratodus forsteri. Taxonomy (NCBI): domain Eukaryota; kingdom Metazoa; phylum Chordata; order Ceratodontiformes; family Ceratodontidae; genus Neoceratodus; species Neoceratodus forsteri. The sequence goes on along the minus strand of JADMNL010000023.1, from coordinate 98,577,714 downwards.
AGGGTATTCCTCAGTCCAGGACAGATACAGTGAGAGCTGTCAATCAATGAGAGTGTACTGTATACAGTATGTGCTCATTGACAGCTCAGTCAGTGGCCGGCCATGGTGGACAGAGGAGGGCTGAGCCAGTCGGCTGGCTTGGGCTAGGGAAGCGGGTGGTGGGGCACTACCTACTGGAGTGGGGGTCTGCTAGACACCAGGGAACCGTGTTTCTACTATACAAGGATGGGGAATAGGGAAGAAGGTCTGCAAGACAGTAATGAGTGGTTTTACGCTTTTTACAGGGATCGGGATGGGAGAGGGATCACTGTACACCAGGGAATGTCTAATATTTAACATCAGGCCAGCGATTGGCAGGGAGACCACTAGCACCAGGGAAACTTTATTTTCAGCATCGGGCTGGTGAATGGTGGGAAGGGTCACTGAACACCAGGAAACTCTACTTTACACAGCGGGCCAGTGATTGATGGGGGCTACTAGACACCAGGTAAACTTTACATTTAAACATCGGGATGGCGATTGGCTGGGGTGCCACTAGACACCAGGGAAACTTTACTTTTCACATCAGGTCAGCGATCAGCATGGGGAGCTCTACACACCAGGGATATGTATTGCAACATCAGACATGCGTATGGGTTGGGGAGGGACCACCGGACACCAGAGAATCAATAGTTTTAACATCGGGCTGGTGATCGCTGGGGGAATTGACAAACCGGGAGGCTTTCCATGGTATGGGGCCAGGCATTTCAAACTTTAAATATAGGTGTGGTGGCAGTGACTGAAACTTGGTGGGGCCTTGGCCTCAATTTGGCCCAGAGAATTCCATGTTATAAGTTATATCATAAAAACAGATTAGATAAGCAAGGTGGTGGAGTTTGTATGTACATACGAAATGATATTCCTTCTTTGGAAGTGTGTTCTCCCTTTCCTTTGGAAAGTATATGGGTTAAAATCTTATTGAAGGAGCAGTCCTATATAACTATTGGTAACATCTATCGACCTCCATCTGCAAATTCAGATTACACAACTGATACATTTAAAGAAATTACACATTTTCAGAATCTCAAGATACTGTAATATTTGGTGACTTTAACTTCCCTCATATTAACTGGGACTCATTCTCAGGACAGTCCTATGCCAAGAAAGGACTAATAGATGTGGTAGTTAGCACTGGATTACAACAACTTGTTACTGAACCCACTCGAGGTCCTAATATTTTGGATCTATTATTTAGTAACATAGAGCAACAAATTAGCAATTTACAAATTTGGGATCCACTTGGGACCAGTGATCATTCATCTATTCTTTTTGAAATTCAACAGTTTAAAACTACACAAAGGAAGTTATACTATACAAAAAATTATAACAAAGCAAATGTTTCTAAAATCAATGAATACTTACAAAACATAAATTGGGAATCTAATCTTCTTAATTGTACATCACAACAAGGTTGGGACTTTTTTAAAACGTACATTATTTGGAAAATACCTTTATTCCATCTAAGAGGAAATTTAATAATAAAAGAAAAATTCCCTCTTGGTTCAACAAGACAATTAAAATCAGATTCAAATAAAAATTAAACTTTTAGGAAACTTAAGAATAGTTCTGTTCCATTTAAAACTACTCTATTACATAAATACAGACTATCTGTGAAAACTTAAACAATTCTATTAAATTGGCAAAAAAATAAGCTAGAATTTAAACTAGCTCACACAAAAGACTGTCACAAATCTCTTTTCTCCTATATAAATAGTAAAAAGGTGTATCAAGGACCATTGGTCCCATTATAACCAATGGCTCTTTTCTATCTGATATAGAAACCTCGAATCTCTTTAATAAGTACTTTTGTTCTGCCTTCTCTCAAAAATCACCTATTAGAACATTTAAAGTTCACCACATAGATTATCATAGGTTCTATCCAACTGACATTATACAGACTATCAAAAAACTGATCAAAATCTCTATAAATATTTCTATACCTTTGTCAATTATTTTCAATAAATCCTTACAAGAAAGCATTGTACCAAATGATTGGCATTTAGCAATCATTACTCCTATATTTAAAAAGGCAATAGAGGTTCTAGCAAAATTATCGTCCAATTAGCCTGACCTCAGAGTCTGTAAATTAATGGAACGAGTAATGAAGTCTCTAATAGATCAAGATTGTAAAAATTTGGAATTTATTATTCAAATCAGCATGGGTTTACTCCCAAGTATTCCTGCACCACCAATCTGATATCTTTTTACAATAATATAAGTACTCTACTAGATGGGGTATTCCTACTGATGTAATTCTTTTGGACTTTAGTAGAGCTTGATAAAGTCTCACACTAAAAACTCATTACTAAAATGCACAATCTAGGTTTGTCACCTGATATTGTCAACTGGACTTTAAACTGGTTGACAAATCATTCTCAGAGAGCCAGAATTAATGATATCTTGTCTAATTTGGGTAGTGTGACAAGTGGTGTACCACAGGGTCGGTCTTGGGATCAACATTGTTTAACCTCTTTATCAGTGATTTACAAACAGGGCCAAATACCTTCATGGTTAAATTTGCAGACGATACTAAATTGGGGGCAAGGTTAATAATCAAGAAAATATTTCTGCATTAAAGAAGGATTTGGAAAAATTAACACTTTGGGCAAATGAAAATCATATGCAGTTTAATCAAGACAAATGTTTAGTAGTGCATTTCGTGTAAATAATCCAAAATGATATATCATATAAATGGACTACCACTTCATTCATCAAATTGTGAAAAAGATTTAGGGATATATGTTAATAATAAACTTACATCAAATGATCACTGTGTTAGAACTGCTTGCATGATCAACAGACTTTTGAGGCAAATAAAATGCACTTTTGTTAATCGCACTGAACAATGCCTTATTCCATTGTATAGGGCATACATTAGACCGTATCTGGACTATGGCTCCCCTTTCTGGAATCCAAACCAAAAAAAGTCATAGCAATTCTTGAACAGGTTCAAAGGAGAGTAACTAGAATGATTCCAAGATTAACAAACTTGGATTATCAGAACAGATTAAAAGCTACTGGTCTCTTCTCTCTTCAAACTAGAAGATTAAGATGTGATATGCTTATGATTTTTAATTTAATAAATTCACCAGATCTAATGGAAAATGTGGTGTAACACTCTCCAAAAGGAGACATGTTCGAGACTGAATAATAAACAGCTTGAAGTAAAAACTTATAAAACCAGCAAAAGGGGAAACTTTTTCCAATAAGAGCATCCATTGTATGGAACACCTTGCCACAAGAATTGGTAGAGGCAACTAGTGCCACTGTTTTTTGGAAACAAATTAGATGTTTGGTTGAGGGATAATAGATAAATAATGTCCCACATAGTGTGGGAACAGTCTCGATGGGCTCTGGCCTTCTTCTTTTCTTTCATACCAAGTAAGGCATCAGGTACAGGGTGGGACCATTGTACAGCAGGGACTAAGTGATCAAACATCGGGCATGGGTGCGGGTGGGAGGGACTACTGGACACCAGGGAATGTCTAATATTTAACATCGGGCCAGTGATCGGCGGGGACCACTAGCACCAGGGAAACTTTATTTTCAACATCAGGCAGGCAAACAGTGGGAGGGGCCACTGGACACCAGGAAACTCTACTTTACACAGCAAACCAGTGATTGGCAGGGGGAACTATTAGACACCGGGAAACTTTACATTTAAACATCAGGACGAGTTGGTTTGGGGCCACTAGACACCAGGAAAACTTTACTTTACACATTGGGTCGAAGCATCAGTGGGAGGGACACTAGACACCAGGGAATAATGTATTGCAACACTGACCATGTGTGCGGGTTGGGGAAGGGACCACTGGACACCTTTTAACAGCAGGCTGGCAATCGCTGTGAAGGGGATTGACAAACTGGAGAGGTTTTCCACAGTATGGGGCCAGGCATCAGGTGTGGGGAGGGACCACTGGACACCAGGGACATTGTTTTATTTAATCAGGACCAGCGCAAGGAGGGGGCCACTGCATTTCCTCTGCCAACCACTAGGTTGCACTGGAGTAAGTCATGGTCTAAATGGGCAGTATTTGTGCCACTCAAGGGACTGTGCAAAATGCCCTTGCATGGTGCAAATACTCTGAATATTGGACTGCAACAATATTCAGGTCTCCAACCCTATATTTGCATTGCTCCCCTCAATATTTGCCCAGGCGCAAACCCTGTTTGCCCGTGCTAACCGGGCTTTTCAGTATAGGACATCTGTGCAAAACCTGGTTTGCATGACCTGGGATTGAATCCCACAGCCCCCACTTGCATACTGTGTGACCATGAGCAAGTCACTTAACTTTCTTGCACTCCCAAGTTACACCTGGAAACAAGCTCTGGCTTAGTGTGCTTTTCCTGGTTAAACAATTTCCTTTCGCCATGTAAACGATGGATAACTAATCTGTAGTTTCATAAAAACACATTTGGAATTCCCCATCTAACAGAACTCCATGGAATTAGGTGGTATTTCTAAAATTCCACAGAATTCTGGCAAGAGTGGATTTGGAAATTCCGCCAGCCCTACTGCCTACCTTGTGGACAGCTATGCCAGCCAGCAGCCATAATATGCTGCAGCTTGCAAGACGATCATAATTTGTGCAACTATTGGCAGCTGGCCTGCCCCATGGGCTGCTACAGTGGCTGACAAAGCAGAAACTATGCTGCTACTTGCCAGACAGCAGTTATTTGGGGAATCAGTGGTGGGTGGCCCACCCTGTGAGCTGTTGTGCCCACTGCAGTGGTGGACTGAGAAAGGCCACTAACATTGACATTATTGTGTTGCAAAACCAGTAGGGCAGTGCACCCTACCATTATAAATCAGACCAGTTGCTAATATTTTTAATTTTTTTCTGCAGTGGGCTGGAAAACTACACTCTGCAGATGCCTTCTTCAGACCCTCCAACTGTACTGATTTGGCTGGTACAATACCAGCTGTCTTACTGGCACGGATCCTCAGAGCGTTGTCAGTGTGTACCGATTTCTGTTTTTTGGCTTGGCACTTTAATTCACACTGCACTAGTTGTCTGTTGCTACAACATCCTGGCTATCGGAACCACTTGCAGTTGTGCTAGTTGCTTGGCAACAGACAACCACTAGTAGTACAGTACTACGCTGCTGCTCATCCTGTCATATGCAGTCCAGCTCTGCATGTAACTGTAAGTTCATTGTGTGCAGGATTTAGTAGGTGCAGGCTGGCAGCAGTAGTTGTGGAACGTGGTGGAGTGATTGCTGCCAGCAGCCAGTGGCCAGCCCAGAGCAATCCCTGACCGACAGTAAGCCGTGCCCTACCATCCCACTCCCAAACCGATCCCAAGTTGGTTGTATTTTTTTCCAGCAGCAGGTCACAGCAGCACCAGTTTGTCTTGGAGGAGCCAGAGTGGACACACGACGACACCAGTTCATCAAATAATTGCTCTTATTTTTGAAACCTGGATCCCACAGTTGCCGTCGCTCCGATCCTGAGACGGACACCCTCAAGGTCCCGACTGGGACTGGACCCTCTCCCATCTGTGAATGAAAGTAGCCCCATCTGAACTGGAACAGAACAGTCTACTAATATCACCAGTCAATTATTTTGGTAAGTTACTGTTGCTCAAGTCGAGATCCTGACACAGACAGACCAAACCATGTTCACGATTGTCGCCAAATAAATGTAATAACACTAATATCACTCAGTCGGTGAGGGTGGGTGGGTGTTGCTGTCAGCAGCCCAGTTTGGCAAAGTCTTGATGGAGAAACTGACCATGCTGCTGAGTCTGAGTGAGACTAGTGCTGTAAAATACATGTAACAACGTTGGTAAGGTTGTGCTATCATTTGTCAGCCCAGGAAAGTTGAATGGAGATCGACTGGCTCACTGGCACTGACCATGCTGCTGAATGACTGCTCAAATTAAACATCATCCTCCTTGTGGAGGGTGGGGGTGGGGGTACCTGTTTTCATCTGTCAAATGTTGAATGGTACTCTTCCTGTAAAAACTCTATCAGACAGCAATATGCTGTTGATTACCCTGGACAACGTGTTTGAAACATAGTCAATGAATTGGGTTTAGCAATTTTTTTTACAGTTTATCTACTGAGAATAGCCCAACTGAGATGCAACATCTTGTTTCCCATGGGTTCTGCTTCCACCTACTTCCACAGCTAGGTGAACTGGAGCAGCAGGAGTAGAAGTGACTTGTCCAAGGTCACACACTGCATGATAAGGTCTAGTGGGGTTCGAACCTGCGATTTCCCAGTTCACAAGCTGGCGATGATGTCTAACCACGAAACAATACTGCCTTCTACTACTAAAATGAAATAATAAAACCATTGTAGCACTTCCAAAACAGCCCTGGTATTCTCACACCCTATTGGTCGACAGTCCCCAACATCTGGCACAGCTAATCAGTCACTCAGTCTGGAACACTGGATCATGCTGTTGGGGCAATGTTTTGAAGCAAACAGTGAAAAGTATGACCAATACATAACATGAATAATACAACAGTGATTCAAACAATTTTTTAAACTTTTTGGCCATCAGAAAAATGTTTTCAGACTTTTCTGGGTATGGTTGAAGTTTGAAAGTCCCACGTTTGAGAGGTTAGTGTCATTCTAATAGGTATACCAAAAATAGATGGCAAGACCCTCTCTGATACACAACTGGATACTAGTTTGGGTTTAGGATGAATGTCATATATTCTGACATTGTCCCCGACTCTGGTTTGCCTAATGTAATGGACCCCAATTATCAAACTCTTGATTATCCAAACAAATGTGATGTCTCCCAGAGTGTTCTGATAATCGAGATTGTACTGTACTGCTTTCCTGCAAACTGCCTCCCTGTTATGATCATTCTTGAGTGTTCTAGGAAAAGACTGTGTTCATTGCAATTTAGGCAGCTGCTCCTCCTGGTGGTCTTTCACAGAGAGACAGTGAAAGAGAGAGAAACCAGGCAGGAGGGATTTAGCAATAAGCCATGAGGGGGTGGGTTATCAGATTTACCACGGCTGGAGTGGTTTGCCCACGAGGCGCAGCCAAGTGGTAAATCCTCAGCCGTAATACCCAACAACCCACATCCTCCAGAGTGGCTTATTATGATTAGACCAAGGTTCGGTGTCTGATTGATTTATTTTTAGACTGGCACTCAATTGTGGCAGGCTGGCACCTTTGCCATTGATTATCAGTGGATTTACAATGGTGGTAGGTGCCAGCCTGCTAATCTGATTGGCTGTTGTTGGATGCCCATGGTATAATCGTTGTTAATACACCATCACCACCTGAGCAATGGGGAGATTCCTGGCCTGGAGAGAACCGTGAGTAAATCCGGCTTGTCCTGCATCCCTCTCTGTATGTACTGTGTTGTTGAGAAACTCTTTCATGGACTAGGCCATGATCTAGCCAGGATTACAAACACTCATCTGGGTTTAAGAGCATTGGGGTTTTAGGTTTCAGCTGTTCACTTTATTTGAAGTGCAGCATTACTGGCTAACCATATGTGCACTATCATTAGGCCTGCACTGTTTCCAAGGCTAGGTACCCAGTGAAGCAAATGTGGGCCCCAGTACCAACTAAAGTGTTATCAAAACTGTTACCAGTGAAATGAGGGTGCTACAACATGCAACCGTATAAAAAGTGCCAACAGAATAAAGCCTTGTGGTCTATCGAGTCTGCTCGTATTGCAGAGTCCCAAGTGGCAGCTAAGAACTCTGCCTCCTCCCCAGCTGATACTTCTCATTCTCAGCCATCACCCTTTGGTTTTGACTTTGCCTTTTACCCTGACCCATCCCTTTTGAAGCCATCCACTGTTTCAAGTGATTCTTCTTCTTCTTCTTCAGGGAGCCCATTCCACCCTGCCACCACCATCTCCATGAAGAAATGCCTTCTGGTCTCCTCTCGAATCCTTCTAGCTTAAGGCAATTCCCCTCTTGTTTTATTTCCACGAGCCTTTACACAACAGTACAACTGTGCAAATAAAGTATTTTGCATTGTGTGATTGAAAGCAGACAACCATATTTTGACCTGAGCAGGAAAGGCACTTGGAGCATATCCTGGTGCAAATATATTTTTGGCTATGCCTAGGAGGGTGACAAAAGAGCAACTCTTGAGTTAAGTTAGTCTGGACCTGGATAAGTACTGAAGAACCAGCCTGTGCTATACCATGCTATCATATACTGCATAAATTTCCCTATTTCCTTTTGCTCCACACAGAGCAATCTTGCTATCAGAGCAAGGAGGCAGCTGACTGAGGCAGCTAGAACATTTCTCTAACTAGGGGTGCATAGACATGGTATCCAGTGAACAAGGGATCAAACTGGCAACCACAAAAGCGGCAACTCAATTATGGCGCCTGTATTCAGGCTACCAAGTGGGGGGGACTGGATAGTGGGGTAGGCGAAATACCACGATGGGAAGTAGCGGTATACATGTGCTGGGGAGAGGCAGGGAGGGATGATATGTGAGAGTGGGGTGAGGCAAGCAACTGCTGAGCTGGTCCACTAGCATGGTGGGGAGGGTGGTTGGCTGGGAGTCACAGGGTACAGGGTTCAGGTACGGCACTCTTGCTGGTTGTTTTTTTTTTTTGCCAGCAGGCTGCTTTAATTTTTAAAGTTTTTCACCCCCAACATGCACCCCTGGAGTTGAGAAATGCCCCCACATTAAAAATGAGACCCGGAGGTCTCAGGTGCTGTTTTTGTCCATGCTATGAGTGTGCATTGTCAAATTCATTTTGGTGATGATATCACTATATACAGCGATCGCTATTCCGCGATCACCGTTATGATATAGAACCCGTAGACAGATATTTTATTAGAAGTGTAGGGTCTGCAAGGTAAATGGGGACCTTCAGTCAGGGTAAAAACAAAACACAGTCGTTAGAGTGATGGTCTGAGCTGGGGATGGGAGCTGATAATCATCCTTGCAGTTGGCTGGGTCAGGATAACGGAAGTGGGTGTGTGTGGTTAGGGCAGAAGAGAAGCAGTTCTCTGCATTTAGACTTCTTAGTCTTCCTACGGGTGCACTATAAAGGACACCCTCCTAACATGTCCCATTCATGTTCGTGTCCCAGTGAGTGAGCGGAACAGCAAAGGAGTGGAACAGGTAACTGACATCTTAGGCATCACAGGTATCAGCAGAAAGAAGTAGGAAAGCAAGGGACTCTGCTGGTTGATGAAGGTAACTCCTGTTGTGACATTCATTGCAGGGGAGGTGGAAGGCAAGCGGTTTGCCTTAATTGCGAATTAGGTGCAACACCCTATCTAGGGTAGGAGTATAGAGGATTTAAGGAGGGTATAGGGAAACACCAATAGCTGCCTATCTAGGGACAGGTAGCAAATGGTTACATGAAGGTGAAAATGCTACTGCCTCAGTAGGAAAAAGCAGAGAAAGGTAAGGGTAAAGAAAGAAGAAAACACTTTATACAAGAGGGACTACTTGTTGAGTGGGATAGGAGGAAAACCCTATCTAGGGTAAGGGTACGAAAGAGTGAAACATGCAATAAAAGGGGAAAACTAGAAGCATCCTATTAAGTGTAAGGGTGCAAAGTATTTCCAGGGTGACACAGGGAGAGTAGGCTTGGGAATACTGGGGTGAGCCCTCTCTAGTCTTCTGGGACCTCTCTTGTGCTCAGACTCACTAAACAGTTCTGATAATGGTTCTGCTAGTTCCACCCTTAGCTCCTTTAGTACCCTGGGATGTATGCCATCAGGTCCCATTGCCTTGTCCAGCCTTAGCTTAGCAGCTCTTGTAGGACTCTGTCTTTGTGAAGGGATTAGTGCATACCTCCTTCCTCCTGTGTCCATGGTGCTGAGCTGTGGGTTCTGCCTTACCTTCTCCTCAGTAAATACTGAGCAGAAGTATCTATTTAGATAGATGTTTTCCTTGGTCCTCCTCCACACACTTCCCTTATCCCCTTTGATCTTAGCAATACCCCTCTGGACTTTGTCCTTTCACTAATGTATCTACAGAAAATTTTGTTCCCTTCTTTTACTGTTCGTGCTAGTGTTTCTTTGCCTGCCTTAATGCCTTCCTGCTTCCTTTAGGGATTTTGGTATGCCTCCCTATCCTCATCCCGCTGTGTTCCCAAATATTTCCTGAAGGCCAGCTGGGCAATAACTGGGGAGAGAATAGCCCAGGTGGTGATGAAAGGGGTCAAGACATTTTTAGGTATGTAAGTGAACAGAGAAAGACCAGGGGAGGAATTGTAAAGTTAATAAGGGGTGGAGGAGGGAGTCTGTGCAAAGGGGTACATAGAAACACAAGAATTAGATCAGGGTGGAGTGGCAGATGTGGCTAACCTAGATTTCCTGGCCTACCCAGGAAAAGGCAGACATCCTGAACAAATACTTTTGTTTTGTGTTCATGGAGGCAAGAGAAGGGAGCAGCAACAAAAAGTAACAGAAGCTTTGAGGGATGGGGTGACACTAGTCCTTTTGGAGGAGAAAATCATGAAGGGACTTGCAAATCTAAAAGTGGATGAAACAATGGTGCCAGAGGGGTGCATCCAAGGGTACTGAGGGAGCTCAGGGAGGTACTGGCTACCTCTCTGATGGCCCTATTTAACAACTCACTAGAAACAGGAGAGGTTCCAGAGGACTGGAGAAGGGCAGATGTAGTCCCACTTTACAAAAGTGGTAGCAGGGAGGAAGCTGGTAACTATAGGCCAGTCAACCTGATATCAGTGGTGGGGAAGTAAACAGAATCACTGCTGAAGGAAACGATTGTGGAATATCTTGAAACCAATGGGTTAAAGACCCAAGCAGCATGGATTTATGGGGGGTGTCATGTCAGACAAATTTTCTTTGACTTTGTGACCAGGGAATTAGATCAGGGAGGAGTGGTGGATGCGGCCTACCTAGATTTCAGTAAGGCTTTCAACACTGTTCCACATAGGAGACTCAAAAAGTAGTACACTGGGTAAGAAATTGGTTAGGGGATAGACGACAAAGAGTGGTACAAAATGGAGTTCACTCCAGAGAAGGGAAGGTGACCAGCATGGTGCCTCAGGGATCAGTACTGGGACTGGTCCTCTTTAATGTCTTTATAAGTGACATTGCAGAAAAGCTGGAAGGAAGGTCTGCCTTTTTGCAGATGACACCACAATTTACAACAGGGTGGACAGTACAGGGGTATGTGGAAAGAGAAGTGGTTGTATGGCAGCTGGGTTTTAGTGTCAAAAGTGCAAAATCTTGCACTTAGTGTACACAAACCCAGGGTGGAGTACAAAATGGATGAAGAGGTGGTGACAACCACCAAACAGGAAAGAGACTTGGGGTAATCATATCTGATGTCCTAAAGGTGGCCAGGCAGTGCGTAAAAAGCAGTGAGGAGGGCTAGTGGGATGCTAGGGGTGCAAAGGAGGGTATCATGATCAGCAGAAAGAGGGATGTGGTGTTATAACTGTATAGTTTGCTGGTGAGACCCCACCTAGAGTACTGTGTCCAGTTATGGAGCCTACATCTCTGGAAGGACATGGAGGAGTCTATCCAGAGGAGAGCAATTAAAATGGTACGGGTCTACATCAGAAGCCCTACAAGGAGGGACTAAGGGACCTCAATATGTACTCCACAGAAGAGAGGAGGTGGGACAGATATGATAGAGACTCTTAAATATCTCACAGGCATAAATAAAGTAGTGGAGGGAGTATTTGTCAGAAAAAAGATGTTCAAGAACAAGGGACATGCTATGAAGTTGGAGGGGTAGATTCTGGAGAGATGTAAGGAAGTACTTCTTCACAGAAAGAAGGGGTGGATTGTTGGAACAGTCTTCCAGCACAAGTTGTGGGGCTGAAAACAGCGGTGGATTCAAGAATACATAAAATAGTGTGATGCCCCCATCTAGGGGTAGTCAGGTGCTAAATCCATAGGAATGGGGCACAGTACTGCCAGAAACATAGTCCAGGGATATAACAGATGAAATGCTCTGTATCTGATTCCATGGTGTTGTGGTGACGGATTGTCTCCAATGGGTAACACGAAACAGAGTCAGTCTAGTACTGCAACTTTCTCTGTACAGACACCTGGAGGACACTCCACGGGGTGCTTCACAGCTAGGTTCCCATGCTTCTTGCACTACAGGTATATCTGCCTGCAACTCAACTTCTGTGTCGGACCCATGTTCCTGGCGATCCTCACACTCCACCTTCTTGAAAATGAGGAGTTCCTGGTGACAAAATGGTTGCCTCTCTGAGCAATCACCATGGAAACTTCCTTTTGCACTACTTTGTACAGTTGCTTGCTGTATGGTACTGGCATTTTACCTGCAGATGTTGCTTTTTTTTATACTTTATTTAAAACAGAGCTGGTTACACATCTGACATGTCAGGTAATACACAGTATCATCTCATTGGCAAATCATCATAAATTCACAGTACAGTTGAAATATACACATCAATGGTAGCTTAATGTAACAGTGGGTAATCCCTCTTAAGAAGACTCGCGTTGAAATGTACGCCTCAGAAACCTCAAGTCATTGAACCCTGTAAGACAGTGATATACTTAAAATTAGTAATGGCAACAGGCCAGAGAAGCAGGTACTAGTTTTACAATAGGGAAACCAGGGTTACACTATGGCATCCTCCACTGGAGACCACATCTGATAATATGGTGCTATTTGGCCTCTGACAAAATATTGAGTTCTTTCTAACTTCATACATTCCATAAATGAATGCACCCATTCTGCAACAAATGGCATTTCTGATTATCTCCAATACTGAAACATAGAAACATAGGAACATAGAATTTGACAGCAGATAAGGACCGCTTGGCCCACCCAGTCTGCCCATTTCCTACCTAATGGATAAGCTGCAGATCCTAGTTAACCCCCACCCCTAGAATTGCCTTATGGCTGTCCCATGCATGCTTGAATTCAACCACTGTTTTTGACTACACTACCTCCTCCAGAAGGCCGTTCCATGCATCTACAACCCTCTCTGTGAAATAATACTTCCTTACATTACCTCTGAGCTGCCCCTCTATCTTCAAATTGTGCCCCTTGTTCTTGCACCTCTTTTTGAACGATGCTACCTCTTGGACTTTGTTGATTCCCTTGAGGTACTTGAAAGTTTCTATCATGTCCCCTCCCTCCTTTCCTCGAGGCTATACATATTAAGCTCCTTTAGTCTCTCTTCATATGTCTTCCAGTGCAGACCCTGCACCATTTTAGTGCCCTCTTCTGGACAGCTTCCATCTTGACTATTTCCTTGCAGAGACTGGGTCTCCAGAACTGCACACAGTACTCCAGATGGGGTCTCACCAGCTGTCTGTACAAAGGGATAACAACTTCCTGTTTTCTACTGGTGATGCCTCTCCCTATGCATCCCAGAATCCCCAGCCCTCCTTACTGCCTTCTCACATTGCTTGCCCACCTTTAAGTCATCTGATATGACTACCCCAGGTCCCTTTCCATTTTTGTTGTTGTTAGTATCTCACCCCATTGTGTACTCTTCTGCTGGGTTTTGTTTCCCAGGTGCATTACCTTGCACCTCTTAGCATTAAATCTAAGCTGCCATACATTTGACCATTCCTCTAACTGCCAAGTCCCTTCTCATCCTTTCCACCCCACCTTGTGCATCAACTCTGTTGCAGATCTTTGTGTCATCTGCAAAGAGACATACTTTTCCTTCAGTCCCTCTGCAATGTTGCTTACAAAGACATTGAAGAGGGACCGGGTACTAATACTGAACCCTGTGGCACCCACTAGTAACCCCTTTCTTCAGAGTGGACTCCATTTACTATTACCCTCTGTGTTCTATTCTCCAGCCAATTCTTTACCCAGGCTATCATACTGTTCTAGTAATCTAAGTGCTACCACATTTCCTAGTCTCCATAAGTCGGTAGAAATGGCTGGGTTTCCTCTCCAGTCTCCTAGGGGCAGGCCCAACAAAATTTCAGCTGGATCTAACATTATTGGGCCTTGCAAAATCAAAGTTAGGAGCTTTTAGATGCCTGCTGCACTCCCAAAGCAGATGATAAAGAGTGCCTTCATGAATTTTACATTTGGGGCACAGAGCGACACTGACGGGTCTATTCCATAAGCCAAACATGGTGCAAAGTAGGCTCTGAAGAGAACATTACTGGACTGCTCGCAGCTTGTTGATTATTGAACATTGCCTGTGTTTCTAAGAATGGTCAGCCAGTCTCCCCGTGAGGCCCTCTGGAATTATATCTGATTCCCACTGGGCTTCTATTTTGTTAAAGAGTCTGGAAGTGCCCCAAGCACCAGTCTGTAACATTTCCTAAGGGTCTAAAGCCTGGTCCATAGCCTGCCCGACAAATACCTCCTCCAGTGGTGTTCTGCATCCCAGTTGGCCTTCTGGCAGCTGAATCCCCAGTCAGGATATAATTGCCTGCAGGGCGCAACTAGACAAAGTAGTGTGAGGCATGTATACTGTATTTTCTAATAAGGGAGGACAAGGGTAACACCTTGTCCCTGTCCTAATTAGGCTAGGGATTTTAAACCCGATTATACCAAAGTTTTTAAATTTTCTTCCCCAGGCACCACCTCTCCATTATTCAGCAAAAGAGTCAGAAAGGGGTGTCTCTAGAAACTGGCTGTGTCCCACCCCAGCACCTGATGTGCCTTCTGTCACACCCTCCAAGTGGCTCTGGTGCATGGGTTGTCTAACTTAATAGGCTGGGACAAACCTCTACGTCCCACCAAGACATCATAGTACAAAGGGATAAAAGAACACGTTTCCAAACTCACTCATGCAGGTCTATTAAGTCCCACTTTAAACATATCCTGCACAAAAGCTAATTGCAGCCATGTAATAATATTGGACATTAGGAGGCCTAAACCCCTTTCCCAACTGGGTGCCACAGAATCTCTTTTGTATTCTTGGTCTCTATCCTGCTAAAGGAGGTGGGTGATGGCACCTTCAGTGATTTAATAAATTTTGGGGATCCAGAGTGGGGACTGTCTGGAAAAAGTATAAGAATTGCGGGACCACCGACATTTTAATTAAGTTAACTCTCCCCAGGAGGATCAGAGGAAGGGCTCTCAAACTGTACAGTCTTCTTTAACTTTTAATGATGCTCTTCATGTTAATTTTCACCAATCTGGAGATGGCTGAAGGGATCATGATTCCAAATATTTAATTCGTGGTACAGGGAATGCTAGTATTGGCTACCATAATAGGGTCTCGAGGGCCTGCCAGAGGCATCCATTCACTCTTCCCCAATTAATTTTATGTCCCAAGAGTGGTCCATATATGGTAAATGGTAAAAGTTTGGATGAAGAAGGTAGGGATTTATCTGGGGATCGAGAAAAGTAGAACATCATCTACAAAAGGGAGATTTTATGCCCCCACCAATGTCAAGACCAGGAATACCTGGAATAGACCTAATAGCCTGAGACAAGGCTTCAATGGTAAAGACATACAAAAGTGGGGACAGGAGGCAGCCCTGTCTGGTACTCCTAGACAGGGAAAAGGAGCTGACACCATATTATTTGGAAGTATTTGGGCCTTGGAAGCTCGATATAGTGTACCCACCCATCGCAACATCTAGGAACCCATACCGAATTTGGCAGAACCACAAGCATAAAAGGCCATTCAACATGGTCGAATGCCTTTTCGGCATCAAGGGCTAGTAGCCCTTAGCCGAGGCCAATGATGAATAATATTCAGGGTCCACCTAAATATTGTGTTTTGCCTACCTGCCTTTCACAAACACTCCCTGATCTGAGTGTATCAGTCGGGCAATAACCCCTCAATCCTGGTTGCCATTAACTTGGCTATGATTTTATAATCAGCATTTGGAGGAAATGGGTTGATATGAAGTACAATTAAGAGGGTCTTTACCAGGTTTAGGCAGAACAGTGATGGTGGCCAAATATTGAGAAAGCGGCAGGGTTCCCTGTTCCAAGGCATCAGAGAGCTCACGGTATCTCAAATCAGTTTATACAGCTGAGAGGGTAGTCCATCAGGGCCCAGGGCTTTCCACTTCTTTGTACCCCACACCTCTGCTTGGCTCCTCTAGGGTCACCAGGGTCCCAAAGTTTCCCTGTCCTGATCCTGCAAGGCAGACAGGTTACTCTTTCTCAAAAGGTCACTGGGTCTGCTCCAAGTGGGAATTCAGAGGTCTACAGGGTAGAATAATATGCCGGAAGGCATCATTAATCTTGGTTTGGTCATATGTGACTCTCCATTGGGATCCTCTATACCTAATATCGTTCTTTCTGCCCACTTAGCTTTCACCATTCCAGCCAACAACTTCCCTGATTTATCCCCATCAAAGTAAGTATTAGATTTTGTTAACAACAATCCTGCTCCAATTTCCTAGTGGAGAGCTGGTTTAAAGTACCTTTCAATGACTTAAGCTCTGATATTGATTGTGGGGTCTGTTGGATCATATTCGCCTCTCCAATATGCTTATCAACTTTTCGAGGTGGTGCTCTTGGGCTGTATTTTTTTCTTTCAGAAGGACAAGTATGAAATAGCTTTGCCTGTAATGAAGGCTTTCAAGGTGCCCCACACTATCCCACTACTCATGTCCTCCAGAGGATTCAAAGACCAAATTCCCTGAGATGGTCACTAGTTGCCGAATAAACTGTTGGTCCAAAAGTAGGGCAGAATAGAGGCACCACTGAGTCATACTGGGTAAGTCCACCCTTGGACACCACCACTCTAAGGGGTGCTTGATCAGAAATCACCATTTGGCCATATTCTGCTTCGCTATCTCCCCACCAGGCAAGTTGGTAAAAAATATAATCTAGTCTGGTATAGACACTATGTGCATGGGAAAAAAGAACATTCCGAGAAGCAGGATGGCCAAAATGGAAGCCTAGTGAGGATCTACCTCCACTAACCTGCACAGAGCAGAGGCACCATGCAGGTGGGCCCCAGTGGGTTCCAGAGTGATCCAGCTTGATATCCCAATAGGTATTCATTCCCCCTCCATGAATATGCAGTCTGGGTAAGGAGCAAGGGTGGTCGCCAAGTGAGTAAAGAAATCAGGTGAGTCATAGTTGGGGCCATAGGTGAGTTTCCATCCTCCCATGTCAACCACTGATATTACATATCTGCCTTGAGGATCAGCCACCCAAGATAACACCTGATGGGGCAGACCAGGTTGAATCCATATAGCAGTCCCATGAGCTTTAGAGGTAAAGGGGCTGCCAAAAATACCACCCAGGAGTCTCCCAGGTGACCAGCCTCCTCCTCCTCCGTGGTAGAGTGAATCTCCTGCAGAAAGACTATGCCCCTTTGAGTTTCTTAATGTATGCCCATAGTGCTTTCTTTTAACCACTGTTCTAACCCATTGATGTTCCATGATAGAAAAACAATATTAGCCATAATAACATAATATAAACCCAAAATGTTGACTTGTGAGAAAAACAAAACTTGCTCCAGCTTAGTTTACAGTAACCCCAACTACAAAGAAAGAACTTCCTTAACAGCCCCTTCCCACCCCTTTTAGTCCCCAAAGTGCCATACATAGAACAGTAATTGGCAGTAAACCACTTGGTTGTAATGAACCATCCCCCAAGAACATATTGGTCCCCATTAAACACACATAATAAAGACAACATTGATGCAACGGTAGCAAAAGCAAGAACAAACCCCCCAACAGTAACAAGTTGTCTGCTGTTCCTGTCCACCACTGTTCGTGGATAGAGCACCCTATCGCCTGCTATTATAAGCATTTAATAAAATTAAATTTGAAAAAAATCATATTCCCCTGTTGTCCAGTGAAAGGAACAAAGGGGTGGGGTAAAGGCCTGGAAATACTTCTTCCAGTAACCCTTCCTTGCCCAATAGATTACTTGGGAAGTGGATGCCTTTGAGCTCTGCAGGGTTGTCTGTCCCTTCTGAGACATGGGAACTAACCACCCCACCTAAATGGAATTTTCAGCTTTAACTCCATTGCTCTAACCATACGTTTTACAGAGAGCTCTTTCACCCAGCATCCACACCCGCAAATGTATAAACAATCAAATTAATGCATTCTAGTTAGTTTAAACCACTAACTAAATGAAAAAAAAATGCAGGTCTCAAAATGGATTAATTCTTCACCCCACCAGCTTCACGTAAGCTCTCACGAAGGAGAGCCAAATAGGACACATAGCACTAGTCCCCAAATAGTAGTCCCAATAACCAACAATGGTCCAAATATTGACATGCAAGTTTCAAAATTAGACTCGAGTCCAAAAGAATGTCTGTGCCACCTGCCGTCTTCCACGTGTGGACAAACAGCCCTAGAATAAGTAGAGGCCCAGTCCTGTTTTCCACATGGCTATCTCTCAAAAGTTGGCATGCTCAGAATGTCCCCAACAGATGAGTCTGCTATGTCTTTCAAGGATGCCAGTAGGGGAAGAGGGAAGGGAAGGTGGGGGTGCCCACCGATCATGCCCTGATAGGCCCCGAAGGTGTTATAGACTGGAATAAGGATTAAATACCCTGCACTCCCCAATCACCCACCACTGGTATTACAGTACCTATGTTAGTCCTGCTTATGTGGAGCAAACCAATTAGCTCTCTTCTGGCATTCCAGTTCTCTGGCATATTCCAATGCAAGGTCTGGACTAGTAAAGGCCTTCTGTGAGCCTCCACAGGCGGATAATGAGCCTGGCTGGATAAGCCAAAATGAAGGGGCAAGAAATGGAATGCAACAGTTTTTAACTTCAGCATAAGCTTGCCTCTGCAGTTGTAGCACTCTGGAGTAGTCGAGGAACAAGCTGACCTGATTCTGTTGTGCCATAATCATACCCTTTTTCCGAGCTGCATCGAGTACCAATAGCCTGTCCTGATACCTCAGAAATTTAACTATAATATGGCGAGACTTCTGGTCAGGTGAAGGTCTGGAACCAGGTGAGCGATGAACTCACTGAATTTCCAAAGTAGCATCCTGTGGCATTTGTAGTGTGTCCCTGAACCAAGACTGTAGAAATCCTGCACAGTCCCTTCCTTTGAGCCCCTCCGGTAGCCAATAATTCTTATATTGCAGCGTCGCTCCCGGTTCTCATGATCAACCAAAATTTGCTTAAGGAGCTCAGTTTCTTTTAGGGCTTTTGTTAGTCTGTAGAGTGTCTAAAGGTTGGATCTTCCTGATTCCTCACTTGATTTTTCAGTTCTCCTATACGGATTCATGTGTCTCCACTGTTTCTGCCAAGGTACTGACCATCTGCTGCATATGCTGGATTTGTGCTGTTACATTTTCAAACCCGCTTCCTTGCAGGTACCAAGATCGTATTGAGGTCCTTCAAGAGATGTTCTAGATTTTGATAACCTTCAACTATGGCATCAATCGGACCTGAAGTGGGGTTGTCCTGCATCGTGGAGGTCTCTGAGGCAGGAGAGCTTGCTCTGCTTCAGGCCCCTGTCTGGGCTCGCCTCTGCTTTCCTCTGAGGTAGGCCTCAATTCTCGCCTCAACTTAGTGAATTAAAAGAGATTTTGACTGCTTCTTCACAGATTTAGCTGGCGAGGCATCTGGATAGGTTAGTAAGTTAAATTATTAGGTTTTTGGTGGTCTAGTAAGGTGTAGGGAGAAAATAGCAGATGATGTGGATGGAGCTCCTCGTTCAGGAAGCCATTCAGCTCCTGCACTTGGCCACCACCCAGATGTTGCATTCTTGATGAGCACAGTGTCACCTTGAGTTGCGAAGATGGTCTCACGTCTGACTTGTTGTCGGCATAGGACTTCATCCCAAGTTTAGCTTGTATGACTGTGCTTCTGGAAGCCGTGATGTTCATGGGTCTGGCCATTAAAATTGTGGCAGGGGAACTCTGGTTGTACAGTGTGGTGTAGCTCTATAGTTTCTTAAGAACTGATGCATTTTCTTGTTTTCAGCTCTTCTGCTCTAGGATTGTTGCCTGATTGCCTTTTTAATAGTTTTCATGAATCTCTTGACCTCTCCGTTTGCTCTAGGCCAGTAGGGGTGATTTTGCTGTGATGGAAATCTAAATATTTAGCAAACAGTTTCAAATCTTGGCTACTAAACAGTGGTCCATTGTCGAACTTGACCACATTAGGGATTCTGAACTCAGAAACACCTTATCCAGAACAGGTATCACAGTCCTGGCACTAGTGGATTTAATAACTTCAACTACTAGAAACCTGGAATAGTCATTGGTTACCACAAGAGATATTTTCCATAGGAAGCTGTGCAAAGTCCATGTTTACCTCTTGTCATGGCGATTCTGGCAGCTCTGCCATCACCAACGGTTCGTGCTTCATTTCAGGTGTCACAACCTGGCAAGCTAGGCATGACTTGATAATATTGTCCATTAACCTGTCAATTCCAGGAAACCAGACTTTTTCTAATGAGGCTCTTAGTTTTACCAGTCCCAGATGTCCTTCATGTGCCAAGTTAACTGCTTGCCTCTGAGTAGGGTTACCACCTGACCCTATTTTATAGGACACTCCTGATTTGGACAGCTGTGTCCTGTAAAAACATGGAAAATATTACTTGTCCTGACATTATAGTAGAAAAAATATTTTCTGATTTTCCTCTAAATGTTGCAAAACTATAATACCTTAACTAAAACGCTTTAAAATGATAAGAAACACCAGGGCACTAAACAACTGCAACACTTAGTCTTAAGTTTTATTATTTAGAAAAAAGTCTATTGCATTGGCTGAGGTTAAATATTGTCCTCAAAAATCATATTTCAGTACATAATGTCCCTTTGGGCTTCTTAAAAGGTGGTAACCCTACTCTGAAGTTCTTCAGGTATGACAATTCTATTCCCTTTATAATGAAACTTCTGTCAGCGTCAGTGGTTAGTTCCATCTTTACCTTTTCAAATGAGGCATATGCTTGAGCACTGACCATGGGATTCAAGCCAGTTCTCTTCCATACCGATTGTATTGCTTCAGCTACAGCTTGCAAGGTCCTGTCACTTCGGGTGGCAGCCTGAATTTGTCTAGCGACATGGCCATGGGGTGGCACATTCAACGATATAATTGATATATTCTTCCATAACTTTCTCTTCTCGACTTGAAGGGAGTGGCTCTGTCGGGAGGTGTCTCGCATGTAAACAGCTGGATTATCTCCACCAGAATGATGGGCAACAACCACTTCATAAGGCTGTAACCTTAGAGCCCATTGCTCAATCCTGGCTTGTGGTTTGGATCTTGGGTTTCCAAAATAGCGACTAGTGGTTTGTGGTCAGCGTAGACTGTGAATGGCCTTCCAAACACATATATGTGAAAGTGTTCACATGCCCAGCTCACTGCCAGAGCTTCTCTCTCAGTTTGGCAGTATCTTTGTTCCATTGGCTTGAGTGCTCTGCTTCCAAATGCAGTCACATTGCAGTCATTACTGTTTGCTCTTTTCTGGGTCAATATAGCAATGAGACCCACAGGACTAGCATACCACAAAAATTTCAGTCTCTTTCTTGCTGTCAAAATAGTTAATCACTGGTGGATTGGTAAGTGCTTTTGCAACTGGTGAGTGCCTGTTCCTGAGGAGTGGACCAGTTCCAAGGCATATCCTTTTAATCAGCTCCTCAAAGGCTGTGTCATTGTAGCATAGTCTGGCACAAACTGTGAGCAGAAATTGGTCATGCCAGGTAAGCTTCTGATCTCTGAGGCATTTACGGGTGTTGCAAGCTTGTGGATCACTTTGACCTTCTTGGGATCTGTCATCATGCCTTTATCTGTTAACATGTATACAAAGTATTCCAACGTGTGACTGGAAAATGCATATTTTTGCTTATTTAATGTCAAACCCTTTCTCTCAACCGCTGTAGTACCACTCTGAGGTTGCTGTCATGGTCAGCCTGAGTTGATCCATAGACTAGAATGTCATCATTCATATTGATTGTGTTTTTAGTCCACTCAAGGTCTATCTAATGGTATTTTGAAAAATTCTGTGGCACCTGAAATACCAAAATTAAGTCTCTTATATTGTCTCAGACCCACATGCATAGAGAATGTGGTGATATGCCTTGATTCTGGGGATCGACTGAGCTGGTTGTAACCTCAGTTCAAGTCCAGTTTACTGAACACCTTTGTGCCATTGAGATCATTAATGACTCCATTGATAGTCGGCGTGATGTGTCGCTCTCACTTTACGGCCTTGTTAGCCTGCCTCATATCCACACAAACATGTACATTCCCAGGGCTTTTCAGCTTTGGTACTATGACCACTGGGGACACCCATGGGGTCGGTCCATCTGTCTGTTCTATCACACCCAGTTCCTTGCCTTGCTTTAATTGCTCCTCACGTTCCTTCCTAATATGAAATGGCACTCTGCAGTGAGGCTGGGCTACTGGCTGGAGTGTGTCATTGATGTGCAGTTTTACCTGAAAGTCCTTTATTTTATTTTTTTTTATTTAGTTTTTGTTGACCAGGTAAGTGCACTAGACAAATTCTGCCTATTTTCAGGCACGACCTGGGGAAGGGATACAGATGAATGCCAACTGATTTTGAACTAAATTAAGCTGTTGGTGGTGTTTTAGTGAATAGGGGAAATTTGGCGGTGCACGGGAAATCCCCTACTCTGCTATAGTGGGACCCTCTGGCCATTTGGCTGTTGGCCAAGATGGCGGATGCTAGTCAGATGACAGAAGCACAGGCTGATGCTGTAGAACCTGCTGCGGTATTGGGCGATGTTGTGGAAATGCTTTGGGATCCTGATCTGCCTTCCGGTTTGGATTCTGCTGCTGTACAATCTAAGGATTCTATTCTTGTGAGTGATTCTACAAACTTAAACCTTTCTGAGGATGTACCCGATTTACCTAGTGATTCTGATTCTGATGTGGTGAACTGCCATAACTGAGCATAAACCCGCTCCCTGTGGGCCCCATGTCAGAACAGGAGCTGAATCTTCGACAGGATTTTGCAGTTGAAGGTGCTTTTTTTCAAAAACTAGCACAACTGAAAGTTCACTTGAAGCTGCGCTCTGGCAGCGGCTGTTTATCTGTCAACCAAGCTGGCTGGGATGCTGATGAGCGTGGCTCCTGTGAAGTAGCCAAAGAGCTGGGCGGCGATGTGAAAGCCGCTGAAACGGCTGGAACTTTAACTACTTCTTCTCAATTATTGCCCTCCATGGATATTGCATTGGGAATGGCAACTGCAAGCTAGCTGGGCCTGGCCTAGGATGCTCTGTGGAGTGAGGCGGATCCTGCTAAGGGGCGTCTGCCTGGTCGGTTCTACAGTACTTTGAAGCCAGCTGGCATTTCAATGAACTTACAGGTCAGTGGTTTTCTGGCACTACACCTATTTCTATGCTCACTATGACTGCTCTTATTTCTGCAATGCCTGAAGTTGATACTGATATTTCAGCCTTGGAAGTGCCTTGGACTTAGCCTTAACTCAAAATCCTGAATTGCCTCTTTGAAACAAACAGTTCCCCTCAAGTTGCTGGGATGAACCTCCTGTGCATCCTCCACACCCCAAAGACCTTTAAACTTATTCAATAGAACTGCACTCAAAACCTTTTTCTCACTGTTTAAAACCCCTATATTCCCAGCAAAGAGACATAATGCTGTTCATCTAACTTATACTGGGGCATGGAGTCTCCTCCGGATAGGCTTTTGTTGCTAAAATTCTTCTGAAGGATTCAATCAAATTTCTTGCAATTGAACTTTATGCCTTAATTCATGTCTCCGGAGAGAAGACCTTTGATGTCAGCTTTAAAACTGCTAGGGGTCTGGAATGTTTTTGGGTCAAATATAATCAATTGAAAAACCTTCTTTATGGTCCCCTTTCTTGTTACCCCTTTATCTAAAACCTCCACAAGATTATTACTGTGCTCTTTAGAAATGAGGGTGAGTGTTCAGGACCTGATACTGTAGCTGAAACACGGTGCACCTTGTTGGAGGATCCTGAAGCCATCCTTGATTCAGAGAATATCTGGACTAGGGGTTGGAAGGTAAAAATGATACTTAAAACCACTGACACTGGTCCAGTTCATTTACCTAATTCTTTTTTCTAGGTCGAGACAGATGTGTTATAAATGAGGGTCTTTGGAGCACCTCAGTAGTGTCTGTGATTTAGCTAGATGTGTAATTTGTGGTGACCTAGGTCATTTAAGTTGGCTTGTCTTAATGAGAGTAGATGCAATCTTGTGGGGAATTAGGCCACATGTTTCAGAATTGTACTGCTGCTGCACAATTCTCCTGACCAGGCTGATGGAGCTGAACAGCGTTTGCTAACTGCACTAGCACTAAAGAAGCGAGTTGCCCAGGGTTTTCTACTCTTGAACTCTTGGATGGTTCTGTTATTTCTCCTTCAGCACCTCCTCTAGTTGTGCCCGCTTTGCTCCTAACTCCCCTGACAGCTCTGGCTATGGTTGCTGGCCCATCTTCCACATCTGAGGGACTACAGCTGCCTCTGGTGCAAGTCTCTTCATCCCCATCCTGATTACTGAAGGAATCTGTTAAGCCTCCCTCCTACTCCAGGAAAGAAAACTGGTAGTAGAGTAACTAGACAATCTGTCCGGGATTCCATAGATAAAGTGTCACTTCCACAGTCATTAGCTATCCCAATTTCAAGTAAATTTGACGTGTTGCAATCAGAGCACTCTGATATAGATTCTGCATGTTTCCTTCTGTGGACTCCTCGGTACCTGAAGGTACTACTGATACTGATGGGAGGGTTCATCCCGGGTCAAAAAACAGAAAGCAAGGGTTAAACTAAAAATACGGATGAGCTCAGCCAGAAAAGCCCTTATAAGTAAACTTGATGACTGAACCTTCTCTTTTCACACCATTAATGTGAATAGTATCAAGAGGGTAGCTAGACGGCAAATGATTTTTTCATTTTAGCTCATTTTCATCTGGGTTTTTTTTTTGCAGGATACTCGCTTGCATACTCTGCATCAAATTCAATTGGCTTCTAAGGCCTGGTACTTGGGGCCATCCTTTTGGTCTTTGAGTACGGAGCCTTGTGCGGATTGGGTATTCTCTTTAAATATCCTGACACCAAAGTTTTGAAACTTTTGATCTACTCTCTGTAGGGCCTTGGTTTTGAATGTTCTTATCCAGGAAGTGCCTTATCGCTTAATTAATTTATATGCCCTCAACAAAAAGTCAAAGATGTTCTTTATTTAGGTTACTTGAGCCTTACTTACATACTCCTTATAAAGGGATTTTTACTGGAGATTTTAATTGTCCCATTACTGCTAAACAGGGTAAACAATGCTGTGATTCTAACTTACTGTCCCAATTTATTGGATGCAGTCTATCTCCTTACTAATTTGGCCTTCCTATTTTCCATAAAGGGCCTTTGACCTCAGAATTGATTATATTTTTGTTTCCCTATTCTTCCTAAGCAGACTGCCACAGTTTCAGCACCTGAATTACTGACCATCATATCGTTTCTGTAACCACTGGGGTTACTACCAGGCAACAAAGAGGTTTTGGCTTTGGAAATGTAATACTTCCTTGTCGTCAACCCATATACTTCTTGCTCCTCCATAACTTTATTTTAATGCGGAAGACTGTTCTTATTTTTTTTATACTCCTATTTTATGGTGGGAAGATACTAAATTTGAATTGACTAAAATTATGTAAGCAGTTCAGTAAAGGGGTTGCTAGAACTACTTATCTTGATTACTTACATAACAGAAGATTATTACAACAGCTTTATTGGTCTCTTTTGAGATGGGACAACATTTGACTTCTCATACATCCCATGTTTCTGTAAAATGATTCAGTTCCATAACAATAAGGATAAAACTTTTATTATTTCAGCAACAATTTTGCACTCAGGGTGATTTGTCAACTGCTTGTCCGTATGAGCACTGACAAACTCAACTGCACAAAAGACCATTTCTGCAGTGGAAATGAGTGTCTGACGTAAGGGATATCACCAGGATTGTTTCGACATACTACACATATGTATAGCTCTTTGGCAG
This sequence comes from Neoceratodus forsteri, assembly GCA_016271365.2. Taxonomy (NCBI): domain Eukaryota; kingdom Metazoa; phylum Chordata; order Ceratodontiformes; family Ceratodontidae; genus Neoceratodus; species Neoceratodus forsteri. The sequence goes on along the minus strand of JADMNL010000023.1, from coordinate 98,551,903 downwards.
TCTCTGTTAAGGGATTGCAGTCTTTTCTACATGATTTGACTATCCATTGCTGAAGGACACAGATATACAACTTCTAGTAGCTCCTATTTCTGTTTTAGAAGTTAGAACAGCACTTTCCTCTATGGTTGGAAAAATCTCCTGGTCCTGATGGTATTGCTACAGAACTTATGAAGCTTCTGGGTAATCTTTGTTTGGAGGAATTGGCTGTAGTCTTTAATGATATTTTGAATACTGGAGTAGTTCCTTTATCTATGAATACAGGGAGCTTGACATACATTTATAAAAGTGGTGATAACCTGATTTAAGTAATTGGCACCCTATCACACTCTGAACTCTGATTTTAAACTGCTTATGAAAATTATGGCAAATAGGCTCTGATTGGCAGCTGTGAAATAATTTCTTGGCACAAGCTTATGCTGTCCCTGGCAGGAGAATTCAGACACAACTTTTCTCTTGGAGAGCTGGTTGAACAGGGAAATTAGGGGCCCTAGATGGTTACCTGCTTTCCCTAGACCAATCAAAAGCTTTGGATGGAGTGCATCATGATTCTTTATGGATTATTCTGGCCAATTATAATATCCCCATCTCTCGATTCATTGGTTTCAATGTTTATATCGCTAGCACTGTTAGTCCAGTTGTCCAAGGTTGGAAGGTCCTCTCATTCTTTTAAAGAGGGTGTACAACAGGGTTGTCCACTTAGCCTGATTTTATATGCTTTTTATTGATCCCCTTTGTGGAAAATTAATGATTCTAGGGAAGTACAACAGCTCTTGTTTAATAATCAAGCTATTCCATATAAAATGATGGCTTATGCAGATGATATGACACTTCTGGTACGTGATGAGCCTTCTGTTCATTCCAGTTCGGCTCTTTGTACCAAATTTGGTGAACTCACAGGAGCTGCTCTCAATATTAATAAGCGTGTTGGGCAAAGACTGCAATACTCATTACATACTTCTAGATTCAATGCAGGTAACTCTACAACCACAGACCCTCTCAAAATGTTAGGGTTGTACTGGGAAATGTGGAGTTGGATATTTTTAATTGGGAAAAGAAACTTATTTTGGGCAAGCGTAAAGTTTTAATGTGGAACAGATGGAAATTTGGAAAAAAGTGTTTCTCATTAAAACATGCTTACTACCTGTTTTGCATACCTTAGCTATGTTTTCCTCCTCCTAAATCTTTAGAAGTTGGGCTTTTGGGAATTTCTTTCAGGCTTGTTGGGTAGTCACCTAAATCCACTAAAATGGAATATTCTATATCTTCCCATTAAACAAGGTGGACTTAATATGCCTAATCCCATTCTTTTTCAATATTGTTTTTTCCATAACAATATTCAACCTTATTGAATGATGATACTCAAGGTTGGGAAAAGTTGCTAAAACCAAAATGTATACAATGGCTCACGTTATGGAAGCTCAATCCTTAAAATGTTTTAAGAGATCTGCAGTGATTCCTAAGTATATTAGATGCACTTTTGCAGATTAAACAATGGAATCTGTTGACGCTTCATGTCCTAAATCTATCTAGGAAACAATTGTATTTTTCTTGTTGGATACTGTCTGTCAGGTAGACATTGTTTTTGATAAATGTCCACTAAATTATAGAACTGCATTATTGGGGTTTCTTGCTAATAAGCAAATTCCTGATACTATTTGGGATTTTCACTGGTTGGCTTGCCATGGCAAAATTAATGTCAAGTCTAATCAAAACACATGGCCTAGCAGGAAAGATTTTGTACTCAGCTTGACTGCATTCAGTGAGGAAACAATCAAGCATCTCCTGTTGTCTTGTACTTTTATTTCAAAATGTTGGGCCCTTATGGCGCATGAATGGGGTGATGTTATTTTTCAACAATCTCCTTTAAAACTTGATGTTTGGAACTTTTGATATCTCGTGGACATGCAAATGGCATTATAGCACATTACAATTGTTAATGACTGTCTTTAAATAGCAAATTTGGTCTGCTAGATGTGTTTACACACTACAACAATGGGAAGGAACATTGCTGGAATTGTTTCTGAAAGCAGTGCATCAAATGAAATGTATCTATATTAATGAGAAATCTACTATGTCTACAGTCGTTGCTTGAGTTATGGCTTGGATTCCCTTGGATCACATATACTGATGCTCCTATTACTTGAAGCTATTATTATCTATGTCCTTTTTCCTCTGTTCATGCAGTGTTTTGATTTACTTGACTGGATTTTTTAGTATTTCTCACGTTCTTTATTTAGTTTTATTATGCTTTCATTGATGTCTTCTTTTTCCTTTTGTATTTTATCCTTTATTGAGGTTTATTTGACTTTTGTTTGGATCTGCACTTTTGTTCTTCTCTAATAAAACCTCCCTACTCTTTTAGTGGGGGAGTTAGTTATGTTTGGGGTGACTGTATGATGACTGTCTGCTGAAATACTTATTTTATTCTTGCTAATTTTCCTTCTGTTTATGAGTTGTATGCTATAATACTGTTTTGCATTATTATTTGTTTCAATAAAATCCCCTATTCTTTTAGTGTGTGTGGGGGAGGTATTTTCTGTCTTGGGCTTAGATTTGAGTTCTACTTCTGTATTAGACAGCCTACTTGGATATGTATGACTGTAATACTTATTTGCTTTTATTATGATTTGTACTTTTATTTTGTGTGAGGCAACACTGTTTTGTATTGTTTTGATTTTGTTATTCTAATAAAAACTTCCCCTACTCTTTTCGAGATATGCCATGGGATCTTTAACAACCACCTGAGCTACCACCAGAACAGGTAGATGGGACCTGGGTTTAACTCTCATCTGAAGACGGCACCTCAGGAGTGCAGCATGCCCCTCATGCTGCACTGCAGTGTCAGTATTGGGATATTAACCAAGTGCCTGGTGTGGGGCAAGAACCCACAGCCTTCTGATCTCCCAGCCTCAGAGGTGAGTGTGCTACCTGCTGAGCCACTGACACTGCAACTTTAACTTGCAAGCCCTTGAAACAAATCATTGTAGTAGTGCAACAGCTTGCTGATGTGCATGTCCTTGCTCTGTTCCTCTTGTATTTCCTTGTATGCACAAACTAGCTATATCACTCTGATCAAATCCAAATATTGCAATGTTTTCCAACTCAGCAGCAAACCCCTGTTCCTGCTATTACATAGTGTAACCTCTAGGTGGCGCTATCCCAAGGGCTACTACCTCTGCCTGCTTGGCTAGTTGCAGGTTAAAGGGCCTGGGTACTGAAACACCCCTCTTTCCCTCTAGTGGCCTAGACAATATGCAACAAACACTTTCACAGTACCCTTATTCAGCATACAAATCCCACACTGTTTGCACTTACCACCAGGGCTGGTTCCACCAGTTTGACCCTGGAGACCCTGCAAAACAAGGTAAGACACATCAAATAACAGTGCAGTGCTTTTGGTACAAGCTGGAACCACAGCAGATTAAATGCAAAAATAATTACATCTGATTTATTCAGGGACTTGAACAAGGGAGGGCATAATCAGGTTAATTGATTCTAAAACTGATCTAGTCAGGCAAATATGCATGCACTTTTTAGTCCCTCAACACAGTCATACACACACTCTCTAGGTACCCAGTTGTTGAGATAGGCTAGCATGATCGTTGCCTGGGGTGAGCCAGCATCGCAGCTGGTTGGAGCCCTATGATGAAAAGAAAAGGCATGCACAGCCACACACATTTGCAATCTGGAGCCGAGCTCATAGTTCATGAAAGGAAAAACAACAATGCAATGAGAGGAAAAACACTTGTGATTTAGCTGTTGTTGCGGGAGCTACCCTGTTGGTTATTCATGCTACCCAATATGAGACACAGGAGAGACAGAATGAAGACTGCAGGTTGACAGCTGGTATGCCAGGAGAAGCAGGGCCCACACGAATCCCTGAGGTGTTGTTCCTGTCCGAGATGTTGAGCAGGGGCTGATACCCAGGTGAGTCTCTCATTGATGGTATTCTCTGAGCCTGAAGTAGCTGACTGGGTCAGTGGGGCTAGCCCCAGGCCAGGTAGAATAGTTCAGATATCAGTCGGAAGGCTGGATGCAGCTTCAGGCAATCATGGCACAATTAAATAGTTGGGAACCAAATCGCGACCCACTAACAGCATACAGCACATTTATAGTAAAGCAATCACCATACCACAAAGCGAATAGCGATCCGGCAGCAATATCAGTGTCTCTGAGCAAAACCAGGAGGTCTGTGGTGAATGCTTTTGGATCCTGACAGGCCAATCGCATACAGCAAATCTTCAGTCTTCTTCAGGTTCAAGTCTGGTCACAATTCAGTGGCTTTGTCACACTCAATTTTGAATATAATCTGGTTTCTTCAAAGCTCCCTCTTAAGGGTCAGCAGGCAGAGCCAAACTCAGCTTTTCCACCAATTTCCTGCGCTACTAAGCAGGGAAGCTGCCTGAATCATTCGAGCTGTTCAGTCTCCAAACTCTGCCTCCAAACTGACATACTGCAGCAGGCAGCTTGGGAATTTCCTTGGACCAAAAGGTTCTGATTGGTTGATACATCAGTCTGTAAAAGCAAGGGCTCCCCTCCAGGTCCATTTAGGCGCCAAAGTGCAAAAACTACAATTCCTGCAGACATTTGCTCACAAGACCCTGAAGACAGACACCATTTTAGAGTTACCAAAGGTACTAATTGGTCCCAATAGGCAGTCCAGAACCAAGATGGTGGGGCAATACTGAAATGTCCCTGCTGCAAAGGAAGGCAGGTCAGACAAATTGCAATATTATTATTATTAAAACAGATAAACAGTAACACGTACAGTTCCTAGTAGGGCTCCCTCTGCGTAAATAGCGATGGCAGAATGGAGAATAACACTGCAGCCTGGGCAGGACTTGAGCCTGAGACTACTCGTTCCCTACCAGATTAATTTTACACACAAGATAGGCAGCTCTTAAAGAGACAGGCACAGAGGCTAACAGGGCTCTCACATACAAACACTTTTAAATCACTGGGACACAGTACACCAGCCTGGCAGTGGGCATTTAGGCAAGCCCAAAGAGACTTTTGGAACCCTCATTTGCAGGAGGTTATACCCATCACTGCCTGGAAAGAACTTGGCATCCACGTCAAGTCTATACCATGATAGCATGGAAAAAGGCAATATCACGATACATTATATATGTGACATTACAACAGAATAAAATAATGACTGAGGCATCAGTAAGCATAAACTTAACACATTACTACACTTGTTCAGTGTTCTCTATTCATATACTATATTCATAATAAAACAGCTTTGCATTTTCCTTACATTCAATACTGACTTTACTATGAACTGTGCAATAACACTACTATACTTTTCATGTAATAGTTTCTTGCACTTTGAATAACCTAGATGGGAACAGGGCATCACATTCTGAGGGTAGAACAATTAACTTAGAAGTAGCTGACAGACTCAGTTTGGGCAGTGAGCTCTTGGAAATGTAAACACCCTTATGAACAACATTGAGAGGCAAATCCACAGGCCTCCCAGGAAGTCATAACTAAAGCGCATCACTTTCTTAACAGCTCACCCAGACATTCTGGGGGAACAGACATAAACTCTGGGTAGTCAACAATGGCATGGGTTTCTTCTCCTGTAGAGAGGTATGCCTCTGCACTGGTTGAAATGTCAGCTTGGGAACACTATCAGGTCCTGGCTCTGCAACTCTGTCTCCAGAATACTTTGTTCATTATTATCTTCTGAAGAGGCCAGGTTGCTCATTCTGGGGAGACTCTGGCACAATTAGACTCTGTGGCACTGAAGGGTGCTGTCAACACTTTCATATTGTTTTCAAGTTCTGGTATGTCACCAGGAGATTTACCACATCAGATTCCTCCTCAGGCAATTCAAAGAGTTCTACTAGACACAAGATTCTGCTGCTTCAGATGCAACACTCTTCTCTTCACTTTCAGGGGCATTGACTCAGGGTAGAAACTAGAGGGTTAGGCATTTCTGAGGGCCCAGCTTCATCCCACGATTATACATAGGGTTACCTCAAACAGTTGACTCAGTTCATAAGAAGGTAATAAACATTGTCACACTCACTATCATCAGAGGTGGACTGACAGTCACTATCATTCTGAGCCTGCTGAGGGAAGGCCGTGCATCTGTAACAACTGGGACAGGTTGACTCTGTTTCTTTTAGCAGCAGCTTGAGTCACCAGCCCAGGAGAGGCAATGTCTGATGGTTCAGCATCAATGATCACTTGGCCAATAGGCAGTAGGTGGTTTCTGTGCATGGTCTTGACAGCTTTAGAGTCATTCTCAGTGTACACTTTGTACACAGGTAAATCATCAACTTACTGACTGTTACATATGGAAGATGATGCCACCTGCGGGATTTTATGCTTGCCATGCAGTCCCAAGTTATGTAATAGCACTTTCGATCATGAGGCAACAACTCTTGGACCTTCACCATCTTCTATCATATCTCTTTTGTTAGCAAGGTTTTGTTTGGCAGCCATTGTTTGAGCCAATTGGTATGCATGGCTCAATTGAGCTTTCAGTTTCTGCACATATTGTAAATAATTCTCAGCTCTGACCCCATCTGGGAGACTCCAAAACAGACATCTATGGGCAGGGCTTCTCTCCCAAACATGAGGCGATAGGAAGAACCCAGTAGCATCACTTTAGTGCAATTGTAGCATGTACCAAGGTGCTAATCTGTTGACTCCATTTGGACTTGTCTTTGGGATGAAGAGTGCCCAACATATCCAGGAGAGTTCTGTTAAAGTGTTCAGGTTGGGGTCCCCTGTGGGTGGTAAGGAGTGGTTCTAGACCTTCGCACCCCACAGGAGAGCATCTCCTTAATCAATCTGCTCTCAAAGTCCCTTCCTTGATCAGATTGGATACGTTGGGCGCACTATAATGGACAAAGAACTTTTCTACTAGCACCTTGGCCACCGTAGAGGCCTTCTGATCCTTGGTTGGAAAGCTTGGGCATGTCGGGTAAAGTGATCAGTTACTACCAATACATTGCCAATGTTTTTTGATCAGGCTCAGACACAAGAAGTCTTGCAAGCTAGTTCCATGGGGGCACTGATTGAAATGTTAACAAGAGGAGCGGCTTTCTGAAGCAAGGCTTTTCTCTGAAGGCTCTACTGCAGGTTTTGACATTGTTTTCAATATTAGCCTCCATTTTTGGCCAGTTGAATCTGGACCTCACCAAACCAAGGGTCGGTCAATACCAAGATGTCCCATGTGGTTGTGCAGGGACCTCGGCTTAACTATTGAAAGCTGTAGGTAGCACCAATTGTTGTTTGTTCAACTGACCTAGGCGATCTACTGTCTCTCTATATATAGTAACTGGTCTCTTGCAACTTTAGTCGGGCCTTCTTTGAGTAATAATGCAGTCCTTAAGTCGGAAGAATGTAGTTTAGACACATCTTTCCCGCACGTAGAGCATCAAGTGCGAGCTATTGTAGGATTTTTGGGATTAGGCCTCTGAATACTGTCATTATCAAACTGAGGCAGGGCACTGACATCCAATGCAGAAAAATGAAAATAGGCTGCAGGTATGCAAGTATCGGGGGCCCCAAACAGTCCACAAAACAGTCCACTGTGTCTGCGGAGGGCTCTTCGTCTTTATCAAATTTTTGGCACAGTGCTTTAATAGAGTGTTCTGACAGCCTCAACCAGTTGTCTTGAGGGCTTGGGCCGTGAAGGAGTGTCAGCATCAATATGGTTCAGTCCAGGTGGTATTCAACTGTGTAATCGTGAGTTGACAGAGCAGAAAGCCACGGTGGCCAGTGGCATCCAACTTTGCTGAGGTCTGCACATATGTTACAGGGCTGTTATCAGTTCTTACCAATATTTTGGCCCCATAAAGGTACCGTGAAATTGGTCAACTATGGCCCACTTTGAGAGAAAACTCCATCTTGTGAACAGAATAGTTTCGTTCAGATGGTGTCAAATCTACTGGCAAAAGCCACAGGTCTCAGACCATCTTCATGATACTACGGCCCGAGTCCCTTCAGGCTGGCATCCATATGCAGGACATAAGGCTTAGTAGGATCAGCATAGGCAAGCACTGGGGTGTGAGTGAGCTGGTAGATGATCTCAAAGAATGCCGCTTCACACTCAGGGGCCCAACAGGCTCCAAATGGTTCACATGTTTGGAAATACCTTTTCTTCTTCCTTGAGGGATATTTTCTTATACCTGCGATTGGTAGGAGGATAACCTTGAGTGAGATTAAGTGGCGGATTACTTTTGAATAGTCTTTAATGAACTGGAGAGGACAGGATCAGTTGTGTTCCAGGATAGTAGCTGCTGCTGTTGTTTTCACAGGGTTCTTGTGGATTTACTTGGTAGGTTGGTTATTTTCTTTCTTACTTCTAAGGGGCTAGCAGGGTATTGTTTGGGGTGCTGCTGGATGTTTGTAAACTGATTTGGTGGCTGTAAGGGGCCCATTTTGTGGAGGTTTCACTGTGTAACAGGCTGCGCTGGTAGAGGCCTATTTCTTCTGATTTAAAACCTATTTGGTGGGATTTGCTTGGGCCTGGTTCTTTGGCTGCTGGGCTTGGAGGGAGACACAGGGCTGATACACTCTCTCGGAGTCAGGTGTCTGCCCAAGACCGCCTCCCCACCCCTCCTTCCCAGAAGTCTGCAAATTTATAGGGGAACACCTGCCTGCAATTGGAGGAAGGCTGCAGGTGCAGCTCATGTAGTTCTAGCCACTGGGTGTAGGATTTAAAGGCTGGGAGAGAGGAGCTTTCGGGTTGTTCATTTCCTTATAAGTTTAACGTGTTGTACTGCACCTAGTAACAGGGTTACTGGTGTACAGTGGGACTGTCTGTAAGATTAGTGGGTGAGCTGATTAGGCAGTAGGGGTATCTTGGACTAGGGGACCTGGTGGCTCACCCAAGGAAACCTATTTGGAAGGGATGGAACCACACATCATTAGGGCGGCATCTTTGGGAGGTGGTGGGTGCACAGGGTGTGGAGCAGCCATGATACTGGACTGGGCTTGGAATTTCGGTGGTTGCCCAGTGTGCTACCGGCTAGCACAAGCTTAGGGAGGAGGTTGCGGGGATTGGGAAAGCTGGGGGAAGGGGGTGGTATGGTTGGGGAAGGGGGTGGGAATCTCCACAGGGTTGCACCAAGCACGGGGTGGGGGCATAGGGAAAGGGTGAGGAGAATACTCAGGGTCACATAGGGAACCTGGCAGAGGGTGCAAGGACACTACCAAGGAGCAGGCAGGTAACTGGGGCCCTCACAAAGGAGGACGGAGGACAACATTCTCAGGAAGTAGGCAGATGGCCAGGGCTGGACAGAAGGAAGCAAGGCGGGGAGGTGGATCAGACCTTGCACTCAGTAGCTGCTTCAATTCTCTTCTTCTGCTCAAGGATGAGGGTGATGTAGCCATGACAGGGGTAGTTAGAGATGGAAGAGGTGGGAGTGGGAGGCAGGAGGCAGGGCCAGATGGCAGGAAGAACAGGGGGACCTGGAATGCAGGAGAATGGGGAGCAGTGAATCAGAGCAGGAGGGGCAGGGGAAGAGGAGGAAAGCGCAAGGAGAAGGACCAGTTGGGAGGAAAGGAAGGAGAAGGACCAGAAGAACAGGAGGATTCAGTAAAGGGGCTGAGGGTTTAGGCCAGGGGCACGACTAGAAAGGAGGAACTAAATGGAGACAGGAAGGAAGGAGGATGAGCCAGGCTGGTTTAGCAGATGGGGGAAGGACCAGTTGCGAGCAGTGAGGGGGTGTAAGGAACAGAAGAATACTCAGGAGGAGGAGGCATAGGATTGGAGGGAGGGGTGGCCATGAGTAAAATAAGGAGGGGTATGTGGCACCCAGAAAGGGGAGGCCGGCTGGGTGGAGGGCCTGTATGAAAGGATGAGGACATGGAAGTGGGGGAATGGAGGAAAGGAGTTGTCAGGTGCTGCTGCTGGGGATTCTATGATCAGGGTATCAAATGGGATAGGAGGGAGGCCTGGCCAGTTAGAACAAGATGCTTCCTGGACTAACTTATTGCACAGGGCTAAGCGAGGTATATCAGCTGGCAAAGGATTGTGGGGTTTCCCAGACATACTGGTCCACCTGGGTACAAATGACATTGAGGAAATAGCGAGCTAGAGATACAGGCAAGATTCAGGAGCTCGCTTGGGTCTGTCATGACATAGGATGCACAGTTTCCTTCTCAGAAATCCTGCCAGTGCCAAGGGCTGGTGGGGAACACAAAGGAAAATTAGGGAGATAAACCAGTGGCTCAGGGGTGGTGTGAGGCCAGAGGGTATGGGTTGATGGGGATTGGGGAGACCTGGGAGGATAAGGAGCTGTATGCTAGAGATAGACTACATCTCAATTTGGAGGAGGGAATCCTTAAGTTGAAAATAGAGGGTTCATTGGTGAAAGTGGGTTTAAACTTGTGAAGGGGTGGGATGGGAGAAAAGGCTGTCAGGGGTGCGATAAGGAGGGACTCTGTCTCCACCCCTGGGGACCAGGAGGATTGCAGGAAAAGGCCAACTGGCAAAGTGCAGACCAGGAGAAAACAGAATCCCATGGGAACACAAGCAGGAAATGGAACTATAGGGAAAGGGTGGAAGGTGGTCCCACTAAATGCCAGGAGCTTGGGCAATAAAATGCCTGAGCTCAGGTGATGCTAACTGAGGAGCAGTGGATGTGGCAGCGGTCACTGAGACTTGGGCCACTACAAGACATGACTGGGACCTGAACCTGGAGGGATACACTATGTTCAGGAAGGACAGGGGAGGGAAGGAGGAGGGGTAGCAATGATAGTCAAAACTGCATTGGCATAGGGGGAGTAGAGGAGGTGGAGGGAACCGTGGAGGCGATTTGGGTCACCTTGATAACAAGGGGGCAAGAGGTAAAATAGGGTGGTGTATAGACCCCTGCCCTGGCCGGAGGAGCTGGAGGACAGTCTGGTGGCAGATGTTAGGAGACACTGCAGATTGGGCAGAGGAGAGTGGTGGTGTTGGGGACTTAAACATGCCAGGAACAGACTGGGAGACTATGACATCCTCTGTGACCAGGGAACAGAGGTTGTTGGATGTCTTTCAAGGCAGCGTTCCTAACTCAGCAGGTGAGGGACCGACCAGGGAGGCCTGGTGCTGGATGTGGTCCTGGCAGACAGTGACCAGATTGGGAGCCTGGAGGTAGAGGACCCATTGGCGGGGAGTGACCATGCCACGGTCTGGTTCTGCCTGGACCTAGGAGGGTAGAAGGCTGCACAAAGGCGAGTAACCACGACTTCAGGGGCGGATTTAAGGAAATGGGAAGGATCCTTAAGGAGCATTTGGATGGGATTGGGTCAGACATGGACGCTGATAGTAGGTGGGAAATCATCAGGAGAGGGGTGCAGGATGCTACCAGCACCTGTGCAAGAGTAAGAGCAGAAATGCGGTTGAGGCCCAAAAACCTGTTGGTGGACCAGGGAGGTCCAGGAGGTGGTGCGGGAAAGAAAGCAGCCTATAAGCAATTCAAGTGCTCAAGGAGTGAAAGGGTTAGGGGGTATGAGCTGATGGCTAGAAGGGCGCTAGAGTGGTGAGGCAGCTAAGGCAAGGAAGGAGCAGAACCTGGCCAGGGAAATTAGGAGAGGAACAAGGGTTCTTTAGATACATTGGGAAAAACGAAGGGTGAAGGGCAGATTAGCAGGATTAAATCAGGGAGAGATGGGCACAAGACCGGGGGAGCAGGCTGAGGTAATAAATGAGTACTTCACCTCAGTTTTCACCAGGAAAAGGGGTGCTGCATCATACATGGGAGGAGACAGAGATACTGAGGAGGGGGACCCTACCGATCAGCAGGTCTGGGAGAGGGAGCATCACTGGCAGGTGGGGGGAGGCTAAGCAGGAGAAGGGGTGGCAGTGGAAATCACAGCAGAGAGAGTGAGGAAGCCCTCAGCTCCTTAAGGCGGAGAAAGCACCGGGCCAGATAAATTACATCCCAGAGTGCTGAAGGAACTTGCAGATGTCCTGGCAAAACCCTGGCAGAGCTTTCACCATCTCTCTGAGGACAGGGTGGGTGCCCCAAGACTGGAAGGTGGGCGATATAGTGCCTATCCACAAGGGGGATCAAGGGAGGTGGCAGGGAACTACAGGCCTGTCAGCCTGACCTCGGTGGTGGGCAAGGTGATGGAGGGCATTGTCAAGGAGAGGCTAGGGGGACCTGGATAAGTCAGGGTGCCTGGACGATAGACAGCATGGATTCATCCGGGGAAATCGTGTCAGACAAATCTGGTGGAGTTCTATGACTGGGTGACAAGTGCCTTGGACCTGGGTAGACCAGTGGATGTCCTCTTTCTAGACTTCAGCAAGGCATTTGACTCTGTTCCTCACGTGGGCCTGTTGGATAAGCTGGGAGAAATGGGGTGGGGAACCAGATGATCAGATGGATGAGCAATTGGCTCCAGGACCCGGACCCAGAGGGTCGTAGTTGGGGATAGTCTCATCCCCAAGGAGGGTCATTAGTGGGGTCCCACAGGGATCAGTCCTTGGGCCCCTTCTGTTCAACGCCACGATCGGTCATAAGGACAGGAATCAGGGTGAGATGAGTCTCTTTGCAGATGACTCGAAACTGGGGGTGGTGGTGGATGGGGAGGAGGGAGGGTGGCCCCTACAGGGGACCTGAGGCTCTGGAAAGATGGTCTCGAAAGTGGAAGCTGAGGTTCAATGCAGGGAAATGCAAGGTACTCCACCTGGGGGCCAGAAACCCAGGTCAAGTGTACACCCTGGGGGATGCTACAAGTCTCGATGGCTGAGAGGACCTGGGGTGGTGGTGGATGTCAAGATGAACAACTCTGAGACTTGTGGAGGGCAGCAGCCAAGGCCAACAGGATGCTGGGATGCATCGCTAGGGGATCACCTCCAGAAGGAGGTAAGTGATACTCCCTCTGTATAACTGCTTGGTGAGGCCGCACCTTGAGTACTGCGTGCAGTTTTGGAGGCCACACTTAAGCGGGCATTAACCTCCTGGAGAGGGTCAGAGGGCAACAAAATGATTTGGGGCTTGGGGACAGGACCTATGAGGAGAGCTCAAGAGCTAAATATGTACACATTGGAAGAGAGAAGGACCATGGGGACATGATAGAGGTCTTTAGGTACATGAAGAGGGTAAATAGGAGGAACAGTCAGGGGTGCTTGAAGGAAGGAGGAAGGCCACTAGAGGGCATGGCTGGAAGCTGGAGGGGAAGATTCAGGAGAAAGGAGGAGGTGCTACTTCACTGAGAGGGTGGTGGAGCCATGGAATGCACTGCCTAGGGGGCTGGTGGAGGCAGAGACAGTGGAGGGTTCAAGAGGGGTGGGACAGGTACAGGGAAGGGTTCTGAAAGCAAAATCCAATGCAGCAAGAATATCCGGAACGGGAAGGGAGAAGCCAGAGAAGGCGAGGGGGACAGCAAGGTCAGCACCCAGGTTGGAGACTGACCAAACGAGCAGAACACGAAGACCGTTAGGCCTATTCTGCTGGCATTTTAGTATGTTAGTAACCTCCGATAATAACCACAGAACCCCAAGAAATGCTGCAGTTCTTTTAAGTTAGTTGGTTGAGGCCAGGTGGTCAGGACTCTACTTTGCTGGGATCTGTCTGTATCCCTCGCTGACACTATGTGTCCCACATATTTACAGACGTTTGGAAAACTGACATTTGTCTATAGACAGCTTGAGGCCGAACTTCCAGACAGTCAAGGACTTTGAATAATCTGGTTTCATGCTCTTTGAGGGTGCATCCAAAGATGATGACATCATCCTAGTATACTAGCCATTCTAGCTAGATTCATGTCCCTACTGCACGCTCCATCAATCTCTGGAAAGTAGCAGGGCACCCAAGATCCCATGAGGCATCCTCTGAAATTCGTAGAACCCAAGGGAAAAATGAAGGCTGTTTTCTCACGGTCCTCAGGAGCCATCGGGATTTGGTAGTACCCACTCGTAGATCAAGTACTGAAACCACTGATTCCCATTCAGGCTGTCCAGGGCGTCCTGTATGTGGGGCATGGTATATTGATCTGGTACAGTCCATCTATTTAAAGTCCGATAATCCACACACATCCTTACGGATCCATTCTTCTTATGTACGACTACAATGGGAGATGCATAGGGACTTCTTGACTCTTGAATAATGCCAGCAGCTAGCATCTCCTGTAGGTGCCTCCAGACATCATCTATATCAGCTGGGGCAGGCGGCAGGACCGCTCTCTCAAAGGTTTGTCATCGTGAAGCCAGATAGTGTGCTCAGCACCATGGATGCACCCACATCCCACTCCTTTAAGGAAAACACTTGGTCTCTCTGGGCAAGTTTTTACTGACTCGAGTCTTCCATTCAGCAGGCAATGGGAGTCACCAAAGTCGAATAGGTCTGGGGTCACCTCCCCTTCTCACTGGCATATTTGTTGCCGGGCAGCACTGCAGTGTCCGCACAGTGTACCATAGCTAGTGTACACCCCTGTTCACTTGAATTCTAGATCAGACACATTCTGGACTTGGCCATCACTCACTATGCATAGGCATGGGCCGGGCAGTAGGATACTGGGTTTAACCAATAACCCTCAGGCAACTTCCTCACCAGGGCATCTAGCATCAGTATTTTATTTCTCACATCCTTACTAATGTGAACCTCTTCATGAATGGTGTACTGAGCATTGGGAGGTAGTACCAGAGAATCAGGGTCTTTCTTCCACACTATCCCCACCGGCTCATCTCTGTCTGCTTGGTAGTACATTTTTGCATATCATAGGCTCTCTTATCAAGGGCTGGAATTCTCTGTGCCTGCAGTCCATTTCCCTTGTTTCTCTTAACACAACTGTGCTTGTCTTCCAAACATATGGGCGTTGGTTCCAATGAGCAAGGAATCCCATCATACAATCCGTGGGAGGGCACACCAGGGCTAGTGTCTCTACTTGTTCATCTACACCAGTTACAGTCACAGGGAAAGACAGCCAGAGCCGGACATATCCTAGGTAGGGATAAAACTTGCCCTCAGGCCCCACACATGCAGACCTTCCAGAGATCATAATGGCACATCAGATAAGTGTCTGTCATACCAGTCCTGGAATACAATGGTCACTTGCAACCTACTATTGGGCACAGCTCCTAGCATGGATACCATTGACAGTCACAGAAGTCTCCATCAAAGGGCCTACTATTCTGGACCAGTCTGGAGAGGCAGTAGCAGAGGCCTGGTCAGATGATTTAGCCACAAAGAAGTTTGATATAGGATTCTCGATCTGCACTGCAGTCATTTCTGATGCTCCTCAGCCATGGTCTCACTTTCCAAGCTCCCTTGAAGTCTGTATACAACTTTATCTAGGTCTTTTGGGAACTGGCATTCTCTTCATATGCCCATCCTTCCCACAGTTATGACAAAATATGCTTTCCAGGGTCTGCGTGGCTGAGACATCACATTGAGAGCTAAGGGGAGTACTACCAACAGAAAACCTTGGTTCCACCTCTGTGTGCGTGTGGTGAGCATTGGGAAATGTCTCATCAGTTCTTTCACTTACATAGTCAGTTCATCAATTTTGAGCTGCTGTCAGCAAAGATGCCTGGGTGTGCACCCCACCCCCCATAGCAGATGCACTCGGATAAGGAACGGGCCTGTACTCCCAGAAGCATCCTTCATTAAGAGACTGGTTTTGTTTCTCTGAACTCCCTTAGCAGTTCATGCCATGGTGGAGCATCTTTAGCAGTCCCTCTCTTGCTGGGCTCCCAGGTGGCACTGGCATTTAGTTCTCGGATTCCATCATGTGATTTCTGGAATTCAGGCCATCACCTACTGCCCCATGCCTGGAGCAGGGTTGCAGCCGTCACGACTGCACAGGGCTCCTGAGAGCCTTCCTCCTCCTCAACTTCCTGTACCTCCTTCATCAACATATGGAAGGGCAAGGGACCAGATTTCCTTTGGTGCAGTTGCAGCTTGAGCAACACCCAGCTGGAGTGCCGGGCAGAGCGGAGTATGTGATCCAGTCTTACCTGATCCACCTCACTAGAGGCCCAGCCTCCTTTCCAAGACACAGTTTGAAGGATTCCTCTAGTCGATCCATGTAGGCAGATAGCAATCCCCCGCTGTTGTTTAACATCTTTAAGTTTCCATTTCAAAGTCTCAACACTAGTGGTGCCCCAAACACATTTTCAAAGGAGACTAAGTACTCTTATGCTTTGGCGCCAGGGTCAGAGGACCTCAGGGAGCAAAAAGAACAAAGCTTTCTCCAGGCGGCCTTTTTTCGGCCTCTGAGCATTGCCAGTCTTGTACTGCAAGGGTAGCAGAGTCTATCCAGGTCTCCAGGTCGATTTCCCATTAGGAGTAGGGCAGATGCCAGAGAATACCTTGAACTTGTGGTAAGGGTCATGACTACCTGCTGGCACAGTGGCAGGTACAAGTTGGTGAAAGAACAGGTGCTGGGGGCGGTGAGACAGCGGAAGGGACACTCCCCAGGTGGTAGGAATACTTTTAAATCCTCCACAGTTTTACTCTCCTCCAGTAATAACTTGGCAAACTTCTCAAAGGCTCAGATAATGGTGGGGCTCATCCTCTAAGGGACCCTTACTATCTTTAGTTATCATCCTCCAAGCAGCTGGGAACCCTCTGGAACGATAGTCTGGGGCACCTTTGAACTGTCCAGGGGTCGCTACACTCCACCAAGGCCATGAGAGTTTGAGTAGTTAAATCAGCCTGTCGACCCACCACTACAGCATTTTTCAAACATTCAACTGTGAAAGTACTCCTTCAACAGTGTCCTTACTAGTGCCCATAGGTTTATCCAGTATTAGCAAGGCATTATGGGAGACAATCTCCTGCCCAGTACACCACCTCACCAACTGGTGTACAGCCATTTCTACTGGGCAGCTTACTCTTTAAAAATCACTCTTGATTTTGGCCACTAGGTGGCGCTAATCCCAGTGGTGCCTCCAAGATGTAACCCATAGGTGGCGCTTATCCCAAGGGCTACTACCCCAGGCTGCTTGGCAAGTTGCAGGTTAAGGGGTCTAGGTACTGAAACAGGTGCCTCCACCCAGAGAACAGGGTTGTTAGTAGAAGGCCAACCTGGGTACAGCCCTCTGGGACACTGTAACCCCTCTTCCCCTCTAGTGGCCTAGACAATATGCAACAAAACTTTCACAGTAGCCCCTATTTAGCATACAAATCCCCACACTGTTTGCCCTTACCACCAGGGCTGGTTAAACCAGTTCAACCCTGGAGACCCCTTTAAAACAAGGTTAGACACAGCAACAACAGTACAGTGCTTTTGGTACAAACTGGAACCACAGTCAGATTAAATGCAAAAGAGATCTGATTTATTCAGGGAACTGAACAAGGAGGCGAATCAGGTTGATTGATTCTAAAACTGATCTAGTCAGGCAATTATGCATGCACTTTTAGTCCCCTCAACACAGTCACACACACACTCTGGGTACCCATTTGGTGAGATAGGCTAGCCTGATCGTGGCCTGGGTGAGCGGCGTTGCAGCTGGTTGGGGCCTATGATGAAAAGAAAAGGCATGCACACGCATAATTTGTAATCCGGAGCCAGGAGGCTCACTTCATGAAAGGAAAACAACAATGCAATCAGATAACAACACTTGTGATTTAGCTAGTTGTTGAAGGAGCTACCCTGTTGGTTACTCACGCTACCCAATATGAGACACAGAAGGGATGAAATGGAGACTGCAGGTTGACAACTGGTATGCCAGAAGAAGCCAGGAACAGACTGGGAGACTATGACATCCTAGGTGGCCAGGGAACAGAGGTTGTTGGATGTCTTTCAAGACGTTCCTAACTCAGCAGGTGGGGGAACCGACCAGGGAGGCGGGTACTGGATGTGGTCCTGGCAGACAGTGACCAGATTGGGGCCTGGAGATAAGGGACCCTTGGCGGGGAGAGACCATGCCATGGTCTGGCTCTGCCCGACCTAGGAGAGGTAGAAGGCTACACAAAGACGGAGGTAACTGACTTCAGGGGTGCGGATTTTAAGGAAATGGGAAGGGTCCTTAGGAGCATTTGGATGTGGTTGGATCAGACATGGACACTGACAGTAGATGGAAATCATCAGGAGAGTGGTGCAGGATGCTACCAGCACCTGTGCAAGAGTAAGACAAAATGCGGTAGGGCCTGAAAACCTGCTGGTGGACCAGGGAGGTTGAGGAGGTGGTGCAGGGAAAGAGGCAGCCTATAGGCAATTCAGGTGCTCAAGGAGGAAAAGATCGAGGGAGTATGAGCTGATGGCTAAAAGGGCCACTAGGGTGATGAGGGCGGCTAAGGCAAAGAAGGAGCAGAACCTGGCTAGGGAAATTGGAGAGGGAACAAGGGTTCTTTAGATACATTGGGAAAAAGAAGGGTGAAGGGGCAGATTAGCAGGATTAAAACAGGGAGAGATGGGCACAAGACCTGGGGGAGCAGGCTGAGGTACTAAATGAGTACTTCACCTCAGTTTTCACAAGGAAAATGGGAGTGCTGCATCATACATGGAGGAGACAGTGATATTGGGGGGGTCCCTCACCGATCAGCGGCCTGGGGAGAGGGGAGGCATCACTGGCAGAAGGGGGATGGCTAAGCAGGGAGAAGAGGTAGCGGAGGTGGAAATCACAGCAGAGACTGAGGAAGCCCTCAGGTCCCTTAAGATGGAAAAGCACTGGGGCCGGATAATTACATCCCAGAGTGCTGAAGGAACTTCTGATGTCCTGGCAAAACCCCTGATGGAGCTTTCACCATCTCTCTGAAGACAGGGTGGGTGCCCCAGGACTGGAAGGTGGCGCTATGGTGCCTATCCACAAGGGGGATCAAGGAAGGTGGAAGGGAACTACAGGCCTGTCAGCCTGACATCGGTGGTGGGCAAGGTGATGGAGGCATTGTCAAGGAGAGGCTAGGGGGGACCTGGATAAGTCAGGATGCCTGGACGATAGACAGCATGGATTCGTCCCAGGAAATCACGCCAGACAAACCTTGTGGAGTTCTATGACTGAGGTGACGAGTGCCTTGGACCTGGGTATACCAGTGGACGTCCCCTCTTCTAGACTTCAGCAAGGCATTTGACTCTGTTCCTCACAAGGCCTGTTGGATAAGCTGGGAGAAATGGGGTGGGGAACCAGATGATCAGATGGATAGATAATTGGCTCCAGGACCGGACCCAGAGGGTTGTAGTTGCAGGATAGTCTCATCCCCAAGGAGGGTCATTAGTGGGGTCCCACAGGATCAGTCCTTGGGCCCCTCCTGTTCAACGCCTGCGTCCCTGACATAAGGACAGGTATCAGGAGGAGATGAGTCTCTTGCAGATGACTCAAAACTGAGGGTAGTGGTGGATGGGGAGGAGGGGAGGGTGGCCCTACAGGGGAGCTGGAGGCTCTGGAAGATGGTCTAGAAGAGTGGAAGCTGAGGTTCAATGCAGGAAAATGCAAGGTGCTGCACCTGGGGCCAGAAACCGGGCCAAGTGTACACCCTGGGGGAATGCTACAAGTCTCGATGGCTGAGAGGGACCTGGGGGTGGTGGTGGATGTCAAGATGAACAACTCGGAGACTTGTAGAAGGGCAACAGCCAAGGCCAACAGGATGCTGGGATGCATCGCTGGGGATCACCTTCAGAAGGAGGGCAGTGATACTCCCTCTGTATAACTGTTGGTGAGGCTGCACCTCAAGTACTGCATGCAGTTTTGGAGGCCACACTTAAGAGGGACATTAAACTCCTGGAGAGGGTCCAGAGGAGGGCAACCAAAATGATTTGGGGCTTGGAGACAGGACCTATGGGGAGAGCTCAAGAGCTAAATATGTACATATTGGAAGAGAGAAGGGACTGGGGGACATGATAGAGGTCTTCAGGTACATGAAGGAGGTAAATGGGAGGAGCAGTAAGGGTGCTGAAGGAAGTAGGAGGGGCAACTAGACGGCATGGGTGGAAGCTGGAGGGGAAGATTCAGGGAGAAAGGAGGAGGTGCTACTTCACTGAGAGGGTGGTGGAGCCATGGAATGTGCTGCCCAGGGTGCTGGTGGAGGCAGAGACAGTGGAGGGGTTCCAGAGGGTGGGACAGGTACAGGGAAGGGTTCTGGAAGCAAAATCCAGCACAGTGAGAATATCTGGAACTGGGAAGGGAGAAGCCAGAGAAGGTGAGGGGCAGCAAGGTCAGCTCCCAGGGTGGGGCTGACCAAACGAAAGCAGACACGAAAGACAGTTAGGCCTATTCTGCTGACATTTTAGTATGTTAGTAAGCCAGGCCTACACCAATCACCAAGGTGTTGTTCCTGTCCGAGATGTTGAGCAGGGGCTGATCCCGGTGAGTCTCTCGTTGATGGTATTCTCTGCACCTGAAGTAGCTGGCTGGACCAGTGTGGCAAGCCCCAGGCCAGGTAGACAGTTCGGATATCGATCCGGGAAGGTTGGATGCAGCTTCCAGCAATCGTGGCACAATTAAATAGTGGGGAACCAAATAGTGACCCACTAACAGCATACAACACATTTATAGTAAGCAATCACCATATCACAAAGCGGATAGCAGTCCGGCAGCAATATCAGTGTCTCTGAGCAAAACCGGAGTTCTGTGGTGAATGAATGTCCCAACAGGCCAATCGCATACAGCAAATCTTCGGTCTTCTTCAGGTTCAAGTCTGGTCACAATTCAGTGGCTTTGTCACACTCAGTTTTGATATAATCCGGTTTCTTCAAAAGCTCCCTCTTGAGGGTCAGCAGGCAGAAAGGCCAAACTCAGCCTTTCCACCAATTTATCGCTTACTAAGAAGGTGAAGCTGTCGAATCACTTGAGCTATTCACTCTCCAACTCTACCTCCAGACTGACACACTGCAGCAGACAGCTTGGGAATTCTCTTCGTCCAAAAAGTTCTGGTTGGTTGATTCATCAGTCTGTCAAAGCAAGGCCCCTCCAGGTCCATTTA
This sequence comes from Neoceratodus forsteri, assembly GCA_016271365.2. NCBI lineage: Eukaryota > Metazoa > Chordata > Ceratodontiformes > Ceratodontidae > Neoceratodus > Neoceratodus forsteri. The sequence continues at coordinate 98,531,081 of JADMNL010000023.1, read as the reverse complement.
GGTGCCAATGTGCAAAAACCACAATTCCTACAGAAATTTGCTCCCTACAAGACCCTGGGGAAAGATACCATTTAGTGTCCCCAAAGGTACTGACTGGTCCCAATAGGCAGTCCAGAACCAAGATGGTGGGCAATACAGAAATATCCATGCTGCAAAGGAAGGCAGGTTAGACAAACTGCAATATTATTATTATTATTAAAACAATAAACAGTAAACAGGGCTCCTCTCTAAATAGCAATGGCAGAATGGAGCAACTCTGCAGTCCCAGGCGGTCTCAAGCCTGAGACTACTCGTCCCTACCCAGATTAATTTACACCAGAAGATAGGCAACTCTAAAGAGACAGGCATGGAGGCTAACAGGGCACTCACATGCAAACACTTTTAAATCGCTAGGACACAGAACACCAGCCTGGCAGTGGGCATTTAGGCAAGCCCAAGGAAGACTTTTGGGGACCTCCATTTGCAGGGGTTACAATAGAACGTTTCATGACACACCCTTCTTGGGGAATCAACCTCCACTTTAAACGTTCCTAACACTTGGAGTAGCCTCATTGAGCTGTATGGATATACTTTAATGTCAGTCTTTGTCATCTCTGGTTTACATTTGAAACTATTGTAATGGAGCTTATTGATCGTATTTATCGTGCCCTGAATCTACCATGGCTCTTATATGCTGTCCACAAATTTTACTTGAAAATGAGGATGTTCCTGCATTTTCTTATTAGACCTCTCTTGTGCCTTGATGGTGTAACTATATGATTTGTCATCTGACATCTCTCTCTGGGACTTGCATGCACTGTGTTTACTGCTTCCTGTGGACTTGCTCTCTGCTTCTCATTGTTCTGCATTTGCTGAGTCCTGCAACACACTGCAAAACAATTGGCCTTATGACACCTTCTGCAAACCTTGCCAAATACTGGGCACATATTCTGCCTCCTAGATGTGGATACATACCACCACAACTCCTGCAAGTGCTAGAACCACTGTCCCTCTTTCCACTTGGTACACACCGCTTAGCCTGCTGTTTGCTGACTATTGGCTTGTTTGGTGCCACTCTATGTACTGCATGTTGTTCAAGCTTCATTTCCTGCCACCTGGGCCTCGGACAACTCCATGGCCTGCATTCAACAGCTTAGTTAACGCTATGTCTGGCTCTCCTAAGGCTCTTCTCCTTACCTTGTCGACAAACAATGCTGCATGATATGAGTTTTAACTCTCGGTCTTATCTGTAAAATCACATGTAGTTGCTAACTGATTTAACAGAGTATGAATCGCCACCAACTTTGTGCCACTTTCTTGCTTGGCTTGTCTAAACACATATACTTCATATTCCAAGTTTTGTTTGGTAAAGTACTTAATCAAAGCATCCACAACTAAAACAAGCTCTGTCTCACCATCTTCAGGTGCAGACTGAGGCAAAGTATCCTAAATGTCCGTTTACTTGCTCTCCAGCACAGTGTAGCAAAAGAGCCTCTGTCTCTTTGGATTCTCCACATTGAGCACCTGCAGCAAATTTCTGAGCGGAGACCCATTTCTTCCAGGACTTCAACTGCACCTGACTCAGCATCCACATCAAGTTGAGGGAGACTTGGGAGCGCCTCGCCATTGTTCATAGATACCTCCACAAATCTCTCCTGAACAGCAGTTGTAGGCCAGGCCCAGAAACAAGTAAAATGTTTTCTTTCTGTCTCTCTCTGTGAAGCACTGCAACTTGCAGCCCATATACTTTGTATTCCGGTTTCAATCCTTGTCACCAGTGTAAAGTCGTCACTTACGCAGACTCTTCTCATCAGCTTTTATTTTGCAGCCTTCAGAAACACATGCACACAGCTTGAACTCTCATGCAGGACTAACTTCCTTCATTTTGCCCTTTAGCTCCTCTAGTGTCATAACCTCTGAATTACAATCCTTTACATTTAAACTTCCAAAGAAGGACTTGTTGGTTCAAAGCTAAAGTTATTTGTTCGTTTGTAACATTCTTGTTGGTCCAATAAAAGGTATCAAACCATTTTGTTCTGGATTTGTTTTACATTTGAAAGAACACTGCCTTTTGCTTTGAACTATTACACTTTTCCTGTCAGAAGGAGTACAGGCAGCAGTCTCTGGGGGCAAAACTTGTTAGCGGCAGATAAATCAGATAGGCATTCATTCATCTTAATTGCAAAGCAGAATCAAGGAACTGTCCAGGCTGAAAATGCTTTAAACCCTTCAGAATTTATTTTGCAGCAATTCCTGAATTCAGTTTGATTAAAGGCTCAAGCCACAAACAGCATTAGCTCCATGGAGAGTTCGTGAGCATTTGATTACAGTTTTCACAGAAATCAGTGGCCAGAGCCAAGGTGCATTACTTTCGCGGCTTGGGGACACTCAGTCTCGATACTCCTCTTTGGACAGGCAAGTTCCCAAATTTAAGGGGTGATGGCAGCAACGCAAGATTGATTTTCCCAAAACTTTTCAAACCGCTCACTCCATTCCCCACGATGTAGCCAAGACAACCAGTTAGATGTGCAGGCAGCTCTATCACGGATGGATCGTGCTCCCTCAGGGCACCTTACAGCTTTCATCCTGACAACTGCACACCTAATGCAGGCACCCACGAGGGAGACCCAACTAGGGAAACTCTGCACCCCGGTCCCGCACCACTTTCTGCAGCATCATGGGTCTATGTCTGGGCTTTCACGTCACTGATGGCACACTCTGAAGGACATGGGACATAGGCTGCAGAGTTCCAAGCTACCAGCTCAAACCTCCCTCACTACAACTGCTCACTCTGTTGCTGCAGCCTACCATGGCAGCCACTGGCACTTACTGAACCTGCTGGCCCTTGCCTACCCATCCCAGTGCCGAGGGTCACAGCGACAGACCTACTGCCAGGCCTCAGCTCCTCCTCCTCAGCATAAGGAACCCAAGAATTGCTTGGGGTTCAGACAGCACCCTGATGTCTTCAGCTCTCATAGTTTCTTTGAGAGGGACTAGCTTTCCGGTGCACGGGGTGGCAACACCCACTCCGGGCCCTGGGCTGACTACCCCGCACTGCTCTCGACCCTCTCACAGCCAAACTTCACCCCCATTCATCTCTGACTCCATTTTCCTGCCACATGGTGGTTTTATTCCCCGGTACTAGGTTCCCGACTTGAATTATGGGTCCTGGCACCCATACATACCCTAGCCTGATGGTAGCAATGTAGTACTGGGGCTTACAATAGGCATAAGAGAATCTTAGTGGAAAGGAAGGGGATAGAAAAGAGCCAGAGATTAAGTAGGGTCTGTGGTTATACTGCAGGAAGGGAAAATGGGCAGATTGGGTGGGTCAAGTGGTCCTTATCTGCTGTCAGATTCTATGTCTCTATGTTCTTAGGGCCTTCTACTTGACTCCGTTGTTTTGTTTCTAATCACCACCTGACTGCATATTATTTTAGAGTATGAAGTATAATGCTTAGTGGGGACTGTTATTGCACTGTGTTGGGTCACAGGTGGGGTGATCCTATGGGGAGGTGGGAGGTGCTGCATTCCAGGGGCAGTACTATACTTACATCAGGCTGACTTAAACCTTTCTCTGGGTGGAGTCCCCTGCCATTTACATAAAACCTTGACTATGAACCCACAAACAGGAATTTATTGACAAAAGCCTCTCAATGCTGTTTGTGAGCACAAGACAGTAGTAATTATAAATATCAACAGTGACCCAGTTACATAGTTTTTGGTAAACCACTTCCAGATAGTACAGTAATGTCACTTATGAATCAAATTTCCATGTAAACATAATGCACCAGTCAAAACTCATGTTATCTGGTCCATGATCCATTGAAGTGCAGCAGGAGCAATGGATACTCTGTACAGCAACAACCAAGTAATCAGACTCAAAGCATTCTGCATATTAATGGTGAGTAAAGCTATCATTCCCGATATTAGTGTCACTTGCTGATAATCATGTAGTTGACCACCGGAGCTTTCAGGGTTCACCTCTTGCAGTCCTCCGAGGGGGTCAGCCTGTGTTGCCTAAAGTTGTGCTACACTGGGTACTCAGTCCTAAAAGTTGCACGGTGCCTCAATCTGGGGCTTGAGCAACATGGGAACCTGGATTCTGACACACAAGGCCATTACCACCCAGGAAACATGGCATAACCTTCCACACAGTTCTACCTTTAGAACATGTGACACTGTAACAACAATAACAACTCAATCCAAAAATACAGTTCCAACACAATCTACGCCCCAAGAGTCTCTTCAACCTCAGGAAGTGGGTGCACCTAACTTAAATCTCTGGGCAAAGCTCTCTTTATTGCAGTTGGGTACCTCACTGGGGGCACAGTTGCCACTAGCAGGGTAGGAGCTCAGTGGCATGCTTTAACTGTTGCAGACAAAATATATTAACACTACGGCGTGTGAGTTGGCAAATTTGGCAAAGCTACCAGGCAAAACCTGAATTGGCACAATTTGCCCAAAATTAAATGAAGGGTTTTGAGGTCAAAACATATTTGATTTAAATGGCTTTCATGTACTTTTATAATATGCTGTTAAAGTGCATGAAAGTCAATGAACTCATACCTGTAAGTAAACGTTCACAATGAGTTGGCTAAGGTACCATACTAAGAGGCTCAGAGTCAGGCAAACAGCTTCCTCCTCCACTGTTCTGTCCCATCCAACCCTGCTCCCTAGGTAGTACTTCCCATGGTGGTGCTGATGATGATGTCAATGGTAGAGAGCTTGAGAAAATGATCAGCAATCAGAAAAATCCTGCAGTCGTAATGTTGCAGCAATGAGCGTGCGACATTATAGCTAAAATGGATACAAGCGTAGTCTGTAACCGCTAATGGTGCAATACTGCATATACTGCTGTATATGGTATTGTACCAGTAGTGCTTTCCCAGGCAGAGGATATGACCTCTGCTGGAACTGGGTTCCGTAGTAGCTGCCGTGCCTCACAGGACTGAGCCACAGCAGCAGGAACCAGGTGCTGTGTCTGGGACCAGGTTTGATTCCGCCCCAGAATATTTTATTTTTATTTACTTGTATGCTCACTGGAGTTAAACCCAGCCCCAGAGTTGAGAATCTTTGCAGGAGATTCGGGGCACAGCTCCCCATAATGGGGGGTGTGGGGCGGAGCCCTCACAGAAAAGATTTCATGCCTCATGGCAGAAATCACGCTGTATTGGCAGCGTGGTTTTGCTATGAGGCATAATGTCTTGTGACATTATGACCCCAAGCTGTGCTGCTGCTGCAGTGCTGAGACTGACACAGTCTGCGGCAAATGCATATACTGTGGCTGGCTATTGACATCGGAGCATACCTAGGGCAACATCTTCCTCCTTCACTCTTCTGTCCCACCCAACTGTGCTCCCCTGTGGGATCTCATGGTGGCCTCCCTCATCCTTGCTCCCCAGGTGATATTGTCCAGCAAGAAGAGGGTTTTTAATACATTTTTAATAGTGGCTTAGCAGGTAGCACACTCACCTCTGAGGCTGTGAGATCAGAAAGCTGTGGGTTCTATCCCCACACCAGTCACCATGCTAAATCCTAATACTGACACTGTAGTGCAGCATGAGGGGCTGCACTCCTGAGGTGCCATCTTTCGGATGAGATGTTAAACTAAGGTCCCATCTGCCTATTCTGGTGGTAGTTCAGGTAGATGTTAACGATCCCATGGCACTTCTCAAAAGAGTAGGGAATTTTATTGTAATCTGAACAAAATCATAACAAAATATATGCAAATCAATCTTACATCATACATATCCATAAAAAGGAAAGAAACAAACATAAATAAGTATTAAGTCATACAATAACCCTAAACCTAAGAGAAACAGTATAACCCACCCCTCCCTTCCCCACTATAAAACTTGGGAATTTACTGAAATCAAACCAAAACATAACAAAATATATAAAAATTAATCAAACATTACACAGAACCATAGAAAGAAAGATACAAAACATCAATAAGTACATTTTTTAAAATAATAACCAATTTAAATAATTCATATAGAGAAATAACTCTTCATACCTCAATAATATTAAATAAACCCTACATTCCCTATAAAGAAGTCCAAAATCAACATTGTATTTCATATATTCTGTCTGCTTCAAATGACGTAAATCTGAACATAACATAAAAATAACTCTTCAGCAGAAATCAGTTGCTGTTGTAATAACAACCTACATCTGCTGATCCACAACCAATATAAAAATGCCCATGTATCACTCTTAAAGTACTAAGACTATCTTTAGATAAAAACATTCGTGAACACCATAAAACAATAATTCCAAGGATGTATGTATAAGGAAACTATTTTCCATCGATTTTTAACCACATCCCAGAAGTTAATTGCATACAGGTACTGAAAATAAGATGTAACATAGTTTTCAATTTTAATTGGCAACATTCTTGGACAATAACACTCCTGTAAACTTTCGTGCTTCTGATTGCTACAGACATTCACCCTATTATGGAGTCCTAACCAAACTGTATCCCAAATATGTTTTGGTATATGCTTATCCGTTATATAAGCGAAATTTCTTGTTGGTGAATCACCGAAAATCCAGAAAATGGAGAATCAAAAACACCTTTGTAAAACATCTGCAATAAGGGCATTCCTCGAGTATGACCAACCAAGAACCAACTTATATGCCAAACTTTTATTTTATCAAACACACCTTCCCATCCCATAGCCAATCTTGGGCGTCTTTTGTTTTATGGTAAAAGAATTTAATCTCCATTCTGTAAAACACCAGACAACCGCTGTTTTACAAAAGGCTCCAATTATGTGAACGGTTAGTCATTAAAGGTACTATATTACAGTATAAAAAGGTGAAAAATAATACTGGATGAATCATATTGACCCCTGCCACCTGTACGGGTAAATATAAAACATTCCATCGTATTGATTCAAATGACTCCTCAAAACAACTAAAAAACAACCCATCAACTGAGTCTCTAAATGCCGTGGTAACAAAAAATGTAGCTCAAAACAAAAGACAGGAAGCAAGAAAGTTCTAATCATATAAATTCTTTTCAATTTCGACAACTTCCATCGATTCCAACCTGCTACCATCTTTTGTCCTTAAGTAAAGTTTTTGCCAATTGTATTCTGCCATATATGAACCCCCAAACAAATCCCAAGTATATGACAAGGAACCCTATCCACTTGAAATCCTCCCACCATTTTACTCATGCTCGAAATCCACTTAGACATAGATGATGTGTTTTCTCCAAATTAATTCTAGCTCCAGTAATACTACCAGCTTCTGTTATTAAAGTACACACTGTGCTGATTGACTCACTGTCCTTAAAATTAAACAAAGATCATCTGCATATGCCACAATTTTCATAAAATTACTTCCTATTTCCTAATTCTAGGAGACCTGACCACTAATCTTAATAATGGCCTGGACTGCACTGTTCAGAACTGTCTTGTGTATTATTTTGAGTGTGTATGTTCTCGGTATACTGCCTACTATGTATGTATCCTTGTACTCGTTCCCTCCACCACTGTAACCGACGGAGTTTTTGCAAATGAGTCTGCGACTCAAAGGTTTGTAATTCAATATATGCAATAAATAAATAAAATAAACAATAAATAATGGGTCCAATGCAAAAACATATAGAAGGGGACTAAGCTGGCACCCTTGACGGACTCCTCTAAAATCAGATGTCGAGCCCAACCTCCCATTTTCATATGGTAATACATATGCAACACATAACATAATTTCACCCATTGCACAAATAATGTCGGAATACCATAAGATTCTAGACAATTCCACAAATAAATGTGCTTAGACTTCATCAAAAGCTTTAGGCCTGATACAAACTTACCAAATACCCTAAATTTGAATCCACCAAGCCTGTCTCATTCTGATATTCCATCAATTCTTGAATTAACAACAATGCTTGTAATTCATTTACTGGGAACAGAACAATATTGATCCCTACTTATAAGATCTGGTATAACTAAAGATAGTCTATTCCCCAATAACTTTGAGAACATTTTGAAATCAACATTTAATAATGTAAGTGGCCTCAATTGTTCATATCAGCCTGATCCCCAGTTTTAAGAGAGAGACCATTAAACCTTCATACATTTAGTAGGCAAAATCATATCAGTTATGAAAAAATGATATAATAATACCAATATTGATGTCATCAAATGCCACAAAAGTTTATATAACTCACTTGGTAAACCATCTGAACCAGGAGGAACATTTATATGCAAAGATTCAATCACCTTTTCTATTTCTTTAAAAGTAAAATCCTGAAGTAATGCTCATTGCCAGTTCCTAGATAAGCATGGAAGGTTTGCTATAAATAACTGATGAAATTTATCAGAATTCCCACCGTACTCCAAATTTCTGTTCAATATAATTATCCACTATTACCATTATACCTTGTTATCCCAAACCTTTTCGCCAGAAGGAGCTACTAAATTAACAAAAACTCTTTCTCTCTCCTATCCTTACAAGCCAAAAGGATTAACATATGCAGATTCCCCACGTCCCAAAAGACTGTTCTTTATGTAATGAGGAATATCTATCATATTGATATTGAAACATAGAATGCTTAACCTGAGAAATTTCATCAGTCAAAGATTCCTCCCTCTTCTTGTCTTGATAATAATTCACCTAACAAATTCCTAAAAGAAAGGTACTCCTCCATCTTCGTTCTAGCCCGTGATTTCCTACAGCCTGAAAATCCTATCAAGCAGTTTTAAAATCTTCCCACCAACATCCAGTATTCTCATATAATTCAAGAGTTGTAATTTTATCTTGAATAACAATCTTTAAATCTTCTTCTGTACCTGGTAATACTAAGAGAGAAGTGTTGAGTCTCCATACTCCAGAGCCTTTCATCCGTCTGGGTGGATTCTCAACACTTATTCCTATCAAAGTGTGATCAGATGTTTCTACAGGCATATTCTTAGTTTTAATAATTGTCAAAGTTTTTGTACAAAATAAAATCTATTCTTGAATGCAAAGACCCTTAGAAAATGTTGATTTTCCTTTAAACCCCTTTAGCATGTGCATCTACTAGACCTGCTTTGGGAAAGAACATTCTGCAAAATAATTTATTGCAATATTGTTTGCCCTGCTCTGTTCATTGATGACAATTAATATTAAAGTCCCCACACAAAAAATCTGTCTACTGGTGTATGAATGCGGTTGTATTTTTTTCAATAAAGCTATTCTTTGTGCCTTAGTCTGGGCCCATAAAAGGAAATTAATCTACATTGCAAACCATTAACAACCCCATCCAATAACAAAATTCTCCCGGTTCAACATCTACTAATCGAAGAATCTGAACATCCTGTGATAAAAACATATCCCTATACCACAACAGGTATCTTCCCCATAGACCAGTATGTTTTCCCCAAGGCCAATCTATAATAGCCTGAGTCACCTCTCTCTGAGTATGTAATCTAGTGTCTTGTAATAAAAAACATCATAATCTAGTTGTGATAATACCCCAAAGTTGCTAATCGTTTAACTGTAGACTTAATACTATTAACATTTAAACTGCTATATGTAGAGAAGATGGCTCAGGAGGAGGTTTAATTATTTTCCCACTAGATCTTGTAACTCTTTTAAACTCCAAACTCTGGGCCTTTCGAGGAGGTAATTTCCACCCACCTAATGCATCAATAGTAGACTCCTGACTCCCATTTACATCAAGTAAAGGATTTTCATTTTCCACTTGGTCACCCCAAGAAGAAAACATAGAAAATCTATTGGATAGAGGCAGAGGGACAGGGAAGACCCTGACTCTCAAACCTCTTCATACTCTCTACCTCAGACTGTACCTGGGTCTCCTCCTGGTCCAACACTTCAGACTGATGAAGTACTCCACTTACAGAGGGGGCTACCAAATTACCTATTTCTAATGGAGAAGAGACCAGAAAATTCCTAGTACCTCGCTGAGGGAGAACCTTGTGGAGTCACAAGGGGTTTCCGTTCTTCAATCCTAGAAAGTTCTACAAGAAGATTATACTCCATATTTTAGCCTGGGAAAAATCCCTAACTACAGAAGGCAGGGCTACGGGTGGTACTGGAATCCCTCCTATCCTCCATAGCCCCTCCATGTCCTCTGCCTCGCCTCCTACCCTCCCTAAATTATCTAACTCAAACTCAGTAATGAAACGGTATTCTAGCCTGATACAGAAAATATTCCTTGTCAGAAGAAGCATCATTATCATGCATAGCCCATGGGCACTCAGCGAAAGTGTGGCCCTCATCCCCACATAAATGGCAAACTGGGGAAGCAGTACAATGAGCAGCAGTATGACCTAATACCCCACAAAAAACACTTTACTTGGGCACAGGATGTGTTCAAGTGTTGCAAGAGCCACATCTATAACAGCTTTTGGCTGGCCTGCATAAAAACAAAATTCTATCTCGACCCAGAAAAAAGAACTCGGAAGGTGTTGGATACCTTCCTTTGTTTGGTGAAGCTGTACCCTTATTGTTCACCCCGGTCCAAAACCATTTTCATCTATGATAGGCTTAGGTTGGTCATATACAGAACATTTTTTCTAGCCAAAAGATAATACTAGCAATGTTAACTCCTCATTTCTAAAAAGAATAGTTACTGTTTTTATAGTAGGTTTGGTAATCGGAATGGCTATAAAATCCCTGCAGACTTCAGTGTCTTTCACCTCATAATATTTTTTCCAAAATTTGTCCAATGATTTCATTGTTACAAAACTAACATCATATAAATGATCTCAGGGGGTGAATGAATGCATACACCTCCGATGGTGAAAAACTTAAAGAGTCAACCAAAAGCATTTTCCAACCCAAACTTTGTCTGGGATTACAGGGCCTTTCCTTTATATCTAAGCCTAACAAAAATGCCATCTTGCCACCTCTGCTGGCTTGCAAAAAGTTCTGCATATGTTTTAGGACTAGAGTCCTTTGTGGAGGGAATCTCTCCTCCTGATGTATGACCTGTAGCAATATCTTCCAGTCAGACAATAACCGGTTCAGTTTGTGTCCTATCCATCTCATTCCCCATTTCAGGACTGTTTTCTAAAACCATGTATCCAACATCTTGTTATTACCTCCAATTCCTCCCTGTATATTAGATATTATGGCCTGGAGAGTCGGTATTTGAGTTTCCACCAAATTCTCCTTATCCGTGGAAAGCTCGACACCTCCTCTGCAGCCTCGCTATTCAAAGATTCTGTACTTACTGACCCAGGCAATCGAATTTGTGGATCAGAATCCAACATCCATCCAACCATAACCATCCCGCTTTTGTCGCAATGCTTCTCCCAAAGTCCAGTCAGGTAAAGAATATCCAGTATCCATCTCTCCATGAGATGTAAGGAACAATTCGGATCCAAAATTCAGGACTCGACAGAAGTTGAAGGTGTTACATCTAAAGGTATCCGTTTACCTCTGTCTTGCATAGACTTGCCGCAGATCGCTTTGCTTATTCCTGCGCTCAAGCTGTTGACGGCAGGATTGAAAATCATTTTCAGCCAATGAGATGAGATTTAGTAGCTGCGATGTTTTCAACTCCAGCTCGTTCTGTAACCATAATTTAGCAGTTGCATCCTCCATATCCATTGCAGAAGAAATATTTTGTCCAAAACAATCACATTCTCATCATTCTGTTTGGGCCCACTTTCTCCCTCAGATATTGAGGGCTGCACCAAAAGCTCCTGTGCCTCAGAGACACAACCATCCTCTTCCAGTACCTCCATCAAACTGAGGGCGCCATCCCTGCAGACAGACAGACAGACAGTGCCACCTGCTCACACAGTAGGGGAATTTCCTGGTGCCCTGGTCAAATTTCCCATTCACTAAAATACCACCAACAGCTTAATCTGTTCTAAGGTCAGTTGGCATTCATCTGTATCCCTTCACCCGGTCATGCCTGAATAGAGGGCAGAATTTGTCTAGTGCACTTACACGGTCAACAAAAACTTAATAAATAAATAAAAATTAAAATATTTTGACACTTGGGGTCAGAGGCAGCCCTGCTTGGCCCTCCTCCTACCACCTCAAACAATTGCTTCTTTGTTGTCCTGTTTTTCTTGCTCACCCAAGTGCCAAATAGATGTAAAAAGTGTATATATATATATATATATATATATATATACACATATATATATATTGCTCTGCAGTCTGCTGTGCTTTTGTATTTCAACTTGTCAAGTTTTCTCTAATCCTGTCTGCCCTGAAAGCTGCCCAATGCACATCTCTCTCTCTCTCCCTAGTCTTTTCTCATAAATGCTGCAACCTGAGCCATGCGATGACAAAGGAATAAACACAGATTCATAAAAAATACAGTAAATCTATAAACAATTTAATAAATACAGTGAATAAATCAACAAACAAATAACCAAATAAATGCTTAACATACTGGAAATGAATAAAAAGTAAACAATTAGATGGAGTAAATACTGTTAATATATGATACTATAGATAAATTAATGCAAGTCAACAAATAATGTAATAATAAAACAAATAAGCAAATAAATAAATACATTCTGTAAATAAATAAATAAAATGCCTAACTCAGTTTCAGGAAAACAGTGAGGATGGAATGCTAGTCTTCTGAATCAAATGGGCAAAATAACAGGCTGTAATTCTGGTGGTAGCATGGGTTATGAGAGCAAAGCTTGAGTGGTTTTATGATCACCACAGAATCCAGAGAGAGAATTACAAGTCTAGTTACTGAAGGTTTCAAACATAGCACATGGCTAACAAAAATATAAGATTTGGTCAGATCCACCATGGCTGCATAATGAAGTTAGTGAAGTTGTGTGCAGTTTTAAGGAGGTATGGAGAAACAACACAATGATTTGTAAGTAGTAAGATTTTTAGTTTCTGTTCTAAGGAAGGCATACACATTATTAGGAAAATATATGGAGTGCACATTTTAATGGAAGGAATAGGAAGCTTACAAAGAACCCCAGAGCAAATGCCACTGATGTATGTGTTATCCCGAATGATATTGGCCAGACAGCCACATTTTAAGAAAAATACAATTGCACATATCCCAATAATGCAAAGCATCAAGGAAACATATGCAAATCCCCATGATGGTACAGAAGGTGGCAGTAAATGAAAAAGTAATGGCTGGCATATGTTCAGCCTTGGGATTATTTACACAGTTTTTTTTTTTAAAGAGAAACGGTTTTTGTCCATGAGGTGATGTAAGTTATATTTAAGCAATGTGTTGATGTCAGGAAGTCAGTGTAATGATAATGGACTGTTGAGAAATGTGATATTAACTTTCAGAGGGGCACTTTTGATAAGGGAGGTAGTTATGCTTGTGATAATGGGAATATTAGGAAAGTATGAGGTCTATGCAGAAATGGAGTACAAATATGTACAGTTTCATAAGTATGTGCTCAGAGTGCAGACAAATGTGATATGCAATAGAAATAGATAAAGACAGCGATACATGCAATTAATAGAAAGATAATTACATAGACATATAGATGGAGAAAGAGAGAGACAGACATACAGGTAGAATAGGAATGGCAGTGTAGTATTGAAGTGATGCCAACCCCACCCCCACTCTGCAGACATGGACAGGCTTTGGGGTGTGCCTTTGGCCGCTGCCCATAACGCCACATCACTTCACCTCACCCTACCTGCAGACACAGACAAGAGTTGAGGTGTGCCTTGGGGTTTTCAAACTTTACACTCACCTCATTCCATAAGGAAATATGCTGAAATGGGTACAGTATAAGAGAATGGAGTAAACTTTGGGGCTGAAGAGTCAAAGGCACACCTCGATATCTGTCACTGGCTGCAGGTGGGATGGGGTGGAGCGGAGTGAGCATTACTGTTCACAATCCCAAGTCACACTCTGATGCTTGTCAGTCCCTACAGTGCAGGGTGTTATGGTCAGAAACCCTAATGCTCTGGGCGTTTTGTATTTCCACTCAAGTTTTCAGCATGGTCTTTTGTGACCCCACCGCATGAACAGTGACACCATCTGTTCATTAGCCAAAAGAGATTTTAACAGCTTACTGTGCCATTTGACACCACAGGTGCAAAACACATTTTGAAAGAGGATGTAACAAATGACAGCTGTACATTTCTTTCAGTAACTGCTCAGCAAATCTGTTGCATGACCTGCTTATTGACATTTTATATCTGCTATGCAATGTACTGTTGCTATGTCTGGGGAAGTACCTTTCCTAGGTTGCAAGAACAGCCTCAGATGAACACACATACAGCACAACACAGCTGTGAAATAATTAGATTGTCTACAAGCACTGTTTTCCATGTAAGACACAAGCAATTGAATCAAAGGCACGACAAACACACACACACACACACACACACACACACACACACACACCAGAACACAGCGGCAAAATTATTAGATTTGTCTACAAGCACTACCTTCTATGCAAGTTGGAGCACGGGGCGGATTAAGGTTGGAGATCAGTTATGGTCCATGACATAACCACATGGTCAAGAATATTAAATATTTTAAAATAAACATAAATGCAAAAGTAACAATTTCAAGAAGAAAATGCAAACTGTGATACTTAACAGTTATAGGGTAAGTTAGCGATCTGGACTTATTTACTGCATATGCATCTCAATTACTAAGGGTCCTGACCATGTTCACCCTTCCTCAAGCCACTCTAGCTACAGTATGTCTAGCAATAACATGGATGGGAAAATTATGCCTTATTTTCAACAAGAAGTTAGCATTTTAAAATACAGTGCTGTAGACTGAGAAGCGCTTGTGTAGGTGCATTCATCATGCTAGCCAAGATATGTTCTGGTTGCATTCCATAAGCTAACCAGTGGGAGAAGTAGGGAAAGGGACAGAAATCTAAAATAGAACCATTTAACCCATTTGTGATTTAAAGTTGCATGACAGAAACGCAGCTTCCAGAACTGGACACCATATTCCAAATGAGGCCTCACCAGTGATCTACACAGTGACATCACCACCTACTTCCTTCTGCTGGTAATACCATAAACATGAATGGAAAGATTATGCTTATGAAAATTTATTAATTATGCTGTACATACCCTAAGACTCAAAGCGTGTCTCCTTTGGCTGCCATGATGTCTGTGGTTAATTTGAAACAAAATACAATGTAACAAGACACTGGCCTCCACATGGAGCTATTAAACAATAGAGAAAACTGCACTCTGGGAAGATTGCCTGGGACAAGATGCAATAAAAAACCTGAATAGCAGGTTCCAGTGCATATAAAATCACCAGTAATATTAACATCCTGTTTCTACTGTCCCCGATAAAATAAAATAAAAATACAGTTGAGATTTTTTTGTTAATATCAGCTCTGATCAGAATAGCTTTTAAAATCACCAATTGTCTTTTGTTCAATGTTTTCTAACACATACTTCTCAAACTTAAAAGAAAAATACACTTTATCATCAAAGGACTGTGTTTACTAGGTACTGTGCCCATGATTAAAATAATTTGAACCCCCAAATGTGCCCTCACATGAAACTGCTTGTTTAACTGTAAAGACAATTAAAATGTATTTCTAAATGCATTACTAACACCAGTGCTTCATGAGTAAAATAATTTGAACTCCCTCCCTCAAAATGTGCACTCACATGAAACTGCATGTTTAACTGTAAAGACAATTAAAATGTATTTCTAAATGCATTACTAACACCAATGCTTTCAAAGTTTTGAAACTACAAAAAGACAAACTACACAGCAGAACACAGCAGAAAATGATTAGATTTGTCTACAAGCACTATCTTCTATGCAAGGTGGGGCAACGAGGGGGTTAAGGCTGGAGATCAGTTATGGTCCATGACATAACCACATGGTCAGAATATTAAATATCTTACAATAAACATAAATGCAAAAGTAACCATTTCAAGAAGAAACTGCAGACTGTGACAATTAACAGTTGTAGGATAAGTTAGCACATCTGTATTTATTTGCTGCATATGCGTCTCAATTGCTAACGGGTCCTGGCCATGTTAAACCTTTCTCCAGCCACGCTAGCTACAGTATGTCTAACAATAACATGAATGGAAAGATTATACATATGAAAACATTAATTATGCTGTACAACCCTAAGACCCAAAGTGTCCCCTTTGGCTGCATGATGTCTGTGGTTAATTTGAAGGAAAACACACTGTAACAAGACACTAGCTTCCACATGGAGCTATTAAACAATAGGGCAAACTGCACTCTGGGAAGATTGCCTGGGACAAGATGCAATAAAAAACCTGAATAGTAGGTTCCAGGGTGTATAAAACCACCAGGAATGTTAACATTCTGTTTCTAGTGCCCTGATATAATAAAATAAAAATGCAGTTGAGATTTTTTAATGTCAGCTCTGATCAGAATAGCTTTTAAAATCACCAATTGTTTTCTTGTTCAATGTTTTCTAGTACATAATTCTCAAACTTAAAAAAAAAATACACTTTATCATCAAAGTCAATGTTTACCAAGTATTGTGTCCATGATTAAAATAATTTGAACCTCCTCCCAAGAATATTGCCCTCACATTAAACTGCTTGTTTAACTGTAAAGACAATTAAAACATTTATTTCTAAATGCATTACTAACACCAATGCTTCATGATTAAAATAATTTGAACTCCCTCCTCAAAAATGTGCCCACACATGAAACTGCATGTTTAATTGTAAAGACAATTAAAATGTATTTCTAAATGAATTACTAACACCAATGCTTTCAAAGTTTTGAAACTACAAAAAGACAAACTACACACCAGAACACACCAGAACACAGCAGAAAAATGATTAGATTTATCTACAAGCACTATCTTCTATGCAAGTTGGGGTATGAGGTAGCGAGATCAGTTATGGTCCATGACATAACCACATGGTCAAATATTAAATATCTGACAATAAACATAAATGCAAAAGTAACCATTTCAAGAAGAAAATGCAGACTGTGACAATTAACAGTTGTAGGGTATGAAACTGCCTGTTTAACTGTAAAGACAATTAAAATGTATTTCTAAATGCATTACTAACACCAATTCTTTCAAAGTTTTCAAACTACTAAAAAGACAAACTACACACCAGAACACAGTATCAAATTGATTAGATTTGTCTACAAGCACTATCTTCTATGTAAGGTAGGGCACGGGGAGGCGAAGTATTGAAGGTCAGTTATGGTCCATGACATAACCACATGGTCAGAATATTAAATATCTTGAAATAAACATAAATGCAAAAGTAACCATTTCAAGAAGAAAATGCAGACTGTGACAATTAACAGTTGTAGGTAAGTTAGCACATCTGGACTTATTTGCTGCATGTGCATCTCAATTGCTAAGGGTCCTGACCATGTTAATCCTTCCTCAAGCCACGCTAGCTACAGTATGTCTAGCAATAACATGAATGGAATGATTATAATATGAAAACATATTAATTATGTTGTATATACCCTCAGACTCCAAGTGTGTCTCCTTTGGCTGCCATGATGTCTGTGGTTAATTTGAAAGAAAGACAATGTAACAAGACACTGGCCTCCTCACAGAGCTAGTAAACAATAGAGCAAACTGCAGTCTAGGAATATTGCCTGGGACAAGATGCAATAAAAAACCCTGAATAGCAGGTTCCAGGGTGTATAAAACCACCAGGAATGTTAACATCCTGTTTCTAGTGTCCCTGGCAAAATAAAATAAAAATACAGTTCAGATTTTTTTTAGTGTCAGCTCTGATCAGAATAACTTTTAAAATCAGCAATTGTTTTCTTGTTCAATGTTTTCTAATACATACTTCTCAAACTTAAACGAAAAAATACACTTTATCATCAAAGGACTATGTTTACCAAGTACTGTGCCCATGATTAAAATGATTTGAATCCCTCCCAAAAAATGTGCCTCACATAAAACTGCTTGTTTAACTGTAAAGACAATTAAAAATGTATTTCTAAATGCATTACTAACACTAGTGCTTCATGTTTAAAATAATTTGAATCCCTCCTCCAAAAACGTGCCCTCACATGAAACTGCATGTTTAACTGTAAAGACAATTAACAACTGTATTTCTAAATGCATTACTAACACCAATGCTTTCAAAGTTTTGAAACTACTAAAATGACAAATTATATATAAACTATATATATTGAATATGGTAAATATTGTTAATCCCAAAAGCTGAACTTTATGTTTTAGTATATAAATGTTTAAGAAAACCTGTGGCTCTTTCAACTTACTGTAAATTAGAACGCTGTGTCTATTGTTTTCCTTGGGAGCTGTAGTTTCACTCCTTAATTACTCTTTCCTTCCGAGGCCCCAGGTGGCTCTAATAATCATTTGTTCCAAGGGTTTTAAGTCAATTTAAAGGCATTAAATATATACTGTTCTCCTAGTCCTTAATAAAATGCAGGGCTCCACAACTCGATCACTCCACAGACTTGTTATGTTGCTTGATACAGGTCCCAAACTAGTGTGTCTTGTTTCAGCATGATAGAGCCACCTCATGCCCCTCCCACATTAATCAAAAAAGGTGGGGTGGATATTTAGGAGCATCTTTGGTGGAGTTAGGGTGGATCTTACTCACGAAAAACTAATGCTGCCTCCCACTACTCAGGTTCCAGTTCTTGTACTGCCCATTTAAGAAAGAAAATAGTACCCTGCAACCATTGACTAACATGAACGGTATTCATTTGAAGGCAGAAAACATTGCTTGGAGGAGGGTAAGGGGAGGAGACTATTTACACCTTTAGTCAGTTCCACAGACAGAAAACATGACACCAAATCCTTTTATACATGCAAACGTCTGCAGGCTCGCCTTACTGCAGCCATAATAAAGGCTCAGTTAAGCTAAATGAAAGTTGCTTAATGTTACTCTCCAGTTTGAATCATTTCTCCACTCTGAAAGTTGTTATTCTCCTTATTTATTTGTTTGTTTTTGTTACCAGGTAGGTGCACTAGACATAGAAAATGCATATTTTCAGACACGACCCGGGAGGTTACATAGCAAACAATAATACAGTAATTCGAACAAGGAAGGAACTTAGATTTACAATTGACAAGACCAGGAGTCAAGGAAACTAAGAACATAGTAATAAATATTATACAACAACGATGTACAGTAACTCATAGAGACACAAATTACACAGCAGAAATATACAATAGGCATTAAGAAGTACTTAAACATAGAAAAACATCAGCAAAACTGAGATATCAGTTCTTGTGTGCCTAGAATAATATAGTAGGCAGTAGCAGCATTGTAGGGGAAAATAAGATTATACACCAAAGGAAGGAAGGCAAAGATTAAATCGCATGTCTTGGGAAAATAACAGGACATGAGAGGTGTGTCACTGCCAAGCCAATTACAGCTGAAACTGCAATGGGTTTGGTAGTGTACACCAATGACTAGGCACTCTGCTCATGACAGCAGTTCAGCTTTGCTGACGTGGACGTGTCCTGGACTTAAAAGAAATAAACCGCTCCAATGGGGCGTTTCATTTCTCTTTCTGTAGTCTGAACTCTAGCCATGCACATTAGGTGTGTACTAATGTCATGGCCACAGTTATGGCCCATGTTTTCTTCCCTCTGACCCCACCCCAAATGTTTAAATGTTAGCTGTGGTGCTGCTTTCATCCCAGTGCTCAGTTCTCTGCACCCTGCCTCAACATTAGCCATAGTGCAGCTTTATGTTAAAGCCGACATCAGGGTGCCCAATCCCTGTGTCGGCATGTATCCCTCCCCGATTAATGTGGCACACTGGGAGCCCTCCCAGTGTGCTGAAATGTGCTATTAAAAAATAAACCTGTGAAAAATAAAACTGTCCCCTGACATCTTTTTTCGATGCAGAATCCTGCATCGAACTGGTTTACTCCCCAAAAGTCATTTTGCTGACATCTGGGTGCCCAATCTATGAGTCGGCATGTATTCCCCAACCACATTGTAGCACACTGGTGCCCACCCAGTGTGCCCAGATAATTGTATTTTTACATTTATTTATCTTTCCAACACTGGGATGCCCACTTCCCAGTGTCGGATGCCCCCACCGCCTAAGCTTTACTTTCGCCAACAGGGTACCCAATCCTTCTGTCAGCAGCATGTATCCCCTTGCCCCAACTCATGTGGCATTCTGGGAGCCCACCCAGTGTGGCCAAAAGTATTTCCTTTTTAACCTGTAAATAAAGAAAACCATCCCCCACCATATTTTTTTTTAACCTGCAAAACCAAAACGGTCCCTCATCGCCTCCCCAGCCCCATCCCCATCCCCACCCTCCCACTAAGCACCCACCTCCCCACAACCCCCTTACCCACCTCTGAAGGTCGGACGCTGTTATCTTCTCTGGACCGAGACACGCCTGCACTCTTCAAAGCCGACTGGCAAACAGAAGAATCAAAGGTAAGTGCCGTACAATGGCAGTCAATGGGAGGAGGGTTCAACTTATGTTGATATCGCAGCCATTTCTAGGAATTTTGGCCCAAAATTTTCAACATGGGGTTCTTGGGACTCCACCTCATGAACACTGTCACTGTCATTTCATTACTCAGTCCTGAAAGGTGATTTCACAGTCGCTACATAGAATCACCAGTTGGGACCGATTAATGAAACAACAGTGCCACTGTTCATGAGGTGGGGTCCCAAAAAGACCAGGTTACAAATTTAGTGACAAAAGTCCACAAAACGACTGCATTATGAGGTGCGTTGCTCAGTTTCTACGCATGCTCTAGACTTCACCAATTTTAATATTTTCACTCCAGATTTTCTACATTGTCATTATTTCACACCTCCTTTTGAACAGTATAGCCGTCATTTTTCATATCCTGCCCAAAACATGTTTTCTCACCTGTGTTGCAGAATGGTGCTGTCTCTGGGAGGAATCAACTTTTGGGATTCAGTAACAAAATGATAGTTCCACTGTTCGGGAGATGGTGTCCAAAATACCCATATTAAAAATTTGAAGTGAAAATGCCAACAAATTCAGGGCATTAGGGTTTCCAACGTAACCCCCACCCTGTAAGACAGCAGGCATCGAGGGGTGACTTGGGGTCTTCATAATGTCTCCTGTTCCACCCCTCTGCAGCCAGTGACAGGCATCAAGGTGTGCCTTGGGGTCTTCAGCCCTAATTTTCACCCCATTCTCCTATACTGCACCCATCTCAGCTTATTTCCTTATGGAATAAGGTGAGCATAGCCGAAGCCCAGGTACACCATGACACCTGTCGGTGTCTGTAAGGTGGGATGAGGTGGAATGGCGTGAGTGTTACAGACAACAACCAAAGGCACACCCCAATGCCTGTTAGTCTTTGCAGGTGTGGGTTGGCATTTGGGTTGGAAACCCTAATGCCTCAGTAAGGAAGTAATCAGGGAGGGTCAGTGGACATCACTGACCTTGATTTCATGAAAGCCTTTGACACCAACCAACATAGAAGGCTGATTAACAAGATGGGTAGTCTGGCCACAGGGCACAAGCTGATAAAACTGGATTAGAAACTGCCTGATGGACAAGAGGCAAGGGTGGTGGTAATGGGATGCTATTTAGAGAGAGGGTTGTGACCAGTGGGGTACTGCAGGGATCAGTCCTGTGGCTAGTCCTGTTCAATGTCTTCATTACAGACATTGCAGAAGGACTAGAAGGAAAGGTCTGTCTGCCTGTTTGCAGATGACACCAACATCTATAACAGAGTGAATACTCCAGAAGGGGTGGAGAAAATGAGCAGGGACATGGAGATGCCTGAAAAATGGTCTGAGAAGTGGCAACTGAGGTTCAATGCAAAGAAGTGCAAATAATGCACTTGGGAAGAGGGAAATCTGGGGAGAGTTACAGGATGGGGAGCTGCTGACGATCACCAGGGAAGAAAAGGACCTAGGAGTTATCAGTTCTGATGACCTATAGGTGTCAAAGCAGAGCACAAATGTTGCAAGGAGGGCCAGTGGCATGCTGGGGTGCATAGGCAGAAGTATCACTAGCAGAAGGCATGAGGTGGTGATGCCATTGTATAATCCACTAGTGAGGTCTCACCCACAGTACTGTGTGTAATTCTGAGGCGCAACTGAGCAAGGACATTGACACAGAAAGGCAACCAAGATGGTACATGGCTTGCAACACAGAATGTATCAGGAGAGATTAAAGGACTTCAATATGTACTCATTGTAGGAAAGGAGGGAGCAGGGGAACATGATAGACTTGTTCAAGTACCTCAAGGGTATAAACAAGGTGCAGGGCAGACATCTTCCAATACATCAAATGTTCGGCATTGATAAATGCTTGTTCAACAGTGAATCCACGCTCACCCCTCTCCAACAACTCAGCTGAAGAAATGTCTCCCTTCACCCAGAAACCTGTCAGTCAAAGTAATCACTTTCTCCTCAGTACTGAGTCATGACCCAGGACATTGTCTTTCCTTCATAACCACTAAAGCACAAGGAGCACTGGGACAGACACTCCCTGGGAGACATACAGTCACAGCGGGTTTGGTTCATCTTTGCACTTGTCCTGTCCAGAATATTTTGTAAACGAGATCATTTTGGTACCTACACAGCTAGCCTTCTCACTCTGTTGTACACATCCAGTCTGAAATTATATGAATAACTGTAATTTTTATTTTTATTCTTTAGTAACTGGTAAGGCCCACTGGGCACAAGGTCCATTTACAAGACTAAACTGGGAATACAGGAGGTTAAGTGATTTGCTCAGGGTCACATAGTGTGCCAGAGGGGTTGTGGGAATCAAACCCAGGTCCGCCTATATGTGCCAAGCTTGTTCATAACTTGTTTCTGTAATTCCTAGGCAAGTTGAAAGATGTACTGATCAGGTGCATGATTGGTACCTATACTCATGGAAACTCAGAGATGGGTGGATCTCGTACTTACAAAGTAAGATACCAAGACATGTACAGTACATTTAAAACAGATATTTCAAAAAAATGTTTTTCTGCATTATAAGTCTTTATTCTTCCTTCAGGGGAATATCGTGGTGGAAAACCTTTGATTAGTGTTACTCAGATAGTATCCTACCAGATCTGATGACATCATTTTGGCCAGATTTCAGATACTGTAGCATAGACATCCAGCCAAGTATCTGACTTCCTAGGAACCACAGTAAGTATCCAAGGTATCTGGGGTTGAACCAGGATCTGGTGAATCGCCCATCAGATCCAGGTGTCTGACCATTGGATCCAACTATCTGAGGCTGGGTCCAATGGATCTGACCTAGGATACTTGGATCTAACTTGGATCCACAACTATCCGACTATGGATCCAAAATTCAACCTAGGTCAGATGATGATCGGATTTTGAAGTGGATACCAGCACTATCCAATGGAGGTAGTCGGATCCACAAAAGCACTATCTGAGCACCACTACTTATGGTTGGGTTGTATATAGCCCCTTTCTGGAAATGAGATTTAATTCAGTTTCAGAAAATACATATTTTGCTATGATAACATTGTGCCTTGAGTTGATTGAGGCTAGTCCTTGGGGTGCAGGTCAGGAACATAGGAAAACCAGGAGAAGTCATAAATTCTACAAGTAGCGTTTTGTTATTATCAATAAAAATAAATTAAAAATTAAATTGTACAGGATAGCTTTTCTGGACGGCATTTAAAAAAGTCCTTCATCTGACAGTCTTTCTTTAAAATCTCAGTCTCTCGTCAACAAAAGATTGCTCTGTTTATATATGTCTTTTCCTGACAATTGACTTCTGCATCCTGAGCTCATTAAGATACATGTCGTGTTTTCAGACAATGTCACAAAACTTTTCAGTTGCTTTCCTTGCGGGTGGAACAAAATAGAACATTGTATCCCAGAACTAATCTTCTGCTGACAACTCTGCAAATGAGCTTGTGGAAGTAAGACTGCATCTCAAGGTTAACCCCTGAGTTCTCAATATCTCTTTGCAATCATTTCAACAATATAACTATATACATTTTCAAATCAAAGAACCGAGTTTCACAAAAGATCCACATACATTTTTAGAACCACAGATAAGCAAGGGGAAGAAAACAGAGAAGCACCAAGTGAACGAGAGTGATAGTGGGGAGAATTGTAAGACCATCAGAGTGATCACTGCCTAGGTCTCATAACAAAATTTGATTGCACAATCAGACAGACAAGAGACAGAAAATGAGAGGATAGAACAGATCCCTGCTTTTAACTCTTTCTGCATAACAAATGGACGGGTCTTATTCAACCCTGTCACAAGGCTGAAGAAGCAACATTGTTCATAATTTGCAAAGTGTACCAAGGTCCTGATTCATAGTCTCAAAGGAACTGCTGCAATCTAGTTGCAATAGCAGCTTACTGATAGCAAGGACTTTGTGCCCAAGGTACCATACACATGTAGGATTGCAGGCCTTGCACACATAGTCACTATCCACACTCGCGACAATGTAGGAAAGGGGACAGGCTTTGTGTCCACTAACATGACGGTTAGAAATGCTGTCTGTATCATGTTGATAAGTTTAGACCTACTTTTTATTATTCCCCAGCAAGCTGCAGTCATCAGGGATGCGCACTGTTCAAGCCTTCACCATCATTTATATGGCAGTTGGGGTTTTCTTCATGGTTCTTATCTTGCCTCCCTCCATCCTATGATGTGAACCAGCTATTCAGTGGCCTTGAGGACGCAACATGCTCTGGTGTGTGCACCATCCCTTGTGTGGCAGCAGACTCCCAGCCCACACCAAGTGGCTGCTGTGTCACTGGACACCCACCGTCCCCACCCAAGATGGTTTGTGCATCTGTTGGCAGCACTCCCCAAGCCTTGCCACCATGATTCCAGATCCCTGAGTCTGCTCTGAAACCCAGATCCGAAGCATGACACTTTTCTACTGGACCACAGGGTGGCTCCACTTTTAATGTATCTTAAAGATATTAATGAATTAGATTACATTTTTAGAGCACGGCTCACAGGTCTGATATAATATGAAACTTGTTGTTTCTAAAACAGTTTGTAGCTCAGTGCCAGCCAATTACAGGTGGGGAGCAATACTGAAGTCATTTCTTTCCTTTCTTGTGCTATAAGAGACAGCAGTGTGTGCAGATAAAGGCTTAGCTGGAACTTTTTCTAAAGAGACACCATCAGGTGCATGCAGCCATCTAAATGCCTTGATATGGCAATACATACTCCCTATCCCGATGCATTATTCATTTAGTTATCAAAACATATAGCGCCATCTCACAGCATGTAGATGGCTGCAAGCAGCTTTTTGGGATTTACAAAAAAGTCAGCAAAAGCTGAGTGTCCTTTTAACTTCCTTATCTCTGGTTGGTTTAGTAATGGATTTACTGTATTTATTTACCAATTAATTTGTTTACAGTATTTATTCACACTTCTGTTGGACCATGAACCTATGTTGTGCAGTTCTGTCTCGGCCAGGAGCAGGCTGCTGAGGGTGAAGCCAGTGTAGCAGTGAAGAGCAGGCAGGAGGACACCCAGGAGGACCTGCTACAATAGCATAAGGAAAACATTCTCTAAGCTAATCTTGTCACAAGTATGCCACCCCCTTCAAAAGAAATGGACTTACCTTCATGGGCTATGTGCCTTGAAAACTAAAATCCTTCCTAGCCCCATGGCAGGCAATGGAGCCAGAACAGGAATTAGCAGTCCTTGTGGGTTAAAATAAAACAGCAGAGGCTGAAACAAAAGACAAAAGAAACTGCAAGATATAAACATACTGGCTGATGCCCATGTATTTCCAAGCCTCTGGCTCCAGCAGCGGCTGCTAGAAAATGGGTTAGAGGTCACAGATCTCCAACCCAGAAATGTGGGCCAATCATCTGTTTACAACACTACAGACTCTGCATGCATGTACTGCATGGCTGGGCTGGTATTCCAGAGCCCAGCCAGCCTGGGTTTCTAGACCAATAGGCTATCAAGTTCAGTAAATATAAAAGGGATTGAAATAAACAAGTGGAGCTCAGCCAGTTCTGCCAGTGCGACACAGGAAAGGAGCCATGGGCCAATGAGCACTGTCTGCCAGGCACTGCAGGCCTGGAAGGCTAAAGATGTCTGGGATCCCAGCAACCGATTCTTTTGTAAAGAAAATTAGTTTTATCAAACTAGCAGTCTGAGGGCAAGGATGGCTGCTGTGGGGTTTCCTGTCCCACCAGTGACTTTCCACCTGGGGACAAGCTCTATGAAGATTGCCAACCGAGAAGGCCACTGCCAGGTCCCTGGACCCCTGCACCTGCAGTCCTAGACTGACCATGTGAGGGAACTGAGACAGGCGAGCTGAGCACTAGGTGACCCTGGGGAACCCTACTCTCCAGCAGCAAGCATGTCCAGCCATCTCACCTGTTCCATCATCAAACACCTGAGGTGTCTGTGAAGCTACAAACGCAAGAGTAACTATCAGGATTGCAGCCTCACAACAGGGAAAATTGTGATTGTGCTATGTCTGAAGGAGAAGCCCTTGGAGGGACTTTACCAGTTTGACTGGCCCAGGCAGAAGAGCTGCAGAGGCCACCTAGCTACCCATTTGTGTGTGGATTACAAACAGCGCCCCTTTCAACAGTTTACAGTTTAATTGTTCAGTAATAGTTTCACGTTTTAATTAGAGTTGTGAATCGGGTCAAGTCAAACATTTGGGCCATTTGGGTTTGGCAATGCCCAGAAATAAATCTCTGTATAGGGTTTCACTACCAAAACCCAAAATGCCCCATCCTGAAATTACAGCCCTCCTTCACAAAAGATGTGTGCTGCAGAAAGTAAAAAGTATAGCTGGTGCTATGGGGAGGGGTGGCCAGGTGCTGCAACAGAACTGTGTCACTAATGTGGGTGGGTGGGCAGGTGGCTGGCAAGCAACCAGCAAGGGGCAGGGTTGAGGCAAGATTAACAGTAGAGCAGCAGCCAGGAAGGAAGGCTGTACCTGAAAGCGTGTCAGTCTGGCTCCTCCTTTGTGTGAGTGTGCATAAATGCGCTCAAGGCAGCTGACGTTGGTGCACTTTTAAATTGCTCCCAGTCCTCTAAAGTGAGTGTACACACTCATCTGCCAACAGGTAGGGGAGTCCGTGAATGCACCAACGGCAGTGCAATCAAAGTGCCTGTCTCTTTGCCCACTCTGACCTTACTGCTGGTAGGTGTACTATGACTGGACCATGCAGGATGACGTTACGTGGTTTATAAACCCCTCACATCAGTGCAGCAGGACCAGAGGTGAGCAACATGGCAGGTAGGTGTTTGTGTCTGAGAGACAGTGGCCAAAATCATGCGCATGCGCAAGTCACCAGTCCTGCACACGCCAGATCTTGGCTCCAGCTGCTCTTGCTCATGCGCACGATTTTGGCAGCACCTTTCAAAGTTTTTGCAACAGTACCGGTGCTCAGTTTTTCTTCAAAGATGCCAGGACTGATTCCCTGTGAGGATATCTGCTGAATTAACTTGTTTTAGGCCATGCTTATGAAAAATCCAGCATTGGGAGAGTGCTTGCTGGTAGACATGAGTTCTCATTACAGATGCTTCTGGTTAGGCCATTTCAGTCGGACCGCTACTAAAGAAAATTATGAAAATATTGCTAAAATGAGGTAAACTAGTGAATTTTCAAATATACAGGGCATTCTACTGTAACTTTTACACATGTATGTGCATAGAGGCACAAGACTAACATTTTATCCAAATGGAGGGAAGCTGACAGTGCCCTTTAACTTGAGAGCCACATATGTAAAAGAAGTTTGGCAAATCATAGTTTTTATTAGAAGGAAACATTTCAGTTATTCAATAAAAGGAATATAAAGCAGATATGAGTTTATTTATTTATTTAAGAATTTTACCAGGGAGCACACTGAGCAGAGTACTGCTTGATTCCAGGAGCACCTGGGGGAGAGGGACATTGGAAACAACTGACAAACTTTAAAGGGACAGTAAGAGACAGTTTGAGACAATTTACATAGCAGTGCAATCTAGGCAATAGTAGCAGGCATTTTGCATTTTATGTTTGACATTGACAGGCATAGCAGAGCAGTACTGAACACAATTTTTTATCACTAACAGAGCAGGCTAGTATATACAATTGATATATATAAGTGCAGTGATGTTACAATTTAGGATGCATAGGACAGCGTCCATGTGTTGAGTTGATTCAGTTAATATAAAATATTTTTGTTACAGTTCTTGGCCAGGAGAGACACATCAAGTCAAGGCTTGTTTCTAGGTGTGTCCTGGGAGCAGCACTGAAGTCATTCTGCCTAAAATAAAAAATATGCAATAAGCAATGCCAAGCAAAAGGGCGCAGACTGCAATATCATCGGGTAAAATACTGACCCGACACAAACAATGCCGCAAACAAAAGGCGGCACTGCAATATCATGGGGTAAAATACTGACCTGACACAAACAATGCCACAAACAAAAGGGCGTGCACTGCAATATCATCAGGTAAAATACTGACCTGACACAAACAATGCCACAAACAAAAGGATGCACTGCAATATCATCAGGTAAAATACTGACCTGACACAAACAATGCCACAAACAAAAGGCGTGCACTGCAATATCATGGGGTAAAATACTGACCTGACACAAACAATGCCGCAAGCAAAAGGGCATGCACTGCGATATCATCAGGTAAAATACTGACCCGACATAAACAATGCCGCAAACAAAAGGGCATGCACTGCAATATCATGGGGTAAAATACTGACCTGACACAAACAATGCCACAAACAAAAGGGCATGCACTGCAATATCATGGGGTAAAATACTGACCTGACACAAACAATGCCACAAACAAAAGGGCATGCACTGCAATATCATCAGGTAAATACTGACCCAACATAAATAATGCCGCAAACAAAAGGGCATGCACTGCAATATCATGGGGTAAAATACTGACCTGACACGACAATGGCGCAAGCAAAGGCGTGCACTGTATTATCATCGGGTAAAATACTGACCCGACACAAACAATGCCACAAACAAAAGGGCTGCAACTGCAATATCATGGGGTAAAATACTGACCTGACACAAACAATGCCACAAACAAAAGGGATGCACTGCAATATCATGGGTAAAATACTGACCTGACACAAACAATGCCGCAAGCAAAAGGGCATGCACTGCAATATCATCAGGTAAAATACTGACCCGACATAATCAATCAATCAATCAATCAATCAATCAAAATCTTTATTTAATCAGGCGAACATCATTGAGCATAGCTCATTTACAAGATGGACCTGAGTGGTCAAGAAGTGCAAGTGTTATCACATTGACAAGGGTAGCATAAACAGTAATACAATGACAGGGGTAACATAAACAGTAATACAATGACATAAGTGCTAATATATAACAATATACATATGTACACGCACATTAAAACTTTTAATCTATGAGACAGAAGGCAATGGGCACATCAGGAGTAATATGTAGATTATAGGACCTAGCAGGCATTTTGAGGGTGAATCTTGGGACTGGAAACGGAGTTTTATCAGCATATAGGAACACGAAAAAAACCATAAATAATGCCGCAAACAAAAGGGCATGCACTGCAATATCATGGGGTAAAATACTGACCTGACACAAACAATGCCACAAGCAAAAGGGCGTGCACTGCAATATCTTGGGGTAAAATACTGACCTGACACAAACAATGCCACAAACAAAAGGGCATACACTGCAATATCATCAGGTAAAATACTGACCCGACATAAATAATGCTGCAAACAAAAGGCATGCACTGCAATATCATAGGGTAAAATACTGACCCTGACACAAACAATGGCCAAGCAAAAGCGGCGTGCACTGCATTATCATCGGGTAAAATACTGACCCAACACAAACAATGCCACAAACAAAAGGGCATGCACTGCAATATCATGGGTAAAATACTGACCTGACACAAACAATGCCACAAACAA
Source organism: Neoceratodus forsteri (assembly GCA_016271365.2). Classification (NCBI taxonomy): domain Eukaryota; kingdom Metazoa; phylum Chordata; order Ceratodontiformes; family Ceratodontidae; genus Neoceratodus; species Neoceratodus forsteri. Next base: position 98,501,328 of record JADMNL010000023.1, on the reverse strand, counting down.
AGGGCATGCACTGCAATGTCATCAGGTAAAATACTGACCTGACACAAACAATGCCACAAACAAAGGGCGTGCACTGCAATATCATGGGTAAAATACTGAACTGACACAAACAATGCCTCAAGCAAAAGGGCATGCACTGCAATATCATGGGGTAAAATACTGACCCGACACAAATAATGCCGCAAACAAAAGGGCATGCACTGCAATATCATGGGGTAAAATACTGACCTGACACAAACAATGCCACAAACAAAAGGGCGTGCACTGCAATATCATGGGTAAAATACTGACCTGACACAAACAATGCCACAAACAAAAGGGCGTGCACTGCAATATCAAGGGTAAAATACTTACCTGACACAAACAATGCCACAAACAAAAGGGCGTGCACTGCAATATCATGGGGTAAAATACTGACCTGACACAAACAATGCCGCAAATAAAAGGCGTGCACTGCAATATCATGGGGTAAAAATACTGACCTGACACAAACAATGCCACAAACAAAAGGCATGCACTGCAATATCATAGGTAAAATACCGACCGACACAAACAATGCCTCAAACAAAAGGCGTGCACTGCAATATCATCAGGTAAAATACCGACCCGACACAAACAATGCCGCAAGCAAAAGGGCATGCACTGCAATATCATCAGGTAAAATATCGATCTGACACAAACAATGCCGCAAGCAAAAGGCAGCACTGCAATATCGTCAGGTAAAATACTGACCGACACAAACAATGCCGCAAGCAAAAGGGCATGCACTGCAATATCATCAGGTAAAATACTGACCCAACATAAATAATGCCGCAAACAAAAGGGCATGCACTGCAATATCATGGGGTAAAATACTGACCTGACACAAACAATGCGCAGCAAAAGGGCTGCACTGCAATATCGCAGGTAAAATACCGACCCGACAAAAACAATGCCGCAAGCAAAAGGCGTGCACTGCAATATCATCAGGTAAAATACCGATCCGACACAAACAATGCCGCAAAAAAGGGCAGCACTGCAATATCGTCAGGTAAAATACCGACCTGACACAAACAATGCGCAAGCAAAAGGGCGTGCACTGCAATATTGTCAGGTAAAATACGACCCGACACAAACAATGCCGCAAGCAAAAGGGCATGCACTGCAATATCGTCAGGTAAAATACTGACCTGACACAAACAATGCGCCACAAACAAAGGGCACTGCAATATTATCAGGTAAAATACTGACCTGACACAACAATGCCACAAGCAAAAGGCGTGCACTGCAATATCGTCAGGTAAAATACTGACCTGACACAAACAATGCCACAAGCAAAAGAGCGTGAACTGCAATATCGTCAGGTAAAATACTGACCCGACACAAACAATGCCGCAAGCAAAAGGCGTGCACTGCAATATCATGGGGTAAAATACTGACCTGACACAAACAATGCCACAAACAAAAGGCGTGCACTGCAATATCATGGGGTAAAACACTGACCTGACACAAACAATGCCACAAACAAAAGGGCGTGCACTGCAATATCATGGGGTGAAATACTGACCTGACACAAACAATGCCACAAACAAAAGGGCATGCACTGCAATATCATGGGGTAAAATACTGACCTGACACAAACAATGCCACAAACAAAAGGGCATGCACTGCAATATCATGGGGTAAAATACTGACCTGACACAAACAATGCTGCAAGCAAAGGGCGTGCACTGCAATATCGTCAGGTAAAATACGATCCGACACAAACAATGCCGCAAACAAAAGGCGTGCACTGCAATATCGTCAGGTAAAATACTGACCCAACATAAATAATGCCGCAAACAAAAGGGCATGCACTGCAATATCATGGGGTAAAATACTGACCTGGCACAAACAATGCCACAAGCAAAAGGCGTGCACTGCAATATCGCAGGTAAAATACCGACCCGACACAAACAATGCCGCAAGCAAAAGGCGTGCACTGCAATATCGTCAGGTAAAATACTGACCCGACACAAACAATGGCGCCAAGCAAAGGGCGTGCACTGCAATATTGTCAGGTAAAATACACAAACAATGCCATAAGCAAAGGGCATGCACTGCAATATCGTCAGGTAAAATACTGACCCGACACAAGCAATGCCGCAAGCAAAAGGAGCGGCACTGCAATATCGTCAGGTAAAATACTGACCTGACACAAACAATGCCGCAAGCAAAAGAGCGTGAACTGCAATATCGTCAGGTAAAATACTGACCCGACACAAACAATGCCGCAAGCAAAAGGCGTGCACTGCAATATCATGGGGTAAAACACTGACCTGACACAAACAATGCCACCAACAAAAGGGCATGCACTGCAATATCATGGGGTGAAATACTGACCTGACACAAACAATGCCACAAACAAAAGGGCATGCACTGCAATATCATGGGGTAAAATACTGACCTGACACAAACAATGCCACAAACAAAAGGGCATGCACTGCAATATCATGGGTTAAAATACTGACCTGACACAAACAATGCCGCAAATAAAAGGGCATGCACTGCAATATCATCAGGTAAAATACCGACCCGACACAAACAATGCCGCAAGCAAAAGGGCGGCACTGCAATATCGTCAGGTAAAATAACCGACCCGACACAAACAATGGCGCCAAGCAAAAGGGTGCACTGCAATATTGTCAGGTAAAATACTGACCCGACACAAACAATGCCGCAAGCAAAAGGGCATACACTGCAATATCGTCAGGTAAAATACTGACCCGACACAAGCAATGCGCAAGCAAAAGGATGAGCACTGCAATATCGTCAGGTCAAATACTGACCTGACACAAACAATGCCACAAGCAAAAGAGCGTGAACTGCAATATCGCCAGGTAAAATACTGACCCGACACAAACAATGCCGCAAGCAAAGGCGTGCACTGCAATATCGCCAGGTAAAATACTGACCCAACACAAACAATGCTGCAAGCAAAAGGGCATGCACTGCAACATCGTCTGGTAAAATACCGACCTGACACAAACAATGCATGCCCTTTAAAACAAAGAGCTTCCTTGTTTGTTTTTTACAGGAACATTGCACCCATAACTAATATAACAAACTCGGGGGGACTTAGGGATAGGGGAGTGACTCGGAGAGGAAAAATATTTTTTTTTTTAAAGAAAAGGCCCAAATGTTGCAGCACATGAGACCTGGGGAACCAAACCATGGTCCCAGATCTCCCATTCTGCCATGTGTTGGTGCTCAGCCACTCCACCATGGGATCAGCTCAACTAGAGCACCCCAGCACACAGAAGTATGATCCCTTTCCACAAGGCATACAGCAACAGATATTTAAATGATTTAACAACTTTTATAACCCCCCAGTTTTATAGAAGTTGTTAAATCATTTAAATATCTAAGTGTGCACTTAGATCCATTATTAAAATTTAATATACACATAGATAAGGTTACTGCAGGTTACATTCTAAAATTGGTTCTCTTTATCGGCTTTCTAAGTTTCTGACCAAAGATTCTCATAAAGCTGTTGCACAACATTGTTTGTTAAAAGTCCTAAATTATGCTTCTTTAATTACTGATGCCTCATCTTCTTCCTTTATTTCCCAGAAGGAAACATTATTATATTAAATTGGAAAGATTGTATTAATGGTACCTTCCCAGACATATTACTGTACTATTTTGACTAACCTTGAATGGCTAGCCATTCAAAATACCTATAAATTGACTGTGTCACGTTTACATTTAAAATACTACATACAGGTATTCCAACATCACTTCCAGCCTCTTTGGATATGTATAGCTCCTATATAGTTCACAGTCATCTACTAAGACCCAACTGACCCTTCCATTGGTCTGTACAAACTCAGGGAAAAGGTCCTTCGCTTATTGTGCTGCAACAGTGTGGAACCTTTCACCTGATGAAGTAAAGTCATCTTTATCAATCACCACTTTCTCCACTGTTGCTTCCATTCATTTTAAAAAATGAATGCTTGCTCCTGTGTAAAATGATGTGTTGACTGTGTATTGTGTTTAATGGTTGATTAATGTTTCCATGTTGTTATTTTGTCTGTTGAACCTACTGACTTCAGGTCGTGCTGCCTAAAATTGGGATCTTGTATCTCAGTGTACCTACCTACCTGCAGTTACAAACAAATAAATTAAATGAAATGAAAGGGGTATGGTAATTTCCTACTGCTGTTATACCCCTGTAAAGCCATGCGCTCTCTACACAGGCGTCAATATCATGCTATCTTTCTTGCACGTATAGACCGGTACTGCTGAGATTACAAGGACATTGGGTGACTTGCTTATGGTCACACAGTATGTAAGCGGTGACTGTGGGATTCAAACCCATTTTGATTTGCAGGTCAGTGCTCTTAACTACTACACTGCCTACAAACAAATGTTGGCTTCTGCACTAGCCAGAAATCAAACCCAGGTCCGCTGGTTGGAAAGCAACTTTGCTAACCACTACTCTACCAATGCTCTTATGATTCAAGACTTTCTAATATAGAACTCATTGTTCTTCTGTTTATGCATTTGCACTTTTGTTGTGCTGTACCTTTCTAAATTTCTGTGTTTTTGCATTGATTATTTCTAAACAATTTTAGCTAAAAAAAAAATAAGAGCTAACATACTTGCAGCTGACTGTAGGCTCAGGTGAATATTGTAAAGTTTTAGCATCTCAGCCAGACAGGAAGGAGAAGCCAAATCCAGAATTAAGCAATAATGACCAAAACCTGATAATTTCCTGGAGATTAACAACCACGGGGAGGTGGCCTGAAGTGCAGCTAAGGGCCAACCCTACCAGCCAGTCATTAATTGACAGGAATGATTGAGTTCTGAGGTCATTATTGCGATTATAATGTAATTGCAGTAATGACCTTTTGGTAGTTTTTTTCTTTACTGTTTTTCTTTCTTTCTTTTTTTTTGATTTTCTATTTTTTCTCCCATGCCGCCAGCCACCTGGTACCTCAGCCCAGTCATGGACCACAACTTTGTGCACGGGTCATAATGTTGCACGGCAGAATTATGCTGCACAAATTTATTTTATTTTTGTAGAGCCCCTCACATAGGGGTGTGCCCCAGACCCCCACTAAAGATTCCAACTCGGGGTCCAACTGGAGTGTGCACAGGTCTGGGTTTCTCCATAATGCTGTACGCCATTAAGTGTAATGACATTATGACCCAGTGCGCACAAACTTCCACCTCCAGAATGGTCGCGACTCCTCTGATACCCCTGGCTTAACCCCCAGGGTGGGTTTTGCAGCACTAGACTTCCCCAGTGCCGCAGACAACAGGATAGCTCGGAGGGCCAGCCTGCAGTCTAATTGAAGCTGTGGCGGGCTTCATCTAGGGCAGCTGGCAGTTGCTCTTTTCCTGGTTTTCTTGAGGGGGTGGGGACATGCATTACATCCTATGCCCGCCCCACCCCCTGAACGCTCTTGGCACTGGTCGCCTGCACAACCCCGCATCTGCCAGGGGTCCGCTGAGCGCTGGTCACACTCCCACCTTCCCCGGAGAATGACAGTAGTCCTCGGATGCTCTATCCTTCTCCCCTGGCCGGCCCTCCAGCCGCCTCGGTCTGTTCCTGAACACGGGTCACTGGCGTCGCAAGCGGAAATCCAACCGCTGTGCCAACAGGCCGCCTACCTGTTTTTCTTTCTTTGCAGCATGGTAACAGTTCAGCATGTCTTTAAGTCTGCTTGCCATGTGGCATCTGTTACTGGTTTTCATCTTCGGGAAGTATCGTGCCCTGCTATTTTGTAGGTTTCGTGGTAACTGTTTTGATGTAAAATGCTGATAAACTGGTCATTTTGGGGTTTTTCTAATATTTTCTGTGAGAAAAGTTTGTAGTTCAATCCTTCGGCAGTAACAGAAATGCTGCCAGCATGAATATATGTATGTAAACAGACATGCTGGGAGAAGAGCCAAGACAGCACATGAACAGTTGTGTGGTGGTGACCACGCTTGGGCATTTCTAAGAGATTTCAGCTCTGGTACAGCAGCCAATCAGTGCTTAGTTCAGCTCATGAATAAATAATTAGACATATCATTTTATATATAGTTTTCTAAGGAAAATTGTTTGCCTAGACTCAACCCGTAGCCTGTTTGGTTGGATCAGAGTTTATTAGGGAATGATGTTCCTCTTATGAGCACTTAGAGCAAATCTACCCCAGGGGAATTAGGTTATGTTGTGTTATGGCAGTCAGTCTTCATCTGAAAGACAACCTTAATCCTATAGGATAAACCTCAGCTTTAAATGTCAGTCTTTGAACAGTGTTTCTGATTGTCATCCCTCCACCCCGCTGGTTGCAAGATACATGATAGGAAATTGCCAAGTGAGTATGGATTCTACGAGCATTAAGAAGAAAAGGGAAGAACACGGCAATTGTTTCTACTATTGGTTGTCCACAACATAAATAGTGCCAGACAGTTCCCAGCATCCTATTGCTCTAGACAAGCATGAATCATTTAATCCCACTCAGCAGGTAAAACTGCATGGGTTTGAACACAAAGCCCAAAACATGCTCCAAGTGTTTTCATTTCTGCAGATACCTTTTCAGTGTAATCAGTCTAGTTTGTCTGAAGGTATTAGGGAGTCCTTTTGCCTGGCTATAACAGCAGTGCAGGTGGTTTCACCACCTGCTGCCCACATGGCTTGCTTTGAGTGGCACTGTTATGGAGCAAGGAAATGAACAAGAGGCTGGCACGCAGCAAGTCTGTTGTGCATTGCTCCTCGACCAGGCAGGCATCCAGACGCACGTGCATGAGTAGCAAAACTTGCCATGGCACAAATGCCTCCACAGGTGTACTGTGTGGTTTTATCTTTTTTGTTTGTTTGTTTTACTTGTGAGAATTAAAATTATAAAGCACTTAAAAGTAAAAGCAGCTCGACTGATGGATGCGATACAGAAAGCACTGATAGTTCCTTTACAGTTTATTTATCATGGATTATGGATAGCTGTGCAGAGAAGTAACATCTCATTTTTGGTGTGCATGGGGGATCCTGTTAGAAACAAGCCCTTCTTAGACTCTCCACCTGGTAAAATATGTTTCAGATAAATACATTTTACCCCTCAGAAACTTTTGTCCATACCTCTCAACTGTGCCACATTAGGAGGGATGTCCCTCAATTACCCACAGAACTCTTTATCCATAGCTCTCAACTGCCCCACATTAGGAAAGCATCCCCATTTTACCCCTCAGAATCCCTCAGTCCATATCTTTCAACTGCCCCACATTAGTTCAAGTTCAGGTTCAAGTTTATTGCAGGAAAACTCCATTGAGCAAGCTCATTCACAAGGAGGTCCTGAAGCATTTACACAGACATGTGGACATGACGTAAAAAGGTATCATTGTCTATAACTGAACAAAGTGCATACAAAGTTCACAAAAGGCATTTCATGATAAGACACAACCAAGTAGAGCAAGGTCCAGTTAGGAGAATTTCTCTTTTATGTTCAGGCAATACAAGAGAAGATTTGTACATATAACTCAGATAAGGGGCAGTAAAAATGGTTAGTGTGCAAGGACAAGAGAGAAAGGATAATTAGGCAGGAGGTAGAAGATTAAAAGAAAGCATGGATGGCTGGGGTTAGGAAGAGTAGGGGAGAAGATGTGAGTAGGAGGTCAAAGGGCAGGTGAGCAGAAAAAGGAATCATATCATTTAGCAACTTTAAACCTTATGCTGTCTATGCAGTTGCAGTCCTGGCTTGGCCAGGACAAGGAGCAATCGAGGTAACGTGACTAGCATAAGGGTGGGGAAAGCTTAGTAGCACCTACAAATATCTTTTATTTTAGATGCAGCTAATGCTTTATAGCGATTAATTGAGACGATTTTGGTTAATTTCAGTATGGATTGGAGTTGGTTCCAAAAGTAGGAAGGGCAAACAGAAAATAGCTTGTTGGCCAAAGGTAGTATGAGTCCTAGGGACAGCAAGCAGGATGTAGTCTGATTCCTGAGAGGGTATGCACTGCAGGAGATGCAGTTAAGACGTGTATGTAGCTCGGTAGTTTGTGAAGGAGTATCTTATGGTCCAGATACCAGCATGGAGCAAGTGTCTAGTGGCAAGTGAAGTCCAACCAACAGCTCGTATACAGATCACAATGGTGAGTTCTGTAAGGGAGCTGGTGATGAACCATAGACACGGTGGTAGAGAACGCCCAGCTTACTTAGGCTTGAGACTGCAGAGAGGAGGTGTAGATGAAATCTCCGTAATCAAGTAAGGAAGAAATGTGGCCAGGACAAGCCTGGTTCGGTTTGCAAGAGGAAGAGAGCCCTGTTTCTAAAAGAATCCTAACCATGCTTTGAGCCTCCTGGATAAGTCCTCAATATGGTCATTAAAAGAGAACTTATTGTCTATCCAAAAGCCAAGACATTTAAATTTGGGAACAACTTTCAGGGTTCTCCAATGAGGTAACAATAAAGTCATTCGGTGGGGACGGGGAGTCATGGAGGTACTATGGGTAAAAATCATTGCCTTAGTTTTCTTGGCAGTTAGGAGAAGCTTGGCTTTAATAAGATTGTTTTCAAGCTGAGCAAAGTCAGCTTCCAACACATCACTAACTTCTGATAGAGTTGTGCCAGAGGTAAACAATACAGTTTTGTCCGAAAGAAGTGCAGGCTGGAGTTCGTTATGTAAGAATCAAGATCATTGATATACAGAGAGAAGAGGATCAGGCCTAGAATGGAGCCTTGGGACTCCCTGGCAATCGGCAGGGAGGCTGAGAGAGACCATCAGCTTTGACTTTCTACATCCTTCCAGAAAGATAACTGGTAAACCACTGTGCGGTAGATGGAGTGGCACCCAAATTAGTAAGGCAGGTAATTAGGAGGTGATGGTCAACAGTATCAAATGCTTTACTGAGGTCCAGGAAGACTGCACCAGTAATCTTCTGAGTCCACAGCAGAAACCTGGTCATTAGTGACTTTAGCCAATGCTGTGTTAGTGCTGTGTTTAGACCTGAAACCAGATTGTGCTGGGTTTAGGAGTGAGTAGGTTTTAATATGATGTTTTAGTTGGATATAGATCAGCTTTTCAAAACTTTGGAGAGGATAGGCAAGATAGAGATGAGACTGTAATTGTTTGAATCGTAGGATCTCCTGATTTGAAGAGGAAGAATGTGGGTGGATTTCCAGCAGGACGGAACTGTGGCAGAAGTGATGGAGAGATTGAAAATATATAGATGGGGCAGTGAGATGGGCAAAGCCTAGTCTCAGGCAGAAAGGTTCAAGTCCATCGTCCCCTGCACTTTTCCTGGAATCTAGGTTAAGGAGTGAGTCTTCAACTTCTTTATAGTTAATCATGCACAGCTGAAAGGGATGGGATGGGATGCAGGTTGGAGGTGGAGCTAGCACAACTATTCACATGGCCAGCATAAGGGGAGAGTCAAAGCTAGTGCAGCGGTGACAAAATGGGAGTTAAGTTCTTCAAGGATTTGGGAGTTGTTTTCCACCACCCTACCATTGGTGAATATCTTGGTGGAATAGAGGGAGCAGAGGGACGGCCATATAGATTTAAGTGCCTCCAGATTTTGTGGAGTTCCCATTAGCCTGCTCCAGGGCAGTGATGTAAAGTTGCTTTTGCAGCACAAATGCTTTTACACAGGCATTCCTAGCAGTTCTAAAGGCCCACCAGTCTGCAGGGCTCTTTGAATGCCTAGCCCGAGCCCAAAGTTTGTCTCTGCTGGTAAGCTGCCTTGAGATCTGGGGTAAACCAGGGGTGAGAAATGTTACGCACCCTGACTTTGATAAGGGGACATGCTTGTTTACCAGCATGGTAAGGTTGTCATGTAAGGATGGAGACAGCTTCATCGGCAGTTTTGGCAAGATATAGATCTTGCCATCTGACCTACCCAAGTCGGAAAGAAAACTGCTGCATTGAACTTGCAAGGACCGCTTAGTTCTAAGTTTGACTGTTGGTGGGTTTTAGTTTATATCTTATGCATACAATAACACCGTGGTCACTCACATCATTATGAAACACTGCTGAAGTGAGATTTTATGAGGATGAGTGGTTAAGATAACATCTAAGATGGAGCTATTGGCAGTGTTAGAGGTATTGTCCCTGTGGGTTCAATAACTAGCTGTGCAAGGCCAAGCTCATCACAGAGGGATTTAAGGCAGTGAGATTTTGTGTAAGCCAATCCATGTTGAGGTCCCCTAGGATTATTGTTTCTGTGTTCGCAGCTATGGTTAGGGATTTCAAGTAGGTTAAGGATTTCAGTATCACCGGACAGCGGTCTATAGCCACCTATAATAGTAATGCATTCAGAAGGAATGGTGAAGCTTCAGAGAAACAATCTCAAAATATTTAGGCTTAGATTTGCAAAAGATATCGCTAACTACATACTTGGTTTTGGCATAGATGACCTCCTCCCCATTTTCCCTATCTGCCCTAAATAGTTTGTAGTCCAGGAGAGTTATTTGTTTGTCTGGATTAGTCTTTTAGCCCGACTCAGTAATAATGATAAGATCCGGGTTAGTATGTGTAGCCCATGCTTGAAGTTGGTCAGATTTTTGGTCAGGCTCAGAATGTTTACCAACATCATTTTTGTACCGGGCAACTGCAAAATCTGAAGAAGAAGTAAGTTGAAGGGCCAGAATTTAACTCTACATTGCCTGAGCAGAGAAAGAGTAGCGATAGCATTTTCTTTAGGAATTTATCAAGAATGAGAAGGCTTTTTCTCTGGACCGCCTTTGATATGTTGTCAGGGATGTAAGTTTGGTGCAGGAGTAAGTAAAGCTGATTTGATAGTTTAAGTGTAACCCCCTGCAAATGGGGGTTCCAAAAGACTTCCAGGAGCTTGCTTGAATGCTCCAAGCCTGAATGGTGTTTGGCGTTTAAGCCATTTATCAGTGAGTGTTTTAGAGCCTCTGTACCATCTTTAAGAGCTGTCTGCTTGCAGACATAATTAGTTTGTATGGGGACTGTGTGCTTCTCTGCTTGAGTACCACTCGAGCTGCTGCCAATTCACTCCATTTTGGAGTCACTAGGAGTGCAAAGGGAACCTATCTGAAAGATGTAACTGTTTGCCAGAAATCATTTAGAGTAATAATGAAAATACAGTTTGTCTAACCTGCTTTCTTTGCAGTCAGAACTGTGTTTGCCTAGTTCCCATTCTAGTTTTGAAATGCTGAACTGGACCAATCAGTGTGGGTTAAGGTAGCTCTAAAATGGTGCCTTGGACGAATCAGAACTTGGACTCGTAATCTGAGCCAGCCACAAGAGGATTGTATGGGCAGTGACCTGGGAGATGTAGTTTGACTCGCGCCTTTTGGACCAACAGGGGCAGTCTTTGTGAGTGACAGCCAATCCAGCCAAGAACTGGGAGGAACTCAAAGGAAGTGCCCGGTTTTGTCTGCTGGAGTTTCAGTTGAGCTCTGGCAGTGAAGAGGAAGGAGCCCTGTGCTTTTTTGTGCAGTTTTAGTCGGAAACGTGTAAGGCCCAGAGTTCGGTCTGCAGCTTGTGTAACTGCTTGTTAGGACTGAATCCATCCTGTGAAGAGAATCAAAGGATATCTGAAGAGTAGAAACCAGGCTCACCCTGTAGAAGACTGGAGGAATTGCTGAAAATTACACTCGGTCTGTCAGGAACTGAATCTGCTGTGTGTTCTCCTGGGTATTGTGCAGTAATTGCGATTGGGATAGAGAAGCAGCCTGCCTGGTATAGTACTTTCTTTTACCATATAAATGTGTGAGGAGGCTTGTGTAGCTCAAGTGAATCCTGCTGCCATTAAAGGACTTTTGCCTGTTACTGTTTACCATATAAATGTGTGAGGAGGCTTGTGTAGCTCAAGTGAATCCTGCTGCCATTAAAGGACTTTTGCCTGTTGCAGTTTGCCATATAAATGTGTGAGGAGTCTCGTGGAGCTTAAGAGTAGCCCCGCTGACGTTGAAGGACCCTATCTTGTTTGGAGGTCGTGAGTATAATTCAGAGTCGCTCCCGTTGAATTGCCACATTGAATCCAAATGGAATTACTGTACTGCTGACTGTTTAACTAATTTTTCTTTTCTCTGTGTGAAAGGGCCCCTACCAGCTGCCACAGTTTGGACTAGCCACTAGGGTTGGGTACCCAGGGACAGTAACTGGTAGGGATAGGCCTGTGCACAGAGCCATAGGTAGATGAGTAAAGTGATAAGCTAATTAACCTGATTTCCCTGTCCTCGTTATATTCCCCTAAATAAATCAGAGCTGCTTGTTTCAGCAAAGTTATACTGCCTGAGGTATTTGTCTATGTTAAAGTATTGTACTGTGATTGTTGCACTGTATCTGCTTATTTTAAGGGTCCCAAAGCCTGAACCAGTCCTGGGGGTAAGTGTATACTGTGAAGGTAATTCTGATATACTGTGTGGGCCACTAGTGGGAAGAAGGGGGTTGCAGTGTCCCAGATGGCTGTGACCAAGTTAGTTTAACTATTGCAAACCCTGACCTCTGGGTGGAGGCACCAGCCATCGGATCCAGGCCCCTCAACCTGTTAGTGGCAAATCAGGCAGGGGTAGTAGCCTCTGGGATAGCGCCATCTAGGGTTACATAAGGTAACAAGGAGAGAGCTCAGATAGACATAGGTGATGGGAAAAGGAAGGAAGGGTAGAAGAATGGGGATATATGCATGTGAAAGGTGGGACAGTGAAAAAGGGAGGTACAGTGTGAGGAGGCAACATGGGATGTAATAATGGATTCAAAGACTGAATTAGTGCCTGGCACTTCATGGTGCAGTATTGCAGGTGGTACACTGTTGCCAAGAATTAGAAATAAGATAATGAAGCATGCCAAGGGGTGGAGTCCAAAAATTAGTGTGGGTTGGATGGTACTACTGAATGGATACCAGGAGCACAACCAGGCACCCTCCGGATTCAATGGAATTAAAAATAGTAGCGTAGTAAATAATAGTGCTCAGTCAAATGAAAGGATATGGAAAAGGAAGAAGAAAAAAGAAAAAGTAAATAACAGACTAGATGCTGTAGTGCTGCTGCTGCACATAGTATAGGCTAAGTAGATTCAGCACTAATAAGTAAAGGCCAATGAGAGGCAGTCAAGGAGAGCCAGCTTTCTAGGAGGGATGACCTCATCTTACCCCTCAGAACCCTACTGTCCATATCCATCAACTGCCACACATTAGAGGGACATCCTCATTTTACTCCCTCAGAACCCCTCTGTTCATACCTCTCAACTATCCCACATTGAGCGACATCCCTCATTTCACCCCTCAGAACCCCTCTGTCCATATCTGTCAACTGTCCCACATTAGGAGGGATGTACCTCATTTTACATCTCAGAACACTTGTCCATACCTCTCACTAATAATAATAATAATTTTATTTATAACGTGCCTTTCCAAGACCAAGGCACCTAACAATTTAAGAACAGCTTTTATAAAATCCAATAAAAACATTGCAGCGAAAAATCAAAATCACTTCAACAAAACTTCAGTTCTCCAGAAAAACTTTTGCCACAGAAAGGTTTTTAAGCCTGTCTTAAATACCTCCACAGTTGTGTACACCGTAACCGATGGGGTAGAGAATTCCAAAGGGTGGGAGCTGCATAAGCAAAAACTCTTGAGCCAGATGATTTCAGATTCACCCTTGAATCTCTAGCAAACCCCGTCAGCCGAAGTGGAGTGATCGACGCAGGGCAGTAAGTCCGCCCAGACCATGTAGTGCTTTGAAAGTCAGTAAACCTACTTTAAAGGTGATCTGCCACCACATTAGCAGCCAGTGCAATCCAAGGCAGCACCAGGGTAATATGGCAGGAGCTATTAGAACCTGTCAAGCCGGGCTGCTGCATTCTGCACCAGCTGCAGGTGATGGATTTCAACCCCAGAAAGCCCTAGATAAAGGGAGTTGCAGTAATCCAAGTGCGAGGACACAAAGATGTGGACCAAAGTCGGATGGTCATCAGACGGAACCAGATGTTTCACCCTAGCGATATTCCTAAGATGGTAGAAGGAAGTCTTGATGACAGCTGACACCTGCAATGTTGGGACAGTCTGTCATCAAAAATCATCCCAGGTTATGCACCCGCTCAGAGGTCGGGAGAGAACGCCACCAAGATCAATTCCTGAAGGCGATCTCAGCACCCAACCCCCTATCTGATGACCCGGTCCACCACCAATACTTCAGTCTTTTCCGAAGTTCAACTTCAGCCAGCTAGAATCCATCCACTCCTGGATTTCTTTCAGGCAGTTGTTAAAGACTAGAGGGCTCCATCTTGGTCAGGTGCAAAAGAAAGGTAGAGCTGGGTATCATCCTGTAACAGTGAAACCTCAGCCCATACCTTCTACAATGTCTCCGAGGGTAGCATATACACTGCAAATAACATGGATGACAGCACAGAACCCTGAGGCACCCCACACGACAAAGCAGTTGGACCTGAAGAAAAAACAAATACAAATCTTTGTGTTCTTCCCATGAGAAATGATGTCAACCATCTGAGGACAGCCCCTGACATTCCACAAATATGCCTCAGGTGTCCTATCAACATCATGTGATCCACAGTGTCTAAAGCTGAAGAAAGATCCAGAAGAACCAAGATGGAACGCTCTTCCGATCTCTCGCCATCAGGAGATCATTACACCAACTAATGCCTTCTCAGTACTGTGTTTCTACTTAAAACCAGACTGGAGGGGTTCATAGATGTCATGGATGGTCAAAGGTCCTCCAGCTGTGCTGCCACTACTTTCTCAATCACCTTCCCAACAAAGGGAACTTTAGAGATAGGTCTGTAGTTTGAGAGACAGTCTAGGTCCAAGGTAGCTTTCTTCAAGAGTGGTGTCACCACTGCCTCTTCAGGGAGCTAGGAAACTTCCAATTCCAAGGGCACCAGACTATCTGTGCCAGGACCAGGCCGATGATATCACTACAAGCCAGAATTAGGGAGGTCGGACCTGGGTCCAAACTACAGCACATAGGGCCACACTCTGGATAATCCTCATGACATCCATGAACTCCAGCTCGACTGAAGGAACTCCAGGAAAACAGGTACAGTGACCCCAGACAGATCAACAGCAACCCCTAGAGTGCACTGGCTGCAATCCCACCCTGATATCAGCCACCTTATTTGCAAAGAATCGAGCAAGCTCATCACACTCTAACTGCGAAAAGGCTTCCGAACATGCAGGCAGGCTGGGTTGCACAGTCTGTCCACAGTTTGAAATAGCTGAGCTGGTCGATTCCGAGCAGTCACAATCTCCCTGGACAGGAATTCTGCCTTCTTACGGGTAATTGCAGCTTGATAGACTGAATGATGGTCCATCAATCTAAGGCGGTTGGCATCAAGGGCAGACTTTCGTCAGCAGCGCTCTAATCTTCGCCTGCCTCCCATCTCTCTCAAAGTCCCATCAAACCACGGGACTTGGAACAAAGGGAGAAAGGTCAAACACAGACTGGAGCAATGGATTCCAGAGCCATCACAACAGCTGTATTATAGGCTGACATGAGGGTCTCTGGATCATTGTTTGCTCAACGCTGGGGACGAGAGGTCAAGGACCGACTCAAGGCCATGGGAATCAATATCCATAAAGGGTACCTAACCATCTCTATAGGGTAAGCCTTCTAGGGGGTGCTAAACCAAACCCCACGATGTAGTGACCAGACCACTCAACTGGTTCCACCCCCATGTCAGATGCTTCGATCCCAAGGAGGAAGATTAAGTCCAAAGCGTGTCCATGTTTATGACAGCAGTGGAAACCACCTGTATAAGGCCCAGTGATGTCATTAACTGGAGGAAGTGTTGCCCAAATTGAAAGAGTTCATCATCAACCCAGGTGTTGAAGTGGCCCAGAACCATCAATCTGGGTGACTCAACGCTATGTCAACAACGTCCGCCACTTCCTGAAGGAATCGCTTCATCATCGGAGTGACGGTAGATGAGATTGATTCATAGCCTACACCTGCTACTACTGTATACTCGAAGGACTCAACCACCTCAACTACTACCCCTGTGAGGCCTAGTTTGGTCTTGAAACAGACCGCTACCCCCAACCCCCACGATCCAATCTCTGGTGGTGTATCACGGGTACCCAGCTAGAGTCATAGCCTCCACAATGGGGCTAGAATTTTCATCCAGCCAGGTCTCGGTGATGCATGCCAGGTCCACCGTACCAACAAGATCTTATTCTTAATGGACCTGGCATTGCAGAACACCACCTGAGTTGGACGAGCCCATGGGATGCCCAGGTCATCTGCCTACTACATTCAGTAGTGCCTTGGGTATGGACACCAGACATGGGGAACCACTATCTGGATTCCATTTCACCCCAGGGCATCTTCTGAATCTAACCACCCCAATTCAGTACCCCATTACATCCTCTACTGTTCAGCCCCGCCCTCCTCCTCTCCCACACATAATCCAGTGCTCTACAGCACTGCTAGGTCTCAAACTGGAGAGAGGGGTATAAAAGGCTAAGGGCATGAAGAGTGGAGGATTGTAGCACACAACTGTGGGGTTAACAACCAACACATCTCTATCACAAACAAATTATAAAAAATATAAAAATAAAAAACAATCGTAATCCCACCCAAACAATAATATCCAAAATTCACAATAACAAAACAAATTAAAATAAAACAAAAACCCACAATTACTCAACTAACCCACCCTGTATAAAAATACAAATTAAAACACTGCCCTATCTCCTATTAACTAATAAAACATTCCTCTACTTAAATCTGGAGCTGTTGCGTATCCCCTCACACACATATAACATACAAAAGAAAAATGGTTTTAATGAAACTTAATAAAACTTACCCTCCCCAACCTCTCACAGCGGGGAGAAGTGTAAATGGCACTCTCACTGCCCAAATGAACAATCAGAATTAAACAAAATAACATATGAATATTATTTTTTTACCTCCTCCCCAGTCCTCTCACGACCAGGCAGATAGGGTAATTTGCACTCACTGCCAAAATAAAAATACAAGCGACAGAAATAAAATCACATAACTTTTAACATAGATAAAAGAAACTAAACCTAGAAACAATAAATATGGATGCCAAGGTCTCACATTAGGAGGGATATACCCCATTTTATCCCTTAGAACCCACCTATCAATACCTCTCAACTATCCCACATTGGGGCACATCCCTCATTTTACCTCCCCAGAACCCCTGTCCTCATCTGTCAAATGCCCCATACTAGAGGGATGTTGCTCATGTTACCCTCTCAGAACCCCTCTGTCCATACCCTCAACAACTGTCCCACATTAGGAGGGATGTCATTCATTGTATAAATCACAAACTTACAATGGAATGTTTCTCTCCCATTAGTTTTTGTTTTTTTTTTTACTTTTTTTCTCCTTTGTAGGCCAGTGTCTCTCTATTGAGACCCACCTTCCCAGCCCCATCTCCCAACACCATAAAAGCAGACAGTAAGGTACATATGGCGGACAGCAGAGGGCAGTACAGGCTAAAGCATTTCCAGGAATGATAGAATCTCAACTCCTCTGCAGCCAAAGCTATGGTGCCTGCACAGTCAGTCTCTCTCCTTATTTAGTTTCTCACACAGGCTCATATTTCTCTGGCCAAATGGAATGGACATTAATCTGGTTTGCGTCTGGCTTGAGGTTGCGCAGACTGGCCTTGAAAAAATAAACAGAACTGCACAGAACTATAAAAGCAGTAAAATACCTCCTGTAATCAAAAGAAAAAAAAATAAAGCAGTCTTTTGTGTTTTGAAATGCAAACATATAGTTATCATATTATTATTATGCAACTATGTGCAGATTAACATGTTTTTTATAAATGATTTGAAAAAAAATATTTTAGAATTTGCTGTGTTAAAATTAGAACCAGTTTTGAACTCTAACCATAATATGCTCATCCAACCACAGTCTGAACTGGTGTAGGGGCTACTGGTGGGAGCACCTAATTCTGGGCTGTCTCCAAATGCACCTGACAACCCCTACACACACACACACACGCACAGACACACACACACACACACACACACACACACACACACCAGGCAGGTGATACATCTGTGTGGCTCTGTATAGGTGAACATTCTCTGACTCTCCAGGCATCTGGAAGTTGATAAGGAAGACCAGCTGACAGGGGTAGCAATATGAATACCGCATTCTCATAGGATACCGTGAGCACCACTATTAAATGGTAATGCCTTAAAACAAGTTTTTCCCTAAAATAATGTGTGGAACTGTCTCTGGATGCCAAACAAATTTCCCTAGCCTTCTGTTTGAACCAGTGTTAGCAGTGAAAGGCATAGGCAGTGGAGATATAACACCTTGAGAGAGCATGTGTCATTTATTTAAAAGTTATTGTCCAGGGCTGACGCACTGAGATGAAGCTTGTTTCTAGTGCAACCTGGGGATGGGGTAGGATGGGGGACAACAGTTAATGCAATTAGTTAAGACCTAACTTGAGGTCTATCATATTTGGCAAATTCCAAAAGCTGGTTCACTGAACAGGCTTCTCAGACACAACCATTAATCTGCTGTCTTAACCTTGACTATGGCTGAAGCAAACATTGTGGTGGTATAAATTGTGGTGGTTTTAAGAGCAGAGCCAGGTTATCTTGTTTTCTCAGAATTTTTTGAGCCTTCAACAAGTTAAACTGTGTTAGAATTTAAAGCTTAGTAGCCTGGCTAACTTGATTTAAATGTAATTGAACTGAATGCTGCACTGAAGTTCTCTGCTTGCCAATCTCTTTAACTTAACTGTATTCTAACCTAAAGTCTCTTAGCCGGAAAATTGCTTAAAACTGAATCTCCTTTTGCTGTGTTTAAACAGTTTGTGGACCACAGCCCTGCTAATCTTTCCCTTGCAGCACTTCTGCTCCCATAGCAACTGCTGCTCCCTGTTTAGCCCACCTCCCAACTTAGCCCAGTCCCTCCCAATTCTTTTTGTCCTCTTGTGCAATACTGGGTACCTCCCCTGCCTTTGTATTAAAGTTTCTCTCTGTCCCTCTCTCCCCAAAGGATTCCTTCCCTTACTGGACATGAACTCAACTTCACTTTGAACTGTGTTTGTGGTTCAATTCTCCTGGGCTGGGGCGCAACCGCCCACTAGCTTCCCCGACTCTCAGGTATCGGAGAAGATTCATCGGAGACTTTTAAATTGGTGGCTTTCCTCCTGAGCACTCCCAATTAGCAGAATTGCTCCCCAGCCCTGAGCCTAGAACTGCAGCCAAAACTCAGTTCAACCGCAGCACTCTGTGTGCTCCTAAACTTGTATCTTGGTCTGTTTTGTCCCACCCAGCCACCCCTTTCCTTTGTTAAATACACTTTGGTACCAAGGGATATATCCCATCCTTCAGGTTTCACTTCACCCTCTTAAAGGGCTTGTACCTCTTAAAGGAGAAAGAAACTCTGCACACTCCACCCTCTCATAGGGACTGTAACCTTTATCCTTCATGGCCATTGTTCTCAGCTGACTGGCTAGAAGACCAGCAGTTCACAACTGACTGGCTAGAAGACTATCGTCCACTCGATAATTCTTACCAATTCCTCCACCCATCCTGTATCACTGTCCTTCCTATACCTGCAACCCTGGTGCTAGCCCTAACATTTAACTACTCCACCACCTCCCACCGTTGACCAGTTACACTTCTAAGTGTTTGCCCATCCCTAGTTCACCCCTGAGTACATTTTCAACCTGCACCCAAGGGTGTGATCACTGAGATCATAGGGTCATAGAAGTTTCAAGCAACAGACTAAAAGTCCTTATAGCGCCATTTCTTCAAGTTAAAATTAGTAGTCCTATCTTTATAATATATGTCCATCCTTGATTTAAAGGAATCCATGTTTGGACTCTCCATACTATATCAGGGAGCTCATTCCATGCTGATATCACCCTCTGGCTAAAAAGTTCTTCCTTCAATTTAGGTTCCACCTAGTGCAAATAACTGTTTGCTGTGCCTTCTACTGCTGCCCCTGCTGAACTTGGGTATGAAATTCAGTTCCTGCAACAATTTTGGATCACCCATAGCTCTGAATAGCATACATATGTCACCTCCGGTCCTCCCATGGTGCAGTGAGTATAGATTTAATGCTACTAGTCTATCTTTATAAGGATTGTTTCTGAGTGAAGTAATAGCTTTGGTGGCTCATCTCTGGACCCCTCAATTCTGAGAATATCTTCTTTCATAGGGGACCACACTTGGACACAGTACTCAAGTGAGGTCTAACCAAGGCATCATAGTGGCATTAGCACTTCCCATCTCTACTTAAGATATGTTTTAATATGCAATTCATATTTTGGTTTGCTTTCCTAATCTGATTGTTGCAATGCGTACTAAATTTTAAATTATTTGTAATTTTGACTCCCAGGTCTCTCTCTCTCCTGCATCACCAATAATGGATCTGAGTCTAATTTATAGTTTTGTTCCATATTATGTTTTCCTAAATGCATTATTTTGTATTTAGAAGCATTGAACTCCAATTTATTTATCCTGGTCCATTCCACAAACTCATTTAATGTCCCCTGTAAAAGGGTCCCATCTATAACATTATCCACCTCTGATCCAACTCTACAGTCATCCGCAGCTTATATAACCATATCTTGGGAGGTTTAATTGTAGGTGGAAATATACATGTTAAACAAACATGGCCCAAGAACCGATCCCTATGGCACCCACTGGTAATAGGTGCCCAATCTGAACTTACCCTTATAGCGACCCTCTGTCTTCTTTCCTGTAACCAGTCAGAAATCCAATGAATTATGTTGCTCTAACTTAATCATCCTAATGTATTCAATAACTCCAAGTGAGGCAGTTTGTTGAACACCTTGGCAAAATCCATGAAGGCCACATCCACGGAATTACCTTTATCCAGTTCCCTGTTAACTTTCTCATAAAAAACAGGAGATTAGTTTGAAATGATCTTGATTTGAAAATCCATGCTGCAGAGGATCTATTAACCCTGTTCACCTAAGAAATCTAAAATATTTTCTTTTAAGATACCTCAAATATCTCCCATGATAGAAGTCAGACTTACAGGTCTAAAGTTGGATGGTTCTGTTTAAGCCTAGATGCCTAGTACCCTTGGCTATCTTGGTAGCATGTACTCTACTCCATTATCAGGTCCCCACTGGACTGAAGCTGCAACATCATCACTTCTTTGCTGGGGCACCACTGCAGCCTCTGCAACCAACAGTGTCCCGCAACCACCCCTATTATCCCGCCTAGTCCTATGATATCCACTTCAAAAATATCACCCCTTATCATTCTAATTCTGCCCTACCTCTCACCCACCTGTCCTGTCAACTATCTGCAAACCCAGAAATCAAGCCTTTAGCCCTACTTAAAGCCCTCAAGTTCCTATTTATATGGAATTCCTTATTACTCCTACTTATCGTAGGAAACATTCATCCAAACTCTTGACCAGTGCATCTTCCCCAAACTCACAACACTCTTCAAGGAGCCATTAAGCTGGCATCTTTCAACATTAGAAGCCTGCACAAGAAGATTGATCTCCTTCAGGCCTGGGTAATCCAAACACAGACCCGATGTGCTAGCTCTGACCAAAACTTGGCTCTCCACTAGCGTGCTCGACAGTATCATCCACCTCGATGGCTACATGATATTTGGGACGACAGGATTGGGAAAATGGGTGAAGGATATGCCATCTACCTTAGAGACTCCTCCATAGGCACATTTTCCTAAAATTGACACTGGCAGGAGCTCACAAGCACTTGTGTTTAAGTTACTCCTTGGGCAACACGAAAAACCTCACAATCATCACTTCTATGTTCCCATGTGACCACCCAGGGGTCTCACAGCAATTATCGATTATCTATCGAACTTTACCCCTTGCACTGAAATAATGCCTCGGACCCCACTGTAAATTGGCTGGCACCTGAGGCCGACGCTCATAAAGACGCTACTGCAGCCATTAATCTGGCCCAAGTTGTGACCTCCTGATAAGACGAATCCCAGGACGGGTAATTGTACCTGCTAGACCTCATGCTAACCAACCGCCTGGTAGAATTACTGGTACTGAGGTTCTCTGTGACCTCTCAGTGACCATTCTCCCATCATCTGCTTCAATAAATCCCAAACTACCAAATAAAATGACATAACAGGGCTTCCTCAAGAAAGGACAATTAAATCAGTTTCTAGCCCTTCTTCATAACCATAACTGGTCATTACTGGACTCTGCTCCAGTGTAGATCGCACCCTGGATTACTTCATTGTTAGTTTCAATTCAGCCTGTGACATCTTGCCCCTAAAAGCAAAAGAAAAAGCTGTGAACAATCCCTGGATTTCTTCCTCCCTCCTCACCCCTTTCACTAACTTACACACCTTTTACTTTAAAGCAGTCCCCTAGCTCTGCCAAAAATACCTACTCAAGGTTCTTGGCAAATCACGTCAGCAGTGACTCCCTGGACCTTAAATTACTACACCTGGCACTGGACGTGTCCCTAATCCCCCACACAAAAATTCTGAATCAGTCACTATGTCTTGGACAATCCCTCATGCTGAAAGCTGCAGTGGTGACCCTATCCACAAGAGTGGAGATAGAGCCCTCCACCCCAACTACTGCCCAATCTGCATCCCCCAACACACACTTCTTATCCAAAGCCCTGGAATATTGCAGAATAGCTCTTGGATTACCTGCAAAGCACAACATTCAATGCTCAGTGCAACATGGTTTCAGAAAAAGTCACAGCACCACCTCCGCTCTACTTGAATATACCAACTTTATCCACAAAGCTCGATCATGGAGCCTACTTTGTGGGGTCAGTGTCCACTGACCCCACAAAGCGTCTTCAACATGGTACATCACCCCTCCTCATTATCTCCTCAGTACCATTGGGGCTTTCACAAAGACCTTGGTTTGGTTCAAAACTACCTAGAAGACCAAACCCAGCAGGTAAAATCAGTGATACACTATCTCCAGCCAACCCGTATGCTCAGGAGTTCCCTAGACTCCATCCTGGGCCCTTATTACTCAGCCTCTTCCTGAACTGCCTCCCTCAAGCCTGCCCTGGTAATCTACTCCTTTTCTGCGGATGATGCCGTGTTATTCTCCAGCCACCGGACCCGCATTCTGTAGCTGGCAGCCTACAAGACAGTTTTCAGCTCTTGAAGTATGGTTCACCAACACAAACTTATCATGAACTATAAAAAACAAAGTCCACACTTTAGTTCCCACCACAGACTAAAATCTGCCCTGCTCACCATACTCAACAACCTCAGTGTCCCGACTGAACAAGTCCAGACCTTTAAGTACCTTGGTGTTACACTGGACAAAGCTCTATCAGACACGTGTCCATCAACACTGTCTCCAAGGTGGTAAACTGTAGGCTAGGGATACTCTATTGGCATAGAAACAGCATACCCAAAGAAGCACTCCTAACTGCAGTTATCAGCTCTATACTCAATTGTGCATTATGGCTACTCATTTATGGTGCTGCCACCCAAACGGCCTTAAAAGAATTAATACCGCCTCAACAAAGCCTGTCATCTGGTCTCTGGTTCTCATAGCTGCACACACACATGCAGTTTGTACTCCAGAACACACTGGTTGAAACCTTGAAAACAGGATCAAGTTTCATACCTGTCTATATGCAAATAAAATCAGCTTGGGCCTAACTCCTCCCAGCTCCAGCACCTTCTCACAGGCACCCTTTCTTACACAGCACCAGGAGTGCATCTAGACATGCCTTCCAAGTCCCTTTCTGCACACCTTGCATGCCCAATGTTCCTTTAGCTTCTGAGCCAGCTGGCTGAATGATTCTCCTATAGCTACCCTAAATGTACCCAAGCTTGGTTCTTTAAGCGTCTCCTTAGACAACACTCTGGTCACTGTGCAGCTTCTGTGACTGGCCCACTTAGCACCCCTAACCATCCTATCCTGTCCTCCCCTTTTCCCTTCCTGCCCTACCCCCACTCTCCTGTCCATGCCTGCCCACCCTGTTTTCTCTGCCTTCACCCCTGCATTGTATTCCTAGGCCTGCCCCAGCCTGCCCCTGTTTGATTAACCCTCTCTCCGGTTCTTCCTCCTAACTGACAAAACCAGCTTCTGGTTGCCCATGTGTCTCTGCCCATTCTTGCCAACAAAGCTGGCTGCTCACTCCAGCTTGTTGCCCTGTCAGTCAGAAGTAAGAATGTAACTGTGTTACCTATTTGCTCCCATTAATGATATCTTCCTTAACTACTGCTTATTGTCTAACCCCCCATCTGGAACTATGCTTGTAATCAGTGTTATTTGAACTCTTTATTTTCTCTCTCTCTGTAATTATTGTATTGTATTGTACTGTATTGTTCTTATTTTTGATGTGGAACCTGTGTAAAAGAGTCTCTGACTCATAGTCACTGTAAACCGAGATTTCAACAAATAAATAAATCAATAAATAAATAAAGTACTATCAATCGTCATATTTTTTAGTACGAATAATTATCATAGCTGGATGTGAATCTCCCATATTCTCATGTGTATAAATACTGCAAGTGACTTTGCTCCATTGTTAAGAATTTTTTTTTTTCAAATTGTTTAACCAGGTGAGACACACTAAGCTGAAGCTTGTTTACAGGTGCAACCTGGGAGCACAGAGAAGTTAGGGACTTGCTCAGGGTCACACAGTATCCAAGTGGGGGCTGTGGGATCAAACCCAGGTCTCCAGATTTGTAGCTCAGAGCCTTAAACCACTGCGCTATACTGCTATATTGTGTAATTTTGCTTATATTTCTAATAGTTGCTTTTCCTTATACTTATTAACCTAGTTTTATGCAAATGGCACCTATTGAAAACTAGCCTTTGGCTCAAAGGGAATTCATGTTTAAATGGTTTTAGTTTACTACTACTACTGCTAAAACAGTAAAGGTGCAAAATGAAAGTAGCACTGCCTTCACATCTGCTAAAGCTGTCACCATCATGGCATCAATGGCATTGGGTAGCCACCACTGAGATCTTATATTTAGAGGGTTCATCATGTGACACACCATTTGCTATTACATTCCATTGAAATTGCATCAGACACTAGCACATGGTGGTGTTATGTCATGCAATGACCCACCTAGTTCTTAATATATACAGTCCTTACAATAGTCACATGCCATTGCCTATGCCCTGCCTGTAAGTGCATTGCTGAAAGTGTTTCCAAAAATAGGTGGGGTGGGTGAAGTCTCCCTGGGGACTAGGGAAAAATGCAGACCTGTTTTCTCACATGAGGACCTCCCATATTATTGGACCTCTGACACCTTGAACCAGCTTCCAGCTGTCATCATACTCGGTCCTGTGGGAGACTTAGCAGCTGGAGCACCCCATGCTGAAGTGTATCAGAAGCTGGCGGACAGACTAGGTACACTCTGAAAGGGGCTTGTGAGGGTATGCATAGTGTCAGTATAGGCAGAGGGGTCTAGGTTCTCCTGGATTAGTGAGGTACTGGGGTCGTACAGTGGATGCAGACAAAACATCCTCAGAAGAGCATAGGTGTCAGCTGTGATTCGTCAGTTGCTCTCCCTCGTGCCAGCGACTTAACGCTCAGATATGGTGATCCTGGCACTGGAACAGAGAACAGAGGGCATAAAAATGTGTGTTTTGTCAGCCCAGTGGCACAGTGGTAGGGCTACTACTTGCCTCCCTGGTGACCCAGGTTTGAAGTGAATTTAAGTCTCTGTGGTCAGCCAGAGAGAGAGAGAGAGAGGATAAAACATCCAGTGGACTGATCCTCTCCTGGAGTGGGTGGTGGTTACTGCACCACCCACAGTGCATTTGACATCTAGTGGAGGCTAGGTGTTACTGCAGATGGAGACCAAGAAGAGTGAGGTATGTCAATGGACATGACACATCACTACATGTCGACTTTCTTGGGACAAGCCATAACAGAGGAAAACAACCCTGCCAGAGCAGGGTGACGGATCCCCAGCCAGACCTGGAACCCCCAACTGGGTACCACATGGATCCTGTCTCAGGAGGGGGGCAAAGGTCACACTGTGGGAGAATGGGGTAAACCCCAGAGGTGGATGGTGGGTTAGGTGACTGGTCTGGGAGGGCCATCCAGATGGGGCTAGCATGATGGAGGTAAAAATCAAGTGATTAAAAAGGGGGGTTATTTTTGATGTAAAGCAGCAGTGCAACAAAAATGTTTTCTTCAGACGTTAATTTTAGCTACAGTTAGTTAACATATTAGCATATCTATCAGATCTGCTGCTCTAGGTACCGTTCATGCTGTGGATGAGTTTTTATTTTCCTGATCCTAACCCTGGCCAGGTCTACAATGCTATTTCTAAACCAAATGTGGCAGCCATCGCTTATCTTGAGAAAAAATAAATTAAAACATTTATAAAATACTCAAATCTGGGTGGAAATAGAAAAGTTTACCACCAAATAAAACTGGAAGATGCCTGGAGCCTTCTCTGATGAAACAAAGGTAGGGTCAAACTGATTAGCTGAATTTTATTAACTGTTCCTTTAATAGCACTTTCCTGTATGTATATACTTTTGAAGCACAAATGTAAGCTTTGATATGCTGTAAATAGTTGATATAATAAAAGTCAGAATGCAAATTTCTTGACAGTTCAGGACCGTTAAAAACCCAAGTGGGTGTTTAAGTAGGTAATCACTTCAAGAGTCTTGATAGAACCAAAGTACTGTCTTTTAGCTGTTACTGAAGAAGGAGGACGGTTATTTATTCCACAATATAGTAACATAATTCCAAATAGCAGTATGCTTCAGTTTATAAAATGGCTTCAAAAATGTTGCATTCTCATTGGTGGGCACAATTTCAGGACACAGTCCCAGCAAAACGGGATTGAGCCTCAAATCATGTCAACAGTTTAAGTAATCTAAAGTTCAATGTTCTACTGGATAGACTATTTCCTTAGTAGGGTGCATGCTGATTTCTTATAAATTTTACTTAAACTGAAAACTTTAAAAAATATAACATTTGGACAAAATATAGGTTTTACTTCATTAATGTACTGAGTTTATTGCCTACATTCTTTATTACTGAAAACAGTTCATAAATCAAAATCCTAGTCCTCTAGATTTCATCTCATTTTACTGCTTTTTCATGTTAGATTCTCTATTTGTGACATCAAAATCATTTCCATAACAACAGACTGTGATGTGACAAACAAAGGATTATGACGGAAAAAGCAGGAGGGTGAAATTAAGTCAGGGGACATTAATCCTGTTTTTATGTAAATGTGTTCAGTTGTAAACCAGGAGGGAGGAACAAACATGAAATACATGAAGCAGAGCTGGTCCGCTGTGCAGCGGTAGCGCTACCTCTTGTAGGTCAATGACCCAGGTTTGGTCCGGGAGGAGTGGCATGGAGCTCAAAATTAGCCTGCCTTAGTGGTGGCTGAGGATAGGGCATGAGGACCACAAGAGAACAGTGGCAAAGAGGCAGGTGTTCAATGTGCCACATACAGAAGCATGTGTGGTGCATCATTGACCCTACTGTGTGCACACTCCATTGCGCCAGTGGGGAGGTAGACAAGAAAACTAAGGAAATTTTACAATAATTGAGTGTTATGTAATCAGTAACCCATGTCAGGAATGGGGTTGTGCAGAATTAATGCGCACACCAGGTGCTGCATTGTGAGTCATGGGTGGAAGGCTGAGTGCCTTCAAACACCTGTGGAAGAGGAAATCTGTCACTTTGTACACTCAATGGTAGCATACCAGAAATGGAGAGAGAGAGCACCTCCAGCATGTATTACATTTCTGATTTGCTGTGGGGCTGGCATGATACTTAGCTAAGACAGAGACAACACTGCACTGATCGGTCCCTCAAGATGAAACTTACAGGTCTCTAGTTTGTGATTTTCAGGCGTGACTCAAACTGATATAAGAGTCTGTATAGAAGGCATCTTTTGTTTTGTTAAAGCTTGTCAGCCTGCTCATACATGATGATTTGCATACCCATCGTGCTGTGTGTTGGGCCATAGATTGTATGCGTGTGGTTTGGAGAGATCGTATCATAGGGATCATAGAATTAATATGAGCCAACACTGGCATGTGCCCATTATACAGCTCACCCTTTACTCAAGCGGTATAAGCTTTAATCGAACTTACAGAACAATAATTATTTAAATGGTTTTTAAAACTGGTCATATTTACTACCCGCTACCTCTGGTGGAAACTGATTAAGCAATAGGCGACAAGTTGTTGATTTATCGTGTAATAATGTCACTCTTGGGGTGGGTTGAAGCACGAGGTGAAGACTATTCCACCACCCCAGGAGTGATGTTATACACAATAACACACATCTTGAGTGCTTTATTGCAATTATACAATGGCTCGAAGCCAGCAAAAAAATATTTAAAAGGTTTAGTAGATTTTTAATGTGGCTATATAACTTTGAAGAGAAAAAGAGCATGAGCTCAAAAATCAATACAGTGATGTTATTGTGTAATAACATCACTGTCTCAGGCATACATTGACCAATCAGAGTCCAGGTAACTTTCTTGCCATTGTATAATTCCACTTACTCACCACTCTGTAAAAATCCAGCTCTTGTTTTAGTATTGTATATTTGGCCTTTAACTGCATATCATGAAGTCTTGTGACTAGATTATTGTCATTTAACCTTGCCCTGAAACTTCCCAAAGATCATCATTTGAAAAGGCACTGTAGACAAAACACATACCTCCCTGAATCTCCTCTGCTCAAGAGAATACATATTGAGGTCCCTCAACCTAGCCTCATAATTTTGGTCTTTCAATGTTCTTATCATTCTTGTAGCTGTCCTCTGGACTCCCTCAATCATTTTAATATCCTTCCTAATAATAGACACAGTGAACTGTGGGTAATGCTTAAGAATATGTCTCACAAAGACCTCTACAGCAGAAGAATCACCTCCCATGTATCAAACAGTTTGAAAACTTGCTCCCTTCTCTCCCTCCCTATCCTTTATGGATACCACATACCACACCTCTTCTCTGGTACTAAATGTTTCTGGCATGCTACCTCCATCTGTACTAAATGTCTCTGGTATACCACCTCCAACTGTACTGAATGTCTCTGGCATGCTGTCTTCAGCTGAACTAAATGTCTCTGGTATGCTACCCCCAACTGTGCTAAATGTTTCTGATATGCTACTGCTGACTGTACTAAATGTCTCTGGTATGCTACCTCTGACTGTACCAAATGTCTTGGGTGTCTACCCCTGACTGTACTTAATAGCTCTAGTATGTTACTTGACTGTACTAAATGTTTCTGGTATTTTACCTCTGACTGTACTCAATGTCTCTGATATACTACCTCCAGGTGTACTAAATGTCTCTGGCATGATACCTTTAATTGTACTGAATGTCTCTGGTATGCTGCCTCTGACTGTACTAAATGTCTCTGGTGTTACCTCTGACTTTATAAATGTTTCTGGTGTGTTACCTCTGACTATATTAGATGTCTCTGGTATGCTACCTCCGACTGTACTGCATGTTTCTGGCATGCTATCCTGACTAGTATTAAATGTCTCTGGTGTGTTACCTTGACTGTACTAAATGTCTCTGGTATGTTATCTTGACTATACTTTTTTTTTTTACTTTGTTTTATTTCCATTAGAAAAGTTTTCCACACATAAAACATCCATAACATAAACAGTAATAACAAGAAAGTTGCTTGACAATTGATACATATGATTACAGTTAATATTTTTACCTTAGTCATTATTAATTTTTAATTGGGTGAAATTTGGGTTCTTAATTGCATTTTGTTTTAAAAGAGGTAGTTCCTCAGAACCTCCCCCTCATATTATACAGCACTTCTTCCCTCCAACAGTATCATGGCACAATGTCAGGTCTATATTGTGAGATGTACAAAACCTAGCTACTCCAGAGCAGCTCAAACTGCTCCTGCCTCTTATTTACCACGGTTGTGAGCCTTTCCATTTGATACACTCCCAGCATTAGTTCATGCCACTGACTCAATGAGGGGACCTCCTCTGTCAACCATTTTCAAGCAATTGCTTTCTTGGCCTTTAGGAGACATACCAGAGTATTTTCTTTGAATTTGCATCTCTACACCCCTCTGGAAAGTTTGTAAAAGAAAAATCAGGTGTGAGCTGCAGGTTAGTACCATGATCTCCTCAATGCCCTCTGTAACTCCTGTATAAGGGCTGGAGTCTTGGACACATCCAAAGATATGCCATGTGTAGCAGGTGAAGTCCCACATCTCTCCAACACCCTGCCCCTCCCCTTGTAGACATTTGCTGTAATTGCGGGGTCCTAAAAAGTGAAGGGTGACCTTCAAGAGAATTATTTCAATCTTAAAGAGGCTGTACCCTTTATGTATGAGCTTAAGGTGTCTTTCCACACCTCATCCTGTACAGAGATCTAAGTCCCGATTCCCAAGCAGCTCTCATCTTCTGTATAGAATCATGTTTAATCAACATCAGTTCAGTATATAAATATGATATCCTATGCTCTAGTGAGGCTCCTTCCAGGACCTTGCCTACATTCTCTATTAATGTGGGGACAGGGAACCCTGTCAACAATCTGAGAACTGTGTTCTGATAACATTTCTTACTTGAAAAAATCTGAACTGTTCTTGGGGTAGCAAGTTATACTTTCCCTGCAAGTTGGCAAATGGCACCACTACATTATTTTGATAAATTGACTTAATAAATGTAATCCCAGCTGTTCCCACCTGTGATAGCCATTATCCAGGCGAGCAGGTGTGAAGAAGGCCAGGTAATGGAGAGAGAACAAGAAAGGGCTTCCTGGTGAATAGATTCGCTGAACTTATTATAGATCTCCAACAACTTAATTGGAAAGGCTTTGCCTGGAGTTCAGTGGCCAAGCAACCAGCTACTCCCACTTCCTGAGCTATATAAGCAATTCTTCTCAGCCTCATTGTGAAGCATTTTTCTTTGCAGCCGAAGGCTCTGTCGGTTTGTCCTCTGAGCTGCTTGGGCTGACCTCCTCCCCCTTTGCTACTCCTGCTTGTCTCTGCTGGGCTTCTGTGTTTATGTTCCTGCTTCTGGTTTGTATTTTGCCTTTGGCTGCGTGTGCTTCCTTCCTTTTTTGGGGAGGGCTTTGTTTTCCTAAGCTCTAGCATACTGCTACTTAGAGCTCCTGCTACTGCTTTCAGTTGCCTACAACTGTAGCCTCTGCTGCTATTTACTTTAATTACTATTGTACACAGTGCTTGTGTTTCACACTGTGCTCACCATACTCAAACTACTGCAATGCAACTGCAGTCATTATCTGTGTGTTTCAGCTCAGCCATAGCTGCTCCATGTTTCATACTCAATTCTTTTCACCTGACACAGTTTACTCTGACCCTAGCTGTGCTGCTTATTCCTGCTCTCATTCTACTTGCAGCTTCATTGCACTGCCTGGCTACACCTACTTTCAAGCATTATCTCCTGTTTTATTGCAGTTACAACTCTGAGGTCAGCCAACTAAGCTCCTGCTGAGGCTGTTAATATAGCTTGATATTAAAATTGCCTCTGCCAAAAATCCTCAGAGTATTTGTCACCTTGATTTGGCTATTCATGTCTGGCTGACTTGCCCCAATTCAGTGCTGTTAATGCTGTACAGTATGTTATGCAGACCTCTGTGCAGGTCCACCTATCACTACTACTGCTTACTGACCTACGTGAAGGTCCACACTTGCTTACACAACCATTGCTCCTTGCTTATGCAAACCATTGCTTCATGTCTACTGCCATCCCTTGGCTTCAGCCTCTGGGATTCTGCTGCACTCAATCTGCATTTGACCTTGCAAGGTCTCAGCACTCAATGCTCATCACGATCTCAGCACACTGTGCTCATTCAGCTCACCAGTTTTTCAGCTCTTAATCACTTTCTGGGGCATGCCATCCATTCTATTCTGGTGCAGGATTCCTGCAGCCGATGGTCTCGCTCTGCATTTAGTCCATATCGAGTGTGTCCAGCTTGGGGTGGGATCCCTTCTCACCTGGCCCATAGCTGGGAATGTTCTCACCCGGGCTTGGCTTTAGCTGCCTGCTATGCGACAGCAGCTCCTGGTGTAGAATTTAAGACTAGCAGTGAAGGGTGGAAAAGTTACCTCCTTTGGCTCTAGTGTTCCACTATAACAGTAAGCCATTGACTTCAGTGGTTTCCCTAGCGAGGCACCTTCACCGCATTCTCCCTCGACTGCCTCTGGTTCACCTGGTTTAATTTAGGGTGGGTAGGCCAGGTGAGTGCCTCAGTAGTTGTTGCTGTCCTCCTGCACCTTGGTTGCACGTATTGTTGCAGAGTTTTCTCACAACCTTCCATGGCATTCCCGCTAGAGGTTTGAGTGAGAGCCTTCCTCCAAATTGGAATATTTTCCACCTCTCTTTAATTAGGTTTTCCAAATTGCAGCTGCAGGGCTGTCACTAACTAAACTATCCCAAGCCTGGAGGGAGGCGACCTAGGCCTTGCATCCCCAGAGATTTCCTCCTCATAGGGTTTTCTTCTCTCCTCTGTTGCCTCAGGACATAACACTTAGTCAGCATAGTTGTTTCTCCTAGTTTCTTTAGGTAGGTTCCGCTGTTGGATGGAGGTGGAGGATGTTCTGCCATTCCTCTCTCCTTAGGGGATCTCCTAATCTCAATGCAAACCATCAGTATCATGCTACGAAGCCTGGGTATTCATTACATTATCCAACTGAGCATCTCATTGCATTATCAAACTGCCTATGCTTCTCCACTACTGCATTACAGTTACTGCTCCTATGTCACAGTTGCTGCTTGCTCATATGCTTCGTGTTGCCTATTTTTGGTGATGATACTACATTTCTTTTGGGGATTCCTAAGGTACCTTTAGCCATGGAATCGTTCTGTGGCACCTCTGGGGTGGAACCCTCTTTGAGGGTTCCTTGCCTTCTACCCCTACAGGGTGGTAATTCCTCTGGAATAGAGAGTCGAACGGCCAAAACCAAACTAACAATGTTGCACAAGCATAACACTATACTGGCTGCATAGGTCAGTGAATTGGAAAGGCTTTGCCTGGAGTTCAGTGGCCAACAGCCAGACATTACTTCCTGAGCTATATAAGCAGTTCCTCTCAGCCTCATTGTGATGCATTTTTCTTTGCTCCACCATCCTCCCTCCTCCTCCGGCAGCAGCACTTTCTCCTTAGGGGTTCTAAAGGTACCTTTGGCCACAGGGAATCATCCTGTGGCACCTCTAGGGGTGGAACCCTCTCGAGGGTTCCTTGCCTTCGATGCCCTACAGGGTGGTAATTCCTCTGAAATAGAGAGTGCGATCAGTCAAAACCAAACTAACACAGTTGCACAAGCATAACACTATACTGTCTCGTGAGGTCAGTGAATGTATTAATAGTGTACTGGTTGGTAGTAATATCCTGCATTGGTATCCCCAGGGAAGCCAACAAGATTTTGTTTAAATTTGTGAGATCTTCTCCCTCACTTCCAATTGTTTCCATTTGGCCTCATGTTGTGGCTGTAGCCAGTAAAATATTGTTCTAAGCTGTGCAGCCTGATAGTAGTTTTCAAATCTGGCAAGGACAGACCTCCCCAATCTTTGGTAGTTGTAAGGTAGAGTAACGTATTCTGGGCCTCTGTGCGCCCAGATATATCTGGATATTTTCCTGTTTATAGCTCTAAGGTAATTATCCAGAACAGTAATAGGAAGGGTCTGGGCTAGGTAAGGAAAATGGAGCAGCAAGTTCATCCTGATTGCATATACCCTTTATAATAAGGGCAGTGGCAGTGCCTTCCACCTCTCAAGATCTAACAGCTGCTGTTTCAGTGGGGTGTAGTTTGCATCAAATAGTTTGGTATGGTATTTACTAAGTGCACTCCAAATATTTCAAGATATCTAGACCTCATCTAAATGGGGAAGGACTTTTAATGTGGGTCAAAGGCTCATACTGCAGTAGTAGGACCTCGGTTATATAGAGGATAATGTATGGACATCAGTGGTTAACCACACTATGCTAGCGTCGGTGGTTACCTTGGCAGCTTATGTTAACCTCGAGGCGCTGGCTCAAGAGGTTAATCAAAGTACCATGGTAACCCGTGACAACACATTGTGGATTGACTACGTCTTATACATTGTCTTTATAGTGTATGGGCATCGTTTTTGGCACATTCCTCAGCATAATCAGAACTCTGAATACGAATCAGCCTCTTACCTTGTTAAGATGACGATGAGCTAATCAGTATTGTGTGATGAATAATTAATATTTATTTACTTAACTTTATTGTTTCACATGTTGTGCTATAAGGAATCAGGATATTAAAAACACATGCTCAAGTTAACACTAAACCATGGGGGATCACTTTTATTTTATTTTTTATGTTGCGCTGCACTGCTCTCATGCCATGGCCGTTTCAAGGCCGCTGATCAATTCTTGGCGCATGCCCTGACTGTTCCGGTTGTTAACCTATTGATGTGATGTACCATCGATGGGTTAACAACATCGCGTTTATCACATCAGTGGTAAAACACTGTTATAAAAGGCAGATTTCTACCTAACAACGTTCTACCATACATTATAGAGGTATTAACTATGTAGCCTGCCACTTTACTAAATACCGTCAGGATCCGCACAGGGAGTTACCTCAACTATACTAAGTGTTTCTGGTGTGTTACCTCTGACTGAACTGAATGTTTCTGGCATGCTACCTCAGACTGTACTTCATGTCGGTTGCTGTACACAGTACTGCTATTATCCTTGAATTATACTAGCAAAGTTTTGGTGTACAGTATCTAATGAACATACCTTTGTGGTCTCAAAAGCTTATATACTTAAAACTATAGGCAGCACATTAAAACTACTTTCTTGTTGAAAACTACCTACCCAGAATTTCTAGGGGCATGGCCAGTCT
Organism: Neoceratodus forsteri; assembly: GCA_016271365.2. NCBI lineage: Eukaryota > Metazoa > Chordata > Ceratodontiformes > Ceratodontidae > Neoceratodus > Neoceratodus forsteri. The sequence continues at coordinate 98,466,626 of JADMNL010000023.1, read as the reverse complement.
TTATAATAGCTAGTGTGGCTTCAGGTGATGCCCCAGAAATTCCTGGCAGGCATTTCTCATGCTAAGAAAATTATTTCAAATTTACAAAAGCAATACTATCCAGCCTGTGGTCACAGTTTTTAAAGACGTTTTCATACAGTATGTCACAGTACAGTACACTTTTGTGTGTTAACACTACCACTGAGACCACCCTTATGGTTTTAAGCATGGTCTCATGCATATTCTTAGGGTATGAGAAGTGCAAACTGCTGGTGCGTGGTTCTGATAGCCTAAGGATGTAGCGGTTACAGTGGCAGCATTAATATACTGACCAAGCACAATCAATAATATATTAAAGTTTAAAAACTTCTCCCAAACATGGCTGTTTCAGGACAGTTGTGCTTAAGACACTTTTCCCAGAATAAGAGTGTCTCACGTGCAAAAGAAATGAGAGCTGTGGTTGGCGTGCCTCTCACTCTATAGTGCACTTTATAGCTGTATGACATCAGTACAGTAAGATGTTACATTGTCAATCTCCATGGCATGGTAATTGATTTAGGTCCTGAAATAAAGTCGCATAGTAGAGGTAGACTTCTCAGGGCGATCACAGAAAGAGCGCACTGAGTGCAGTGTGCTCCTGGGGACTTGCAAATCCTGCTGCAGAACCAGAATCCTTCAATAAAACAGTGCTTCCAAGCCTGTGTTCCCCGGAGGCTTCACATCCAAATTGGTCTACATTAAGAAATTCTCAAATTTCAACCACACCGATGCATAGCCCCCCACCTGCCTTAAAGTTCTACATGTCAACTTCTCCAATCCTACAAAATAGGATAACTTAGATAACCAATCTTTAGAGCTCGGAGGTGTCTTAGCCTTCTTGTTAAAGAGACTCACCAAGTTTTGTGACCAGCGATCTTTCAGACAGTATATCACACAAAGGCTAGGGGGACCTGGATAGAATCAGGGTGCCTGGACGATAGACAGCATGGATTCATCCAGGGAAATCGTGTCAGACAAACCTGGTGGAGTTCTATGACTGGGTGACAAGTGCCTTGGACCTGGGTAGACCAGTGGATGTCCTCTTTCTAGACTTCAGCAAGGCATTTGACTCTGTTCCTCACATGGGCCTGTTGGATAAACTAGGAGAGATGGGGTGGAAACCAGATGATCTGATGGATAGGCAATTGGCTCCAGGACCGGACCCAGAGGGTCGAGTTGGTGGGATAGTCTCTTCCCAAGGAGGGTCATTAGTGGGGTCCCACAGGGATCAGTCCTGGGCCCCTTCTGTTCAATGCCCACGTATCTGACATAAGGACAGAGAATCAGGAGTGAGATGAGTCTCTTTGCAGATGACTCGAAACTGGGGGCGGTGGTGGATGGGAGGAGGGAGGGTGGCCCTGCAGGGGACCTGGAAGCTCTGGAAAGATGGTCTAGAAAGTGGAAGCTGAGGTTTAATGCAGGAAATGCAAGGTACTCCACCTGGGGCTAGAAACCCAGGCCAAGTGTACACCCTGGGAAATACTACAAGTCTCAATGGCTGAGAGGGACCTGGGGTGGTGGTGGATGTCAAGATGAACAACTCTGAGACTTGTAGGAGGGCAGCAGCCAAGGCCAACAGGATGCTGGGATGCATCGCTAGGATCACCTCCAGAGGAGGAGTGATACTCCCTCTGTATAACTGCTTGGTGAGGCCGCACTGGAGTACTGCGTGCAGTTTTGGAGGCCGTGACTTAGCAGGGATATTAACCTCCTGGAGAGGGTCCAGAGAGGCAAACCAAATGATTTGGGGCTTGGGGAACAGGACCTATGAGGAGAGGCTCAAGAGCTAAATATGTACACTTTGGAAGAGAGAAGGGACCGGGGACATGATAGAGGTCTTCAGGTACATGAAGAGGGTAAATAGGGGAGGAACAGTGAGGTGCTTCAAGGAAGGAGGAGGGGCCACTAGAGGGCATGGGTGGAAGCTGGAGGGAAGATTCAGGAGAAAGGAGGAGGTGCTACTTCACTGAGAGGGTGGTAGAGCCATGGAATGCACTACCTAGGGGCTGGTGGAGGCAGAGACAGTGGAGGGGTTCAAGAGGGGTGGGACAGGTACAGGGAAGGGTTCAGGAAGCAAAATCCAATGCAGCAAGAATATCCGGAACTGGGAAGGAGAAGCCAGAGAAGGCGAGGGACAGCAAGGCCAGCACCCAGGGTGGGGCTGACTAAACGAGCAGACACGTGAAAGACGTTAGGCCTATTCTGCTGGCATTTTAGTATGTTAGTATGTTAGTATATGTTGCCATGCTGTCCACGCGATGAAATGCACTGTTTTAAGTCTTTCACTGATTATTTCTCCTGAAATTAAAGTTTTTGTACCCTAGCACATTGTGTCTGTTTTTTTTCCTCAGGCTGGTACTTCACGCACGCGCAGAGTGGTGAACACTGATCGTGATGCAATGCCAGGGACACAGAATTCCTCCCACGCTCATCTCACATATCGTGACATGCCTTAGTAGTCTGTGGCAAAGGTAGACTGCTTTCACTTTGGCAATTATTCCATCCCAGCACTGTGTAACATTTTGTTCAATTAAGACAGGGAATTGCCTGTTTTACCTAATCGTGGCATGACTCAAAGGAGTTCTTATTTGTCATTTGACTGAATTTGTGTGAGCATACAGGATTCCTGTGATGGGGCATTCATATGTGTTGTGCTATGCTTGTTGCCTGGGTGCACATTTTTCACATTTGCAATTATATAGACTGCAAGCTGTTTAGTAAAGTACAGTACATGGTGTGGGATAACACATTGAGATTTCTGCATAGGTGTTATTGTGCTGTGCCAGTCATTGTGTTGCAGTGCAGTGTTGCTGACCTGTGCTGGTGTTAGTGTCACATACCCTTTGTTGTCAAGAAGTCCCAAAATAATGGTACTGCGGCACCGAGGCCCTGCTTAGCTGGTCACAGAATTTTCCTATTCAATAGCCCCTATTTCACATGTGGCTAGCTGTCCATCTGTGTTGTAGGGTGTTTTTGCTGGTATTATGCAGTGGCTGTGTTGTTCCTGCCTGTAGTGGACAGTATTGTGTTGCTGTATGATTTTCTTTGTTACCTTTTGTTATCGTCCTCCTCCATAACAGTATTGTGATAGGCTGTGCTGATATATGGTTACTTGACAGTGCTGGCACAGCATCATACTGTGTTGTGTTATCTGATCCATTGTCTTTGTTGCTCCAGTAGTGTTGTCCACATCACAGTGGTGTTATACTGCTACAACTCCACATAAGTGCCTGTTGTAACATGTATCCCACCAGGCACTGTTCTTTTCGCATCTAATAAAGACATAAGCAGCACTGGAAATGGTGAACTACTGTGTGGTGGGTGACTGCAGAAACAAGCCCTCTGCCACCATATCGTTGTTTGACTTCCCAAGTGAGACATGTCACCATCTCGTTTTATGAAATGGGTGAACTTTGTTCTTATGGACCATGAGTGGGAGTGGAAGTCTGCTTCTGCACCCACAATCTGTTCAGTTAATTTCACAGATGATTGCTTCACAAACACAATGCAGTTCAAAATGAAGTTTAGTAAACACTTGATACTAACCAAGGCAGCCATTCCCACCATACCCCATTCACCAAAGCCAATGGTCACAGATAATCCATATAAATGTGTCTGTGAAGAGAGAGAGAGCCATGATGGTGTCCAGAAGCATCATGGACGCAGCACGAAACTTATGGCCTGTAGAGTAAGGCATTTTATGTTGTTTCTGTAGTTGTGATGCATTTATGTTGCTTGAGTGATGTCTTGGTTCCACGACATTCACAAGGGTTCAGTATTTGATGTTGTCCTGCTGCGACCATCGTTGAGTGCATGTCACTTGAATAGCCATCAGTGCAACTAATGAACATGCAGCCTCCCAAAGTCCAGAAATGAATTGACATCAATGTATGCTGCATGATGTTCAAGTATCAAATTTCACTTGGCACTCTAGTGCAGTATGGGTAAGCTAAGGAAAAGATCTGTGGACATGGTGTGAGTGAAACTGCGCCCCCAACCCTGTCCATACAGCATTTGGTGTTGATAGCAATGACCAACAGTGGCAAGACCCATAGTGGTTATTCATTAGCCACTGTGATGCAGCACTGATCTGTTTAAATCAGTACTGCGTATCCCAAGTCATTCCCATGCACAGGTATGTGCCAGACTTTTACAATGACCTCATAATGTCCCAGGTCCAAATCATTGATAGTGAATGGCATGTAATTTCTACCATTTGACTTCTCCTGTTGCTTTGCAGTGTTACGCCATGCGGTGCACAACTACCACAGCAGCACATCAGTGATGCAGTACTGTGCTCCTCTCAGCCATCTCTGCAAAGTGAACTGCATGTTGTGCTCACCCTGATATGTCACTGATCACCGATATATTACTATGTTGCCAGGCAATCCTTTCATTTAATAGTGATAGTTTCTTTTGTTCATGTGTGGGCAAAGTGAGAGTAGAAGTACCTTTGAGGTGGAGACACAAGTGAGGGGATACAGATGGTAACCAACTGAAACTGAGTGTCTTAAAGCTGTTGGGGCGTGTTAACTGAATGTAGGTAATATGGGCGGGACACTGGTGATATTCCCATACTGTTTCGAGAAGTGCCATGGTGTCTTTAACGTTGACCTGACACCACAACATGCAGATGGGACTTCTTTTCCCGTGTCATCGAAAAAAGGCACCTGAGGAGTGCATCCCCACCCCACATACGGGCACTGCAGTGTCAGTAGTGGGATTTCATCCAAGTGCCTGTTGTTCTGATGGAACCCAAAGAGTTTAGATATTCTGTACTCAGAGGTGACTGTGCAACATGCTGAGACACTGACACTGGTGAACGCTGCATGTGACCGTGTTGAAGTTTGGTGTACAGTCAAGGCATATGTCCTGCTTTGTGACATCACTTCATGTTACCTATGTGTATACATCGCACACAGTTGCCATTACCCTGAACCGTATGTCTACAGAAACATAGATTCTTGATTACATAAGGATCCCTTGGCCCTAGTCTGCTCATTTCCTACCTGTTGGATAAGCTGCAGATCACAGTTAACCAACAGCCGTCTTCTTCCACCCGACATCACGATTTCCTTACATCTGTCACATGAATTATTGAATTACACCACTGTTCTGACCACATCACATCCTCAGTAAGGCCATTCCATGTGTCCACCACCTCTGTCTGTGAAAAAATACTTCCTCACAGTGCCCTTCTGCCATCCACCCTCTATCTTCAAGTTGTGTCACCATTTTCTTTGCACACCTCTTTTTCGCCAGATGCTACCCTCTTTGACTTATCTGATGCCTTGAGGTACTGTAAACTTTCTATCATGTCCCTCCTGTCCATGATTTACTCAAGGGTATACATACTAATCTCCTGTAGTCTCTCTTCCTATGGCTTCTGTAGCAGTCCCTGCAGCATGTTAGTTTCACTTCTCTGGACTGCATACATCATGACTACGTCAGTGTAGAGATGGTGTCTCTACAGCTGCATGTAGTACGCCAGATGGTGTCACATAACTGTCTGTATAGAGGACAGCACCTTCCTGTTTTCAACTGGTGATGCCTCTCCCTATACATCCCAGTACCCCCAAGCCATTCTTACTGACTTCTCACATTGGTTGATAACCTTTATGTCATCTGATATGACTAACCCAGGTACCTTTACATTTTATTGTTGTTAGTCCCCCCAACTTTGTGTATTCTTCCCTGTGTTCTGTCTGTATGCTATTGAGAATGTCCCTTGTCTTGTATGTGGCTACCACAAAGGTACTCCACCTAATATCTTGCATATTCAGGCCCTCAACAGCAATATTTCCCTTTTTCTACCATCATAAGATTCCTTCAATCATTTCCTTGTTGATTTCTCTGAGACAGGGTCTGTGTACAACCGCTGTTCGAATAGCAGTGCCATTTCCAGTCTCAGGGTGAAACACATACCTCCTCTTCTCCCTGTTTACCCTTTACTTCCGTTGCTTTGATCACTTCCCTTATGTAGATAGCTCCTCCTCCTCCTACTGTACCATCCCTGTTCCTCCTGTAGATTGTGTAACATGGTATGTTGGCATCCACTCATGGTTCTCTGTGTGTCATGTTTCTCTGCCTGCCACGCTATCAAGGCATCTCTCTGCCGTGACAGGTCACCAGTTCTTGGAGCTTGTAACCTACACACGCAGGCATCTGGACTTATTTCTGTCATTTATTGATGTTCATACCCTTTTGCCACATCCAAGTCCTTTCTGGCTTTGTCTTTTCTACATGAACAGCTGCCCGTCTCAGTATTGACTTCTCTGTTTTGGTGTGTAACTCACTAATTACCCTGATTGTTTTGTCAGTGCTGTGATTTCCTGCACCTTTTCATTTCCTCCCCCTTGGGTATTTGAAATGCTTGCCCATGAAGCATTTAAAGCTATCAGCCAGGATCCTGGTTCCCTTCTAGGCAGATGCAGACCATCACGCCACTATAGTCCTGCATCAATAAAGGTGTACTCAGCCCTCAATGAAGCATAAACACTGAGGTCTGCACCACTTTTTGAACCATTGATTTAATATCATGGTGTGGTGCACCCTAGGTTTACCCATCACATTGACAGGTACACCTCCGAGAAGGTTACCGTGCATGCTACTTGTCTAAGGACTCTCCCCAAGTCCACCAACTCCTACTTCAGTTCTCTGATCCCTTTCACAGCCAGGGTATTTGTCCCTAGCTGGACAATGACATCCAGCTCCCTCCACCCTGCAGCTGCTCAGCGACACTGTGGTTTCTCTTTCTGTCCCTACAAGGCATGGCGCCAGTGAGTCACATTACCTCCCTCTCCCACCCTCCCTAGTTCTACTCTACTAACAGTGTAGTACACCACCATGAGTTGTTTCCTTCCTGGTGTAGTCCCATCCCACCCTCCAGTGGGTCTCCTTTGTGGAGGTCCCAGCATCCTCCTTGATCTACACTGCATGTACTCCATAGAGGAACCACAGTGTGACAGAACGGCGATGAATTGTGGAGAGGTACAACAGAAGTAATGAGCCTTTGTTCCACCACTGTCACCCTCCCTGAGCTTACTGTGGTCCAACTTCTCCTCTTCTTTTGGCATATGTGATGTGAGGCAGCCCTGGTGGGACAGGATGTCTCCACAGTTCTGGAGCAAACTTAGTGTTCATGCGAGCAACCACCTCTCTCATCCCAGACAGGTGCCTGCAGATATGACAACACATTCTCCTGAAGACTGACATCCATGGTTCTATAGGATAATGGTGACTCTGACGGTGAGCCACTTGCCAGCGATGTCGAAGCGGTGAAGCTTTTCACCGGCCTGACATCCTAGCGCAGGAAGAATGGCGTCGGGACTTACTTGTTTTGCTTTCCCCGTGCCCCTTACTAAAGGATTCTCAACTCAGAGGTGCATGTTGGGGGTGGGGCAAAAGCAAAAAGGCAAGTTAGGCTGGCGCAACAAAATTGCAGTAGTGCCTGGACCCAAACCCGAACCCAGTACCTCCCGCACGCAAGTGGAAGCCAACCCCAACACCACGATGCAGTTCAGCAGCTGACTGCAGTGCCACCCATACATCCCTCCAGCCCATGCTCGTGAGTGCTCGCTACCCCTGCACGTAGTACATAGCTTATCCTGTCGCTGCATGCTCACCTCACCACATCCAGTCACCCCCCATCGGCATTCTGCTTTTTCACAATGCATCACTGTTTCAAATGGCGCTAATTCAGGTGCCAACATCACAGTCTACCATGCCCTATAGCCACTGCACAGCAACACCCGTTATGTCTTATTTGTGGCCCCTGAACTGTTATTTGCATGCTTTCTCTTTCCCCTCTCTCTCTCTCTCTTCATTTATTTATTATTATGTAATTTTTTGTTTTCCCAGATTTCCTACTGCCTCTGTGCCCTAAAGCTCCTGATCTTCCTGTTCTTGGACCAGTTCCTATACTGTGCAGTACTCTCCTTCTTATTTGCTCATGTCAGACCTCCAGCATATATATATATATGCCTGCATTGATCCCTTATGACATCAACACATAAATGCAGTATTCCTGCAGTGCATGTTGCAGACTTGGATGACATGACATACATACTGTCACTGTAATAGGTATGTACACACATGGGTAATGTGCTCCTGTTGTCCCCACCCCAAATATAGCAACCATATCTGACACTGTTTTGTGTGTGTTTATCACTTCAAGTCCACTGTAGTGATGCCATACTGCAGTACTGTTTGTACCACATGTAATGTCATCACTGCATGTGGCATCCATTAACATCTGTGCTTCATTATGTGTTATTTAAGCCATGGAGAGTGTGGACTATCATGAGCATCTATGTCACACAGCTTACAGTCATTTGGTACCCCTTCCTCACAGTGTATATCTTCCTGTTTGTGCTGACACAAGGTCAACCCCTGCACAGCAAACAGCAGCTCAACAACAGATTTCACCTGTCTGTGTCAAGTTGCTTGCTGCTATGCACATAAGGCACTATTGTTACGTCTCTTGGTTTTGTAGCCCCACCCCAGTCCAACTTCAAATTGCAGTTAGATATTTGAACTGTGGTGTGCAGTGAGCGGATCACCACACATGGGGGTTGGCGGCAGAGCCTGATGGAAATGCACATCACAGATGGTACAGTGCTGACACTGGCACTGTGTTTGTCACTGTGGGTGATGTTGGTGCAGGCGCTGTTGTTGCACTGTGGTACAACCATTTTCCTGATAATGGGTCATCCTGATGTGTCCATTCATGATGGAGCCTCTGCCCCCCATCCTTGCATCGACAGTGGGCCAGAGGGAGTACACTGTGACCCCTTTCCTGAGACCAACATGTAGACTCCTGTGTGATGCTGATGTTGCTGTACAACTAGTGTTCCTGCTGCTGCTGTCCTGACATTTCATTTTTAAAACAGTCACCTACCGACCCATTCAATCGCTTGCATAGTGTGTATGGATGCGTGGTAGCACTGATGTGTCACCTTCCTATTCAGATGCTATTGTACCTCTACCTCAGTGTGAACTGTCTTCAACTCTTCACCAGTACACACTGTGTATGCATCCTGTATTACAGATACCCTGCTGACAGGTACAGCCAGGCTATTCACTTCAGCTTCTTTTTTTCTCAGCGCAAAGTGTGCTGTTGGCTGCACATAACCATCATCCATACTGAGCCGTCAGATTCAGTTATGTTGTGAATTTTGACACTGCAAAATCAGTCTGTGCATTTCTTCTGTTACATATTGTTTCCATCATCTCGAGCTTCTGCAGGAACATGCTTCTGCAATGCAGAGCAACAATCCACGTCACTCAATTGATGTTGAGTCTGAATAGACAACATCTGTCACGGGTATCCAGGATCCAGTGTGTCAATTACTGTGAGTTCCCCTTGTGTCACACACAGTATATTTTTATATTACTCAGCTGTGATACCTAATGTCATAATCTTCTTTATTAGCCACACAGGAAGGAATGCAACCCACTATTGTCTCACTCGATGGAAGTAACAACTGCAACTCCATACAGAAATAGTGGCCCATGTACTGCAGTTGATGTGCAGTCCGATATAATCGATCCTCAGCCACATCACAGTAGTACCTCACTGGTTGAATTAGTCGGTTCCTTCAATGAAATGCACTGGTTCCACACAAGCGCAATTCTCAAAGATGCCAAAAGGTATGTGCACTGCTGCTCTGTGACTCATAATGCCCAGTTATGTTGCTGTCCTGGCATACTTGTTGAGCCATGTTTGCACAATGTAACCACAACTTGTGATATTTGTGCAGGCAGCCTTCAAGGTATATCCCTTGTTATGTAAATGTTGACAGTATGTGCAGTGAGGAGGGCTCAGTGCTGCGCTGATTGAAACGGTACGACTTGACCATGTCATGGGACATGTACTTCTGCAAAGGTAGTTGCATGTGACATCACTACACAAAGTGAAATCATTGTGTGCCATGTAGTGTACAATCCATGACATGACTGAAAGGTTACCCAATGTATTTAGCTCTTACACTGCACAATGAATGTGATGGCATATCTGTAATGATACTACAATGTATACTGCCCGTGAACTTTCATTTTTGTGTATACTGGCATTCTGCACTAAAAATGCTAAAAGAGGATAATACAGTAATTGATGAAATACCTTACAGAACAAGGATGCTGGCTTGTTGAAGTATGCATGACTGTGCAGCCTTCAGATTACCACTACATCAGTAGACCTCCACCCCCACAATTAAGCTGTCTGTGTCACAGCATATTAGACTTACTTGTTATGCTCTTCTGTGTTTTTACCATGCTCCCTACTGATCCCGAACCCTAGTACAGTTCCCTCTTCAAACCTTATAAATGTTAGAGTACTGTGCTCCATGCTTACCCACTCTATGTGTGTGAAGTAATCCTCATGTGCCTCTGGAACCTCAACCCTGAAACTGTCACCCTGTCCCTTTAGTGGCGAACATGCTGATCTCAACATTCCAACACTCTGCAATCTTCCCAAACAAGACATGGAGTAACACGGACACTTGTAGCACCACAGTGGTTCTTGTTTCTCAGTTGCATGCCTCAGCCTTACAAAAACCTCTGCTGAGTGAGCTGAGCCAGCCACCAAACCAGACCAGTACTTTGTCACCACATATGCTCCACTTGTCCATTAACCTTTTGTGTAGTCATGGTGCCATCAGCATGGATGAGCGATGATGCGCTTGTCCCCACCAATCTTCACCTCCTTCTCTTTCGCTATGACGATATCCTTTGTCTTCAACAACACTGACCGGAAGTCACTGTTGAGTGCCTCTGCCTGGTGACATGCTTATTTGTGCACATCACACCCTCATCTTGATTATAATACTATCATTCCTACAGTTCTTCTTATGCCTCATGCTTGCCATACTCCTCTATACCCACATGATCACCTGTGCTAATCTCACATTATGTTCTGCTAGCCTCACTAGCGCACTCACCTCCCTACATGTCTTGCATTTCACCATCCTAGCTACCAGTAGCACAGCTGTTTTGAGTCAGTCAGACAATCTTTTCTCCTCACCTTTCCATCCAATTGTACGCTGATTATCTCATCTTATCGGTAACATAGATGTTCAGTATGACACTTGACACCCATGATCCTGGGTTTGTTCAGAAATATTCATTATCAGGTAAACGTTCATGTTCAGTGTGCATCACTTGTCCAATAAGTGAAGGATATACTGTTAGGACATCGCCAATCATTGTGTAGCTGGCGGTACATGAACTGCACCAGTTTCATCCAGTTCCATGTCATAATAGTGATCGATGAACAGCGATCGCTATTATGGCAAGTCTTATCGCCAAAAATAATTTTGGTGATGCGGCTCTGCAGCGCTGATAAAAAGCAGCATCGAGACCTATAGGTCTCTTTTTTAATGTGAGGCTCTGCCACCCCCACCCGGGTGGCTCACTCCCAGCACACCCCCTACTTATGGATTCTCAACCCAGGGGTGTATGTCAGTGGGCGCATACATGCCACCAGGCGGCAAAATAAAAAGTCACACTAAGCCTGATGGGAACCCGTAGCCATGCCTCTCAGCCGACGACCCTCCCAACGATGCCAGCACTTGGCAGCTGTCACGCAACCTTCCCCCACATCCCATCCTCCCCATGCCTCTCCCCTGCAGGCTTGTATGCTCATATGCCCGCGAGATCCTGTCACCGTATTCGCTAACCCCAGTATCCGTTTGCTCTCCTCCCAGGTAGCTATGATCACAGTCACCAAGACAGTCACTGTTTTTCTAGGCTCAATCTCGGTTGCTATGGTCATGCACTACCATTTCATCCTGGTCATCGCCAAGTACCCTCTTGTGCTCCTGAACAACATCAGTAACTTGGTGCTGTTGTCCTGGCATGTTATCACTGTTTCTGAAAATGAAATCCTGTCCTCCTCAACATCTATTCTGTCCTGCTCAGAATGTTGTACTCATTCTCTCTGTTTCATTTTGGTATCAGGAGAGATGGCCTAGCCTACCACATGGGATGTAGCTGTGCAGTGTGACTTGATTCATGAAACCAGTGCTGTGTTTTCATGTCATACTGAGACTATGGTGCCTCACTGCTCCACACCACTGAATGCATCATTCCTGTCGTCAAATGACTCAGAAGCCATGGAAGATGTTTCAGAGTACCGCCCTATGAACAGTCTATCATGGATGCTGGCAATGAACTTGAGGATACCACTAACAGGTCAGCCAATGTAATTTGTGGCATGGTTCCATGTCATAATAGTGATCGATGAACAGCGATCGCTATTATTATTCTGTGTGGAACCACCAGTGAAGGTACCAGAGACGAGGAGGACAATGTTGATTGACATGCTGTATCAGGCCATGTCCCTGGACTTGTCATGATGAAAACATAAGCCCTTGCATTCATCAGTGCTGTAGTGGATATCATTCCAGTATGGTCAGGCATGTCAACAGTATGGTGTGTCTCAGTTATTATTGTCTAAGTCACAACACACAGATGCATGTGTGACTGCAAATTGCCTGTTGTCACCTAATTCACTGCATAAGTTCATTAATCAAATCAAATCAAATCAATCTTTATTTGTATAGAGCCTTTCGAACCAAGTGCTCCATAGACCATAAATACATTAAAACACAATATAAATATATTAAAATAAACATAATATAATATAATTAATCAGGGAAGGCTAATGAGAACAACTACGTTTTCAACATTGTTTTAAAATTTGTAATGGTCAGGCCTTCTCTTAACCGACTCCTTTACTCTGTGTGGAACCACCAGTGAAGGTACCAGAGAACGAGGAGGACAAGTTTGTGGTCTTCAGATCAAGCCTACATGAACTGTTCAAGATGTGCATTCTATGTTCCAGTGCTGCGGAAGTGAAATATTCAATGGATGACACACATGCACATCAGGGAACCCAGCTCATAGTTACTGCAAAATGCCACGAGTGTGGAACACTGTGCATTGGTGAAATCAACCACAAATCAGTCACCTGGCACCACTGAACATCATGGTTTCAGCTGCTATTCTGATATCTGTTTGTCCAGTAGCCAAATGTCTGCGTATGTTCAGCCTTCTCAAGATTCCATGCATTACCCGTTCAACCTTCAACAACCATCAGCGTGAAACACTTCTTCCGATGATATAGCTGACCTGATTGTAACATCAGAGAAATCAAATTTGGCAGTTACAAGCAATGGACGAAGTATTGATGTTTGGCAGAGATGGATGCTGATAGCCCCAGTCACTGTACCCGTACAGGTCCTACACCATGGTAGAACAACGTCTCAGCAAGGTGTTGGAGTGGAGTTGGTTCAGGTCAGTGGCTTGCAGTGTCAGTATATGATTTGGGATATTATACCGTATGTTACGGACATCTTTGGTTAACACTTGTTACTCTCCATTTTCAGAGCAACAAAGTAAAAATTCAAGCTGGATGGAATTGGAGGTCTTGAAAGAACACTGCAATTCCTAGTGTCTGACAACAAACTAAGGTTGACTGTCTGATCACAGACAGGCACAAGCAGATTAACAGCTGGCTGGGTGACAACCCATTAATAACAGGTGGTGTGCATTATTATAATGTATAGCATGTTGTCAAAGGTATGGTTAATCACTTCTTGTATGTCCAAACACATGCTTGCATCAATCTGTACGTTACTGTCCTGCGATGATGCAGTGTATATCCCATTCTGCAGGTCTCCTTAAAAGATGGATGCCCTGGGAAGCAGAAGGATGTGAAGCGTTAAACCGATGGAAGCGAACCATTAATAATCATGTGTACTGGGTCGCCTCAGCCACACCAGACTGTGATCCAGAGATGAGAAAGGCACAGTGGCAGGCGATGCAGAACCACTTACAGAATATACACAAGGGACACAATACTTTGTCCCCAGGTGTCAACATGGTCCACTGACTGGAAGGAACGCAAAAAGAAGTGGCTACGGCCAAGTGTGTATCAAGCACGCTGTCAATGCTCTGTGAACATAGACCTGTTTAACAGGCACAGCTCAGTGACACACGTGGTGTGTATCTCCAGAACCATTGCTTTGCATGCTTCTCAGTACTGTGTTGTGTAATTATGACACTAACTATTCTTTATGTACCAGTGTAGGAAGTGGCACTGCATGCAAATAAGTTGTAGGGACATGGCATTGTCTGATACTGTGACATTGCATTTGATGCCAGACATGTCTGTGCATCTGTAGAGCTATGTAACAGTTACTGGAAATCCAATGATGCTTGTCCATGTGGGCGCACGCTCACACTGCATGATACAACCAAAAGGTAAAATTCTAATTTGTGTCTGTGTTTACTATTCTGATCAGGCGATCGAGCCACTAAGATACTGATAGATATTGTTGAGAACAAAAGCCTGATCAGTGACATTTATCGATTATCCCCACCACCAGACATCTAATGTTGAGGCATTCCACACCACCATACTGTTTTTTGCTCCAAAGCACACAGCATACTCATTTCAAGGAACGAAAAGCCAGTGAGTTTATAGGCAATTAGCTGACTGTTGTTGACTGTTCTTGCATTGCATCCCAGCAAGTCATCATCAACCCTGTGTTGAATATGTAACAAATACCTTGAATCACACTGTGCTTGTTGTCTGCAGCATAGTCAGTCGCCATGTTACCTAGTTACTGTCAGCAGCTTGAGGCATTTGAAAATGACATTGCTTGACACGGTGGCTAACATTGTTGCTGAACAGTGTACAGTTACTGTCAAGTTGTTGACTCAAGGAAGAGTTAAGTGTTCCTCGACTGCCCTACTGCTTTCTGCTGTGGTTGATTGTGCAGTGTGCTGCCACCTCGCATCAACTGTTGCATGACAGTCAGCACAGTAACGTGTCCCATAATGTGTAGAGCCCATTGTCACTGTGCTATGCTTCCTACACGTAGGCTAAGCCAGGTGCTCCACCCACTGCATGGTCATGGCATTGGTAGGGGTGTTGATGCAGGTAACACGGGAGACAATAGGGTCCCTAGAACACACCATAGTTAGGTGTTGCTGATGTGCATGTCAAGGGATGGTGTCACATCTGTGTAGGCATCCCCTCACGAAAAGCGATGTAGCATTGACTGTTGTGCAATGCATCTGTAAGAGAGCGGTCTCGCTGAAGTTATGTAGCCTGTGTTCCAACACATGGACAGTGTCATACAGTAAGCAATATTCAATTGCTCATCACTAGTAATGATAAATTAATGGTCTCTCAGTGCTCTTTCCACAGACACAGAAAAATGCATGTACTGTATGACACCTCACGGAATGCCATCCACGGAGGATGAGACAACGGTTGACATAACAACACGTGGTTGCTGTGGGGACAGATACTACTTTGGTTAATGTAGTACTGTGCCTAACTTTGGACACACTACATTGGTTTCACTTATGGGTGACAGTAAGAGCAAATCGATGTTGTGCTTTGCCCATAGCAGTATAGCATTTTTCTTCCATTCCTAATGTGTCTGTGACATACATGTGGTGCATCACTCCTAACCATGATTACCACCCTATGCTCATGTCATGCTTTTCCAAGAGCAGGGTGTGAACATCATGTGTGTCACAGAACTAGTACAGTTGTCAGACCGAAAAGCGTGGTGTCCATAATGCTGATGCTCAACTTTAGGGTCTGTTGGGAGTTAATAACAGTGTACCTGTCACAGTGTACAGCATGACTTCAGATGTTCACTTCTCATGTAGATCCGAAGAACTTCAATATTGTCAAGGTGTTCTTCCTTGTAAACGTGGCATGGAAAGACATCTTGCAATACAGTCGGAGTACAAAACTGAGGGCGCAGAACATGACATTGAAGGTGGCAGTGTAAGAGGCAATGTGAGCATTTTTTCTTCACAGAGGGGTAGACACATGATATGGTGTACTGCAGGAGGATGGGGAGAGAGTACTGAGTCATGAGTTAAACATGCATGAGACAGGCATGGTACACCTGTATAGGTATAACAGAGAGGGTCATAACATGTAGTCAAGTACAAGGGTTACAGTCACACTGTATTGGCCTACTGGTCCTTACCAGCCTAGAATTTGTATGTTTCTATGTTTATTGTTGAACACTGTATTCTTCAACTGTTTCAAGAGCCTGTACCTGTCAGCACTTCACTTTAATGAAAATGCAGGAAGGTCTTCATTGTTGGATGAAGAGGAAATGAGAAATTGTCCATGTTCTTCACAAAGGCAAGGAGGGGTGAGCCATCAGTCCGCCCATCCAAGGCCCGCTCTGACATTTGGTAAGTGAACATGTCTGTGATTTTATTTTTTTTCAACAATTATCTTTTTTATCCTGGGAGCAATGGCAGATGGCTATGGTCACTCCTGATGGAAAGACTAAATGTACAGCTGTCCCTGTGTCTCTGTATCAAAATTTGGCTCTGTTCCACTGTAAGAATGTTTCTCCATATCATACTGTCCACACACACCACAAAAGGCATCTATTGCAGCCAGAGACTCTATTATCTCACTGTCAGTGCAAGAAAAAGAGATTTATGAACTTGCCAGCAGATGCCAGTCATATGGTCTACTTAGTCTGCCTCGAGTGTGCAGCACTTCAGCACATTAGACTGCAGCTGCCCCCATTAACTCTTCCCTCCCCAACTGCCCTCCTTGGTATGTACTTTCCTCTTCAATTTGTCCCACCTCCTCTCAAGCACCTCACAGTCTGCTCTGATACGAGTTGCTCAGGCAGTGCATTCCACCCTGTTACCACTCTTTCAGTGAAGTAGTGCCTCCTCCTTTCCTCCTGAATCTGCCCCCCTTTAACTTCAGAGAGTGCCTCTGGTATCTCTTCCATTCTGGAGAGTAAACCCACCCTGCAAGCCTACTCTGTTCATCCCTTCAGGTACTTGAAGGTCTCGATCATGTCCCTTCTCTCTTCTGTCTTCCAGGGTACACATGTTGAGCTCTCCTACTCTTTCCTCATAAGTTCTATCCCCAACCCCTGGATCATCTTTTGTTGCCTACACTGCTCAGTAGTTTGATATCACTTTTCAAGTACGGTTGCCAGAACTGCATGCAGTACTCCAAGTGCGGCCTCACCAGGGACCTGTACAGGGGCAGTATGACTTCACTACATCTGGATGTAATCCCCTGCTATGCACCCTAGCATCCTGTTAGCCTTAGCCGCTGCCTTCCTACACTTGGCCGAGTGGCTTAATTCCCCGGTCACCATCACCCCCAGATCCTTCTCCTGTTGGATGTGTACAGTTTGTTACCATCCATCCAGTAGCTGTATCTTGGTTTTGGGCTCAAATGCATTACCTTACACTTCTTGGCATTGAACCAAAGCTGCCAGGTGTGCGACCACCTCGAGACTTGCCAAGTCCTCCTGCAGTAATTTGCCACCCATCTCCCCATCCACCTCAGCACAGATCTTGGTGCCATCGGTGAAGAGGCTGATCTTATTCTTGATCCCAACCACTATGTCTGCGATGAAAATGTTAAATAGGACTGGTCCCAGTGCTGATCACTGTGGGACACCACTTGTCAGTGCCCTGACTCTGATGCTTCTCCCAACACAACTACCCTCTGTTGCCTGTCCCTCAGCCAGTTTTCTACCCATTGGGCTAGCTTCCACCCTATACCAAGACTCCTCAACTTGCAGGTCAACCTTCCACGTGGCACTGAATCAAGGCCTTGCTGAACCGGTAGACTACATTTACCGCATGGCCCACATCCAGTGCACTCATGACCCAGTCAAAGAAACCAACCAAGTTTTCCATGATGCGCTGGCTAAGAAACAGAGGGGATTTTGTTGTCAGCCAAAACAATTCTGTTAAAACTGTGAACAAAACTTAATGTTTCTAATCTGTTCATGTGTGTAAGGAAAGAGTGATGATCATGGAAACTAACTGGTTTTATTTTTTATTTAAGGGACTTGTATTTGTAGTACCCAGTTGAAAGTTTAAGGCCATCAAGAAATGGAGGGAAATGAGTACCAACGCTCTGTAGTCTGGGCAACAAGCTCCTGAACTGGTGGCTTTGATGGAAGAGGGATGCCTGATATCATAGCAGTCACAGAAACATGGTACACAGAGAACCATGACTGAGATGTTAACATACCAGGGTACACAACCTACAGGAGAGACAGGAGGGCAGAAGAGGGAGGAGTAGCTCTCTATGTAAGGGAAGGGATAAAAGCAACTGAACAAAAGAGTAAACAGGGAGGAGAGAAGACACTGTGGGTCACCTTAGAGACTGGAAATGGCACCACAATCCGCACAGGGGTTGTATACAGACCCCCATGTCAGGGGAGGGAATGGACAAGGATATGATAGAAGGCATACTTAGGATGGCAGAGAAAGGGAGATACTGTTGATGGGGACCTTAATATGCCAGATGTTAACTGGAGCATCTTGCTGCAGCCACATCCAAAAGCAGGGCCATTCTTGATGCCCTTCAGGTGGCATGCCTCAGACAGCTAGTTTTGGAACCTACTCATGAGGGAGCAATCTTAGACCTCGTACTCTCAAAGGGACAGTGAGAGGATCTCAGATCTAGAAGTGGGTAGCCATTTGGGAACAAGTGACCACCAAACAGTGTGGTTCACGTTAAACTTAGCTACAGAGTCAAGCCTACAAAAGTGAGGGTTCTGGACTTCAGGAGGGCTGACTTTGGTAAGATGGGAGCGTGCCTTAGAAAAGCACTAGCAAACAGACTAGAAGGAGGGTGGAGCAACAATGGGGAAATATCAAAACTGCCATCACAGAGCAACAAGCCTTTTGTGAAGCAAATAAAGAAATCAAAATGAAAGAAAAGTCACTATGGTTCTCAAAAGAAGTGGCGGTGAAGGTTAGGGAGAAAAGATAGCATTTAGGAAGTATAAGGAAACACAGAAGGAGCAGGACAGAGAACTGTACCAGTTAAGGCAGAAGGAGGCAGGAAGGTAGTCAGAATAGCAAAGGCACAAACTGAGGAAAAGATAGCCAACTCGGTTAAGAAGAGGAATAAAACCTTTATAGGTATATCAGGGAGCGTAGAAAGACAAAGGGAGGATAGTGAGGCTGAACAGAATGGATGGTGGGTAGGCAGAGAGTGACAGTGAAAAGCAGAGATACTGAATGAATACTTCTGTTCAGTATTCACAAAAGAGGAAGTGGGGAGGTGCCTAATCCACTAATAGAAGCACTCTGGAGAGTGGAACATCCCAGTCCTTTCACAGAAGAAAGGGTTCTGAAAGAACCCCAAAACTGAAGGTGGACAAAGCAATGGGGCCAGATGGAATTCACCCCAGAATTCTAAAAGAATTAAGAGAGAACTAGTGACACCACTGACTACCCTTTATAACAAATCATGGAGGATGGTGGTGGTACCTGAGGACTGAAGAAGGCTGATGTGATTCCCTTCACAAAAGTGGGAGCAAGACAGAGGCAGGAAACTACAGACCTGTCAGTTTGACCTCTATGTAGGAAAGTAATGGAATCACTTGTGAAGGAAAGAACTGTTGAGTACCTAGAGGCCAGAGGGGCACAGGACCCAAGACAGCATGGGTTCACAGCGGAAGGTCATGTCAGATGAATCTAATTGATTTCTTTGACTGGTGACCAAAGTAGTAGACCAGGGAGGGGCTGTGGACATGGCCTACCTAGACTTTAGCAAGGCATTTGACACAGTCTCACACAAAAATTAGTAGTCAAATTAACCAGCCTTGAGTGGGTCCCAGGGTGGTAGCCTGGGTAAAACATTGGCTGAACAACAACACACAGAAGGTAATTGTAAATGGAGTCCACTCTGAAGAAAGAGGGGTTACTAGTGGGGACTGGTTCTGTATTGAGTCTAGTCCTTTTAATGTCTTTATATGAGCATTGCAGAAGGACTGAAGGAAAAGTATGCCCTTTGCAGATGACACAAAGATCTGCAACAGGGTTGATACACAAGGAGGCGTGGAAAGGATGAGAAGGGACTTGGCAAGGTTGGAGAAATGGTCAGAGTATGGCAGCTTGGATTCAATGCAAAGAAGTGCAAAGTAATGCACCTGGGAAACAAAACCCAGGGGAAGATTACACAATGGGAGGAGGTAGTAACAACAACAAAAATGGAAAGGGACCTTGGGGTAATCATATCAGATGACCATAAGATTGGCAAGCAATGTGAGAAGGGTAGGGAGGGCTGGGGATACTGGGATGTATAGAGAGAGGCATCACCAGCAGAAAACAAGAAGTTGTTATCCCCTGTACAGACAGTTGGTGAGACCCCATCTGAGTACTGCGTCCAGTTCTGGAGACCCCATCTCCACAAGGACATAGACAGGATGGAGGCAGTTCAGAGGAGGGCAACTAAATGGTGCAGGGTCTGCAAGAGAAGCGATACGAGGAGAGGCTAAAGGAGCTAATATGTATACCCTTGAGGAAAGGAGGAAGAGGGGGACATGATAGAAACGTTTATACCTCAATGGAATCAACAAAGTCCAAGAGGTAGCATCTTTCAGAAAAGAGATGTGCAAGAACAAGGGGACACAATTTGAAGATAGAGGGGGCGGCTCAGGGCAATGTGACGAAGTATTTTTCACAGAGAGGTGGTGGATGCATAGAACAGCCTTCCTGAGGAGGTTGTGGGGTCTAAAACTGTGGGAGAATTCAAGAATGCATGGGACAGACATAAGGCAATTTTGAGGGGGGTCAGGAAGAAACAGGCTGTTGGTTAAATAGGATCTGCAGCTTATCCTGTAGGTAGGAAAATGGGCAGACTAGGTGGGCAAAGTGGTCCTTATCTGCCGTCAAAGTCTATGTTTCTATGTAGTTATTGTCATTATAAAGGTAGCAGCCATGTTTGTAATGGAAGATCAGTTCTGGTTGTAGGAGACTAACTGAAATGGCAGTGTTCCAAATGCCCATTGATCATGGTTCCAGACAAGGCACTGTTGGACAGAACTATTTTTGGACATGTATGAAACATAGCTTGTACATGGACAAGAGCCAATCAGCTTACTATATTTAACTCTGACATTTCATTAAGATAAACTTAACAATAGAAAACAAAAGTATGCGCCTGTAGGTTTCTGTGTCGAGTCCACTGCAGCTACTGTTGCAGGCTTCTGCATAAGTGGCACACAATTGTGAGTAACATATGCATTGGTGTTGTGAGGATGTTATTGCTGACTTGCATACATACCATACTCACTGTAAAGTATATATCCAAGAATGGTTCACTTACTGTTTCCTGACCATTCTGTCCTTTAGGGTATGCAGAAAGCATAATGGCTGACATATTGACTGTCATGAAGGATAGAGTTCTAAGGGAAGAACTGAGTGAAATGGCAATGTCTACTGTGAGTCCACCTCCACTGGCAGCCAGCTACGCCACTGTAGATCAAACAGTGGCCACCCGTCATACAGGACACGCTTCCCCAACAAGATGAAGAAGGTTGTTGAAGTTTCTGAAATTGACGCCGATGTAACAGCACAGTAACAAGTACCTCAACTCATGAAATATTGACACTGTCTAGTTTTGCAAAGGACTACCATGCTTACTGTTTCTTGTCTAACTAGAGTCATGAACTTTGACAGGTGTCGCCAACCATCTTATACCACACCTGTACTGCAAGACATATACAGTGGTACTTTTACCATGTTCTGCCAATAGAAACATAGAAACATAGAATTTGATGGAGATAAGACTGCTTGGCCCACCTAGTCTGCCCATGTCTCTACCTGATGGATAAGCTGCAGATTCTAGTTAATCAACAGCTTGGTTCCACCTACCCCCACTAGAATTGCCTTATGTCTGTCCCATGCATTCTTGAATTCTCCCACTGTTCCTGACTCCACAACCTCCTCAGGAAGGCTGTTCCATGCATCCACAACCCTTTCTGTGAAAAAATACTTTCTAACATTACCTCGGTGCTATCCTTCTATCTTCAAATTGTGCCCTTGTTCTTGCATATCCTTTTTCTGAAAGATGTTACCTTCTTGTACTTTGTTAATTCCTTGAGATACTTGGAGTTTCTATCATGTCCCCCCTTTCCTCAAGGGTATACATATTAAGCTGCTTTAGTCTCTCCTCGATGTCTTCTGGTGCAGACCCTACATCATTTTGGTTGCCCTCCCTGAACAGCCTCCACTTGTCTATGTTCTTTATGGAGATGGGGTCTCCAGAATTGCACGCAGTACTCAGATGGGGTCTCACCAACTGTCTGTATAGAGGGATAACAACTTCCTGTTTTCTACTGGTGATGCCTTTCCCTATGCATCCCAGTATCTCCCCAGCCCTCCTTACTGCCTTCTCACATTGCTTTCCCACCTTTAGGTCATCTGATATAATTACTCCTAGGTCTCTTTCAATTTTGTTGTTGTTATTATTATCTCACACCCCCATTGTGTACTCTTCCCTGGGTTTTGTTTCCCAGGTGCATTACCTTGCACTTCTTTGCATTGAATCTGAGCTGCCATATATTTGACCATTTTTCCAACCTTGCCAAGTCCTTTTCATCCTTTCCCACCCCATCTTGTGTATCAGCCCTGTTGCAGATCTTTGTGTCGTCTACAAGACACACTTTTCCTTCAGGTACTCTCCAATGTCACTTACAAAGACATTAAAGAGACCGTCCCAGCACCGAACCCTGTGGCACCTACTAGTTACCCTCCTTTCTTCACTGTGGACTCCGCTTACTATTACTTTTTGCGTCCTGTTGTCCAGCCATTTTTTATCCGGCTACCCCTTGGTACCCACTTCAAGGCTGGCTAACTTGTATATTAACCTTTAGTGTGACACTGTGTCAAATGCCTTCCTAAAATCTAGGTAGGCTATATCCACAGCCCCCTCCTGGTCTACTACTTTGGTCACCCAGTGAAAGAAATCTATTAGGTTCATCTGACATGCTGTGAAACCATGCTGCCTTGGGTCCAGTGCACCACTGGCCTCTAGGTACTCAACAATTCTTTCCTTCAGAAGTGATTCCATCATTTCGCACCACTGAGGTCAAACTAACTGGTCTGTAGTTTCTGCCTCTGCTCTGCTCCCACTTTTGTGAAGTGGAATCACATCTGCCCTCCTCCAGTCCTCAGGTACCACCCCATCCTCCCATGATTTGTTAAAGAGAGGTAGTCAGTGGTGTTACCTAGTTCTACCCTTAGTTCTTTTAGAATCCTGGGGTGAATCCCATCAGGCCCCATTGCTTTGTACACCCTCAGTTTCAAGAGTTCTTTCAAGACCTTTTCTTCTGTGAATGGACTAGTATCAACCTCCTATCCAGAGTGTTTCTCCTGTTTGGTTTAGGCACCCCCTCCTCTTCCATTGTGAACACTGAGCAGAAATATTCATTCAGTATCCTGCTTTTTCACTGTCGCCTCTGCCCACATCCCTCCCTTTATTAAGTCTCTGTATCCTCCCTTGGTCTTCCTTCACTCCCCTAATGTACCTATAAAGGTTTTATCTCCTGCTTAACAGAGTTGGCTATCTTTTCCTCAGTTTGTACTTTCTAATCTGATTGCCTTCCCTGCCTCCTTCTGCTTTTAACTGATAAATTTCTTTGTCCTGCTCCTTCTGTGTTTCCTTATATTTCCTGAATGCTATACTTTTCTTCTTAGCCTTCCGTCCACCTCTTTTGAAAACCGTAGTGGTTTTCCCTTCATTTGTTTTGTTGATTTGCTTCACACAAAGGCAATAGGTGCCGTGAAATGTACAAGCGGCAGTGTTATACTGTACATTTAACTTGTTCTTGTTATTGTTTTGACAAATATGTTTGTAGCATTAACATTGGAACAGTACTGTGTGATTGGTGTTTTTAACAAGTAGTTGTACACAGGTTCACACCATCACAGTCAGTGTTGAATATTGCTTTTCTATTCATGTTGACCATTGCAACTGCATGGCTCTAGTGGCAGCGCCACAACTCAATAACATTTGCTGTACCAAGAGGTTTTCAGTTACACCATTATCCCTAATGACATGCCACCTTCATGGGCCATCAACCTATAATATATGTTGAAAGTCAGTAGGAGACATTGGGCCACATATTCAGACTGTGCATGGCAATGGTGTGAAGTGGAGTGCAGCACAACTAAAAGTCTTGACTGACACAGAGGATATTCAAAGGTGTTGTGTCACTTGAATATAACGGCTGTTAATGCATGGTGCATATGCAACACGCCGGGCGCTTTCCCCAGACAGGGTGGATTGATTGCTCCAGAACTGTAGTTGCACTGGGAGCATTTCTGAGATATTCAGAATTAGACATGCAAATGGGACCATAATGTATGTGTAACCCCCTCCTACAAATGGGGGTTCACAAAAGTCTTCTTCAAGCTTGCCTAAATGCTCACTGCCAGGCTGGTGTCCTGTGTTTTAGCAGTTTAAATGTGATTGCCAGAGAGTGCCTGTATAGCCTCTGTGTACTGTCTCTTTAAGAGCTGCCTGGATTGCAGTCATAAGTAATCTGAGAGGGAGCTCTGTTGAAAAGATGTAACTATTTGCTGAAAATCATTTAGAGTGATAATGATAGTGAGTTTGTCTAACCTGCCTTCTCTGCAGCAAGGACTGTTTTGTTTATCTCCACTATCTTGGTCCTGGACTGCGAATTGGATCAATCAGTTCTGGTGGGACCAAAATGGAGCCAGACTACAGGAGCTGTCTGGAGTCAAAATCTGTAGGAATTGTAGCTTTGGGCTTTCGCCTTTTTTGCACCTGAAGGGAGCCTTTGTTGTGACTGACAGAAGGATCAATAACCGAACCTTCTGGATCTTGGGGAATTTCCCAGGCTGCTGCAGCTAGTTTCAGTTTTGAGCTGAGAAGTGAAGAAGCAACAGCTCAAGTGATTTTGAGCAGCAGTTCTGTGTAGTTTTGCATGGGAGAACTGTGAAAGGGCTGAGGTTTTGGCCTGCCTGTCTGCCTGCTGTCCTGAGAGGGGAAAATAGAGTTTATTCGGACTGAATCCGAGTTGTGGGGACTATTTAAGCCACTGGACTGTGACCAGGCTTTAACCTGAAAGAGACCAAGATTTGCTGAATGCGTTGACCTGTCAGGATTTCCAGCTGCTTTTGAATCCCGGTTTGTGCAGAGACTTTGCTACCGTGACTGGACAGTGGTTTGCCTGGTACAGT
Organism: Neoceratodus forsteri; assembly: GCA_016271365.2. Classification (NCBI taxonomy): domain Eukaryota; kingdom Metazoa; phylum Chordata; order Ceratodontiformes; family Ceratodontidae; genus Neoceratodus; species Neoceratodus forsteri. The sequence continues at coordinate 98,441,573 of JADMNL010000023.1, read as the reverse complement.
AGAATCTCCTTACATGTAAATGTGCTGTGACTTGGTTCCCTACTATGTGAACTGTGTTCTGCTTGCTGGTACTGTAGAATCCTTTACATGTAAATGTGCTGTGTATTGAAAGTGGGTCGTGATTTGGTCCCCACTGTGTGAACTGTGTTCTGCTTGCTGGAAGCTTTATCCAGCCTAATTGGACTGAATCCACGTTCATCTCCATTCGGACTGGGCCATGCCATCTGGCCCTGCCAGGAAATACCCCACTGCACAGAGAAAGCCACCGACGTGAGACAGCCTGGGGATCAGCCCGCTGCTCCACGCTTGAACAGGAGCGATGCCTCGGCGAATCGTGTGGGCCCTGCTTCTCCTGGCACTCCAGATTAACCACCTGCTGTCTCGATTTTCGTCCAGCCTGTGTCCAGTCTTGGGTTTCATGAGAAATCGTCAGGGTAGCTCCCTGCAACAACAGTCTAATCTAAAAGTGTGTCATCTGAGCGTCTTGTTTTCTTTTCATGAACTGAGCCCTCTGGTTCCGGATTACAAATAGTGTGTGTTGTGCATGTTGTTTTCTTCCATCACAGGGCCCCAACCAGCTGCACGTTAAGTGGTTAGTCCACCATTCTCCATCTGAGTACCCAGAGTGTGTGACTGTTTATGGACCCTGAAGTGCATGCATAACTGTTTGATTGATAGAGTCTTTAAGCAAATTAACCTGATTATGCCCTCCCTTGTTCAAGCCCCTTAAATAAATCAGATATAACTCTTTTTTGCATTTACCCTGACTGTGGTTCCAGTTTGTGCAAAGTACTGTACTGCTGTTATTTGCGGTGTATAACCTTATTTTACAGGGGTCCCCAGGGCCGGGCTAGAGGAAAGCCCTGGTGGTAAGTGCAAACAGTGTGGATACTTGTGTTGTGTATCAGGGTATTATGAAAGTGATTATTGTGTATTGTTCCAGCCACTAGTAAGGAAAGGGAGGGGTTACAGTGTCCCGGAGGGCTGTGCCCAGATTAGCTTGACCACTACCAACCCTGACCTCTGGGTGGAGGCACCTGTTTTAGAACTCAGGCTCCTTAACTTGCTACTAGCCAAGCAGGCAGGGTAGTAGCCCTTGAGATAAGGCCACCTGGGGTTATATATGCAAGGTGTAAATGGGCCCATTGCATGTCATTATGACCCCATTTGCACTCAGAAGCTGAGCAGGGCAGCCTGGCGAACTCCACTGGCAACCTGCACAGCATGTGATATGGACAGAGGGGGGCACTGGTCCCCCACCCACGTAGCCTTGATCGCGAATATGACTTATGTCACCAGCCATGGTGGTCAGTGGTACCCCCACCACTCCGATACACAACTAAACCCAATAAACCAAGTGCTCAGGCCAGCCCCCACCCCCACCCTGCGGACACCTACCCCCCGTCAGCAGTGGGCGCAGCTACCCCTGCGCATACTGCCCGGCCACCGCAGATGACAGCTTACAGTATGAGTTGTAAGCCCATTCCTCCACACACTGGACCAATGTGCTTACAGGGCATACTGTACTGAACAGTACAAACATGAATGAAGTCATATTTGTGACTATCTGGCTCCAATATGCCCTAAGCCGATGATCCACAGTGTGGACTAATGAGCTTACAGCTCATACTGTAAGCTGTCATTTGCCAGGTGGCCAGGCGGTATGTTGGCGGGTTGCAGCTGCCGCCTGTGATGGGGGGCTGATGGCATGGGGTACAATGAGGGTAGGGGGTGGGAGTGCCACTGGACCACCGGGATATATTTCCTTCCAGGATTACCAGTGGAGTGGTGTATCGGAGGAGTAGGGTCCCACTAGATCACCAGGACTAGTGACATAAATCATATTTGGTGATCACTGGCTCAGTAGGGAAGGGCTACCATTAGACTACCAGGGCTTTTTTTTATTTACTATTACCTGTGATAGGGGTAATGTGCGGAGGGGGTACCACTAGACTACCAGAGACCATATGGTTGCTTGTAGAAGGTGTTCTGGGCAGGTGGGTGGCTGCCCACGGCTAGCAGATGCTGTGTTGTGATCACAATACAGCCCCCCACCTGTAGGTGGCCAGTAATTTAGCCTTTTTTCTGGCTCAACTTTGTGCTCCAGTATGCAGCACAGTTAGGTTGTGCAGCATATCTGATGCACATCCGGGCTGAATATTGTGATGTGCCCTATATGCAGGTGCACGCCCATTTCTAGATGCACCGTATACATTGCCAATGGCCACTGCATAACGGTAGTTGCATTGCACAAATACCCCTGTTTAATATCACCCTGGGGTGCATTACTGGTGTTGCACAGGCTGAACTCTGTTGCGCAGGCGCAACACCTTGAATATATGTCCCATTGTGTACTGACAATAGTAATATATATTTGTGTGTACAGTTACACAACAATGCAGCATGTTAATGCTATTGTTGTGCCTTTTCTAATTGCCATTGCATGACATTACACACCATGCCTGGAAGCCACATTGTCACCTTGCTGAAATGTAATTCCTGCATTACCTAGTAATACTGCCTGTGTCACACAAGTCTATATGTATGTGTGTGGATGTTTATATTGTGTCAGGTGTTGTACATGTTGTCCTCTGTATTTACCAGTCTTACGACACATTATTAGGTTACCCAGTCTGTGCCTCTGCCAATTAATATTGAGTTTCCCTTCCTGGATACTTCCACACATTCATCCACCCAAATGCCAACACTGCTGCAAGCTATGCAGCACTGTAATAGGCACCATTTGACATTTACGGAAATCAAATGTCATGAATTGTTGCTACTGTGGTACTTTCTCTATTCACGGTGGTTTAGCAATCACAGCCCCACCCACACCCCCCACACCACTACACTTTCAATGTGCCAAAGGTGGTAATGTGTCAAATAGTCAGCTTACACATGGCCACAGTACTACAAACATGTCAACAGAGGCATCTAAGAATGTACGAACATAGAAAAAGACTGAGAAAGACTTGCCTGCTTCTGTTGGAAGCTGAGAAACTTGCTATACTGCAGAGAACAAACTAGAATGCATTTGAGGAACTGAGAACCTGGTAAAACATAATATTGTTGGGGACTTGTTAGAAGGTAAGCTATGTTCTCTATAGAAAGTTTCATTTTTTCTTATTGGCATTAAGAAGAGAATTGCAGGATTCCATTAAAGTGTAGTAATTTTATAACCAGAGGGGTGAAATACAACTGAAGTTGCTTGATTCCTGTGCTAGACACCTATGATTTGGAAGGATATTTGTGCAACATTTTAGAAGTGTCCTGCTGGTTGAGCAGTGAGTTTGTTTTTATCCCTGTACTCAGTAGAGTGGTTTGTGTAGGAGCAGTGGTCTAGTAAATTGTGGTGTTAGTTGACTTACTATAAAGGGCAGTACTAACCACGGTGGTGGACAGTGGTGTATTTGATTGTTTCTAACAGTCACCAGTGATTGTGGCATACCACCCACCCTTCCCCTCACCCCGCCCACCCCAGGCGTGGCATTTCCTTATAGCCAAGGTTCTGACTTCACTTTCTCAACAGGTCTTGGGGCAGAACTGTCATATTCTTAATTACCCAGCACAGTGCATAAAGGGTAAGTACACACCAAAAAAAAAAGATTTATATATTACTCATTGTATATCATAAGGAAGAGGGACATGTGGGAGTGGCGAATGCACTGGCTGTGGGGCAGCAATTTTCTGGGAGACATTCTGGAACCTGTGTTGCTGCCCTATTTTCAGGCAACTGTCAGCTCTGAGGGAGAAGGTTGCCCACCCCACCTCCAGGCTAAACTGGCAAGGACTAAGGAGGCCTCCCCACCCAAAGAGCACCAGTTCCACAACCACTGCCTCAGAGGTTGCCATGTGTGAAGAGCAGATGGACCACAGTAGGTTCTGGGAGGGTGAGGGTGGTGGAACAGAGGCGTAGCCCTGAGTTGTACCTCTACTCAAATCATATGTCAGTCTGGCAAATCAAGGTTCCTCTATGATGACACCTCAGTGGAGACCAAGAAGAATGCCGGGACATCCACAAGGAGACCCACAAAGAGGGGCAAGGGACACCACAGGGAAAGAACAGCTTCTGATAGGGGACTCAGTTGTTAGGGTGTAGATCTGGGAAGGAGAGGAGAGAGAAGTAAGGTGCCTGCCTGGTGCCATGGCTTGAGGGACAGGAAGCAAATCCTCAGGATTGCAGAAGCAGCATCACAGGAGAGGGAACTAGATATCATTGTCCACCTCAGGACAAATGACCTAGCTAGGCATGAGATCAGTGCAGTGCAGGATGAATTTGTGGAGTTGGGAGGGGCCTCAGACAGGTAGCAAGCAGGTAACCTTTCAGAGGTGCTGCCAGTCTATGGCAGGGTGAGGCTAGGTACTGCACACCATGCAGTTTAATGAATGGTTGCAAAACTGGTGCAGAGCACAGGGCTTTAGCTTCATTGGGGACTGGGGTCCACCTGGAGAGATGAAGGTCTATACTGGCATGATGGTCTGCATCTGTCCACGAAGGAAACACGCTTCTAGGTGACAGGTTTAAATGCTTCCTTGGCAAGCTTTTAAACCAGCCAAGGGGGGAGTGTTGATAGAAAACAGGAAAGTTCAAGCCTCCCCACAAAACATGGCAGGTAATAGGGTAAACACTGAGGTACAGAGCTTGACAGAGGGCAGGACAGGGGTAAATGGAAAAATAGACAAGGGCAATAAGAGCAGGGATGGGGTAAAAGGATAAAGCCAACATTAAATGGAGGCAATGAGGACCAATGCCAGTAGTCTTGAAACAAGCTTCCAGAGCTAGTAGCCCTGAAGGAAGAGGAACACTTGGATATTGTGGCAGTCACAGAAACATGGTACCTGGAGAACCATGACTGGGATGTCAACATACCAGGGTACATAATCTACAGAAGGGACAGGGAGGGTAAACGAGGAGGTGGAGACTCTCTACATAAGGGAAGGGATCAAAACTACAGAACTAAAAAGTAAAGGGGAGGACAAGAGGCACTCTGGGTTACCTTGGAGACAGGGAATGGTATCACAATCCGCACAGAGGTTGTATACAGACCCCGTCTCAAGGGATAAAATGGACAAGAAAATGATAGAGGGCATTCTCAAAATGGCTGAAAAAGGGAGATACTGTTGATGGGGACCTGAATATGCCAGATGTTAACTGGACGACATGGACTGCAGCCACATCCAAGAGCAGGGTTATTCTCGATGCCTACAGGAGGCATGCCTTAGACAGCTAGTGGTGGAACCCACTCGGGAGGGAGCGATATTAGACTTGGTACTCTCAAATGGAGAGAGATCACAAATTTAGAAGTCAGTAGACATCTGGGACAAGCGACCACTGCACAGTGTGCTTCAATAAACACAACCATGGAGACAAGCATACAAAGACAAAGATACTGGACCTTAGAAGGGCTGACTTTGGCATAATGGGTGAATACTTGAGGAATGCATTAGCAAATGGCCAGAAAGGAGGGGTGGAAGAACAATGGAGAAAAATCTAAACTGCCATCATGGAGGCAACAAGCCTTTGTGAAACAAATAAAGAAAACAAAGCAGAATAAAAAACCACTATGGTTCTCAAAGAGGTGTCAGGGAAGGTCAAGGAGAAAAGGCTGCATTCAAAAAGTATAAGGAATCACAGAAGGAGCACGACAGGGAACTGTATCAATTAAAGCAGAAAGAAGTGGGAAGACAGTCAGAAAAGCAAAGGCCCAAACTGAGGAAAAGACAGCCAACTCAGTTAAGAAGGGGATAAAACCTTTATAAGTACATTAGGGAGCATAGAAAGGTTAAGGGAGGGATAGTGAAGATTAGTAAAGGAGAGGGAGGTGGGCAGAGGAGACAGTGAAAAGGCAGAGATACTGAATGAATACTTTTGCTCAGTATTCACAAAAGAAGAAGGAGGAGTTACCTAAACCAAACAGTAGAAGCACTCTGGGTAGTGGGGTTGACGCAGTCCATTTACAGATGAAAGAGTCCTGAAAGAACCCTAAAACTCAAAGTGGACAAAGCAATGGGGCCTGACAGGATTCACCCTAGAATCCTAAAAGAGCTAAGGGAGGACCTAGTGACACCACTAACCACACTTTTAACAAATCATGGGAAGATGGGGTGGTACCTGAGGACTGGAGGAGGGCAGATGTGATTGCCCTTCACAAAAGTCGGAGCAAGGCAGAAGCAGGAAACTACAGACCTGTTAGTTTGACCTCAGTGGTGGGGAAAATGATGGAATCATTTCTGAAAGAAAGAATTGTTCAGTACCTAGAGGACAGCGGGCACAGGACCCAAAGCAGCATGGATTCACAGCAGGAAGGTCATGTCAGACGAATCTAATCGATTTCTTTGACTGGGTGACCAAAGTAATAGACCAGGAGGGGCTGTGGATATGGCCTACCTAGACTTTAGCAAGGCATTTGACCCAGTCCCGCACAAAAATAATCAGTTAGCCAGCCTGGGAGTAGGTCCCAGTGTGGCAGTCTGGTCAGCAAACTTGCTGCACAACTGCACACAGAAGGTAATAGTGAATGGAACGCATTCTGAAGAAAGGGGTTACTTAGTGGAGAACCTCAGGGCTCAGTACTGGGTCCAGTCCTCTTTAACATATTTATAGGTGACATTGCAGAGGGTCTGGAAGGAAAGGTATGCCTCTGCAGCTGACACAAAGATCTGTAACAGAGTTGATACACAAGAGGGGTAGAAAGGATGAGAAGGGACTTGGCAAGGTTGGAGGAATGGTCAGACATATGGCAACTTAGATTCAATGCAAAGAAGTGCAAAGTAATGCACCTGGGAAATAAAATCCAGGAGACAGTACACAATAGCAGGAGGTACTAACAACAACAATAATGGAAAGGGATCTGCGTGTAGTCATATCAGATGACCTAAAGGTGGGTAAGCAATGTGAGAAGTCAGTAAGGAGAGCTGGGGGATACTGGGATGCATAGGGAGGGGCATCACAAATAGAACAAGCTTGTCAATGCCGAACATTCACTTGCAGGTATTTGCAGTGGTGTTTGGCACGTATGGTGCTTTTACCCTAATGCCCTGTGCGATTGCTGGTATTTGCAAAATAAATTTTCAGCATTACCTTTTGTTACCCCCACCTCATAAAAAGCATTTGAGACCTCTGCTGATGAACAGTCCCACTGTTATTTTGTTAATCTGTCCTGAGCGTTGATTTCCCACAGCGACACACCATTGTGCTCCACATGTGCAAAACACAGTTTGGGCAGGATGTGAAAAATGACAGCTGTAGCATTCATAGGGAGGTGTGAAGGGTTGGCAATGTTGAACATCTGGAGTGAAAATACAACAATTTCTCGAACTTACGCCACAGACATGGAAACTGCGCAAGAATGCTCATGACACAGTCATTTTGTGGACTTTTGTCACCAAATTTTCAACATAGGCATTGTGGACCTCTGCTCATGAACAGTGTCACTGTGATTTTCATAATCTGTCCTGAGCATTGATTTCTCACCGTGACCACGCATTGTGCGCTGGATGTGCAAAACACATTTCAGCCAGGATGTGAAAATGTCAGCTGTACTGTTCATAAGGAGGTGTGAAAAAATGCCAGTGTTGAAAATCTAGAGTGAAAATATTTCAAATTCTGGAAGTTATGAGTGTACATGGAAACTGCACAACGACGCCAGTAATACAGTCATTTTTGACATTTTTCACCAAATTTTCAACACAGCCATTCTAAGACCTCTGCTCATGAACAGTGTCACTGTGATTTTCTTAATGCGTCCCATACATTGAGTTCGCTAACCGACTGTGCCATTGTGAGCTACGTGAGGAAACATGTTTTGGGCAGGATGTGAAAATGACAGCTGTACTGCTCATAAGAAGGTGTGGTAAAATGACAATATTGAAAATCTGGAGTGAAAATATTGAAAATTACAAACCCACGAGAAGCGGCGAGGAACCGCGCAATGCACGCCAGAAAACAGTCATTTTAGGAATTTTTTCACCAAATTTTCAACATAGCCATTTAAGACCTCTGCTAATGAACAGTGTCATGATGATTTTCTAATGTGTCCCATACATTGATTTCGCACACCAACTGCGCCCATTGTGCGCCATATGGCAGAAACACATTTTGGGCAGGATATGAAAATGACAGCTATACTGCTCATAAGGAGGTGTGGTAAAATGGCAATGTTGAAAATCTGGAGGAAAATATTGAATATCGTGAACTTACAAGCCCGCGAACCGCGCAACGCATCCATAAACAGTTGCTTTTATTTTTGCACCGGTTCCTATGTTTTGTCTTTCTCGTGAATGATGTCATGGTAGAGTTCAGGTTCAAAGGTGATTACCGCAGTGACTATGCAGTGACCGCAATCACCCTTTGGTTCGAATAACGGCATGACAGTGATATCATTCATGAGAAGGGGATCTCAAAACCCCATGCTGAAAATTTGGCAAAAATTCCAAAAATGCTCATGATATGCAATAAAGTTGAAAACCCTATCTAGCCCATTATACAGCTTACCGCATTTCCTCAGTTCGCGGTCGGCTTTGAAGAGTGCAGACGTGTTCCCGTCCACTCAAGATCGTCGCTGAGGTCCGAGGTAAGTATGGGGTGGGGGTGTGGGGAGGCAGGTGTGCAGTGGGTGGGTGCGGGTTGTGGGAGGGGGCTGGGAGAAGCGCCATGGGACCGTTTTATTTTCAGGTTAAAACAAAAACAAAGACGGCGCTGATGTTCGCCACGCCAGGGTGGGCTCCCAGCACAGCAAACAAAGCTTTGGGGCATTTGGTGGGATGTGGAGCCGACAGGGATTGGGCACCCCGTCGGCAGACAACGTGGGACGCTTGCCACGCTGGGGTGGGCTCCCAAGCGTGGCACCAAAGCTGGGGGGCCTTTGGGGGACATGGAGCCGACAGAGTTGGGCACCCCGTTGGCAGGACGCAGGATGTTTGCCACGCTGGGGTGGGCTCCCAGCGTGGCACCAAAGCTTTGGGGGCGTGGAGGCCTACCAGCACTCTGTATGACAGCTGTGTTTTCTTTGAAGCGAAGACCACGCTGTCATACACAGCTCCAGCACCCATTGGTGCAGGACCGCCCACGCCTGCTCAATGGAGCAGTGGATTGAGCAGAGAGAGGCACACCTCCAAAGTGTGCTACTCTCCCAAAATGTTCCTTGCGCATGCGCGCCAAGTGAGCGTAAAAGGGAAGTGGTTATCCCTCTGTACAGACAGTTGGTGAGACCCCAACTGGAGTACTGCGTGCAGTTTTGGAGACCTCATCTACACAAGGACATAGACAGGATGGAAGCAGTCCAGAGGAGGGCAACTAAAATGGTGCAGGGTCTACATCAGAAACCATATGAAGAGAGACTGAGAGAGCTTATATGTATACCCTTGATGAAAGGAGGGATGGGGGACATGATAGAAGCTTTTAAGTACCTCAAGGGAATCAACAAAGTCCAAGAGGGTAGCATCTTTCAGAAAAGAGATGTGTAAGAACAAGGGGCACAATTTAAAATTAGGGAGGGACAGTTCTGGGGTAATGTGAGGAAATTCTTTTCACGGAGAGAGTGGTAGATGCATGGAACCGCTTTCCTGGAGAGGTTGTGGGGTCTAAAACAGTGAGGGAATTCAAACATGCTTGGGACAGACATAAGGCAATTATAGTGGGGGTTGCAGGAAGTAGGCTGTTGGTTAACTAGAATCTGCAGCTTATCTAATAGATAGCGAAATGGGCAGACTGGGAGGGCCAGTGGTCATATCTGCCGCCAAAGTCTATGTTTCTTATGAAATTGCAAGCAGAAACAGGCCTCATGGTCTATTCAGTCAGTTCCAGTGTACAGCTAGCAATTCAGTGTGCAGATGACCCTCCATGCCACCAGTTATCATTAGCCTTTACTCTTAACCTGTCCCAACCCCTCTTGAAAACACACACTGTCTCATGGGACAGTTTCTTGTCTAGTAAGGTGTTCCATTTGTCCACCAATATCATTGTGAATAAATGTCTCTTCATCTCAGTATTAGATGATTTACATTCAAATACTTTGATTTTTGTTTCCTTTTCTATTTTGCTTTCCCTACCCACAGCAATACACTCCCTTTAAGACACACCTACAGCCTTCTAGTCACTGGCCTCTAACCTATATCCTGGAGTGGTCCACATCCCATGAAGCCATTGACTGCCTACAGGATGGCCAGAGGTGAGGTCAGTCACCCCATGATGTCTTTTGGCTTCATTGTGATGCCATCACTGAGACAGGTAGGAGCAATGGTGATTGGATGTGGTGATCTGTCTACAGTAGAGTGCTGCGAGTGATGTTACAATGTTCAGGCATGATGTCCACATTGACGCCAATGCGCTTGAGCTCCATGTCCATCACGACAACCACTTGCTACTGGTTAACATTGCTGTACCTCATGTCTACAGAAAGGGTAAGACAAGCACAAAGGCCTTGTTTACCACCCCCAAGAAGACGAACTGTCTGTGAGACGCTCAAGCATCCCCTCCACCCGTGGAATCCATCTGCCTGACTTGTTTCTGATCCCGTGTCACTTGCGCCTGAAGCGTAAATCCAACTGCTGCTCCAAGGGGCGTCCCTTGCATATGCCAATCACAATCCATGCCCTCTCATGTACCTCCCTTTCTCAACATGAAAATCCATTATGTCATAACTGTTGTCACTTATGTATTGATCCTGTTTATCACTCATCTACTGTAAGGAACACATATTCAACTGTTTCAACCTGTCATCGTGGGGTTTACTGTATAATCCTTGCGTAATCTTTTGTTGCTTTAGCTGTACCTCTACAACAATCTCATCATGGCAATGCAGTACCTAGTTGAAACATGTGACATCACACTCCATCAGTTCCACCAATTTATTTATTTATTAGATTTACCAGGAAAGCATACTGAGCTAAGAGTTCGATTCCAGATGCACCTGGGGGCTGAGACCCATAATTACAATACATGGATATAAACAATAAACAGAAACATTTTTTGGGGAAGTCAAGGCTTTCCTATGAACATTTGTTTAGAGAACACAGACAGAGGTTCAATATACATTGTTCAGAGTGACAGGGTCAATACATTACATATACTTTTATATTACAGCAATCGGGAATAATTAGAGTAATTAGTTATAACAGGAGCAGCTGGAAGAGAAATGGGCTCAAGTAGAGGTTGCGTTGGTATGTGTTCTGTGCATGACTTATGGAGGCCGGCAGAGCATTCCAAATCTGCAGGATTAGGAAACTAAGGCAGCTGGCCTTTAGAATGCGCATGAACTGGACGTGCAGCAGTCTGGGATCTGTATTCTGAGGGAGTACGCAGGGAGGGATTGTTTGGAGAGGTAGAGGCCAGATGGGGGAGAGGGGTGGGACCAGAATTTGGCAGTGAACCTAACGCGTTTATTTGTCTATGATCATGGGTGACGGCAGGGTGAGTAGAGCTGTATGAGGTTGCAATGGTGAGTGGATTGCGGACAATCTAGAATGAACCGGCAGAAGGAGTGGAACATGGTATCTAGGCTGGCCAGAGTGGATGTGGGGGCAATGGAGTAGACTATGTCACCATAGTCAAAACAAGGAGAATCATTTTTGGACAATGGCGAGCCTAGTTTGTGTAGGGAGGCATTTTTGTTGTGGAATAGAGCACCTAGCTTGGGGAGTAGTCTCTTGTGTAGTGAGTCGATGTGGAGAGGTGAAATCTAGGTGCTGGTCTAGCCAGATGCCTAGATATCTGAAGGAAGTACAATTGTCCAGGGGTCCCATCCGAGGTTTTGAAAGGGGGCAGGGGATTGGGGAAAGTCTTTGTAGTGATCCGAATGTTTGTGATACTGTTTTTTGGGTTTAGGAATAGCTGGTTTGTCCTCAACCAGCACTGGATGGCATAGAACTCCTCCTGAAGTAGGGTTGCTCACGCTTTGTGTGGTAGGGCTGGAGGCATACAGGACAGTGTCATCCACATACATTTGAATGGATGAGTGGGTACATGCTGATGGGAGGTCATTTAGAAATGGAAAAAGTAGTGGGCCTAGGACCGATCCTTGTGGGACACGGTAGTGACTGGCAGGGGGTTTGAAGTGTGAGAGGCCAGTTTGACTGTTTGCTTCCTGTCCACTAGATGTCATGGAACCAACCAATGGCTGGCTCAGAGAGCCCTGCATTGGAGAGTTTTGAGAAGTAGGGAATGAGAGATGGTATCAAAAGCCTTGGCTAAATCTATGTAAATGGAATGAGGTGACGTGACCTTTATCCATCACCAGTGACACGTAGCAGGGAGGTGATGGTGGAGTGGATTTACGGAATCCCGACTGAACAGAGTGAAAAGGAGGAGGCTTCCAGGCAGGGGTGAGCTGGGACATGACTAGCCGCTCCTGTAATTTGGCCAGGATTGGGAGCAGGAGATGGTATGTAGTTTTCTGGGGAGGAGGGTCTCCACCTTTGGCAGGGTATGACTGTGGCCATCTTACAGGCCATGGGTAACTTTCCCAGAGAGAAAGAGAGGTTAAACAGGGCAGTGAGAGGGGCAGCTATGGCTGAGGCAGACAGGAAGAGCATCTTTGCGTCCAGGGACGTGAGGGCACTTGCCTTTGTTTGGGTTTAGGGCCTGTAGGGAGCATAGTACTTCGCATGGGTTACTGGTGGAAAGAGAAAGGCAGGACTGGTGGGGCAGGCTTTGGGGGCATGAGCTGTGGGGGGCCGGGGGAGTGGATTCAGGAGGGAGGATAGGAGTTTGGCAGCACAACTGGAGAAATGTGTATTAAAGGCTTCGCCACACAGATGGGGGTTGGAAACGGGAGCCCTGGTTGGATAGTGTAGGAAATGGGGTGAGTGGGGGAGAAGAGGGATTTAAGTGATTTCCAGAAATCAGTCGGGTGGTTTATGTTCTTACTAAACGCCGACAGAAAGTATGTCTTCTTTGCTTGCCTGATGGAGTTTGTGCATGCATCATGGAGCTTTATATGTGGAGAGGGTTTCCTGTGTTCTGTTCTCTAATAATTTTCCAGGCACAGTCTCTGGTGTGGCAAATTCCTGATTATGTCGGCTGAGATCCAGGGGAGATGTGCCCCTCTAACTCTCTTTGTCCGTAGGGGGGTCTGTCCCAGATTTTTAGGAAGCAGGTTTGAAACCTGCAAAAGCTGCATCAATGGAGGGGACTCGGTATGAAAGACCAGTTTTCGTGTCCTAAGTCTGATAAGAAAGATGCTAAGATGAGGGAGTTGTAGGACCTGGCCACAGTGTCTTGGAAGGGGCTGGGGCTATGCACCTCCTAATCAGAAAGATCATGTGATGATCACTTATAGAATCGGGTAATATGCCTGCTCTTAGGATCCTGTGGGGTGAGAGGTGAGAGCCCAGTCTAGTAGAGAATGGTTCAGTGTCTTGTGGTTTAGTCTGAGTGATCTGTAATGAGTTGTGTTAGGTTCAGAGCTTTTATTTTGGTCTTCAAATGGGCTTTTCTGTGCCTAGCCAGTTTGTTTTAAAATCACCGGTGGAGGTAGCTCCCCCCAGCAGCTAGGGATTGAAGGGGCTTAGGTGGAGAGGATATCCACAGGGGTGTGCTGGGGGGCAGTATGAGCCTGCCACATAGACCGGGGATGAACAGGGAGAGATAGTTTGATGAGAATAGAGTTTATGCTTACGGGGTTGTGGGGATTTCCACTCTAGAGAAATGGTGGCTGTTTGCGATATACACTGCCGTGTCAGCCCGTGCTTTTGCCTGGCCAGTCATGTCTGATTATAGTGTAACCTGGTATGGAGACTCGCATCTGAGTGATGTGGTTTTAGCCAGGTTTCAGAGATGACCAGGATGTCAGGGCACTGTGTTAATGCAATAGGCTGTAGTAGAGATTTTGGACAAAAGGCTGCAGGTGTTTAGGTGTAAGATGCGGAGGCCTTTGGGAAAGGAGAAAGGGAATGGGAATTGTGTGGTTTGGACCAGGGTTTACCTCTATGTCCCCAGACAGGAGTAGAATATGGAGACGTAGATGCTTTATTTTGACTGAGAGAGGTATGGGCAGGATGTAGAGGACCGGTGTAAGAGATAAATTGGGGGCAGCGACGGTTGCGATGTGCAAGACCGCATGCCCCTGGTGAAAGGATGGTGGAATGATGCTGGCACTAGTAGTTGCGTGAATGGTTTTGGGCCAGGGCTTTGGCAGGTGCGTGTGAGGCACAGTGTGGCCGGGCTGGGGGTAAGCCGAGGTGTGGGGCAGTGGGGGTTCACTGTGTGGGAGGGGGTAGGGGGGGAGGAGGAGAGTGGCCAGATAGAGAAGAAATACGGATGAAAACAGCAGCATTCTTGCTTAATTTCTATGAGAAACTGTAATGTATTGAGTTTGAGCCCTCTGGTGGTGGCAGCTGATAATGGAGAAATTGGCTGATAGGTTTTGCAAATCATGTGACCTCAACCTATAAAGGAGGAGCTCACCAAGGGTGGTGGTGGGAGTCAGTGCGGAGCCCGGGCGGGCAGAAGCTCACAACTCAGAGACAATCACAGCACTGCAGTCTTTTCTGTGGCAGTAGTTTTGGGGAATTCAAAAATGGCGCCAGAAACTATGCTTTCTTTTTGTGCCTTCCGAATTACCTTGAAATGCTTCAGGGGTGGGGTCGACGATCAGGAGCATCCAGGGAGGACTGGGCAACCCTCACGAACCATACTGAGGCCCAGCGTCTGTCTGCAGGGAGAGAGAGAAAGAGGACCTTTATAGCCAGGTAAGTGGGAGGAGTGCCTAACAAAAATCCTGCTGCGTAGCTGTTTCTGGGTGGCTGCTTGTGGATTTCAGCCTGAAGAAAGACTCTGCTCTAGTAATACATATAGTAAAATTGCTTCACTAAAACAGCCTGAATAGTATTTCCTTTGCTGAGCAAAAGAATATTTGTTTGACTACACAGGGTTTAACATTCATAGACCAGCTGAAATTGCGATTTTCTAGTAAAATCAGGCTTTGGGGGACGTAGGTAGCGCCTTTCTGCTCTGGTACAAACTTATTTTAAAGAAATGAGCAGTTTTAGGAATCAGTAGATTTCAGTATTGCCATTAACACGCATAAGCGAAAATATACCTGCTCTGGTGGAACTTAATTTTAGAATGGAGCAGTTTCTCATTTAGTGGCTGTAAGAAATGGCATTTCCAACCTGTTTGTGCGGGTGGGGGAACGCCCCTAAAATTTACTTTGGCTTTGTGTAACTGGGCTCTCTTTCACACTTCTCAGGTCAAAATTTAACATTACAGGACATCAGGAACTAAAGTCGGGGTAAAGGCAGAGAGTATACTCCCATGCATTTACAGGCAGATAAACAAGTTCATAAGGGTACTTTTCTGTGTTATTAAAGCAAATACTTTTATCAGGCATAAGGCAGGTTCCTAAATGATTACTAAATTGACTGGTTTAAAGGCAATAAAGCAACTTCCTAAAAGGTTACGAATGACGATGTTAATTCAACGTATACCTGTGTATTAATTAATTAGATCTTCTTAAGGCACTTCAACTGTGGCAAGAAATACAGGGCTATACAGAAAATGTACTAAGTAAAAAACAGTCTTCACTGTGCCGACAGATAATAGAAGCTCACAACTCAGAGAGAATCACAGCTCTGCAGTCTTTTCTGTGGCAGTAGTTTTGGGGAATTCAAAAATGGCGCCAGAAACTCTGCTTTCTTTTGTGCCTTCCGAATTACCTTGAAATGCTTCGGGGTGGGGTTGACGATCAAGGAGCATCCAGGGAGGGCTGGGCAACCCTCACGAACCATACTGAGGCCCAGCGTCTGTCTTGAAATGCTTGTCCCTGAATGTCCATGTTCCATAAACAACAGTGCCATGCTGTAGTTACATCGTGACAATGTGACTTGCATCAACTGACCATGTGTACTGACATGCCTCTTTGTGCCTGACACACATGGTTATGGCACACATGTCATTTTAATACTGAACAAATAGTGTAAAACTACTAATGCTGTTATTGATCCAGTGATGAGTCACAATTATTGAATCAGTTCTGAATTTCGTCACACATAACATCAAATGTGTCCATGTCACATCATGACATGCACTGTGCCCCTAACCTTGTATCACAGTTGTGTAATTGTCAACCACAATACTGAGTAAGCAGCATCACCATACAATTAAAAGCAAGTGTCATGCTGTTGTTGCCATGCAGTAATGCTAGTTGTACATTGTTTAGTTTTTGGTTTATTCAAAGACAACACCATTTCTGTATATAACAAATGTTTAATATGGTCTTCCATGGAGTTATTAACACCTTGTGTTACTGAACAAAATAAAGGTTTCAAAGAAATATGCCATCATATGTCATAATCATGGCAGGTAATGTTAAATGTTGATTTGTGAAGAGCATATGACAATACGGAACAGTAAATAAAAAAATAACTACGCATTTCACCGTGGTACATTGTGGTTAGAAACATAGAAACATAGACTTTGATGGCAGATAAGGACCACTTGGCCCACCTAATCTGCTCATTTCCCTACCTATTGGATAAGCTGCAGATTCTAGTTAACCAACAGCTGACTTTATCTGCATATAACTATAAAACTGTTTTATTGAATGATGACACAAAAAGAAATAGTGACACATCTGTACATCAATCGAGATGGTATAATGCAACCTACAAGTGTCCCTTGGCAACAGAAAGGCATTGAACGTAGTGCTCTATAGCACTTGTTATATAACTATGATGCTATGCTGCAGTGCAAGATCAGAAAGTCAAACTGTCCACGGATAGTGATGACAGTCCATGATGGCAGTAGAACAGTTACTACATTCCCTGATGGTGGCAGTATTCGTTCTAGCTTGAAATGAGTGTAGGCCTCTCCATCTTCATTTGGATATGTCTCCTGAACCCTGGACAAGCAGCATGACGGCAATGCCACCCAAATGTTTCTTCCCAGATAACCCAACACCAGCATATCAGCTGGCGTAGGAGTGTAGTGATACTTTCTGCAATGAAAAGAAATAGTAAGATATGAATCTATCCAGTCTCGATCTGCAGGTAGTCTTACACTTGCATATTGTATCTCAGTAGTCATAATTATGACCCCTACATTTAGGAACACCAAGGTCACCAAGGTCACACAACCACAAGGTCTAACCCTTTGGTGGTGCATAACGTTAGCTTGATTAGGTTACTTGGCACAACAGAGTAGTAGTTTCACAATCACTCAGATTGTTTTATGCTTCTCATGTGGCAATGTGAAAAGGCCATGCAGAGTTGTGCTATGTTCAAGGCCATGCATGGTGAGTAATCAACAAGTGTAGGGCAAGTGCAGCCAGACAGACATTGACTGCAGTTTGCTGTTACTTTACCTATTTGTCCAACACACAGAATACAGTTAGAAAAAAGAAGCAAAGCATTCATTAACTGCTGAAGGTTGCAGTACTATCAGCAACACATCACGTGGGTAAAGTTACAGGCACGTGTTCAGCTGCATGTACCATAACACTAGTGGTACTAGATTGCTGACTACAGAAGCATATCCACTCAATAGGTGCCTATAGAACTATATAGGTGAAGAGATAACTTCACATGACTGCAATGATCACCACAGTGCACATCTGTAGCATGTATACACAGAAAGAAGCAGATTTTGTTGCATCTTCATGGAAAGAGAGAATACTACCGAGAGAGGTTCAATGAGAAATGTCATGACTGAACACCTGCATCACATTGTCATGTAAATACAAAATCACATATGCCCCATGATGCAAAGCATCATGGCTGCGATGCAAATTACTACAGAGTATTATGCTGGTTCAACTTTAAGCAGAAATGCATGGTGCCGAAAGGCCTCTCACACAGTTTGCAAGAGGTGCCAACAGAAGACATATAGACAGTTTCGCTATTATGCCCCTCCCATGTTCAAGTCCCTGAATAAATCGAAGTATGGTGCAGAGACTCTATAATTGCGACTCGAGAGCCATTTGTCTGGTACAGTGGAATTTCCTTACATGTGAATGTGCTGTGTGCTTGTAGGGTTGTGATTTGGTTACCCGCTGTGTGTCTGAACTGTGTTTTGATTGCTGGAGGCTGCATCCAGCTTCACGGACTGAATCCATATCCATTTCCGTTTGCCTGGCCCCTGCTACACTGGCCCAGCGAGAATACCTGCTACACAGAAAGTCATTGACGAGATCAGCCTGGGATCAGCCCCTGCTCAACGCCTTGAACAGAAACTATGCCTCGGTGATTCATGTGGCCCTGCTTCTCTGGACACTTCAGCTCAACAGCCTGTAGTCTTGATTTCATCCTGTCTGTCTCCAGTATTGGGTATCGTGAGTAAACATCATGGTAGCTCCCTGCAACAACAGCTAAATCTAAAAGTGTTGTCATCTGACTTTCTTGTTGCCTTTTCTTTCACGAACTGAGCCCTCGGCTCTGGATTACAAATAGTGTGTGTTGTGCATATTCCTTTCTTCCATCACAGGGCCCCAACCAGCTGCAACGTTCCTGGCTAGCCCACCGTTTTCCTACCTGGGTACCCAGAGTGTGTGACTGTGTAGGGACTCTGAACTGCATGCATAACTGTCTGATTAATATAGCTTTTAAGCAAATCAACCTGATTATGCCCCTCCCTGTTCAAGTCCACTGAATAAATCAGATTTAACTTTGTTTGCATTTAACCTGACTGTGGTTCCAGTTTGTGCCAAAGGTATTGTACTGTTGCTGTTTGCTGTGCTTAACCTTGTTTTATAGGGGGTCCCCAAGGTCAAGCTAGAGGAACCAGCCCTGGTGGTAAGTGCAAACCATGTGGGTAATTGCCTGGTGAATAAGGGCCATTGTGAAAGTAATCATTGTATATTGTTCAGGCCACTAGAAGGAAAGATTGGGGTTACAGTGTCCCGGAGGGCTGTGCCCAGGTTAGCTTGACCACTAACAACCCTGACCTCTGGGTGGAGGCACCCGTTCATTACCAGGCCCTTAACCTGCTACAAGCCAAGCAGGTAGGGGTAGTAGCCCTGGGATAGTGCCACCTAGGGGTTACATCTTGGAGGCTCACTGCTAGGATTTTGTGCCTTCGGTGGCCAAAATTACAATTATTGTTAAAGATTAATGGCTACCTCAGTAGGAATGGTTGTACACCAGTTGATGGGGTGGTGTACTGGGCAGGAGATCAACCCCAAAATGCTCTGCTCATACTGGATATTCCCTGGGTACCAGTAAGGACACTGTAGAGGAGTACTCTCCAAAGCTGAATGTTTAAAAACCCTGTAGTGGTGGGTCGACAGGCTGATTTGATCACCCAAATTTTCATAGCCTTGGTAGAGTGTAGTGAACTCGTGGACAGTTCTAAAGTGCCACAGACTATTGCCTGAGAAGGGCCCCTAGCCGCCTGGAGAGTGATAATAAAACCATTAAAGACCCTGGGGAGGATGAGCTCCCACCATTATCTGAGACTTTTGAGGAGAAATTTGCAAAGTTGTTGCTGGAGGAAGGGAAAACTGTAGAGGACTTTAAGAAACTATTCCTGCCACCTGGGGTGTTCCTTCCCAATACCCCTCTGACTCCAGCACCTGTTACTGCCCACCTTCTGTGCCCACACCAATACTGGCCCCCTATATCTGTACCTGCCATTAGTCATGACTCCTACCAGAAGGCTGAGAATCTTCTCAGGCACCGGAGGATGACTAGGAGACCTGGATTGACTATGCTTCCCCTTGGTACCCAAGCGGCAGTGTGCGCAGGCTGAGAAGCATAAAGAATCATAGAACATTTGAGGGCCCTGCCCTTGAAGCCATTACCTTTTGAGGTCCACGAACCCTGATGCATCTGCTCAGAAGTACCTATCTCTACTTGAAGGCAATTTTGGGAGCATTGAGTCAGGGAGACTTTGATTGGAAATTCCAAGGTACCTAACAATGGAGAGGGAAAGTTGGTTTGTGTATGTTACTGGCCTAGAAAGAGCTTTACAGAAAGCTTACTGGAGAGGTGGAGTAGCCGCCAGTGATTTTCACCATGTGAGATTGGGGCACATACTGCAACATGCCAAGCATTCTAAACTGCAGATCATCCAGTTAAGGCTCCAGGATAGGACAGGTAACCCACCTGACTACTGTGACTTGATAAAAGAACTCCGGGGTAGAAGGTGAAGAAGGAGATTGTAATTATGGGTAAGTGCAGCCCAAGTGATCATGGCACTGGAAGGCCCTTCCAAAATGGAGACCACTATGAGTGTCCCGAGGGCTAAACGGTGGGGGAGAAGTTGCTGAAGGAAGTCAGAAAAGTACAACCGGGTGTGTTCACTGAGGCATCCCCTGCTGACAGAGATCCTGGCCCCTCTCAGGACGTGACTGTTATGGGGGGGTGCACCCTCAGGCATCCTCTACTGAGTGTGGCTTCTCGGCTGAGCTCAAGGAATTGACTGCCACCCTAAAGGAACTTTTGAGACATGGTACACTACCAGCAGAAGTCAAATCACAATCTCCCATCAATGCTTCAGCATCCCCTGCTATGTTTTCCCAAGGATGCCCCAAGAGCCTGTCATTTGTCACAGCTGCAGCAAGGATGGCCATATGAAGAGGGAATGCTGGTCTCAGAAGGACTTAGAGAAAGTGGTGAACCAGCTTCAAGGAGAGCTTGGAAAACAAGTCAGTGGTCAAGGGGTGCACAAATGACCGCGAGGAAGGCTTCGGCCATCCTAACTCAAACCCCTCTGTGGCTAAATCGTCTGTTCAGGCCCCTGCTGTTGTCCTCCAAACTGGTCCAAAATAGTGGGCCCTTCAATGAAGACTACTGTGGCTGTGAATGGTATTCCTACTCAGGCTGTGTCTGACAGTGGGTCTAAGTGACCATTGTATTTCAGGACTGGTATGACAAACACTTATTGGATGTGCCATTATAATCCTGGAAGGCCTACATGTGTGGGGCTGAGCGACAAGTCTTATCCCTACCTAGGATATGTCTGCTTCTGGTTGTCTTTTCCTGCAACTGTAACTGGTGTAGAGGAGCAAGTAGAGACACTGACCCTGTGTGTCCCCCTCTGATGATGGGGTTCCCTCTTAATTGGAACAAACGTCCACATGTTTGGGAGACTAGCACACCTCTACCACGAGAAACAAGGGCAACTGACTGGATGGGCCCTAAGAATTCCAGCCTTAGTAAAAGGACATATGACTTACAACAGAGACCCAATGAAGAAGACCCAGATGAGCCAGTTGGGATAGTGTGGAAAAGGAACCTGACTCCTTGGTATTGGCCCCAACACCCAGTGCACAATCCATGGAGAAGTCCACCTAAAGAGAAACGTAAGAACAAAATATTAATGTTGGATGCACCAAGTGATGGAAAGTTGCCAGAAGGATTATTGGTTAAACCCAGCATCTTGCCTGCCTGTGCCCATGCCTATGCACAACGAATGATTGTCCAGATTCAAAATGTGTCAGATCAGGAGTCCGGGTGAACAGAGGATGCACTCTAGCTACAGTACACTGTGCAGACTCTGCAGTATTACCCAATAACAAGTACTTTGGCCAAAAGGAGAGAGACCCAGGACTTATTTGACTTTGGTGATTCCCCGCTGCCATCTGAATGGAAGGCTACGATTAGCAAGAAACTCGCCCAGAGAGACCAAGTGTTTTTGTTAAAAGAATGGGACATGGGGTGTGTCCAGGGTGCAGAGCATCATACTCGCCTAAATGATGACCGGCCATTTCAGAGAGAGATCCGACGCCTACTTAGCGGACATAGATGATGAGGAGACACCTGCAGGAAATGCTCACTGCTGGCGTGATACAGGAATCAAGGAGCCCATATGCCTCTCCATTGTGGTTGTGCATAAGAAGAATGGGTTGGTGAAGATGTGTGTTGATTATCGAACCCTAAACCGTGGTCCGTCCCAGATCAATACACCATGCCCGTATACAAGATACCCTGGATTGCTCGAATGGGAGCAAATGGTTCTCAGTATTGGATCTTTGCAGCGGATATTATCAGATTCTGATGGCCACGGAGGACCGTGAGAAAACCACCTTCATCTGTCCTTTGGGGTTCTACAAATTCCTGAGAATGCCACAGGGATTTCGGTGCCTTGGCCACCTTTCAGCAACTGATGGAATGTGCGGTGGGAGATATGAACTTGCTGGAATGCCTAGTGTACCTAGATGATGTCACTGTGTTCGGATGCACATTAGAGGAGCATGAGACATGAATGTTTAAAGTCCTAGAAGATTGATTGGAAGACTTCGGCCTCAAGCTGTCCATTGACAAGTGCCAGTTTTTCAAACCTCCGTGAAGTATGTAGGGCACATAGTATCTGCAGAGGGATAGAGATGAATCCAGTAAGGTCGAGTCACTGACTACTTGGCCCCAGCCCCATAATTTGAAAGAACTACAATGTTTCCTGGGGTTCTGTGGCTACTACCACAGGTTCATAAAAGACTATTCAAAGGTGATTCGCCCGTCCTGAATCTTACCCAGGGTTACCCCCTACCAACCGTAAATACAAGAAAGGGTCTGTCAAAGATACCGAGAAAGTATGCTTCTGAACAGGTGAACCTTTGGGCCCTGCTGGACACCCGAATGTGAAGCAGCTTTCCACAAAGTCATTTATCAGTTCAACCACGCCTCCATCCTTGCCTATGCTGACCCTACAAAGCCCTATGTGCTGCATAGGACGCTAGTCTGCAGGGCCTAGGAGCTGTGCTGTATCAAGACCATGAGGATGGTTTGAGACCAGTGGTTTTGCCAGCAGGAGCTTGACCCCATCAGAACGAAACTATCCTGTGCACAAGCTGGAGTTCCTTGCCCTAAAACAGGCCACTGTTGACCAGTTTCATGAGTACCTCTATGGGGCAAAGATATTGGGAAGACCGACAATAACCTGTTAACCTATGTACAGACTTCAGCTAAGTTGGATGCCACTGGCACCTCTGCTTTATCAACCTATGATTACGCTGTCGAATACAGGCCAGGACTGAACCATATTGATGCTGGCTCCCTGTCACGAGGCTAGTCTCCAAAGTGATTGGGTCAGGTTGTCTGAACCTGACATCCGAGCATGGTGCCAAAAGTTTGATAGAGATGAATAGATGGCTACAAACACAGTGGACTGTTTAGTAGATTGCTTGGGCCCTCCTGATACCTGCATACCGACTGCCTATTGCCATTTCTCTGCTCTAGATATTAGTACACTACCTCAATTTGACAATGACAGCATCCAGTGGGCTCAATCCCAAGATCCTATGATTCAGCCAGCACTTGATGCCCTGTATGTGGGGAAACGTGTGTTCCAGTTATGCCTCTGACTTGAGAACCACCCTATTGTTTAAAGAAGACCCAGATTGAAGCTACATAATCAGTTGTTATACAGAGAGACAGTGGATCGTAGTGGTCGAGTAGACAAACAGCAATTGGTCCTGTCCACGGCCTTTAAAGATTTGGTACTGAGGTCCCTCCACAATCACATGGGCACCTCAGTATTGACAGAACTCTTGACCTGGTACGATCTCGATTCTACTGGCCCAAGATGGGGTCTGATGTTGAGCACCATGTAAGACCTGCAGTCATTGCCTGCACAGGAAAACCCTACCTCAGAGGGCTGCCCCTTGTTAATAATACTACCAGCACCCCATGGAACTGGTCTGCACAGACTTTTGTGTTTAGAACCTGATCAGCAGAATACTGGCAATGTGTTAGTGGTTACGGATCATTTCATGGATATGCACAAGCTTTTCCAACTAAAGATCAAGAGGCCTCTACTGTGGCCAAGGTGCTAGTTGAACATTTCTTTGTCCACTATGGTGCCCCAAGCGGATCCACTCTGACCAAGGCAGAGACTTTGAAAGTCGGCTAATCAAAGAAATGCTCTCTTTGTGGGGTGTGGAAGTCAAGAATCACCCCCTATCACCCACAGGGGACCCTCAACCAGAACGTTTTAACCGCACCCTTCTAGACAAGCTGGGCACCTCCACTCAAAAGACAAGCATAAGTGGAGCCAGCAGATTAGCACCTTGGTACATCATGCGTACAATTGCACAAAAATGTAAGCTACTGGATTCTTCCCTACCGCCTCATGTTTGGGAGGGAGGCCCACCTGCCAGTTGATGTCTGTTTTGGGGTCTCTTCAGATGGGGTGCAGATGAAAACTACCTGCAGTATGTACAGAAACTGAAAGCTCAATTGAACCATGCATATCAACTGGCCCAGACAATGGCCGCTAAAATAAATCTACGCCAACAAAGAGAGGCACAACAAGAAAGTAAAGGCTCAAGAGCTATGGCCCGGAGACCATGTGTTGTTACGTAATTTGGGACTACATGGCAAGCACAAAATTGCTGATAGGTGGCACCATCTTCCTCATGTAGTAGCTGGAAAGTTGGATGATCTACCTGTACACAAGGTACACCCAGAGAATAACTCCAAAGCTGTCAAGACCATGCACCTTAACCACTTGCTGCCTAACGGCCAAGTTATTATTGAAGCTGAGCCAGCAGACATTGCCCCCCTGGGCGGTGACTCCTGCTGCTGCAAAGAGACAGAGTCAACCTACCCCAGTAGTTACAGAGTTAAGGTTTCCCCATAGCAGGCCAGGAATAATAGTGACTGTCAGTCCACCTCTGACGACAGTGAGTGTGACAATGCCTATTTCCCCGCCTATGAATTGAGTCAGCTGTTTCAAGGTAACCCTATGACTAATTGTGGGGATGAAGCTTGGCCTTCTGGACTGCCTAACCCCCAGCTTTGTCCTTGGAGCCAATGATCCCTGAAAGTGAGGTGCAAAGCATCACATCTGAGGTTGCAAACTCTCTGTGTTTTGTGGAACTGTGTGAATTGCCTGAAGAAGGGACTGATGGTCTGAGTCTCCCTGGTGAGACACCAAACTTTGAACAACAATATGAGAGTGCTGACAGCCCCTTCAGTGCCACAAAACCTAATTGTACCAGAACCTTCTCTAAATGAGCCAAGTGTTGTGGAAACAGAGCCTCAGAGCAAGGAGCTGACGGTGCTTCCAGTTTGGACATTCCCATCCATGCAGAGGCACCCCTCACGAATGACAAAAGCTCCAAAGTTAGTGCTGAAAGTACAGAGACGTGGCTGTTCCCGCCAGAAAGATTGGCCGCTCTCTCAAGCCAGTATTGCGCTTCAGTTATGATTCTCTCGGGAGGCCAGTGGATTTGCCTCTCAATGTGGTTCACAAAGGTGTTTATATTTCTCAGAGCTCACTACCTGAACTGAGCTTAATGGCCAATTCAGGTTGATTGTTCTTCCTTCTCATTATGGTGCCCCTACCCCATCCAGCCCAAAGTTAGCTGATAGGAAGGGCCCCTCCTACATTGCTTAATGCATAGGAAGTTATAACATGAATCAGTATTGTGATGTTACAAGTATGTTAATCAGTATCACATGTATGAAACGTATGTAAGCATTGTCATTATGGATATAGTATTGTGAAGTGTAGTGAATATGTATAGTAAAGTAATAAGTTTATGTTAACTGATGCATGATGGCACAAACTTGATGCGGACGCAAGTTTTCTCCAGGCAGGAAGGATGTAACCCCTGCAAATGGGGG
The DNA here is from genome assembly GCA_016271365.2 of Neoceratodus forsteri. Taxonomy (NCBI): domain Eukaryota; kingdom Metazoa; phylum Chordata; order Ceratodontiformes; family Ceratodontidae; genus Neoceratodus; species Neoceratodus forsteri. The sequence goes on along the minus strand of JADMNL010000023.1, from coordinate 98,416,073 downwards.
TTCCCAAAAGTCTTCCTTGAGCTTGCCTAAATGATCACTGCCAGGCTGGTGTTCTATGCTTTAGCAGTTTAAATGTATTGCCAGAAAGTGTCTGTATAGCCTCTGTGTACTGTCTCTTTAAGAGCTGCCTGGATTGCAATCATAATTAATCTGAGAGGGAGCTCTCTTAGAAGACGTACTTGTTTGCTGATCATTTGTTAGGTAGTAATAATATTGCTGTTCTGAGTTGAGAAGTGAAGAAGTAACAGCTCAGATAGTTCGAGCAGCAGTCCATAGTGGATTCACGCAGGAGAACTGTGGAAAGGCCTGAGTTTGGCCTGCATGCCTGCCTGCTGTTCCTGAGAGGGAACTTGTGCTTTTGGACTAATCCAAATTTAGAGAGCGAATTAAGCCACTGAATTGTGACCAGGCTTTAACCTGAAGAAGACCCGAAGTTTTGCCAGCCAACCAGCCAGCCAGCCAACCAACAAACCAACCAACCAACCAACCAACTAACACCTAACAGCAAATCGTTAACAATCACCAGCTAATCAACAAGCAGCTCGACAGTTACCTGCCAATCAGCAAGCAGGCTAATAACCCCAGTCAACATGCAAATCCCTTATCAGGTGGTCAGCCGCCAGTTGCTATAGCTAACAGGAATAAGTTAGTGTACTAGTCACCAATGAGCAGATGGTAGAAGCAGGGCAATTTGGGATAGAAGAGGGTTTTCATACAAATGGGAAAAATTGAGGGCTTCACCCCATGTCCAGTGGCAGCACCTCTGGGGAGGTGACTGTCTTTGGATTCAATCTTCATTCCACATGATTTAAGGAGGCCCAGCTAATCTGTGGGGGTTAAAGAAAACACTCAGCTCTAAGGTTGCCAGCTATGTGACTTCTGACTGAATAATGTTTTTTTATTTGTTTGTTTTATTCTTTGGTAAACAGGTATGGCCCACTAGGCACAGTGTCTGTTTTCAGGGGTGACCAGGAGCAGTGGGGAGGTTACGTGACTTACTCAGGGTCACACAGCATGCAAGTGGACATTGTGGGAATCAAACCCAGGTCTGCTGGATGTACCAAGATCATTCACAGCTCATTACTCTAACCTCTAGACTGTACTGCAAGCCCAAATTTGATTTTCTACGTCCAGATTCAGTACTCAGTGTTTCACAGCTGTTATTATATATTTATTTTATTTTATTTTCTATATATATTTATGTTTTTACCCCGTTTTTTCTCCCAAACCTGGGACCCTGGCAGACACGTACTTACGTGTGCGTTGAAAACACGTAGCAGGTACCAGCTCAACCCCTTCTGCTCCACCCCTTGCTATCGCTGCCACCCCCACCTGCCTGCGCTTCCCACCAGACCTCCACCTGGTGGGAGAGGAACTATGGGGCATGTGGGCAGCCACCCCAGGAGGGAAGAGCTGCCTCACAGCTGCTCAGTTCTGCTCTGTCCCTCCCCCCATGCAGACTCCCCAATGACCGGGGTCATTCTCGAACCAGGTCGGGACATAGGACAAGGTAAGACATCTAGCTAAAGCTGCCAACCATCCCGGTTTTCCCAGGACAGTCCCATTTTTAGGGTGCATGCCCCGGTGTCCCCAGAGTTTTGCCAGTTAAAGAAATGTCCTGCTCAAACATTTGTCCCGGTTTTGTCCTGGGCCATGTACTATTAACATGTGAGTCCCATCCCGTCCTGTCATCATAGCTGTGTTGATTAAACTAACCTGGTCCAGCTGAACAAATTTCATTTGCAGTTTCCGACACGGAGATAATGAACCTTTAATTTTTAAATTGATCGTCTCCCACTCAGCTGCCTCAGCACCACTGTGTGCTGCTGGAGCATCTTGAAACTGTGTCTCCGACCCTGTGTTTACCGATGTCAGATGACTGATGAGACACACCCATCAATCAATGTCAGAGGAGGAGCACTATCTGCAGGCTAAGCAGCTGACTGGTTAGCTTGTTATTTGCTTAAGCTCGGGCAGGCCCCTCAAGTTCTTCCGGACCCCAGTCAGTTCTCAAGAAGTCCAACTTCCTGCAGCATGGATGGATGGCCACTGACTGTGACTGAGCACATTGTGCAGTTAGCAAGCTGCAAAAAGCCAGTAGCGCTGCTGTGTAGTGGTTGTCAGTCTGCATCTGTCTGGGGTCTGTCCGTGGGTGGCGGAGGACAAGGGCAAGGGCCAGGAAGGAGGCAACATGGGGAGGTCGGAGGAATGTGGAGGAATAGTCCAGGGGATCATCATGTGGCCACCTGCCCGTGCATCATCCGGTCTGACCCTTGGCTCACTTCTCTCAGCCTCATCTCTGTCTCAGCCCGACCTGCCCAGTCACATCGCAGGATGTGGTTCAGTCAGAAATACCAGTTGGACTCCACTCGGATATCATCAGAAGAAGAAGACCAGATCCAGTCCATCTCTGCTGCAGGTCTGTCTGAGGTGAGTGAGTCACACAGTGCCTGAGATTCCAGTGCTTAATATAGTAGGTAAGGTTGATGACCATGAGGGGAACCAAATAATTTTTGTCAGATTATATCTGTGGCTCAGTCACTGCACTTGTTTATTAGGTTGTTGCTAATGTTGTAGATCTGGATGAAGTTTACTGTTTTTACTCATCTGGCTCTGATAATGAGCCTCCAACCAGTCTGGGAATGGTCCTTACAGTTAACAGTTTAGTGGTTTGTGGAGTGGGCAGCTGGCAACACCACTAGCCATGTGTATTGTGTTGTTGTCAAAGTGTACTAGATTATATGATTACTGATAAATTTGTACAGACTTCTGACTTGTTCCCTTGTTGACACTGTTGCTCTGTATTCCCCCACCCCGCTCTACCTGGCTGATGTTGACCTAACCTGATCAAGCTCATGCTTGTTAGCAACGTCCGTCCGGCTGCTGCGGTTGTTGTCCTGCATTCTGAATGTAGCTCACAGCAGGAGCTGACAGTGTGAGAGTACAGTCAGTCAGTCAGTGTGTGGTAGCAATACCCCTTCTAGCCCTGCCCTGCTTGTCAATTACTTGGTTAATTAAGGATGGGTGTCAATAATTACTTGGTTAAAAACAAAGAAAGGTGTGTGGGTGTGAGTATAATAATTTTACAGAGAAAAACTGAGAGTAAGAGACTTAAAGGCAAGATTTTAATTCTGACTAGCTGGACACTACACAGGTGGCAGTAGGCAGGCAGTCAGAAGACAGTAGCCTCTCTGAAGCATGAGGTGGTGCGACTGAGGTCAAAAGAACTAAAACAAAGTGAAGTCAGAGTGTGGAGAGGAAGAAGATTGCTAACTCTTCATGTTTACGGTAAGCCACTTTCTGTGTGTAACAAAAAAATTATTTATTTCCAATGGCACGCCCCAGTTTTATGCTTTGGAAAGTTGGTAGCCTTACGCCTAGCACCTCAGCCTTCAGCACCACCGGCCAGCTGTATTTATTTTATTTAAAAGTTTCTCTTACAGGATTGACTTCACTAGGTACAATTCCTCATTTACACTTCAGCTTCAGTACAAGTTACAAGTTTCAAATTACAATCCTTCATTCATAATCAGCACCCTGGAGTGTAAGGGATGGAAAGGTCCAGTTGGGCCATTGCTAACTTCCTTTAGTAACCTTCCACTTCACACCCACAGACTGGAAAGGTATATGTTAATACCACCACCAAGACCAGTCTTACATTTGTAAGAGTGGTCTCATGTACATTTTCAGGGTATGAGAACTGCGAACCGAAAGTGAGTGATTCTGATACCCTAAGGATGTAAGTGAGACAAGTGAGACCACTTTATAACTGTAAGTGTGCTCTAGACTGAGTAATAATATATTATGGATCAAGATCAATTCATACACCGTTCATGCAATTGTTGAAGCTGTGTTTGGGTACTGATGTGCAATATGGCTGCCACTACACATTCAGTCACTTCACTACTAGTCTAGTATTGATTGTAAAGCGCTTTGGGATGCACTGTGTATGAAAAGCACTATATAAATGCTGATTCTTCTTATTCTTCTTCAATAATATATTAAAATTTGAAAATTCTTCCCCAAATGTGCCCATTTTCAGGACAGCTGTGCATGAGACACTCTTCACAGAATAAGAGCGTCTCACGTGCAGAAGAAATGATCGCTCTGATTGGTTGGGAGTGCTCCCTCAATCCATAATCCTGATAATAAGGGACCAATCCACAACCCTAAAGCTCTGCAAAATGCACAGCACCCAAAGGGCAAACACGTGGAACCTAGAGCTGTCTGGAATTTCTTTCCACTTCCATACAATCAACATGTGAAATGTTGAAAATCTGAGGAATTCTAAAAATTCCATTAAGAAAAGAGTTTGTTTTTCTGCAGAATGCTATTCTGTGGAATTATTAAAATTCAGTAGTATTCCACATTGATAGGAGCCCTGCCAATGAAGATTTTTTTCCTGTGGAATTTTGCAAAACATTCCATGTAATGAATCAGCGCAGAATTTATTTTTCTGCAAAAGCTCTGTTACACAGCGATAGACTACCCAGTTAGTGGTAAATCATCTGTCTGCATTGATCTGCTTTTGTAGTTTGCCATACTTATATGGTATTTTACTTGCCCTGCCATGTGATGGTGAAGTAGATAATGGGTGTGGCTAAGGAAAGGGGTGGGGCTTGTACAATTAGATTTTGGTACATATCAAGGGTGAAACTAGGGATGGGACAATCTCGAAAGGTTCTGAGGTTCTAAAAGGTTCTGATAAGCAAAAAGGTTTGGATCCTTATCCGAACCTTTTATTACCTTTATTGTTTTATGGAATCTTATGTTAAAAAATCATTTTAAACTGCTTTTAATCAACATATCTGTAGAAAAAAAATTAAACCACTGTTTAGTAGTGGAGAATGCGCCTAATCACTCTTCTGTGTCTGACATTTTAAGAAAGTAATACTAATACTGTGTATAAGTTATATTATTAACAGTGGAGATCAAGATGGAGGCCACGCTGGGTTAGCCATCAGCAGCAGCACTATAGTTGTATTTTAGAGTTAATTTTATTTAATTTGTTTCCTCATTTGTTTTGTTTTGCATTCTTAGTTTATTGTTGCTTGTCAGCTTTGTTAGATAATTTAGTGGCAGTTTAGTAAGGGCCTGAAGTGAGATAGCAATTGTAGGTACAGCGCCTTCAGGATCACTAGTTTAGAACTTTAAAATGTTATCTCCTGTGTGCCTGTGAAATGGAGTCACTTATCCCATACTGCAAAGCTCCCATTTTGTCGCTAGTGTTGCTGACTCAAAGATGCTAGTGTTTGTATATTTATTAACGCTCCTACCTGTTGGTAGTGTCCTTGGAGTCTGGAGTTTGAGCTTCAAGGGCTTTTTGGTGGAGTCCCTGGATTTGGCGGTGTTCTGGTCTGATCGGAAAGAGGTCCTGAGACACCAAAGGGGAACCACTGAATGAGGGTGGTCAACTAGAGCATTCAAATGAGAATCTTTGGCAGCTGGACTCTCTGCCAGAACATCATTAGCTAATCATCATCGGTGGACTGTATGTGAACGGTGTGTTGCCCGCAGCCCCTGGAAGCTCTGTTGGGTATGGCTAATTTGAAGGTTGAAGGGAGCACTTGGGGGCCTACACTAGCTTGTTTGGGAGCGATTGCTGTGTGCTGGGGCTGTGATGGGAGGCACCAGTCTGGGTCTACTGAAGAGTGGATGTGTCACTGGTGGCCTCTAGGTTTCTCGGGGGTCTACTAGTGAGCTGACTCTGGGCTAAGGACCACAGTTGTGGGTACATTTCGGCAGGGTAACTGCCTCCTGAGGCAAGTGGTGGGGCCTCTCCTTGTTCCTTAAACCAGCACCGCTGCCTGCTACTGTGTGGCAGGCTATCACTGCAAGAATCCCCAAAGTGAAGAGATGCCAAAGAGGAGAACTGTTAAAGAACGGTTACAGTCTAAAGCAGGATTCACTGGAGGACTCCACGCTCACTGCTGGTTAGATTTACTTCTTGGGGTTTGCTATATTACATACTGTTCAGGCAATGAGAGTGCTTGTAAACTGTTTTAGTTTTCAAATTAACTCTACTATGCATCTCTAAATTTCAAAGTAAGAGTTGGACTTTGGGCTTAAAGCATTTTTTGGTCATTGCCCTGAAGAGGTGGGAGCTTGGACAGACTTTTTATAAAACTATTCAAGAGATTTAAGTGACTCTCTTTGATCTGCAAAAGAAAGGATATTCTGCCATAAGATTTTATTTAATTGCACATTTTTGTTTTATGTGTTTAGTGAGTTACTGTTTTGATATAATTTGAGGTTACTGGGTTGAGAGAGGTAGAAGTTATTGTAGGTTGTGTGGGGGATTATGGGGTTATTTAAGGAGGTGGATGGTTGCATGACTGTGTGGGTGTGTGAGTTGTATAGTTGTGTTCTGGCTGCCATTAGTTAAGATGTGCAGGTATGAAGTACAGACGGTCAGGCACTACTCTCCTATCAGGCCAGGGACCTCCACCCTTTAGCTCTCCCCACTGTCAGCAGAGGTGTATAGATGATGTCGCACCTTGGGGATCGCTAGAAGGAGGAGGAGGAAGAAAGGGGCGAGCTGGGCCTGGTGGAGAGTGGGCGGCTTAGGGTTGGGGCCAAGGAGATGCCCTGTGGAGAAATGGGATTAGGATGGGGGTATTCCATGCCTGGTGCCCATACTCAAGGGCTCTACTTTATGTAGGCAAGTAGCATGGTCTTCTCGGCTACCCATCCTACTGGTGGTGTTATGTAATGCCAGGTCTATAAAAGCAAGACCGCTGTGATAGTGGATCTTGTTGGTACATCAGACCTGGCTTGCATCACTGAGACCTGGCTGGATGAAAATGCTGGCCCAGTATTGGCATCAGCAGTTCTAGCCAGGTATTCAGCGATACACCACCTGAGGGTGGATCGTAGGAGTGGGGTTGTAGCCATTTGTTTTAAATTGGAACTGGGCCTTATGGATGTTCCAGTGGGGCAACCGGTTCCTTTGAGTATATTGGGCCCAGATGTAGGATGCAGGATACTTCTCATTAACTGTCCACCCAGTGGTGGGAAAGAGTTCATGCAGGAAGTCACAAACTTCATTGTTGACATGGTGTTGAAGTCCCCAGATGGTTAATTCTGGTGGATTTCAATGCCTGGATTGACAATAAACTCTCGTAATTTAGTCTAGACTTCCTCCAACTGAAGACTCTGTTGGCCTTACACAGGTAATTACCTCTGCACCCACACTCATGATCATTCATTGGACCTGGTGCTCCTCCTGGGAATGGAGATCTCTGACTTGGTGGTGGAACCAATTGGAAGGTCTGACCATCACACCATAGGGTTCTGTTTCGTGGCTCCCCCAATGGATCTACCCCACAGAGATGGTTGGGGTGTGACCTCAGATGGTCTAATGCTTGGATTCAGGAAAACTGGTAGATGCCTATAGTAAGGTGGTGACAGAGGCCCTGGATTCCATAGCTCCTGTCCGTGTCTCGCCCCTCACTCTTCGCTCAAGATCGCCATGGTTTGATGGGACCTTGAAGGAGTTGAGGAAAGTAGGACAAAGGCTGGAGAGGTGCTGGCAGAAATCAGGTCTGGCTAACGACAAACTTAGATTGATGGATCATTATAGAGTCTATCAATCAGCAGTCACCTGTAAGAAGGCAGATTCCTGTCCAGGGAGGTTGCTGCTAGCGCAAACCCTGACCAGCTCAGCTTTTCAAACTGTCGACAGATTGCACAATCCAATCTGTCTCCAGTCTGCAGGAATTTTTTACAAGAGAAGTGTGACAAGTTTGCTTGTTTTTCATAGATAAGGTTGCCACCATCAGATCTGGGATCTGTCTAGCCCCCTCTATTGCATGTTGTGGAGGTTGGCAGGAGGTTGCAAGCATCCGGTTTACCTGGTCTGACTTCAGACAGCTGGCGATACTGACATTGTTGAGTATCATCCAGACTTTCGACTAACCTGCTGTAGTTTGGACCCAGGCCCAATCGCCTCCTTGGGGGTGCATTGAGGAAATTGGTTCAGTCCTAGCTGAGATAGTCTGGAGGTCACTGGAGACGGGGTATTTCCTGACCCCCAAAGGAGGTGGCTTTGCTCCCGCCTAAAAGAATCCTCCTTGACTTGGACTGTTTGCAGAATGCAGTGGCCAGGCTGTTAACTGGCTCCTCAAGTTTGTGCCACATCATGCCTGTGCTCCAGGGACTGCGCTGGCTGCCGGTACAGTGGTGGATCACCTTCAAGGTCAGATTACTAATCTACAAAGCCCTACATGGACAGGGATCTCGGTACATGTAAGAGCTCCTTTGTCCCTACTGCCCCTCTGCCCACTCTGCTCCTCCAACGAGGGATTGCTAGAGGTTCCCAGGGTTTTATTGAAAACTTTGGGGACCCACTCTTTGTGGCCCCACCCTGTGAAAGTCTCACCTCGCCAGGTGAGGGAGTGCCTGACCATCCAAAGCTTTAAGACCGCTCTGAAAACATATTTATTCAACATGGCCTTCCCTGAGTGTCCTAAGAATGCTGAGATAGTTATTTAAAATCTGTATAAGTTGAACATTTTAAGTAAGTAAGTAATTATGAACATTTAGATATTAAGTTATTGGTCTTAATCTAATTGTATTGTTTTAAGTGTTTATGTTTTAATTATCATTGTACACGCCTTTGAACAGGCCCTGTAACTGTGCTTTTTATAAATAAAGTTGATTTGATTTGATTTTGATTTCTATTTGTCAACAGGTACAGGCAGGCACCAGATGTGTTTTAGACAGTTAAGTGATGAAGAAGAAGCCAGGAACACAAAACAGCACCAGGCCACAGCAGAAGGCAGCCAGTCAAATAGAGCCAGTCAGAGAGAGCCAGTCAGCCAGCTACCACTTCAAGACTGCAGCTGCTACTACCCCTACCTACTACAATCAGGGGAAACCAGAAGCAGTCTACCAGCACTGAAATCAATATGGGTAAGGCACATTTACCAAAATGACTGCTTAGAAAAGAATGAGAAAGTGACTGTGATGACAAGAAAGTGCCAGACCAGATTCAGAGTTTGTAAATAAATGGTCTCCTGAGTCTGAATTTTAGAAGGGATAGTAATGTGTTTAAATAATTGTACTTTGTAGTATTACTACCACTTCTACCAGGGAAGGAACAGAACTAGCAGCATTTATCAATGTGGTTATTTAATTGTGTTCATTTAGGTAAATGATCTCCATAGAATGACAAAGTGACTGTGTGAGATCAGGGACTTGTCTGCCACAGTTGCTACCAGTACGTGATGATGTGAGTGATGTACTGACTGCATCTTCCACCCACCCCCAGGATGACGATGATGCAGTTGGAAGGCAGGCAAGTCCCAGATCTCTATTTTTTGAAACCAGTCTCCTGAGTATGACTTTTGTAGAAGGGGTCAGTGTGTTTTTCTATGTTACCAATTATTTAGCATAGCAATGGATCTCGGTATGGGACACAACTTGAAGCAATGTGAAAGAACAAGAGCACCAGGCAGTCCAAAGTGACCACTTCACCACTGCTACTACTACCACTACTGTCAGGGGAAAAAATAAAGCTGTGGTTATATAAGAAATAATTATTCTTTGGTGCATTAGGTAATAAAATAAATGATCTTGTCAGAATGAGAAAGTGACTGTGAGATCAGGGACTTGTCTACCACAGTTGCTACCAGTATGTGATGACGTGAATGTGATGTACTGGCTGCACCCCCAGTAGGATGATGTGATCAAAAGGCAGGCAAGTCCCAGATCTCTACTTTTAAGCAGTCCAGTGAGCCTCAAATTGAAAGCTGATTTGTCACTCCACAGCTGCAGCACAGGTATTGCTGTCAGTGTTGTCTTCTTCAAGATCAGTGCCTCAAATATAGACAAAGTTTGGCAAGTTATCTTCAAGAACATTAGTTTCTCTGCATTATTCAGTGCTAATCTTGTTTGTTTATCGGTCACGACATCCCCAGCAGAGCTAAATAAACACTCAGAGCAGACACTGAGGTGACCATCCAATATACTTAAGCCAGGGCAGCCAGCTTTGGCCAGCATGATTTTTTCTCTTGCCAGTAAGCTAAAGGGTCATCCTTAATACTGATGTTGCCCGACAGATATAAGGGCCTACCATGCTTACCATTAAGCATGCATTTTCTCCTTGTGGAATTTCAATGTCTTGCAGTTGGCCCCAAATGTCATCCACCTCATTGTCTGCTTCTGTACTGGTTTTGGAGCAGTCTTTTGAATTTGAGGTGGTGTCATTCTAGTACTGTTGTCAATCCTCCTAAAGAAACCTCATCTACTGCATCAATCAAAAGTTGCTGGTGTATGAACAGCCATCTGCCTGTTATTGTTTGTATTTTATTTTCGCTATAAATATATGTTTTTTTAATTTCTGTTTGTGAAACCTGGCAGTCAGCACAAGGCATCCTGGAACATTAGATTTTTGAAAATGTACTGTTCTCTCTGAGTGGAAGAAACAGCTAACTTCAAAGAAACTAACACATGCCTGACAAATCCTGTGTGGAAATCATAAAAGTCATGTTCTCTGAGAGTTGGTGCTTGAAGTGAAAATACTGCCTTTTACGAGGTGACAGGAGGGAGAATGCTTCCTAGTCAGTCCATGTCAAAAATCTCCACAATGTTGAAAGGTGGTTCTCAGACTGTTTTCCTGAGAGATCAAAGGGATATTGTAACCTATCATAAAACCGTGCTGTAATGGTAAGAAGAGATTGTCTTGTTATAATTACAAATATTGCTGTAGTTGCAGATTCAATTCAGTAGTAACCTGGCCTGTTTGCCTATGCAGCTGCATGTACAAATTAATTACAGGATTAAAAGTGACCTCATGCTGTGACATCACAAGGAGGGTAGGACTTAAACTCTGATATTGCCAAGCTGGCTGAAGGGACTGATGCACACGCCTGTTCTGAACTTGGAATACACACTTTGTTCTAGACTTCTATGGGACACTCTGTTCCTGGACTCAAGAGAGATCACTTCTGCCAACACTGGTAATTCAAGTGTGAACCTTTGCCAACTGAAACTGAGTTAGACCTAGCTAATTCTGTTACAAAGTGCTTTGTTTTGTAATTGTCCATTTCTTTCTGACTGTAATCATTATGTATATATATATGTTCTGTTTTATGTACTGCGTTTGTTTACTAGTTTTAGTAAATTTTGTTTTCCTTAAGCCTGCCTGAGACATAGTCTCATTTTGAGTGTGAATGGTGGAACAGTATTGGTAATTCTGACATAACTGTTAAATTGCTTAGTATGTCACCATATACAGCCACTCTAACAAGGATCTGTGTAAAGATCCAGCAAGGTAAGAAATTACCAGCTTCTCAATTGAGTCAGCAAGGGTTGTGAACCAGGTTGGTTGTATGCCACTGGGTCAAGTATTGCGCTGCTTTCCCGAAGAGGTGTGATAGTTGGACCTGTTACCTGGGCGTGCTAGCTAAAAAGGGTTCATCATTGATGCCAGGACTCAGATTGGTGTTGCTTGGACCCAAAACAAACAGGAGGGTGTCCCAGTTTGTCCCCTGTTCATGAATCGCACTTCAGAGTTGGGCACTGTGGGAGCAGAGGGCCTGACCCCCAGAGTGGATTTGTGACAGATCACAGTGCAACTCCTCCATATCATCAGAAACCCATCAGGAAGGTGTCTGTTCCAGAAATGTGGATCTAGCAATGTTGCTAAGAGATACTCCTTGCTCAGAGTTATGGCTGATAATTCCTTATCATTGCAAAGTCTGGTAAGCATGTTATTGACTAGAGGTGGTTCATATCAAAGTTGGTCCTCATTTTCTCCAACCTTTTTCAGAAGTAGAATGAGTAGAATATCTTGGCTAAGGGATACCTTTTCTGCACTGACCTCTTTGTAGCACTCATGAATGGTTTCAGAATGTGACACAACTGTTCAGCAGAGACCATTGAGTAGAATGGAGTACAATGCCCTCCCGATATCATTGTACATGATATACTGTGATAGTTACCTTTTGTTCAAGGATGCATTCAATCATAAAGTAGGTTGAATTCCACCTTGTTGCTACATCCTGAACAAGCAGGAGACAAGGAAGACCTTGTCCTTCTGGATATCAGTAAGGATGTCATAAGCTTTTACTGAATGGTTGAAGTGGTCACACACTTTTCAACTGTACCTGCAGTGGTTCATACTTGCTGGTCATTATCCAGGAAGCTTCAAATGATTATTTATTTATTTAGCTTTTGTTGACTGGGTAAGTGCACTAGATAAATCCTGCCTATTTTCAGGCACAACCGGGGAGGGGATACAGATGAATGCCGACTGACCTTGAACCAGATTAAGCTGTTTGGTATTTTTAGTGAATGAGGGAGATTTGGCTAGGACACCGGGAAATTCCTACTCTTTCAATAAGTGCCATAGGATCTTTAACATCCCCTGAACTACCACCAATCCAGGCAGTTGGGACCTTGGTTTAATGACTCATCAAAGACAGCACCTCAAAGTGCAGCACCCTCTAATGCTGCTCTACAGTGTCAGTACTGGGATATTAGCAAGTGCGAGATGGGAACTGAACCCACAGCCCTCTGATCTCCGGCCTCAGAGGTGAGTGTGCTACCTACTGAGCCACTGACACTTAGGTTAAGTTTAGATTAGGTTAAGACAATGGGCAAAACAACGTATATGTACATAGTTGCCATCGTGAAGTGCTTTTTAAATATTTAAACCATTATCAGCAATAAAAAAAAAACTTTCAAACCCTGTGAAGTGACCCAAGCAGTAAGCAGTCTTTCCAGTTCTTGCTGAATGCTGTGGTGTGTATGTGTGTCTTGAAAGTGACATACATGGAGAACTGCCATTTTCTGAAATGTGAATTTTTTTGAGCTTTGAGAGATAAAAGTGGCAGTACTGCTTGAAGTGGTAGCAGACAGACTAGTTGTGTGTGAGGATTTATTTATTTATTTAGATTTTGTTTACTGGGTAAGCCCACTGAGACCAATGGTCACTTTTCAGGAGCGACCTGGAGTTAGTTACAGAAAAGGACATTTAGAAACAGTTATATACAGTAGTTACATTAGTTACATTTGTTACAGTTTTACATTGGCAACATTATACAGGGTAGCAGTCGGTTCACATTCAGACTCTCATATTATATACAGTATGTGCATTAGTTCCATCAGTGTACATTGGAAGCAGTATTTAGGATGGTAATCAGATTACATAAATTGGTCCATATTAGTATTTCATGACAAATCGGAGGGAGAGTTCAGAGCAGTGCAACAACCAAGGGAACTGGTCTGGGGAGCTAGCGGTTATAGCCACAGAGACTAAGATTGAGAAGATATAGTTTGAGTCCATTTTTGAACTGGGTGAGGGTGGTTGAGTTCGTCAAGCTAGGTGGTAGGGAGTTCCATAGGTGGGGGCAGCAAATTTGAAGGAACGCTTTTGCCATGGTTGGAGCGCATCCTAGGATGTCAAGAGGGTGGTTTGCAGTTGATCACAGGGTTCGGGTTTGTTTTTGGGGAGAGTAGTCGCTCAAGATGGGGAGAGGGACCCAGGTTAGTGAACTTGAAAAGCTAGGCAAGCAACGGATAGGCTAGTTTGTGCCGGAGAGTGGGCCAGTTTAGTTCCTTTAGAACCTCGCAGTGATGTCTCCTAGGAGAGGAGATAGTGGCGAAGTGAGCCACTCGGTTACAGAGTACGGAAGTTTATTGTATTCCATCTCACGGAGGAACTGCAGAAGTGGAGCTCCATAGGATGGATGGGAGAAGATTGCAGCAGGCAATTGTACGGCATGCAGTAGAGGATAAAGAGTTCCCAGATGGTAAAGGAGGCCAAGCTTTTGATGGGTGGACCTGGTTATGGAATCGATATGGAATTGGTAGGTCATTTCTTGGTCTAGATGGATCCCAAGATATTTAAAACTGGACATGACCTCGACCCTTTTTCCTTGGCTGGTGCAGATCTGAAGAAGCTGACTTCTGTCAGAGCCCAGGCATCTGGAGCCAAACAGTACGGCTTTAGTTTTTCATCATTGAGTTTAAGGGAGTTTGCAGAGAACCAGGCCTTAAGGGTGGAGAGACTATCCTGCAGTTTTGTTGAGATGACACGAGGTTGGGAGTCACTGCAGTATATGACAGTGTCATCAGCATACAGAATGAGTTTGCTGCGGGGCAGTTTCTCAATATTATTGAGGAAGAGTGAGAAGAGCAGAGGGCCCAGGATTGAGCCCTGGGACACCCCAGTGGAGACTGATCTAGGTCCAGACTGTGTACCTTCCAGCTGACTTTTGGGAATGGTCACTCAGGTAGCTTTCAAACCAGGAGTGTGAGTGGTGATCCAATCCTAAGAGCAGGAGTTTGGAGAGGAAGAGATTATGACTAACTAAGTCAAAGGCCTTGGATAGGTCAATGAAAGGGCCCCATTGGGGAGCCTTGGTCCATATAGGAAAGGATGTCTGTAGTGAGCGGATGAGTGCAGTGTCGGTACCATGACCCTTTCTAAAGCCATGCTGAACATCAGCCATGAGAAAGTGCTGCTCAAGGTAGTCTTGTAGTTGGTTTTAGTCTAGTCTTTCTGAATTTTCCCAGGGGACTGAGAAGGGAGATTGGTCTATAATTTCCCAATTTTTCTTGGGGACCACTTTTGTAACAGGTACAGTGGTGTCTACCTTCCACATTTTGGGATCATGCCTTCCTGAAACAACCTATTTATGAGTAAGGTGGCAGGATGGGTGATAGCTCAGGTGGCAGCCCTCAGAAGGCAAGGTTCAAGCTAGTCATGTCCTAGCGAGGAAGAAGGGTTAATTTTGCATAGGATGATGATGAGTTGCCCGCAAACTGACCCAGTGTGCAGTAAGAGAAAGCTAGGCAATGGTTTAGCTGCTGGTCCACATATCAGTAGTAAAGTGAACTACCTTGTCCTCAGCCTCTCGGAGAGCATGCCTTCTTGAACTACTAAGCTGGCATACATCCTGGGTACAGCAGTTACTGAGAAGTATTTTCTACTTGGCATTAAATATTGTGGCTCTAAGTATTCCATAAGTCTTCTGAAACCCACATCTTCCACAATAGAATATGGCTATAAATCAAGTACAATTATTTCTGCTATTTTACGTTTCATTGCCAGTGCCATGGGATGGTTTTGTGAATATTTAGACTTTCCTTCAACATTTCTTTTAACCTCAACTGCCTTTTATCAGGGGTGTAAAGTTACATTTGGCTGGGGTGTTGTATGGCTACATGCCATGCCTAGCAAAACAAAGAACCTTATAGAATTATCATGACATAGAAACGTAGAATAGAAACATAGAATTTGATGGCACATAAGGACTGCGTGACCCACCTAGTCTGCCCATTGCCCTACTGAATGGATAAGTTGCAGATCCTAGTTAACCAACAGGCTACTGCCTCCTAACCCCACACCAGAATTATCTTATGTCTGTCCCATGCATTCTTGAATTCCCCACTGTTCTTGACTCCACAATCTCCTCAGGAAGGCTGTTCCATGCATCTACAACCCTTTCCAAAATAAATACTTCCTCACATTACCTCTGAGCCACCCCACCATCTTCAAATTGTGCCTCTTTGTTGTTGCACATCTCTTTTTCTGAAAGATGCTGCCCTCTTGGACTTTGTTGATTCCCTTGAGGTACTTGAAAGTTTCTATCATGATTCCCCCTCCTCCTTTCCTTGAGGCTATACATATTAAACTCCATTAGTCTTTCTTCATATGTCTTCTGGTGCAGACCCTGCACCATTTGATTCCCTCATCTGACAGCCTCCACCCAGTCTATGTCTTTGCGGAGATGGGGTCTCCAGAACTGCATGCAGTACTCCAGATGTGGTCTCACCAACTGTCTGTACAGAGGGATAACAATCCTATTTTCTACTGGTGATGCCTCTCCCAGTGCATCCCAGTATCCCCCAGCCCTCCTACTGCCCTCTCACATTGCTTGCCCACCTTTAGGTCATCTGATATAACTACCCCCAGGTCCCTTTCCATTTTGTTGTTGTTAGTATCTCACCCCCATTGTGTACTCTTCCCTGGGTTTTGTTTCCCTGGTGCATTCGTTGCACTTCTTTGCATTGAATCTAAGCTGCCATATATTTGACCATTTCTCCTACCTTGCCAAGTCCCTTCTCATTCTTTCCACCCCACCTTGTGTGTCAACCGTGTTGCAGATCTTTGTGTCGTCTGCAAAGAGACATACTTTTCCTTTCAGTCCCACTGCAATGTTACATAAAGACATTAAAAGGACCAGACCCAGTACTGAACCTGTGGTACCCCATTAGTAACACCCTTTCTTCACTGTGGACTCTGTTTACTATTACCCTCTATGTCCTGTTGTTCAGCCAGTGTTTTGCAAGGCTACCACCCTGGGACCCACTCCCAGGCTGGCTAATTTGTTTATTAATCTTTTGTGGGACTGTGTCAAATGCCTTGCTAAAGTCTAGGTAAGTCATGTCCACAGCCACTCCCTGGTCTACTACTTTGGTCACCCAGTCAAAGAAATCAATTAGATTCATCTGACATGACCTTCCTGCTGTGAATCCATGCTGTCTTGGGTCCTGTGCCCCACTGGCTTCTAGGTACTCAATAATTCTTTCCTTCAGAAGTGATTCCATCATTTTCCCTACCACTGAGGTCAAACTGACAGGTCTGTAATTTCCTGGTCTGTCTTGCTCCCACTTTGTGAAGGGAATCACATCCACCCTCCTGCAGTCCTCAGGTACCACACCGTCCTCCATGATTTGCTAAAAGGGTAGTCAATGGTGTTACTAGTTCTCTCCTTAGTTCTTTAAGAATTCTGGGGTGAATCCCATCAGGCCCCATTGTTTTATCCACCTTCAGTTTTAAGTTCTTTCAGAACCCTTTCTTCTGTGGAAGGACTGATATCAACCCCTATCCAGAGTGCTTCTATTGACTGGATTAGGTACCTCTCCCTCGTCTTCCTTGTGACTACTGAGCAGAAGTATTTGTTCAGTATTCCTGCTTTTCACTGTCCCTCTCTGCCCAACCACCTTCTCTTAATTCAGCCTCAGTATCCCTGCCTTAGTCTTTCTTTGCTCCCAATGTACCCATAAAGGTTGTATCCCTTCTAACCAAGTTGGCTATCTTTTCCTTGGTTTGGTCCTTTGCTATTCTGACTGCCTTCCCCACATCCTTCTGCTTTAACTGGTACAGTTCTCTGTCTTACTCCTTCTGTGTTTCCTGATATTTCCTGAATGCTATCTTTTCTCCTTAACCTTCCCTGCCACTTCTTTTGAGAACCATAGTGTTTTTTCTTTTGTTTTGGTTTCTTTATTTGCTTCACACAAAGGCTTGTTGCCTCTGTGATGGCAGTTTAATGTTTCCCCATTGCTGCTCCACCCCATATTCTTGCTTGTTTGCTAGTGCTTTTCTTAGGAACTCTTATTTTGTCAAAATCAGCCTTCCTGAAGTCCAGAATCTTCACTTTTGCATGGCTTGATTCTACAGCTAAGTTTATCGTGAACCACACTGTTTGGTGGTCACTTGTTCCAAGATGGCTACCCACTTCTAAATCTGAGATCCTCTCTCCATCCCCATTTGAGAGTACCAGGTCTAAGATTGCTCCTCCGTTCCAACACTAGCTGTCTGAGGCATGCCCTCTGTAGGGCATACAATGACCCTCGTTTGAATGTGTCTGCAGCAAAGGTGCTCCAGTAAACATCTTGCATATTCAGGCCACCATCAGCAATATCTCCCTTTCTCTGTCATCCTAAGGATGCCTTCTATCATTTTCTTGTCCATTTCCTCTCCATGAGATGGGGGTCTGTATACAACCCCTGTGCAGACTGTGGTGTCATTTCCAGTCTACAGTGCCTCCTCTCCTCCCTGATAACCCTTTAGTTCCATTGCTTTGATCCCTTCCCTTATAGAGAGCTACTCCTCCTCCTCTTCTACCCTCCCTGTCCCTCCTGTAGATTGTGTACACTGGTATGTTGACATCCCAGTCATGGTTCTCTGTGTACCATGTTTCTGTGACTGCCATGATATCCAGGCATCCCTCTTCCATCAATGCCATCAGTTCAGGGAGCTAGTTACCTAGACTACGGGCATTGGTACTCATTCCTCTCCATTTTTTTGACGGCCTTTATTCCTTTTTGCCCCATCCCTGTCCTTAATGCCTTTGTCTTTTTCCTCCATTAACCCCTGTCCTTCTAGCAAATGATTTGAAGTAGGTTGAAATGTGGGCAGTTAATAACAAGATGCAGTTCAATATTGACATATGTACAGTGCTTCATTTTGAAGAAACAACCCAATGTATCCCTATACACGCAATAATATCCAATCAAGGGTAGTGAATAATGAACATGGTCTAGGGATCATTATTAATGACAGTTTGTCTCTGCAAATTACTGCAGGAAATTACTTTCACAACACATAGGCTGTTATGAGCTATAAAAATATCTTCTATATCTAGAAGTGAACAGTGCATTATCCCACTATAAAAAGATATTTTGTATCTAGATGTGAACAGTGTATTATCCCCTATACAGAACATGTCTGACCTCACTTGGACAATGGATCCCCATTTTGATCCCACATTTGAAGGGGACATACATTTGATAGAGAGCATTCAGAGGAAGGCAACTAAATTAATACCGAGACTGAGAAACAAAACATACATGAATAGACTAATTGAATTTGGTTTGTTTAGTCTGGAGGAGAGAAGACTAAAGGGTGATATCCTGTTACTATTCAAAATATTGAGTAACCCAGATCTAATGACCCAGTGCAGTATTTCATTCAGGGACAGAACAGCCAATCTCAGGTCACATAAACCGCTTACAATTCAAAGGGTGAACACTAACAAACTAGATAATTTCTTTACCATTCAAGCATCAAAAGTGTGGAATATGCTACCACAGGATTTGGTGGAAATGACATCCTTCAATAAATTTAAAGCAGAACTAGATAGGTACTTGCCAGTAAGTAATGAGAGATGATACACCCACTAGGAGTGGGAGACAGTCCCAATGGTCTATGACTGCCTGCTTCTGTCTAACAAGAACCAAGTAAACTGAGTAAACTGCATCCATGGTTTGTCCATGATATCTCCATCTATGGTTTGTCCATGATAATGCCATCCATGGTTTGTCTGTGCTAAATCCATCCATGGTTTGCCATAATAACCCATCCATGGTTTGCCCATTATAACTGTATCCATGGTTTGTCAATGCTAAATCCATCCATGGTTTTCCATGCTAAATCTATCCATGGTTTATCTGTGATATCTCCATTCTTGGTTTGTCCATGATATCTCCATCCATGGTTTGTACATGATATTTCCACCCATGGTCTGTCCATGCTAACTCCATCCATGGTTTGTGTATGCTAACTCGATCCATGGTTCGTGTATACTAACTGCATCCATGGTTTGTGCATGATATCTCAATCCATATCCATGGTTTGTGCATGATATCTCAATCCAGTCTTTGTCCTTGATATCTCCATCCATTGTTTGTCCATGATAACTATATCTATGGTTTGTTCATGATAATTCCATTCATGATTTGTCCATGATAACTTCATCCATGGTTTGTGCATGATATCTCAGTTCATGGTTTGTCCATGATATCTCCATCCATGGCTTGTCCATAATAACTCCATCCATGATAAGTCCATGCTAAATCCATCAATGGTTTGTCCATGATATCTCCATCCATGGTTTGTCCAGGATAGCTCTACTCTTGGTTTGTCGATGATATCTCCATCCATGGCTTGTCCATATCTCCACCCATGGTTTGCCCATAATAACCCCATCCATGGTTTGTCCATGAAAATTCCATCCATGGTTTATTCATGATAACCACATGCATGGTTTGTCCATAATAACTCCATCCATGATTTGTTTAGTCTAAATCAATTTGTGGCTTGCCATAATACCTCCATTCATTGTTTGCCAATGATATTTCTATCCATGGTTTGTCAATGCTAAATCCAACCATGGTTTGTCCATGATATCTCCACCCATGATTTGTCTATGATAACTCCATCAATGGTTTGTGCATGATGTCTCAATTTATGGTTTGTTCATGATAGCTCCATCCTTGGTTTCTCCATAATAACTGCATCCATGGTTTCTTCTATAACTCCATCCATGGTTTGTCTATGATAACCCCATCCATGGTTAGTCAATGCTAAATCCATCTACGGTGTGTGGATGATATCTCCATCCATGGTTTGTCCAGGATAACTCTATTCTTGGTTTGTCAATGATATCTCCATCCATGGCTTGTCCATGATAGCTCCACCCATGGTTTGTCCATAATACCTCCATCCATGGTTTATCCATGATATCTCCATCCATGGCTTATCCATGATAACTCCATCCATGGTTTGTCCATGATAGCTCCACCTATGGTTTGCCTATGCTAAATCAGTCCACGTTTGCTATAATACCTCCATCCATGATTTGTCTATGCTAAATCAGTCCATGGTTTGCCATACTCAATCCATGATTTGTCCATGGTATCTCTATCCATGGTGTGTCATTCTAAATACATCCATGGTTTCTCCATGCTAAATATATCCATGGTTTGTCAATGATATCTCCATCCATGTTTTGTCCATGACAACTCCATCTATGGTTTTCCATGATACTGACATCCATGGTTTGTCAGTGATAATGCCATCCATAGTTTGTACATGATATCTACATCTGTATTTTGTCCATGATATCGCCATCCATTTTTTGTCTGTGATATCGCCATCCATGACTTGTCCATAATAACTCCATTAATGGTTTGTGTATGATAACACCATCCATGGTTAGTCCATGCTAAATTTATCCATGGTTTGTCCATGATATCTCCATCCATGATTTGTCCAGGATAACTCTATTCTTGGTTTGTCGATATCTCCATCCATGGCTTATCCATGACATCTCCACCCATGTTTTTCCAAAAGAACACCATCCATGGTTTGTTGATGAAAACTCTATCCATGGTTTGTCCATGAAACTCCATCCATGGTTTATTCATAATAACACCATGCATGACTTGGCCATAATAACTCCTCTATGTTTTGTCCATGATAACTCCATCCATGGTTTATCCATATCTTCATCCATGGTTTATCAATGATAACTCCATCCATTGTTTGTCCATAATAACTCCATTGATGGTTTGTCTATGATAAATCAATCTATGGTTTGCCATAATACCTCTATTCATGGTCTGCCCATGATATCTCTATCCATGGTTTGTCAGTGCAAAATCCAGCCATGGTTCATCCATGATATCTCCATTCATGATTTGTCTATGATAACTCCATCCATGGTTTGCCCATGAAAACTCCATCCATGGTTCGTCCATAAAAACATTGTCCATGATTTATCCATGATAACACCATCCATGGTTTGTTCATAATAACTCCATCCATGGTTTGTCTATGCTAAATCAATCCATGGTTTGCCATAATACCCACATGCATGGTTTGTGTAGGATAACTCTGTTCTTGGTTTGTCGATGATGTCTCCATCCATGGCATGTCCATGTGATATCTCCACTTATGGCTTGTCCATAATAATGCCATCCATGGTTTGTCCATGAAAACTTAGCCATGGTTAGTCCATGAAAACTCCATCCATGGTTTATCCATGGTAACACCATCCATAGTTTGTCTATAATAACTACATCCATGGTTTGTCCATGCACACTCTGTCCATGATTTGTCCATGAAAACTTCATCCATGGTTTATCCATGATAACACCATCCATGGTTTGTCCAAAACAACTACATCCATGATTTGTCCATGATATCTCCATCCATGGTTTGCCATAGTACCTCCATCCATGGTTTGTCTATGGTAAATCAATCCATGGTTTGCCTTAATACCTTGATCCATGGTTTGCTCATGATATCTCTATCCATGGTTTGTCAATGCTAAATCCATCCATGGTTTGCCCATGCTAAATCTATCCATGGTTTGTCCATGATATCTCTATACATGTTTTGTCCATGACAACTCCATCCATGGTTTTCCATGATACCTCCCATGGTTTGTCAGTGATTATGCCATCCATAGCTTGTGCATGATATCTACATCTGTGTTTTGTCCATGATATCGCCATCCATTTTTCATCCATGACATCTCCATCCATGACTTGTCCATAATAACTCCATCAACGGTTTGTGTATGATAACTCTATCCATGGTTAGTCCATGCTAAATTAATCCATGGTTTGTCCATGATATCTCCACCCATGGTTTGTCCAGGATAACTCTATTCTTGGTTTGTCAGTGACATCTCCATCCATGGCTTATCCATGACATCTCTACTCATGGTTTTCCATAAGAACCCCATCCATAGTTTGTCCATGAAAACTCTATCCATGGTTTGTCCATGAAAACTCCATCCATGGTTTATTCATAATAACACCACATGGTTTGGCCATAATAACTCCATCCATGGTTTGTTCATGATAACTTCATCCACGGTTTATCCATATCTCCATCCATGGTTTATCAATGATAGCTCCATCCATGGTTTGTCCATAATAACTCCATCAATGGTTTGTCTATGCTAAATCAATCCATGGTTTGCCATAATCCTCCATAATTTTGCACTCAAGGGTAGTTTGAAGTGCAAGTTCATTTAGGCTGCAGGTTTGTAGATTGTAAAATATTACGGCTCTGTTTGTTTTAAGGTCCAGTGGTAAGCTACCTGGATCAGAAACTAAGTTTAAAGTGATACAGTTTTTCTGTTTAGACCACAATCCATTTGGGTCACAGTTGTAAGCTTTGCCCTGCAAATAATTCAATTTCTCTTTCACTTTCTGTTCTTCTGTCTCCTTGCTGCTTGAATTTTTACGCCCACCCTCCATCCCCCACCTCCAGCCTTTATTAAATACTCTCCCTCCCCCTGCACCACCTCTAGCAATGTTCATCCTCCTCTCACTAATATTGCAACTCCTCTTAAAGATACAGAGTGCAGCTATTAGGCTAACACTTGTCCTGTCTTCCCTTAAAGACATCTTCCTATTTTCACCAACTGCTTGCCTATCAGCTTTGCTTAGTGCCTGCTCTGCTATCTACTGTGCAGTTCCATACCTGGGCTTTCTCTCTTGCTACCCGAGTAATTTTCAAGTTGCCTTGGTACCCCTGCCTAGCTAATAACTTCCTATCTTAACCTACATTTATATCTTAAAATAGATCCACTGTGCCTGATCATGCTCCCAGTGGCGGCATGGCTAATCCTGCTAGCTGCCCATACCTCCATCCTCCTGACCAACAGGACACTTTCAAATCCGGTTAAGTGTCCAGGCTAACACTGTGCAGGTTTGATAGGCGACCACCTGCTGCCACCCTCCTCTAATTGAACTGCTGCTCTCTGCTTGGCCACTGTTTGGCCCTGCCTTTCTCTGTCAGATTATGAGTCTCTGGGCTTCGGGCCCACTGCTTTGCACTGACTTTTGCCAAACACTACTGCTATTTGTCTAGTATCCCATTGGTTCCTTATAAAATTCCACCACTAGGGTGCCGCCTAACATATCTTGAATAGGTCTTCATTTCCTCACTGTAATCTTTACCACAAGTAGAGCCTCCGGCTGGTCTGCTTGCCTAATTAACCTTTGTGGGGCTTTACTTTCTGCTTCTCTGATCCACTTCTTCTAAATAATTGCTTCACTAGCAGAAACACTTTTGCTTTTGCTCTATCTCTAATTTTGGCCAAGGATTAAAGCGGTGGAACACGGTCACCCTTGGCAGTCTTAATTACACACACTATCTCTTTATCCTAAGAGCTAATCCTCTGTCTCAGTACACCCTCTAGCCTTCCTACCCAAGTCAAATAGTAACACTATGGCGAGTATAGTCTGCTATGGGCACTCTTGTCATTTGTCCTTTTACTCAGCCTGGACACTGCCACATGGGCTCTCCCATGTAATCAAATGGCAAAGACTCCTCTGAGGCTTACTGCAACTATAATTTCTCTAACTTGATTGCAGAGACAAAGCCTGATCTGCAACTTAACCCTATCCTCCTTGTTAGAGGGCAGCATCTATTACCCTCTACATGCCAGGAGGAAGCTGCCATGGAGATGTGCTTTCACCCTAACCTGCCACTGTGCAAGGCTTTGGTTCCTAGCCATGATCATTATTCTGCTATCTGGGGGCGTCAAACTAAATCCAGGTCCACCTACCTGTTTCTTTTGCCCAAATGAGTTATCTGGCATGCCCAAGAAAGGATTATTAATTGCCCATATCAATATCAGAAGTCTTACCTGTCACCATGCAGAACTCGAGGCCTGGGTGAAACTCTACAATCCTGATGTACTCTGTCTCACAGAAACTTGGCTAAAACCTGGAATACCTGATAACGTATGCTCCTTGCCTAACTATTCCCTGTTCCAGCGGGATAGATCCTCATCAAGCATGGAGGTGGAGTTATCCTATTCTTCAAAAAACACCTCAACATCTCTATTGTCCCGGCATCTGCCTCTCCTGCAGTGTGCGAATTCACACAGGCAACTACTGTATTGGGGAAAGAAGCTTCATATTATCTGTGCTATAATCCCCTGCTGGGGAATAGTAAGTCTTCAAGAACTCCTTGACATCACCTCCCAGACTGTAAATCATAATGAGGCTGTCATCCTAGGTGATCTTAACCTCAATTGGTTAGGGTCAGCTCAAATATCCTTGCAATCACTCACGCTTAGTTATAATTTTCACCAGTTGATCTCTGAAGCAACTAGAGCAACGCATCCCATCAAACGGTACATTCCTAGACTGGGTGATGGTTAACCATATGGAACATGTGTCAAAAGCAGGAATCCTTGCAGATGCACTAACAGACCACTCACCCACTTTTGTA
Source organism: Neoceratodus forsteri (assembly GCA_016271365.2). Taxonomy (NCBI): domain Eukaryota; kingdom Metazoa; phylum Chordata; order Ceratodontiformes; family Ceratodontidae; genus Neoceratodus; species Neoceratodus forsteri. Next base: position 98,391,298 of record JADMNL010000023.1, on the reverse strand, counting down.
TCCTATCTATGGTTGTGCCTCCATCTCCTCTATCAAGACTAATCACGTTTACAAATCTAGCTCATATTGACCAGGATGCATTTCTCTATGATGTCTCCAATATCGGCTGGGCAGGTATCTATCAAACAAAGGATGTGGAGGTTGCTCTACAGATATTCATAAATGAATTTCTTACCATTCAATATAAACATGCCCCCAAGACTACTAGGAGGGTCAGAGGAAAACAGACGAGGTGGCTGCATAAAGACCTCCTTGCTAATCTGCACCAGAGGGACAAGCTTTGGATTAGCTACAAACAAACTGGCCTACAGTCAGATCTTATTGTCTATCATGAACTAAGGAACAGACAAGTTAGAGATGCTAAAACAAATACTGCAAGGACCTTCTACAAAGCTCAGCCTGTGACCCGAGAAATTCTGGGCCCGATGTCAAAACATTTCTTGGTACCTCGCATTTGGTCACTCCTGATGAAATGATCATAAATGGGGCACATTGTACTGACCCTAGGACCATCTCAAACAGTTTTAACAATCTTTTCTCTGATCTGTCATACTATACCTTGGCTTTACAACCTAGTGGATCGCACTCCAATCTACCTCACACTACCATCAGACAACCATACTGCCCTATCGTGTGATGCTCCTCCAGCGCCACCATTCTATTTCAAGGCTATATCAAGGCGAAGTTCTGAAATTACTGAGATCCATATCTGCCAATACCAGCTCTGGTTCTGACTCACTGGAACCTCATCTTCTTAAGCTGGCTGCTCCACTCATTGCCTCTCCGATTGCCAGAATCTACACTTTATCCCTTATCCATAGCACTGTGCTGGACCTATGAAATCTGCAAGAGTAACACCTGTCTTTAAAAGATGACCCAAAGGACATGGCCAATCACAGACTTATAGCAATTCTCTCTGTCATTAACAAGATCCTAGAGAAAATAGTTGCATCATAGACCATTGACTACCTTGCACGCTATAATCTCCTCTCAGACACCCAGCATGGTTTCAGAAAGGTCATAGCACTACCACGGCTCTTCTTCAACTAACTATGGATATTCTGTCCAACATGGACTCTGGAAAACTCACAGGTGCTATCTTCATTGACCTCACTAAGGCTTTTGACCTTGAAGACCATCCCCTGCTTCTCTCCACTCTCCATAAATTCCATTTCTCTACCCCTGTTGTGGACTGATTCTGTAGCTACCTGTCAAACAGGTCATAAGCTGTCAAATTTAACTCATCCCTGTCTAACACATCTACTGTCAACCTTGGAGTCCCCAGGGCTCTATCCTTGAGCCCCTCTGTTCTCAATTTTTATCAACAATGCAGCTGAGGTCCTGGAATCCTGCTCAGCTATTCTCTACGCTGATGACCTGATCATCTACACTAGTTCTTCTAGTATTGCCTGCATAAACACATCACTTACTTCAGACTTCAATAAGGTCTTAGACTGGTTACTATACCGTAAGCTTGTACTAAATGAAAAGAAAACGAAAGCCATGCTACTAGGTTCTGCAAAAGATTAAGACCTGTTCTAGTTTGCTGGAGGTTCTTCACCCAGGAGGATTTCCACTTGAAAATGTTACTTCCTTAAAGTACATTGGGATCCTGCTGGACCAGTCCCTAGATTTTAATCTTCACATTCAGTCCTCGTGCAAAGCTGTAAACCCGAACTAGGAATATCTTACAAACGAAAGCTACATGCTTACACCTCGGCCAAATTAGCATTGGCTGCGGTATTCTGCTCCAACCCTTACTTATGGTGCCTCTATTCTTACCTCTGCCCATAAAACCTCCCTACTAAAATGGGACATAACTTATAACAGTATATGCTGATTTGCCTCTTTGTTGCCTCAACTCAAACATCACTCCCTTCTTTATAAGGATCTGAATTGGCTCTCACCTCTGCCAGTAGACAATACTACCTTGGATCACTAATGGACTCTATCATCTGGGAAAAAAAACCATCCCAGCTGGCGGTGTTGCTGGTCCCTAAACCATCCTCCCATGGCCTGCGATCAGCTGACAAATCCTTGCTCTATGTTCCAAGATGTCGGATGACTAAAGGCACAGGGACCTTCCAATTCTTTGCTCCCAGGCTATGGAATGCTCTTCCACTCAACCTCCGGCTGTCTAGTCTCACTTTGGATTTAAAAGTGAATATTGTTGTTATCTATCCTTAGCTGATGCTTGTACATGCTTTGACCCAACCTGAAGCTCCTGAGACTTACCAGTAATCTCACCCTGCTCTAATCCTGCTCCAAGACTGTCTCCTCTTCCCATCCCATATTTTCCTTCTCTTTGTAAATAACTTCTTGACTACTAGCTCTCTTCCTTCTCAGAACCTTGTTGCTGACTATCCACTGTTGTTTGCCAATTTCCACCCTGACCTTCCTTCTGTCAGTCTTTCTTGTTATGTTTGAACATTCCTCACATTTCTCTCTATATGACCTTACTATCTTATTACCCATTTCACTCCACAGGTCGGGTCCATGGTTTCTACACTTATTATATATCTTACTGCCATTATCTGTATAATGCTTGCCATTATTTTTGTTGTTTCTACCCATTGTATTTTTGTAGCACTGCTGTATGGTTCCTCTATTTGTATTATTGTACCCATGTTGCTGTTGTTCAACTGTTCTCCTTTTGTTGTACTCTCTGGGGTTGTGCCTGAAAATAGTCATTTTATGGCTAGTGCACCTACCAGTTAACAAAAACTAAATAAATAAAATTCATGGTCTGCCCATGATATCTCTATCCATAGTTTGTCAGTGCTAAATCCAACCATTGTTTGTCCATGATATCTCCATCCATGGTTTGTCTATGATAACTCCATCCATGGTTTGTCTATGAAAACTCCATCCATGGTTTGTCCATGAAAACTCCATCCATGATTTAACCTTGATAGCACCATCCATGGTTCGTCCATAATAACTCCATTCATGGTTTGCCTATGATATCTCCATCCATGGTTTGTCTATGCTAAATCAAGCCATGGTTTGCCATAATACCCATATGCATGGTTTGTGCAGTATAACTCTATTCTTGGTTTGTCGATGATATCTCCATCCATGGCTTGTCCATGATATCTCCACTCATGGTTTGTCCATAATAACACCATCCATGGTTTGTCCATGAAAACTCCATCCATGGTTTGTTCATGAAAACTCTAACCATGGTTTGTCCATGAAAACTCCATCCATGGTTTATCCATGATAATACCATCCATGGTTTGTCCAAAATAACTACATCCATGATTTGTCCATGATATCTCCATCCATGGTTTGCTATAGTACCCCCATCCATGGTTTGTCTATGGTAAATCCATCCATGGTTTGCTCATGATATCTCTATCCATGGTTTGTCAATGCTAAATCTATCCATGGTTTGTCCATGATATCTCCATCCATGTTTTGTCCATGACAACTCCATCCATGGTTGTCCATGATACCTCCATTGATGGGTTGTCCATGATAATGCCATCCATGGATTGTACATGAAATCTTTATCCATGGTTTGTCCATGATAACTCCATCCATGGTTTGTGTATATCTTCATCCATGGTTTGTTCATGAGAACACCATCTATTCTTTGTGCATGATAACAGCATCCATGGTTTGTCCTGGATAACACCATCGATGGTTTGTTGGCGATAACTCCATCCATGCTGTATCCAATATAACTGCATTCATGGTTTGTGGCTGATATCTCAATCCATGGTTTGCCCATGATAACTCCATCCATGGTTTGTCCATGACATCTCCATCCATGATTTGTCTATGATAAATCCATCCATGGTTTGTGTATTATGTCTCCATCCATGGTTTGTTCATGATAGTGCTATCCATGGTTTCTTCATAACAATTCCATCAATGATGTGTCTATGATAACTGCATCCATGGTTTGTCCATGATAGCTCCATCTATGGTTTATCCATGATAACTCCATCCATGGTTTGTCCATGATATCACAATCAATGGTTTGTCCATGATATCTTCATCCATGGTTTGTCCATGATAACTCCATCCATCGTTTATCCATATCTACATACATGGTTTGTCCATGATAACACCATCCATGATTTGTTCATGATAACTCCCTCCATCGTTTATCCATATCTACATACATGATATTCCCATCCATGGCTTGTCCATGTTACCTCCATCCATGATGGTTTGTCCATGATTCCTCTATCCATGATTTGTTCAATATAGCTCCATCTATGGTTTGTCCATGATCTCCATCCATGGTTTATCCTTCATATCTCTATCTATAGTGTATCTGTGATATCTCCATTGGTGGTGTGTCTCTGATATCTCTATCCATGGTTTTTCCATGATAATTCTATCTATGGTTTCTCCATGCTAAATTTATCCATGTTTTCCGTGATTCATAGACAAGATTTCCATGGATGAAGAACAGTAGGAATGATGACTCTCCCAAGCCTACAGATATATTAACACATATTTTTATTGTGTCCAACCTGTTAATGTGCCAACATTTCTGGCGTACTCAGCATTTTCAAGGCAACAGGATGTGGACGCTCTACAGAAGCAGTTAAGAAGCCATGCTGGAGGATGCAAACCCATGCAAATCTCATACAAAATAGGAGAATATATATAACATTTAAAAGACATATGGACAATTCATATAAGATTGCCAAAAGTGACTAAAAATATAGTGCCCAGATCCTGTTGCCTTGAAAATACCGGTATGCTGGTGAAATGTTGGCACATTAACACACTGGATGCAATGTAAATACATGTGATAATATATCTTTATTTTGAGAAAGTAATGATTCCTACTGTTTGAAGTAGTACAGTGACTTTGTGGGAACTGAACTCCTTGCACATGGTTTTACCTTTTAGGTGGGAGGTCTTGAGGGCAGTATTTTCATACATGGTTGAAGGGCATACACAAATGCTAGAAAAACCATGAAAGAGACTAATTGGAAAACTAAATCCATTTTCAATTTGGAAAATGAAAGAAAAATATTCTAATAAAATAACATTTTAAATTATTTCATCTCTCAGCCATGATTGTCCATAATCTAAAAATGGTTCTTAGTGTCCTTACTTGGTTATGGTTTTACATTATTTTTTAAATTATGTTATTAATCAGATTTATTCTCTGCATCATGTTTAAGATGATATTATGGATGGTATACTGGTTAAAATATGAACATTGTTTTCCCACTTTAGTTGTGTCATCATTTAAACTACTCATGGTATAGATTCTATAGTGAAACTATATAAAATATTTCTGGTTCTCCATCTAGTTTCATTTTGAGATGGAAATGTATTTTTTACTATAAACATTTTATTTATTTTGAATATTTCATTACAAGACATAAGTTGACCATGTGTAACCCCCTACAAATGGGGTTCTCAAAATCTTCCTTGGGTGTGCCTAAATGCCCACTGCCAGGCTGGTGTCCTGTGTCCTAGTAGGTTTAAAAGTGTTTGCATGTGAGCGCCAGTTAGCCTCCGTGCCTGTCTCTTTAAGAGCTGCCTATCTCATAATTTATAATTCATCTGGGTTGGGAGCCAAGTGTTTCTGGGCTCGAGTCCACCAGGCTGCAGTACAGCCACTTTATTCTGCCATCACCAATTGCACAGAGGGAGCCCTGATAGACTCTGTGATTGTTTGCTGATTATCTGTTTTAATGATAATGTAGTTTGTCTAACCTGCCTTCCTTTACAGCATGGGCATTTCTGTTATGTATCATCATCTTGGTTCTGGACTGCCAATCTGCACCAATCAGTACCTTTGGGGCTCTAAATGGAACCTGCCCCAGGGGTCTTGTGGTAGTAAATTTCTGTAGGAATTGAGTTTTCACCCTTTGGCGAAAAATGGACCTGGAGGTGGAGCTGAAGTTGTGACAGACAGATGGATCAACAAACCAGAATCTTTTGGATCACTAGGAAGCCCTGGTGCAGCCTACAGCAGAAGTCAATGTGGAGTAAGAGTTGAGAGTGAGGGCTGAACAATTCGAACAGCTGCTCCTGGGTAGTGCACAGGGAAAATCAGGGGAAGGCTGTGTCTTGCCTGCTACCATCTCTCCTAAAGTGAAGAGACTTAATCCAACCATCAAACTTTATCCGAATTTGTGACCTTCATTGTGAATTGTGACTAATTTCACGGAAGTGGACTGAAGACTTGCTTTTGTGCGATTGGCCTATCAGGACTTTCACCACTACCACAGAGCATACGGTTTGCATGGGGACACTGTGAAATTCATCCAAACTGCAGTATTAGTCTGCCTTTACTGTAAGTGTCCTGAATTCAGAAGGAACTGAAATGGACAGGATCAGTTGTGTTCAGGACAGTAGCTGCTGCTTGTTGTTTTACAGGGTTCTTGTGGATTTTACTTGGTAGAAGGTTATTTCTTTGTGTTTTCAGTGAAGCTGATTGAATTGGAGACCTGTTTCCTTTGGCAGCAAACATATATTTTGGGGCTTTGAGTTGAATTTTGATTCATTGTTGCTGACTTCAGTAGCTGCAAAGATTACTGCATAGTGGGGAAGGGTGTTAATGGTCTGGCCAGGTCTCACTCAGCTAATTGACTGGAGGCAGAGCTGAATCAGGTTTGTGGTGTTGGCTGCTTTGTCTCCTCAGAAGGAACTGGAAGGGACAGGATCAGTTGTGTTCAGGACAGTAGCTGCTGCTTGTTGTTTTACAGGGTTCTTGTGGATTTTACTTTGTAGAAGGTTATTTCTTTGTGTTTTTAGTGAAGCTGATTGAATTGGAGACCTGTTTCCTTTGGCAGCAAACATATATTTTGGGGGCTTTGAGTTGAATTTTGATTCATTGTTGCTGACTTCAGTAGCTGCAAAGATTACTGCATAGTGGGGAAGGGTGTTAATGGTCTGGCCAGGTCTCACTCAGCTAATTGACTGGAGGCAGAGCTGAATCAGGTTTGTGGTGTTGGCTGCTTTGTCTCCTCAGAAGGAACTGGAAGGGGACAGGATCAGTTGTGTTCCAGGACAGTAGCTGCTGCTTGTTGTTTTACAGGGTTCTTGTGGATTTTACTTTGTAGAAGGTTATTTCTTTGTGTTTTAGTGAAGCTGATTGAATTGGAGACCTGTTTCCTTTGGCAGCAAACATATATTTTGGGGGCTTTGGGTTGAATTTTGATTCATTGTTGCTGACTTCAGTAGCTGCAAAGATTACTGCATAGTGGGGAAGGGTGTTAATGGTCTGGCCAGGTCTCACTCAGCTAATTGACTGGAGGCAGAGCTGAATCAGGTTTGTGGTGTTGGCTGCTTTGTCTCCTCAGAAGGAACTGGAAGGGACAGAATCAGTTGTGTTCCAGGACAGTAGCTGCTGCTTGTTGTTTTACAGGGTTCTTGTGGATTTTACTTGGTAGAAGGTTATTTCTTTGCTTTCTTACTTCTAAGGGCTAGCAGGGTATTGTTGTGGGGCTGTTGGACGTTTGAAAACTGGTTGGTGGCTGTAAGTGGGCTCATTTGTTGGATGTTTCACTGTGTAACAGGCTGTGCTGGTGGAGGCCTATTTCTTCTGATTTAAAACCTATTTGGTAGGATTTGCTTGGGCCTGGGTATTTGGCTGCTGGGCTTGGAGGGAGAAACAGGGCTGATACACTCTCTCTCTTGAGTCGGGTGTCTGCCCAAAACCCACCCTCCCCACCCCTCCCTCCCTCCCAGAGTTCTGCTAATTTATAGGGACACCTACCCTGCAATGGGAGGAAAAGGCTGCAGGTGCAGCTCATGCAGTTCTAGCCACTGGGGTTGGATTTAAAGGCCGGAGAGAGAGCTTAGGGAGTTGTTCATTTCCCTTATAAGTTTACTGTGTTGTACTGCACCTAGTAACAGGGTTATCGGTGTACTGTGGGACTGTATCTAAGATTAGTGGGTGACCTGATTAGGCAGTAGGGTGTATCTTGGACTGGAGGAACCTGGTGGCTCACCCAAGGAAACCTACTTGGAAGGATGGAACCACATGGCATTAGGGCGGCATCTTTGGGAGGGTGGTGGGGTGCACAGGTGTGGAGCAGCCATGATACTGGACTGGGCTTGGAAGTTTGGTGGTTGCCAGTGTGCTCCAGCTGGCACAGCTTAGGGAGGAGGTTGGGGATTAGAGACAGCTGGGGAGGGAGAGGTGGATTTGGGGAAGGGCAGGGGATCTCCCACAGGGTTGCACCAAGCACTGGGGCAGCATAGGGAAAGGAGCAGGACAATACTCAGGGGTCACATAGGGACCCTAGGCAGGGTGGTCCAAAAGGACACTACCAAGGAAGCAGACAAGTAACTGGGGACCCTCACAAAGGAGGGACGGAGGGACAACATTCTCAGGGAAGTAGGCAGATGGCCAGGGCTGGACAGAAGGAAGCAAGGCGGGAGGTGGATCAGATCTTACACTCAGTAACCACTTCAATTCTCTTCTTCTGCTTTCGAGGATGGGGGGTGATGTAGCCATGACAGGGGTGGTTAGAGATGGAAGGGAGTGGGGGCAGGAGGCAGGGGCCAGATAGCAGGAAGAACAGGGGAACCTGGAATGCAGGAAAATGGGGAGCAGTGAATCAGAGCAGGAGGGGCAGGGGAAGAGGGAGGAAAGCGCAATGAGAAGGACCAGTTGGGAGGAAAGGTAAAGGAGAGGACCAGAAGTACAAGGAGGATTTAGTAAAGGGAGCTGAGGGTTTAGGCCAGGGGGCACAACAAGCAAGGAGGGACTAAATGGAGACAGCAAGGAAGGGAGGATGAGCCAGGCTAGTTTAGCAGATGGGGAGAAGGACCAGTTGCGAGCAGTGAGGGGAGTTAGCAAGGTACAGAAGGATACTCAGGAGGAGGAGGCATAGGATTGGAGGGAGGTGGTCAGGGTAAATAAGGAGGGGTGGCATGTGGCACCCAGATAGGGGAGGAACAAGGAGCCGGCTGGGTGGAGGGCCAGTAGAAAGGATGAGGGACATGGAAGGGGAAATGAAGGAAAGGAGCAGTCAGAGTGCTCCTGTTGGGGATTCTATGATCAGGGGTATCAAATGGGATAGGGAGGAGAAGCTGACGGTTAAAACAAAATGCTTCCCTGGACTAACGGTGCACCAGGGCTAAGCCACGAGTATATCAGCTGGCAAAGGATTGTGGTGGTTCCCCGGACATACTGGTCCACCCTGGTACAAATGACATTGAGGGAAATAGCGAGCTAGAGATACAGGCAAGATTCAGGGCTTGCTGGGGTCTGTCATGACATAGGATGCACAGTTTCCTTCTCAGAAATCCTGCTGGTGCCAAGGGCTAGTGGGAGCACAAAGGAAGATTAGGGAGATAAACCAGTGGCTCAGGGGTGGTGTGAGGCCAGAGGGTATGGGTTGATGGGGATTGGGGAGACCTGGGAGATGAGGAGCTGTATGCTGAGAGATAGACTCCATCTCAATTTGGAAGGAGGGAATCCTAAGTTGAAAATAGAGGTTCATTGGTGAAAGTGGGGTTTAAACTTGTGAAGGGGAGGGATGGGAGAAAAGGCTGTCAAGGGGTGCCGATAAAGGAGGGACTCTGTCTCACCCCCTGGAGAGCTGGAGGATTGCAGGAAAAGGCTGACTGATAAGAGGTGCAGACCAGGGAAAACAGAATCCCCATGGGAACCACGAGCAGGAAATGGAAGTATTGGGAAAGGGTGGAGCGTAGTCCTGCTAAATGCCAGGAGCTTGGGAAATAAAATGCCTGAGCTCCAGGCGATGCTAACTGAGGGAGCAGTAGATGTGGCAGCGGTCACTGAGACCTGGGCCACTGCAGGACATGACTGGGACCTGAACCTGGAGGGTTACACTATGTTCAGGAAGGACAGGGGGAGGAAGGGAGGAGGGTAGCAATGATAGTCAAAAACTGCATTGGCATAGGGGAGTAGAGGAGGCGGAGGGAACCGTGGAAGAAATTTGGGTCAAGTTCAAGTTCAAGTTCAAGTTTATTGCAGGAAAACTCCATTGAGCAAGCTCATTCACAAGGAGGTCCTGTGACATAAACACAAAGAAAGTACAAACACAGATGAGTAATAACGTATATACATGAAACACAATGCTACATGATACACAGGCTGGATATACATACAAGGGTACTTACATAGGGTGACCGCAGGTGGTAAACATTGATATGAGATAGGGAAGCGACTTATAGGTCGTGATACTGATAAATGAAACATGATGACTGGTGTGATTTGATTTAATCAAATCAAATCAAATCAAATATACAGTATTTTGGCAGCTAGAACAAACAACAGTCTACAACTGATATGGGAGGAAGAGAGATTTGATAGAGTAGCAGTGGGCGTAAGCAAAGATAAACCAGGAGTAGAAGGGAAGGGAAAGCAGTTAATATGACAAATCAATTATACCTTACCAGTGGATAAATATGGCACACATGGGAAGGAAGAGACTTAATGACAGTTACAGGTGTCTTTTATTTTGGCTGAACTTAGCGATTTGTAGAAGTTTATTGAAACTGTGCTAGTTAGTTTCAGTATGGTTTGTAATTGGTTCCAAATGGAGGAAGAGGCATATACAGTATTACGTTTTCAAAATCGCGTCCTTGTTATGTCAAGCATAATAAGTCAGATTTTCTTAATGAGTATGCACTATGTGAGATACTAATAAGGGAAGAGAGATAGCGGCAGTTTCTGCAGGAGCAGTTTAAGAGTCCATAGCCCAGCATGGAGCAGGCGTCTAGTAGTAAGGGATGTCCAACCAACAGCTGCATATAAGTCACAGTGGTGCGAACTGTAAGGGAGTTGGTAATGAACCGTAGCATACGGTGATAAAGGATGTCCAGTTTACTTAGATTTGCAAGAGTGGTGGAGGAATAGATTACACATGCCATGATCGAGTAGGGGAGAAAAGTGGCCTGTACAAGCTTGTTTCGAGTTTCAAGGGAAAAGGGCCTATTTCTGTAGAAGAAACCTAACCTTGCTTTTAACCTTCTAGAGACATCTTGATGTGGTCACTGAAAGATAATTTATTGTGATCAGATACCTAGATATTTAAATTTAGTTACAACTTCCAGAGGCTCGTTTAGTGGTGACAATGAAGTCTTGGGCAAGAGTATTGGGGGGCCTGAGACAGCACTGTGGGAGAATATCATCGCTTTAGTCTTCTTGGCATTGAGCAGAAGATTTGCCTTTATTAAATTATGCTCAAGTTGTGCAAGTCCGCTTGAAGCACTCCCTTGACTTCAGATAACGATGAGCCAGAAGTACACAACACAGTATCATCTGCTAAAAGTGCAGATTGGACGTAGATATGTTAGCATCTAAGTCATTGATGTACAGAGAAACAAGATAGGGCCTAAGATGGATCCTTGGGACTCCTCTTGCAACTGGCAAGGCAGCAGAAAAAAGCCTTCGCCTTTACTTTTGGAATCTTCCAGTTAGGTAGCTAGAGAACCACTGGGTGGTATGGTATGTGGCACCCAACTTTGCAAGGCAATTGACTAATAGTTTGTGATCAACAGTATCAAAAGCTTGCTGAGGTCCAAAAGACTGCACCAGTTACCTTCTTAGCATCTATAGCAGAGATCCAATCATTGGTTACTTTTGCTAGTGCAGTGATTGTGCTATGATTAGCCGAAGCCAGATTGAGCTGGGTTAATGAGAGAGAAGGTTTCAAGTGAGATTTTAACTGAATATGGATCAGTTTTCGAGAACTTTAGAAAGGATAGGCAATATGGAGATAGGCTATAGTTGTTTACATCGCATGGTCACCAGATTTAAATAGAGGGAGGATATGTGCTGATTTCCAGCAGGACGGCACAGCAGCAGATGTAATGGAAAGATTGAAGATGTGGAGAATTGAGGCAGTGAGATAGGCATAGCCTGACCTTGGAAAAAAGGGTTCCAAGCCATCGTCCCTGCACTTTTTTGGTGTCTAAGTTAAGAGAAGAATCTTCTACTTCTTTATAAGTTATCCGTGCAGTTGGAAGGGGCTGGGTGCAGGACTAGATGTGGCGAGGAGGGTATGCTGGCTCACCGCCAGCACCAGCATAAGGTGAGCGAGTCAAGCTAATCCAGCTGTGGCAAAGTGGGAGTTAAGTTCCTCCAGGATTAGGATTTGTTTTCCACAATCTTGCCACTTGCGACTATCTTTGTTGGGACAGAGGGGCCATGGGCCGTCCTTCTATAACTTTGATAGTCTTCCACATTTTATGAGGGTTACCTTTAGCTTGTTCGAGGTAGAAATATAATAGTTAGCTTTAGCACAGCGGGGATTTTTTCACAGATTATTCCTGGCTGTTCTAAAGGCCTGCCAATCCGAAGATTCTTTGGAATGTCTAGCTTTAGCCCAGAGCTTATCTCGAGCTATAAGGGCTGCCTTGAGATCGAGTGAACCAGGGACTGGAATTGTTCCGTCCCTTACTTTGATGAAAGGGCATGCTTATTTATTATTGTAGTGAGTTTGTCATTAAGGATGCAAGCTGCCTTGTTGACATCTTGACTAGGTAAAGATCTTGCCATCTGATCATGCTCAGGCCAGATAGCAAGTTTACTGCACTGAATTTGCAAAAAGGATCTTTTGTTATAAAGATGGGTTGCGGCCGGGCCTTAATTTGAGATCTTATGCAAACAACAATTCCATGATCGCTCATGTTGTTGTGAAACACTGCCAAATGAGATATTTTTGTGTGGATGGGTGGTTAGTACCACATCTAGAATGGAACTGTTGGCAGTATTTAGAGTGTTGTTCTAGTAGGTTCTCTGACTAATTTCCAAAGACCTAGCTCAGTCACAAAGGGATTTGAGTCCATGTGATTTGGGTGACAGCCAGTCCATATTTAGATCTCCTAGAAATATTGTTTCAGTTTTGCATCTCGAACATGGTTTCAAAAGATTAAGGACTTCATCACCACCAGATGGGGGTCTATAGCACCTAGGATAGTGATACATTCGAGGAGGGAGATGAAGGCTCAGTGAAATAACTCAAATTCCTTGGCTAGAGATTTGCAACTAATATTGGTGACCAAGTACTTAGATTTGGCATAGATAACCACACCCGCCTCTAGACTCTCTATCTGCTCTAAATAAATTGTAGCCCTGCAGTGATATTTGTTGATCAGTGTTAGTCTTTTTAACCACGACTCAGTAATTATGATAAGGTCTGGGTTAACGTGTGCAGCCCAGGCTTGCAGCTATACAAGTTTTTAGGCAGGCTTAAAATGTTGACCATCACCATTTTGAGACCTGTGGCCTCAACAAAATCGATAAGGCGAGGTAAGTTGTAGGGGAGCCAGGGTTGAGCTCCATATTTCCTGAGCAGAAGAAGCAGAAGTATAACTTTCTTTGAGGAGCTTATAAGAATGGAGACTGCTTTTTTATTTCTTTGCGGCAACCCATGTCGTGCTGCATGAGGTGGGCGCCACTGTAATGACAGTTGATTGTGATCAATGTAAGTGCTTGGTAGACATAAGGTGAGGACAGTAGCAAAGGGTGTAGGCTAACCGGGGGAATAGGCTAAAGGGGAGAGGAGAATGACAGAGTGTCTGCACGGTGAACTGTTATAACATTAGGTATTGATAAGGTACATTGGAGAACTGAATTGCATTGAGGTACTTGAATTGCACTGTATTGCTGAAAACTCTGCACCTTAGGGCAATAAAACACAATAAGGAGAGCCATGGTCCCAGATTGAGTGGTCTCGTGATTTGTATTGATTGCCAATATTTTCTAGGCAAGAAATTTGCTTACCTGGGTACTCACTTAGCCCAGATGAAATACAGCAGAAGGGAACAAGGAAGCAGGAGCAGCTTAGTTAGTGGCCATCCACCCCTTCAGACTCAAGTCCTTGTAACAGCACCGGAAAAGAGTAGAATGATAATGCAGGCCATACCTTACGAAAGAATATGGTGACTTATGTAGAGACCAAGAAACCCTCTAGTGGAGGGTCTGTATAACCTGCCTAATGGAAAACTAAGGTAGTTAGACTTATCGGAGCCAGGCCAGAGTGCTTGGATGGGGGGGTGGAGGCACTGCAGAATAGCAGTCAGACAGAAGAGGTGTAAGCAATTTAAAACAGTAGTAGAAATTACAATCCAGCTATACAGTAGAAAACTCCTAATAACACAGTAGAAATGTGCTTAGTTCTATGGAAAAGTCTAACAAGTGCCAGGTGTCTATAGCAGGGAAAACTCCTGCCAATCAGAGTGGGTTTCTGTTCAGGGACAAGCAGCTTAAGGAGCTGCAGGCGGGTGTCCTGGTCTTGGTGGGGTGGCTGGCTGGGTGCTGGCCGGGCCATTAGGTGAGCAGCGGAACAGCCTGTTCAGGACAAGCAGCTTCCAAGGAGCTGCAGGCGGGTGTCCTGGTCTTGGTCGGGTGGCTGGCTGGGTGCCGGCCGACGTGGGTGAGCCGGAACAGCCCTGTTCAGGGACAAGCAGCTTCAAGGAGCTGCAGGCGGGTGTCCTGGTCTTGGTGGGGTGGCTGGCTGGGTGCCGGCCGACGTGGTGAGCCGGAACAGCCCTGTTCAGGGACAAGCAGCTTCCAGGAGCTGCAGGCGGTGTCCTGGTCTTGGTCGGTGGCTGGCTGGGTGCTGGCCGACCGTGGTGACCAGAACAGCCCTGTTCAGGACAAGCAGCTTCCAAGGAGCTGCAGGCGGGTGTCTGGTCTTGGTGGGTGGTTGGCTGGGTGCTGGCCGACCGTGGGTGAGCTGGAACAGCCTGTTCAGGGACAAGCAGCTTCAAGGAGCTGCAGGCGGGGTCCTGGTCTTGGTCGGTGGCTGGCTGGGTGCGGCCCGACCGTGGGTAAACTGGAACAGCCCTGTTCAGGGACAAGCAGCTTCAAGGAGCTGCAGGCGGGTGTCCTGGTCTTGATGGGGTGGCTGGCTGGGTGCGGCCGCCCAGTGGGTGAGCAGAACAGCCCTGTTCAGGGACAAGCAGCTTCCAGGAGCTGCAGGCGGGTGTCCTGGTCTTGGTCGGTGGCTGGCTGGGTGCGGCCCGACCGTGGGTGAGCTGGAACAGCCCTGTTCAGGGACAAGCAGCTTCCAAGAGCTGCAGGCGGGTGTCCTGGTCTTGGTGGGTGGCTGGCTGGGTGCGGCCGGCCGTGGGTGAGCCGGAACAGCCCTGTTCAGGGACAAGCAGCTTCCAGAGCTGCAGGCGGGTGTCCTGGTCTTGGTGGGTGGTTGGCTGGGTGGCCGGCCCCGTGGGTGAACTGGAACAGCCCTGTTCAGGGACAAGCAGCTTCCAAGGAGCTGCAGGCGGGTCCTGGTCTTGGTGGGTGGCTGGCTGGTGCGGCCCGACCGTGGGTAAACTAGAACAGCCCTGTTCAGGACAAGCAGCTTCCAGGAGCTGCAGGGTGTCCTGGTCTTGGTCGGTGGCTGGCTGGGTGCCGGCCGACCGCGGGTGAGCCGGAACAGCCATGTTCAGGGACAAGCAGCCTCAAGGAGCTGCAGGCGGGTGTCCTGGTCTTGGTCGGTGGCTGGCTGGTGCCCGGCCGACCGTGGGTGAGCGGAACAGCCTGTTCAGGACAAGCAGCTTCAGGGCTGCAGGCGGGTGTCCTGGTCTTGATCGGTGGCTGGCTGGGTGCCCGGCCGACCGTGGGTGAGCGGAACAGCCTGTTCAGGGACAAGCAGCTTCAAGGAGCTGCAGGCGGGTCATCTGGTCTTGTGCGGTGGTTGGCTGGGTGCCGGCCGACCGTGGGTGACTGGAACAGCCCTGTTCAGGACAAGCAGCTTCCAAGGAGCTGCAGGCGGGTGTCCTGGTCTTGGTGGGTGGCTGGCTGGGTGCGGCCGGCCGTGAGTGAAACTGGAACAGCCCTGTTCAGGACAAGCAGCTTCCGGAGCTGCAGTAGGTGTCCTGGTCTTGGTCGGTGGCTGGCATTGGGTGCCCGGCCACCATGGGTGAGCTGGAACAGCCCTGTTCAGGGACAAGCAGCTTCAAGGAGCTGCAGGCGGTTCCTGGTCTTTGGTCGGGTGGCTGGCTGGGTGCCGGCCGACAGTGAAACTGGAACAGCCCTGTTCAGGGACAAGCAGCTTCCAGGAGCTGCAGGCAGGTGTCTGGTCTTGGTCGGTGGCTGTCTGGGTGCCCGGCCGACCGTGGGTGAGCTGGAACAGCCCTGTTCGAGGATAAGCAGCTTCCAAGGAGCTGCAGGCGGTGTCTGGTCTTGGTCGGTGGCTGGCTGGGTGCGGCCGACCGTGAGTGAGCTGGAACAGCCTGTTCAGAGACAGCAGCTTCAGGAACTGCAGGCGGGTGTCCTGGTCTTCGGTCGGGTGGCTGGCTGGGTGCCGGCCGACCGGTGGGTGAGCTGGAACAGCCCTGTTCAGGACAAAGCAACCAAGGCTGCAGGCGGGTGTCCTGGTCTTGGTGGTGGCTAACTGAGGTGCCCGGCCGAACGCCAGTGGGTGAGCTGGAACAGCCCTGTTCAGAGACACGAAGCTTCCAAGGAGCAGAGCCGGGTATCCTAGTCTTAGTCGGTGGCTGGCTGGGTGCGGCTGACCGTGGGTGAAACTGGAACAGCCCTGTTCAGGGGCAAGCAGCTTGATAACAAGGGGGGCTAGAGTAAAAATAGGAGTGGTGTATAGACCCCTGCACTGGCGGAGGAGCTGGAGGAGGAGTCTGGCGGCAGATGTTGGGAGACCTGCAGACTGGGCAGAGGAATGGTGGTGGTGTTGGGGACATAAACATCCAGGAACAGACTGGGAGACTATGACATCTTCTGTGACCAGGAACAGAGAGTTGTTGGATGTCTTTCAAGGCGTTCCTAACTCAGCAGGTGGGGGAACCGACCAGGAAGGCGTGGGTACTGGATGTGGTCCTGGCAGATGGTGACCAGATTAGGGCCTGGAGGTAAGGACCCATTGGCGGAAGTGACCATGCCACGGGTCTGGTTCTGCCTGGACCTAGGAGGGCTAGAGCTGCACAAAAGACGAGGTAGCTGACTCAGGAGGCAGATTTAAGGAAATGGGAAGGATCCTTAAGAAGCATTTGGATGGGATTGGGTCAGACATGGACGCTGATAGTAGGTGGAAATCATCAGAGAGGGGTGCAAGATGCTACCAGCACCTGTGCAAGAGTAAGACAAAAATGCGGTAGGGCCCAAAAACCCTGCTGGTGGACCAGGGAGGTCCAGGAGGTGGTGCAGGAAAGAAGGCAGCCTATAGGCAATTCAAGTGCTCAGGAGTGAAAGGGATCGAGGAGTATGAGCTGATTGCTAGAAGGGCCACTAGGGTGGTGAGAGTGGCTAAGGCAAGGAAGGAGCAAGAACCTGGCCAGGGAAATCAGGAGAGGGAACAAGGGTTCTTTAGATACATTGAGGGAAAAGCGAAGGGTGAAGGGGCAGATTAGCAGGGGATTAAATCAGGAGAGATGGGCACAAGACCCGGGAGCAGGCTGAGGTACTAAATGAGTGCTTCACTCAGTTTCCACCAAGGAAAATGGGGTGCTGCATCATACATGGAAGGAGACAGAGATACTGAGGGGGGGGGATCCTTACTGATCGGCAGGTCTGGGGAGAGGGCAAGGCATCACTGGCAGGGAGGGCTAAGCAGGAAGAAGAGGTACTGGAAGTGGAAATCACAGCAGAGAGTGAGGAAAGCCCTCAGCTCCCTTAAGGACGGAGGAAAGCACAGGGCTGGATAAATACATCCCAGAGTGCTGAAGGAACTTACGGATGTCCTGGCAAAACCCCTGGCAGGGCTTTCACCACTCTCTGAGGACAGAGTGGGTGCCCCAGGACTGGAAGGTGGCGCATATAGTGCCTATCCACAAGGGGGATCAAGGGAGGGTGGCAGAGAACTACAGGCCTGTCAGCCTGACAGGAGTGGTGGGCAAGGTGATGGAGGGCATTGTCAAGAGGAGGCTAGGGGGGACTTGGAAAAGTCAGGGTGCCTGGACGATGAGACAGCATGGATTCAGTCTCGGGAAATCATGTCAGACAAACCTTGTGGAGTTCTGATGACTGGGTGACAAGTGCCTTGGACCTTGGTAGACCAGTGGACATCCTCTTTCTAGACTTCAGCAAGGCATTTGACTCTGTTCCTCCACATGGGCCTGTTGGATAAGCTGGGAGTAATGGGGGTGGGGAACCAGATGATCAGATGGATGAGCAATTGGCTCCAGGACCGGACCCAGAGAGTTCGTGGTTAGTGAGGATAGTCTCATCCCAAGAGGTCATTAGTGGGGTCCACAGGGATTAGTCCTTGGCCCCTCCCCTTCAACGCCCTCGTCTCTGACATAAGGACAGGAACCAGGGTGAGATGGTCTCTTTAGGATGACCAAAACTGGTGGCGGTGGTGGATGGGGAGGAGGGAGGTGGCCCTACAGGGGACCTGGGCTCTGGAAAGATGGTCTAGAAAGTGGAAGCTGAGGTTCAATGCAGGGAAATGCAAGGTTCTCCACCTGGGGCCAGAAACCCGGGCCAAGTGTACACCCTGGAGAGAGAATGCTACAAGTCTCGATGGCTGAGGGGACAGGGTGGTGGTGGATGTCAAAATGAACAACTCGGAGACCTGTAGGAGGGCAGCAGCGAAGGCCAACAGGATGCTGGGATGCATCGTAGGGGATCACCTCAGAAGGAGGAAGTGATGCTCCTCTGTATAACTGCTTGGTGAGGCCACACCTTGAGTTACTGCATGCAGTTTGTAGGCCACACTAAAGAGGACATTAAACTCCTGGAGGGTCCAGGAGGGCAGCCAAAATGATTTGGGGCTTGGGGACAGGACCTATGAGGAGGCTCAAGGAAGCTAAATGTATGTACACATTGGAAGAGAAGGGACTGGGGGACATGATAGGGGGTCTTCAAGTACATGAAGAGGGTAAAATGAGGGAGGAACAGTCAGGGTGCTTGAAGGAAGGAGGAGGGGGCCACTAGAGGGCATGGGTGGAAGCTGGAGGGGGGGAAGATTCAGGGAGAAAGGAGGAGGTGCTACTTCACTGAGAGGTGGTGGAGTCATGGAATGCACTGCCTAGGGGCTGGAGTGAGGCAGAGACAGTGGAGGGGTTCAGAGGGGCTGGGACAGGTACAGGGGAAGGGTTTGGAAGCAAAATCCATTGCAGCAAGAATATCCGGAACTGGGAAGGAGAAGCCAGAGAAGGCGAGGGCAGCACAGAGTTAGCACCCAGGGTGAGGGCTGACCAATCGAGCAGACTCGAAAGACCATTAGAGCCTATTCTGCTGGCATTTAGTATGTTAGTATGTTAGTATGAATGTGGACAGTGGGTCACGATTTGGTTCCCCATTGCTGAATGTGCACACTTGTTGAAAGCTGCGTCCAGCAACCTTATCAGACTGCATCTGAACTGTTCTCAAAGTCTGGGCCCTGCCATCCTAGCCCAGACACACTTTCACGCTGCAGAGAAAGATCCGTGAGAGACCTAGCCCGGATTTGGCTCCCTGATCAACAACACCAAACAGGATAGAGCACCATGTCGCATCATGTGGGCCCTGCTTCTCTTGGCCATCAGCTCTTCATCTTGAGGTCTCCATTTCGTCCATTCTGCATCCAAATTTGGGTAGCATGAGCAAAAACAGGGTAGCTCCTGCAACCAGCTAGCAATCACAGTGTGTCATCTGATTTAATTGTTGTTAAGCTTTTGTGGACTGAGCCATCTGGCTCTGGATTACAAATTGTAGGGTTACAGTGCATGCATGTTTCTTTCCATCACAGGGCCCACAACCATGCAATACGCCTACCCCAGGCAATGCTTCAGACTAGCCTGTAGTTACAACTGGGTACCCAGAGTGTGTGACTGTGTTCCAGGGGAGCTTTGGTGCATGCCTTATAGCCTGAATCAATCTGATCTAAAATCAACCACCAGATTACTGCCCCTCTCTTGTTCACATCCCCAATAAATCAGATCTGGATCTTTTCTGCAGTTAAACTGTGTGTGGTGTACCTCTGTATAAAGTACTATATCAATGTTGCTTAATTGTACAGGTCTTGTTTTCCAGGGGTCATCAAGGGCATTCAGCTGATCTAGCACTAGTGATAAGTGGTTATAAGGAGAGGATTCATTGTGTGTTGCAAAAGTGTGTTGGTGTGGAGTAGCTGCAAGATTAGCCAGGCCACTAGGGGTAAGGGGGTATCAGTGTCCCGGGAGGGCTCTGCAGGGCAGTCACATTGCAACAGCCCTGTCCTCGGGTGGGCACCCATTTAGAGACCTAGGCCCCTCAACCTTCAGGCTACTATGCAGGCAGGAGTATGTAACCGGAGTAGCGCCACCTAGGATTTACATCTTGGAGGCACCATTGGGATTTGCGCCTCCTAGTGGTCAAGGGAGTTATTGCAGTCCTTGTTTAGTGTTAATGCTGAAAATGGAACCACTGGTTCGCCCAAGATTAAGATCGCCCCACAAGCTGGTGGTACACTGTATGATGGGGTGGAGTGAGGGCTGAGAGTGTAGACACCCAGCAGACTATCCTATTGATGGATATTCACTTAGGGGACTCTAATGCCACTACTGTTGAGACAGTTGAAAAAGTAAAGTGTCTGGGGAAGGTTGACATGAAAGGATGGACTTGGATCTGTTTGACCAAACTATGGTGACCCTCTGTCCTGTAGCCTCCCACAGAGCCTGAGAGGGTACCGCCCATCCTTTTCCTGAGAATTCCCAGAAGGGTGGTGGGTTATTCACTTGCATAGTGACCTGACTGCCCTGGGGGTTCTCCCAGTGTTGAGGGGTTTAAGGATAAGTTGCTCAGACTACTGGCCACTGAAGGACAACCAGTTAAAGAGCTGGTGAGAACCCTGTGCAGTCTCCTCTAGCCTCTCCGGCCCATTCCTATAAGCTTCTCGGTGGCGGCCTCACCCATAGTGATACCCTCAGTGCACTTAGATTCTTTTCATAGGCTTAGGCTCTTCTCATGCAATGGTGCAGGCGCCTGTAGGAGAATAATCTAGAGACATGAATGGATGGACTATGCCACCTCCTTGGTCCAGGAGTGGCAGTTCTCTGAGGGAAAAAAGAAAAGGTTCATGGAGAGCCTGGGGTGCCCTGCAGTGGAGGCTATTTGGTTCCTTCATTCCACCAGTCTCGGGGCCTACTGCTAGACATCTTTCTGCCTTGGAGGGGTATTTGGCAGCACTGGAGTCAGGAGAGGACTTAACATGGAAGTTTAAATCCAAGCTAAACAGTGGAAGAATGAAAAGTTGTCAGTGTTCATTACTCAAATTGAATGGGCTCTGCAGCAGGCCCATAGAAAAGAGATACCTGCCAGTGAATTAAACCCTGTTTGACTACAGCATGTTCAGAAGTCCTCAGGTACTCCAGTGTGATGTTGTTAAAGCTGAAACTGACACAACAGGAGAGGCCAACCCTGAGTCACTGCTACCTCATGAAGAGATTCGGAAGCAGAGAATAATGAAGATGGGGGAACCCTATGTGAGTTGCCTGCACTAGCCAGACCCTTGAGAGGACAGTGACCTGCAGGATGAGTCAAAACTGCAACAGATGAGAGGCTAATTCAAGAACTGAAGACATGAGAACTAATCCAGCAAGTTCACGGGGGACCAAGCTTCACCTCCCACATACTGCCTTTGGATCCAAAGTGAGGTCCCTTCTGGTGGAGTAGGGGTCCATGTCACTTCCTCTAGCACCCGGACTGAGAGAGTAGTCTAATGGAAGAGGTATGACAGTTAGAGAACTAGTTTGGGACCTTGTTCATGCCACTCAAGTGACTGATCCTGGAGGGCCCAGAGGTGAGAGAGAGTCTGAACCTGAGAGAACACCGAAATCTGCCCAATCAAGTAAAGTCTGGATCTGGGTTATCTCTCCTAGAGACTCTAAAAACCAGTTTTCTGCTATCATTGCGGAGAGAATGGCATACCAACCCAATTGTAATATGCCTGAGAATCTGAGAAAAGTTACCACTTGATATTGGCGCTTGATCATGTGAGGTAATGCAAGGACTCAGACTGGGCCTAAAGAAGACATATTCTGCAAAATCGATCATAAAATGCAACAACCACCCTCTCTCTCAGACTAGTCAGAGGTGGTAGATCCGTCCATGGAAACTACTGTGACGGTGAATGGGTTTTCAACTAGGGCGGTACTCAACAGTGGCTCATCAAGTGACTGAATGTTTCCGGACTGCTATACAAACATTTGCCCTATGTGCCCTTGCACCCTTGGAATACCTGCATGTATGGGGTTGAGTGAGAAGTCATACCCTTACCTGGGGTATATCAGGTCTTTGTCCTTCCTACCACTGTGGCTGGAGTAGATGAACAAGTAGAGGCGGCTGGCCTAGTGTGTCCCCCACAGGGTTGGAGTCCCCTGCTCATTGGGACCAACAGCACATATGTTTGGAAAGTCCCAGTTAATAACCAGAGAAGCAAAGATACACACAGGCCAGGCCCTATGGATTCCAGCTTTGGTACAACGAACTGATGGAACTGCAAGCCCAGATCTCAGGAATGGGACAGAGATGAGCCAGTGGGATAGTATGGAAGAAAGACCCTGAATCTTTGTTGTTACCAACCTAATACCCAGTACAATATCCAAGAGGAAGTCACTCCTTCGAAAGGATGTGAAAACAAGATATTATGCTGGATGCTCCAGCAGATGGGATGCTGTCTGGAGGGGCTGATGGTCAAACCAAGCATATTACCCACTCAAGAACATGCTTATGCTAGAAGGGTCATGGTCCAAATTCAGAATGTGTCTGATCAAGAGTCTGCAGAACTGAGGGTGCACGCTAGCCAGGGTCCACTGTGTAGAAACTGCAGTGTTGCCCGGCAAGAAACAAAGAAGTGGAACAGAAGAGGTAACTCCAGATCTATTTGACTTTGGAGAGTCTCCGCTGCATGCACAATGGAAGAGTCAAATCAGCCAGAAGCTTGCTCAAGCGGGATCAAGTTTTTTCATGAAAAGAATGGGATGTGGGCTATGTACAGGGTGCTGAGCATACCATCAGACTTCATGATGACCGGCCCTTTTGGGAGTGCTCTCGATGCCTTACACCAGCGGGTTATAGATGATGTCCGAAGACACCTCTAGGAGATGGTAGCTGTAGGTATTATTCAGGAGTCCTGGAGCCCCTCGCTTCCCCTATTGTGGTGGTATGTAAGAAGAATGGATCCATCTGGATGTGTTGATTCTTGAACTCTGAACAGTCGGACTGTACCTGACAAATACACCATGCCCCGTATACAGGATGCACTGGATTGCTTGAATGGGAGTCACTGGTTCTCAGTACTTCACTTACGGAGAGGATACTATCAGATTCCAATGGTGCTAGAGGACTGCTAGAAGACTGCCTTTATCTGCCTTTGGGTTTTATAAATTCTTGAGGATGCCTCAGGAGATTTGGGTATGCCCGCCACTTTCCAATGGCTGATGGAGGCGGGCAGTGAGGGACATGAATCTGTTGGAATGTCTGGTGTATTTGGATGATGCCATCATGTTTGGATGCACGCTAGAAGAACATGAATCCAGGCTATTCAAAGTCCTTGACTGGCTGGAGGAATTCGGCTTGAAATTATCTATCGATAAGTGTCAGTTCCTTCAAATCTCAGCCAAGTATGTGGGGTATATAGTGTCAGCAGAGGGATACAGACTGATCCCAGTAAAGTGAGTCATTAACCACCTGGCCTCAGCCCACCAACCTCAAAGAACTCCAAGTGTGTCTGGGTTTCTGTGGATATTATGGGTGATTTATCAAAGAACACGTTAAGGTAATCTGCCCTCTTCTTAATCTTACCTAGGGGTATCCTCCACCAACCACCGGTACAAAGGGATCCATCAAAGATTAAGAGAAGTGTATTTCAGGATGGGAGAGCCATTTGGGTCGGTGGACCCAAAAGTGTGAGCAGCCTTCTATGAGATTATCCATCAACTCACTCATGCCTCAGTGCTTGCTTATGCCGACCAGCCAAACCATATGTTCTCACACCAATGCTAGCCTAAAGGGCTGGAGACTGTGTTGTACCAGAACTATGATGAGGGGCTGAGGCCTGTAGCATTTGCTAGCAGAAGCTTGACTCCATCCGAGAAAAATTATCCAGTCCACAAACTGGAATTTCTTGCCCTCAAGTGGGCCATAGTTTACCAATTCCACGAATACCTTTATGGGGCCAAAATACTGGTAAAGACAGACAATAATCCTTTAACACATACAGACTTCAACAAAGTTGGATGATACGGGTCACGGTGGCTTTCTGCTCTGTCCACGTATGACTATGCAGTGGAGTACTGGCCTGGACTTAATCATACTGATGCTGATGCCTCTCAAGGTGGCCATCCCTCTCTGACAAATGGGTGAGGCTGCCCAAGCCTGCTATCAAAGCGATATGTCAGAAGTTCGACAAGGATGAGCAACAATCTGCAGAAACAGTGGACTATTTAGTAGACTGTTTGGGGCCACCTGAAACCTGCCTGCCTGCAGCTTATTGCCAGTTCTCTGCCCTGGACATCAGTGCTTTGCCGCAGTTGACAATGACAGCATCAATGGGCTCAATCCCAAGACCTCTGATCCAGCCTGCACCCAATGCCCTTCATGCAGGAAAGATGTGTCAAGATTTCGTTCCACTGACTGAAGAATGGCGTTACTACTTAAAGCAGGCACTCGATTGAGACTGGGAGACCAGTTGTTATATATAGAAATAGTAGATCATCGTGGTCAGGTAGACAAACAATAGCAAGTCCTACCATGCCTTTCAGCAATTGGTACTGAGGTCCTTCATAACCATATGGGGCATCTTGGTATTGACTGGACTCTCGACTTAGTATAATCCCATTTCTATTGGCCAAAATGGGGCTGATGTTGAAAATCATATCAAACCTGCAGTCGTTGCCTCCAGCGAAAAGCTTTGCCATGAAGGCCACCCTTAGTCAACATATCTACCAGTGCTCCCATGGAGTTAATTTGTATAGTCTTTCTATGTTTACAGCCAGATCAAAAGAACATCAGCAATGTACTAGTAGTGACTGAACATTTTAAATACGCTGAAGTATTCCCAACAAAAACCAGAAGGCTTTCACAGTAGCTAAGGTGCTGGTAGAGAAGTTCTTTGTGCATTATGGTGCCCCACAACACATACACTCTAATCAAGGAGGGACTTTGAAAGTAGACTCATCAAGGAAATGTTTTCCCTATGAAGTGCGAAAGTCCAGAACAGGCCTACCACCTCAGAGGTATCCACAGCCGAATGTTTCAATCGAACCTCTTGGATATGCTGGGCACACTCCATCCCAAAGACAAACCTAAATGGAGTCAACAGATTAATACCTTAGTGCATGCTTACAGTTGTACAAGAAGAGCGATGCCACTGGGTTCTCCTTACCATCTCATGTTAGGAAGAGAGGTCCAGTTACCAGTGGATTTCTGTTTGGTGTCTCTCTGGATGGGGTCTGAGCTGAGAATTACCTACAGTATGTGCAGAAACTGAAATCAGTTGAATCATGCATATCAACTGGCCCAAACCATGGCTGCCAAATGAAATTTAGCCAACAAAGAAAAGGTATGATCAGCGTATAAAGGCTCTGGAGTTATGACCAGGTGATTGAGTGTTATTGCACAATCTAGGACTGCATGG
The DNA here is from genome assembly GCA_016271365.2 of Neoceratodus forsteri. Classification (NCBI taxonomy): domain Eukaryota; kingdom Metazoa; phylum Chordata; order Ceratodontiformes; family Ceratodontidae; genus Neoceratodus; species Neoceratodus forsteri. The sequence goes on along the minus strand of JADMNL010000023.1, from coordinate 98,365,832 downwards.
GAAGCATAAGACTGTTGACAGATGCGTCATCTTCCTCATGTGGTGGTCAACAAGTTGGATGATGCCCGTTTACAAAGGAGTGCCCAGAGAATGATCCCGAGCTGTTAAAACCATGCACCAGAACCACCTGCTTCCATTGGCAAAGTAATTATTGATGCTGAGCCAGCAGACACTGCCCTTTCTGGGCCAGAAACCAAGTGGCTGCCCAAAAAGAGGAAAAGTCAACTTTCACAAGTTATTCAAGAAACGGAGTCTTCCCCACAGCAGGTCCTTGGACAGTGATGGTCACTCTGAATTTGACAGGGTGAAGATGAGGCTCCCTACTTCCCTTCATATAAACTGAGTTAGTTGTTCCAAGGAATCCCATGTATAATTAGGGAGGAGGCTACACTTCATGAATTGCCCAAAGTGCCAGCTTCCACTTTAGAACCAATGCCCCCAAAAGTGAGGCTCAAAGTGTTGCATTTGAAATGGCTGAGTCTTTGTGTTTAGCAGAGTTGTTTGAATTGCCCAAGGAGGAGTTGGTCGAGATGGACCCCCGGTGACATACCAGCATGTGTAGACACTCATGAAAGTGTTGACTGTTCTAATTCAGTGCCCCCATGTCCAGTTGTTTGGGGTTCCTTCCAAACAAGCAATCTGAGCCTTTGCTGGACAGTAATGACAACCCAAATGTTATGGAGATGAAATCAAAAACACAAAAGGACCATGCACCACTTCTGGACACTTCCTCCAGTGCAGAGGAGCCCTTCATGGATGAAAAGAACAGTAGCACCAAAGTTGACCCCCAGCTCCTAAACCTATTCCCGAGGAAGTCTGGGTGGGCTGTCAAACCAGTGGTACATCTTAGTTATGACTCCCGGGAGACCAGTGGATTTGCATCTAAATGTTGTCCATAAGGGGTTTATATCACAAAGATCTCACTGCCTAAATTGAGTTTGTCTGCTAATTCTAAGCTGTTGGTCCTTCCCTCAGAACATGGTGCCTGTCCCCAATTATACTGTTTAAAGTACAGGAAACTATCACATGAAAAAGTACAGTATAGTAACTGAATCATAAGTATAATCGTTATTTAAATGTTGGAATATATATATATTGCTGCTGATATAACAGATATATGTAATTGTTTGTATGTACTGTTTTCAGTAAGGAATGGTAAAATAATAACTTATGTTTAACTGATGCATCAGATTTATTTTCTTCATGAAACCATGGTCATAGTTTATATTTATGAAGTAGTGTATTCTTAATGGTAAGATGGTTTCTGAAATTTCGTAGTGGCATAGACTTGGCGTGGACACCAAGTTCTTTCCAGGCAGGGAAGGTGTAACCCCCTACAAATGGGGTTCCCAAAAGTCTTCCTTGGTGTGCCTAAATGCCCACTGCCAGGCTGGTGTCCTGTGACCTAGCAGGTCTAAAAGTGTTTGCATGTGAGCCCCCCAGTTAGCCTCCGTGCCTATCTCTTTAAGAGCTGCCTATCATGTAGTTCATAATTAATCTGAGTGGGGGCCAAGTGTTTCTAGGCTCGAGTCCCTACCAGGCTGCAGTATAGCGCTTCATTCTGCCATCACCAATTGCACAGAGGAGCCCTATTAGACTCTATGATTGTTTGCTGATTATCTGTTTTAATAATAATGATAATATAGTTTGTCTAACCTGCCTTCCTTTGCAGCATGGACATTTCTGTTATGTACCACCATCTTGGTTCTGGACTGCCAATCTGCACCAATCAGTACCTTTGGGGACTCTAAAATGGAGCCTGCCTCCAGGGTCTTGTGGGAGTAAATTTCTGTAGGAACTGTAGTTTTCACCCTTTGGCACCAAAATGGACCTGGAGGGGTGCTCAAGCTGTGACAGACAGATGGATCAACGACCCGAATCTTCTGGATCACTAGGAAGCCCTGTGCTGCCTACAGCAGAAATCAGTAGTGGAGTAAGAGTTGAGAGAGTGAGGAGCTCGAACAATTCGAGCAGCTGCTCCTGGGTAGTGCACAGGAAAACTGGTGGGAAGGCTGTGTCTTGCCTGCTTGCTACCATCTTCCTAAAGTGAAGGGACTTAATCCAACCATCGGACTTTATCCGAATTTGTGACCTTCATTGCGAATTGTGACTAATGTCACCTGAAGAGGACCAAAGACTTGCTGTTGTGCGATCGGCCTATCAGGACTTTCACCACGACCACAGAGCATATGGTTTGCACAGGGACACTGTGAATTGCAACGGGCTGTCATCGAACTGTGGTATTTGTCTGCCTTTACTAAAAGTGTGCTGAATGTGGACAGTGGGTCTGATTTGGTTCTCCACTTTGCTGAATGTGTCATGCTTGCTGGAAGCTGCGTCCAGCAAACTTACGGACTGCATCTGAACTGTTCTCCCAGTCAGAACCCTGCCATCCTAGCCCAGACACCAGCCACAATGCAGAGAAAGATCCGATGAGAGACCTGCCTGGAATCGGCTCCTGATCAACAATACCAAACAGGACCGGCGCCACATCGCATCGTGTGGGTCCTGCTTCTCCTGCCCATCCAGCTCTTCATCTTGAGGTCTCCATTTCGTCCATCCTGCATCCAAATTTGGGTATACAAGTAAAACCAGGGTAGCTCCCTGCAACCCAGCAAACAATCACAGTGTGTCATCTGATTTAATTGTTGTTAAGCTTTTGTGGACTGAGTCATCTGGCTCTGGATTACAAATTGTGGGTTACAGTGCATGCATATTTCTTTCCATCACAGGGCCCAACCAACTACAACACTGGCCTACCCGGGCAATGCTTCAGACTAGCCTGTGGTTCCAACTGGGTACCCAGAGTGTGTGTGACTGTATTCCAGGGAGCTTTGAGTGCATGCCTTACAGCCTGAATCAATCAGATCTACTGTAAAATCAACCACCAGATTACTGCCCTCCCTTGTTCACATCCCCAATAAATCAGATCTGGATCTTTTTGCAGTTAAACTGGGTGTAATGTACCTCTGTATAAAAGTACTGCATCAACGCTGCTTAATTGTTACAATTCTTGTTTTCTAGGGGGTCATCCACGGCGTTCCAGCTGATCATAGCCCTGGCAGTATGTGGTTACAAGGAGGATTCACCTGTGTGTTGCAAAGTGTGTTGGTGTGGGTAGCTGCAAGACTAGCCAGGCCACTAGGGGTAAAGAGGGGTATCAGTGTCCCGAGGCTGTACCCAGGGCAGTCACGTTGCCAACAACCCTGTCCTTGGTGGAGGCACCCATGTCGAGAGCCCAGGCCCCTCAACCTGCAGGCTACTGTGCAGGCAGGGTAATAACCCTCGGGTAGCGCCACCTAAGGGTTAACATGTACAACAAAATTGATGTAAGTATCTAAACAATATAACAGTTATGTCAAATGAAATACAGGGGTAGAATAACAAGGAAACAGAACAATTAAGAATTAGTTCTAAAGACATACTGTTTGAAATATTAGCTAAAAGACAATTACTAAATTTGTCAGTGTAAGCTAGTAAGTTGTTCAATTACGTGTAACTACAGCTTATGTGTGGTTGAGCCACATCATACAAAGAAAAATTATCAAAATAATATTCTGTTTCAGGAACCAGTATACAAAGTTCATAGTGAGGTCCTGCAGAGAAAGGAGAAAAGGAATTGTTGCTTCTTTCCTAAAGCGACAAAAGAGGGATACATTTTGTCAAATAGAAGTGTTTGTCCATTTAATCCATGAGCTATTCTTTCATTGTTATGTTTGCTTGCGCATGTGCAAGAAACATAATGCCATCATCAAGTTTTCGGAGGTGTGTCACCCCTCCTCAATTCAGTCAGTGTGTTGGCAGGCCAGGCCCTATCCGTAATACATGTTGGAGCTGTCTATGACAAGCTCCAAATGCAGTAGCATACAGTTGAAAAGGGAGCTCGCTTCAGTGAGCAACAATAAGATATCGCCTGCTCATGCGCAGCTCCCCTACACACACACACACACACACACACACGCATACTGCGTCCTCCACGCACACACTCAACACCAACGGGTGCCCAATCCCCATCGGCTGAAATGCGCTCCCCAAAGCCTTCCAAATGCCACACTGGGTGCCCACCCCAGTGTGGCAACTCAATATATTGCCGTGGGGTGCCCAATCCCCGTCAGCTTCACTGTCTCCCCACCAGAAGTACAGGGTGCCACACTGAGAGCCCACCCAAGCGTGGCAACAAATGCCATAGCTTAGCGGGGTGCCCAATCCCCCGTCGGCTCCACGCCCCAAGCACGTCCTTCTGCCACGCTGAGAGCCCACCCCAGCGTGGCAAGCGTCGCGTCGTCTTTTTTTTACCTGTAAATTAAGCAGTCTCACACTATCTCTGCCCCCCCACAACCCGCACCCACCCACTGCGCACCCTGCCTCCCCACACCTCCCACCCCATACTTACCTCTGGAGCTCGGCGAGAGGCGATCTTCGTGGACCGGGAACCGTCTGCACTCTTCAAAGCCGACCGCGAACTGAGAAATGCGGTAAGCTGTGTAATGGGCTAGATAGGGGTTTTCAACTTTGTTGCATATCTCAGGCATTTTTGAATTTTGCACCAAATTTTCAACATGGGGTTTTGGGACCCCATCTCATGAATACTGTCACTGTCATGGCGTTAGTCGGGCCGAAGGGTGATTTCACAGTCACTGAAGCGAAATCACCTTTGGGACTGATTAATGAAACGACACTGCCAGTGTTCATAAGGTGAGCTCTCAAGAAGCCTATTTTGAAATTGGTGAAAGAATAACGACTTTATTTCTGGCGTGCGCGGCGCTGTTCCCACGCACGCCTCGAAGTTTCGCAATTTTCAATATTTTTTTCACTCCATTTTCAACATTGCCATTTTACCACACCTTCTTATGAGCAGTACAGCTATCATTTTACATCTCACCCAAAATGTGTTTCCGCCCATATGGCGCACAATGGTGCAGTCGGTGTCGCAGGAAACCAGTATGGGACAAATTAAAGAAAACCACAGTGACACTGTTCATAAGCAGAGGTCTTAAAATGGCTATGTTGAAATTTGGTGAAAAATTCAAAAATGACTGTTTTATGAGTGCATTTTACAGTTCTTCACGCATTTCGTTAGTTCGCTGAATTTTCAATATTTTCACTCCAGATTTTCAACATTGCCATTTTACCACACCTTCTTATGAGTAGTACAGCTGTCATTTTCATCTCACCCAAACGCGTGCCCACTCAGCTGCAATGGCGCAGTTGGTGTGTGAAATCAATGCACGGCCAATTAGGAAAATCACAGTGACACTGTTCATGAGCAGACATCTTAAAATGGCTATGTTGAAAATTTGGTGAAAAAAGTCCTAAAATGACTGTTTCTGGCGTGTGTTGCGCGGTTCCTCATGCACTTGTAAGTTCTTGAGTCTTAATATTTTCACTCCAGATTTTCAACATTTCCATTTTACCACACCTCCTTATGAGCAGTACAGCTGTCATTTTTCATCTTGCCCAAAATGTGTTTCCGCCATGTAGCGCACAATGGTACAGTCGATGTGCATGAAATCAATGTATAGGACACATTACGAAAATCACAGTGATACTGTTCATGAGCAGAGGTCTTAAAATGGCTGTGTTGAAAATTTGATGAAAAATTCCTAAAATGACTGTTTTACAATGGCGTTACGCAGTTCCTATGCATGCTCATAAGTTTAAATTTAATATTTGCACTCCAGATTTTCAACATTGCCATTTTATTACACTTCCTTATGAACAGTACAGCTGCCATTTTCATATGCCACCCAAATGTGTTTCGCACATGTAGCGCACAATAGTGCAGTCGGTAAAGTAAAGCAATGTTTGGGACAGATTAAGAAAATCACAGTTACACTCTTCATGAGCAGAGAGGTCTTAAAATGGCTATGTTGAAAATTTGGTGACAAAGTCCATAAAATGACTGTGTTATGAGTGAGCATTGCATAGTTTCCACGCACCCTGGTAAGTTCATGACTTTGTAATATTTTAAGTCCAGATTTTCACCAGTGGCATTTTTCCACACTTCCTTATTTACAGTACAGCTGTCATTTTTCACAACATGGCCGAAGTGTGTTTTCACACTTTCACGCAGAGATGTGGTCGCTGTGGGAAATCATTGTTCGGACAGATCAAGAAAATCACAGTGACACTGTTCATGATCGGAGGCACCAAAATGCCTGAGTTGACAGTCTGCTGTAAAAATCCCCAACCTAATTATATCGGTGTGCTGTACAGTTTCTAGTGCACGCCGTGACTTCACCATTTTTTAAATATTTTTACTGCAGATTTGCAACATTTCCATTTTTACACCTCCCATGAACAGTACAGCTGTCTTTTTTACATCCTGTTCGGAATGTTTTTGCACTGTGGTGACTAAATGCGTAATCGCTGTGCATAAACAGCTTTCGGCTAACAAACTGATATTCCCCTGTTCATGAGGTGGGGTCACAAAAACCATGTTGAACATTTGGAGTGAAAATACCAATGAATGCCAGAGGTATTAGGGTTTCCAACCATAGCCCAACCCTGTAGAGAATGACAGGCATCAGGGGTGTGACTTGGGATTCTTGCCTGTAATGCTCATACCATTCCACACCCTGCAGCCAGTGAGAGGCATCGAGGTATGCCTTGGACTCTTCAGCCCCAAAGTTCACCCCATTCTCCTGTATCGCACTCATCTCACCGTATTTCCTAATGGAATGGGGTGTGCATAGAGCCAAAGACCCCAAGGAACACCGTGACACTTGTCAGTGTCTGCAGGGTGGGGTGTGGTGAAAATGGCGTCGTTATGCCTGACAACCCAAAGGCACACCTTAATGCCTGTCACTCTCTGCAGGGTGGTGGTGGGGTTGGCTTCAGTTCAGTACTTCACTGCCATTCCTATTATGCAGCTCTGTAACTTCTATACTACCATTGCCAATGCCAGCAAGCAAACATTCGGCATTGAGAAATGCTTGTTGATTATCCCACTCAGTTTATTGTTCTGTTCCTGGAAGAATGGAGGGATGGGAGACTTCAGTAAGATAATAACAGCCTCTTGAGTGTCAAGGTAACTGCCCAAACACAATTTTTGTGAGATCTGGTCACAAGTTCTATCCCTGTTCCAAGTCCCAATATAAGAAACTTAGGAGTAAATGGAAATTTAACACCATAACCAGATTCACAGAGATGATGAACCTTGTGCCAGAGGCTGGAAATTAGAGGCATTCCCATAGCATGTGTGGTAGACTAGCATGTGTTCCGACATCTCAGCATTTAGCATAGTGGAAGCCCATATCCTCCAGCCTATGAGGGAGAAATAATAGTAATAGTGTGATTTTTCAAAGTGAACCATTTTTCCTTGCCATTCCCTACTATTGCTACTACTGTAATATAAGCATGTTTCCAGGATGAATCCCATTCTGTTGTTGATATTGTTTCTTTCAGTTCTCTCTCCCCATTTCTCTTCGTTGGGTATGTAAGGAAGAATGATCTGTGGAGTCTAATAATTTTATTTATTTATTTTTATTTAGTTTTGTTGACCGGGTAAGTGCACTAGACAAATCCTGCCTATTTTCAGGCATGACCGGGGAGGGATACAGATGAATGCCAACTGACCTTGAACCAGATTAAGCTGTTGGTGGTATTTTAGTGAATTTTATATTTTATTTTATTTTAGTCTTTGGTAACGGTAAGGTCCACTAGGCACAAGTGCTTGTTTTCAGGGGTGACCTGGGAGCACTGGGTGGTTAAGTGACTTGCTGAGAGTCACAGAGTATGCAGGTGGAGGTTGTGAGAATCAAACTCAGATCTGGTCTGCTGGATGTACCAAGCTTGTTCACAGCTCATTACTCTAACCTGTAGGCTATACTGCCAGCCCTAATAATAATTGCTTATATGTCAGACTAGTTCCCTTTCACATCTTGGCAAGTTTGCATACCTGATACCATTATGTGTGTTCTGCAGACATACAGCTGGACACAAAACAAAATCCTGGAGTGCTTTTCTTAGTTGAAGATAATTTAGAAATTTCATCTGTGTAAACTAAATTTAGATTTGAGAGTCTCAAAGGGCATAAGCTCTCCATTTAGTTCCAATAAATCACCTATGTTAGAAACACTTGCAAAACTCCAGTCAGGAACTTCTAGTGGCCTATTGCTATCGTCAGATTTATAGTATTCCAAATCATCATCGAGTTGGTAGCTTCTGAATTTGTAAAACAGTTTGAACTCTTTTGATACTCAGAATGGCATTGGAAATGCAAATGTAATATTTAAACTCACATGTGGGGGATAAATAGATGTCTGAAAGTTCATTTGGGGTTACCATTTGTCTTTCTACCTTAGCCAAAGACAAGAGATTCCTTCATCTCTTTGACCTACTGTAAGTACAGTACAATACAGCCTGTGTAAACCTAAAGGTTAAATGGTACTTTTCCCAATGAGGCAAACCAAACCCAGCCTCATTCCTTTGGGCTCGTAGCTCGTTTAGGCGTAATTTAGGAGGGAATTTCCCATAGAAACCTACTAAATGTGTTCTGCAAAACATAACAAAGTCTTGTCTAATCTAATAGGTACATTTTGAAACAGGTATGGCAGTCTCAGGGCTGTCACCATTTTTGCATGTGGATTTTACCCCAGATGGAGTTAGTTTTTGCCATTTTGGAGGTCACTGTCAACTTCCTTTATCAGGGAGTTAAATTGGTTCCCACTATTCTCTTTATACCTCTCGGAATTTTGATCCCTAAATATGTCATATTTTCCTCACACAGGAGTCAGCCTCCAACTTACCCAGGGGCATCCCTGATTTTAGGTGGGGTTCATGAACAGTATCTAGGTCTTCTTCCAGTTTATCTTCATCCCTGAAATCAATGCAAACATGTTGAGAATCCCTCTAGGTTTCTTATTCAGGTGGTGGGGTTAGAAACTGTGACTAACAAGTCATCAGTATAGGCAAGCACTTTATTGGTCATCTTCCGAGATGGAAATTTCAAGCGGTGTTAGAAGTCTCAACTAAGTGTCCAGATTAAATTAGAAGATATGACTCTTGATTCTTTTTATTTTAATTTTCCTATTTTTCTTACTTTATGCCATCTCTTGTTTCAGCTAATCGTAATCCGTCCAAAGCCTTGCCAGGATCACTGTAATTCTCAAACTAAATTAAGCCATCTGTTATCATAGCTGTAAATAATAGCTACCTACTGTATCTTTTTCATAGCTAAAAAACAGTTTCTTAAATGTATTCAAGTTGCAGATGTATTCCTAAAATCTATAGTTTAGCACTAGACTGAGTTATATAATATAATAATTATATTATAATTATATAAATAGTTTCTGGTTCTATCTGGCTACTGTTTTTGGTCAAAGTTGCCATAGAATTCTTCAAACATAATCTCTGTGATGAAAATCCCTCACCATGGACTTCAGGTTTACTGCCACCACCATGGGATTTTACCAACAGGACCCTAGGAAACCTGTTTTGCCTTCTCCTTCACACAAGGTCAAGAAGGCCAACATAATAACTGTGGATAGAGTGCCCCTTCAGAGATGGCCTGCAAACAGAGTCCAGCAGAAATTGCAGAATTACCCTTTTAAATAAAACAAGCAGTCACTGATTCTATAAAATAGAAGCTGTACTGAAATACTACAAGCATTTACAACAGGATTTATGTACAGTCAGACAAAGGATTACAGTTTACTAGAAATTAAAATAAATGGAAGTTATACGAAACAGATTGCAAACAGAAGAATATGAGCTATTCTCACTTGAAAACCTATGTCTTTACCTACATGTCTGAAGAAAACACTGTTTCCTAAGCTGTCTTTCTTACCAGACTTCTAGCTGCAGGACACTGGCATTTTCAGATGTTCCAAGACCAAGAGAAAGTACTTACTTCCAGCAACACAATATATTTCTCACTCCCTTTGGAGAGGAGTCTCATTCACTTTGAGTGACATTTCCATGTTGTCCCAGCCCTGTGTGTGTGTGTGTTCACTCACCCTTCAGCACCTCCTTGCTAACATTATGATATGCACCTGGGTCCATTGTCCAACATGGGAACATTTCCAGGAAGTACTCAATTCTGGGGTTATTGCTTTATTGCCTCCTCCCTAGCCTTCCTGTTAACTTTCCATGAGAATCATCAGTCCCTCTACCCTGGCTGACATAAGCTGTCACATACTACCTGATCATGTCATCTGGTAGCCATCTTGTACCTGAGGCAGGCGCATATTTCGAAAAGAATAAATTAATCAAAGAATACATGGTTCTCCCCATCACAATCTTCATGCATTATGACCTTTCTAAATGTTTTTTTTAAATTCTGGATACAGATGGGCAAAGTTAGCAAACTTCACTCTGTGAATTAATCCATGAATTGTACAAAATTTACAAAGCGTAAAAGCGAAGTGCAGGAATTATTTTGTGAAGTGTGGGAATTTTACCACAAATTGCTGAATTTCATCAGTGAATGGTGGAAATTCAGTTTCTGTGGGCAAAATTTCACCATGTGCAGCCAAATTCCATAATTGCGGGTGAAATTCCACTCTTCATGGTGGAACTTTGTAATTTCAAGTGAAGTTGAAATTTCTGAGGGTGTGGAAAACTCTGTGAAGCTCCATGGAGGTGAATTTCAGCCACTTTGTGGCAACTTCACCTGTAATTTAAACTCGACCATCTCTTGTTCTGGATGCACCATGGTTAACCATGGTTTATCCATATTTGACAATGGTTCAGTCCTTGGTCATAAGAGCATGGGATAGCAACCAAATTTGGACAGCTTATTTGCATATCAGAATGCAGAATTTGACACTAAACTAATATAAATAAACACATGAATAATATTTATTTAGTACTTTATGAAGAGGAATGGGGTTTACACAAATAAATTCATCACTTTAGCATAAAATAATATGAGAAGTCACCATATCTCAAAAGATTTTATTTTATGGCAGTATAAATAGCAATTAGAACCTCCTGTAAGTTATGAATTAGAGAGACTCCATTAGAAAGTGGAACAAGAGCAGCAACGGGAAAATACATGAAAGGTATTTCCAAAGTATGCATGACTAATCATGTATTCACTACAGAATTTTAAGATGGTTGGAAAAATGAAATTACTAAATGCAGGAAACTTCTGAAATTAACATCCTCAGATAACCATGGTCAACCTGAATAATTCTTAAACTATATTGACCATTGCCATCCATGTACTGTATACTGACCATGGTCACAATGGTCTATCCACAGGCTGTTTACCATCAGTGATTGTTCACCTACAGCCATGTTTAAATCATGAACAACCCATAATTATACAATGTCATCAAAATACTGGCTTGTGATTGGCTGGCTGGCATGATTTACAACATTAAATCCTGCTGTCACCCCACAGGTAAAAGTGACAGCCAGCCTTATCTAATGCCCACTGAGTATCCTCCGACCTCTCCAACAGCAGAACTACTCACTGCTATACTGGTCCCCGTACCTCAGATTTCTTCTTGAATACCTCCGTCAGCAGTCTGTCGCCAGTGCACAACAGCAAAAACAAGACTCATCCATAAACTCTCCCCAAACAGGCGCTACCACCACGCATCCAGAAGTTCAACCCACTATAACACAAGGAAATGCTGTTTTTTTCTTACCATGTCCTCTGCTATGCTAAGCACACCTAAATTGCAACTACCTAACCTCTCAGTCACAGCTCCAATCCCACTCCCTCTATGGTCCTGTCCTGACTCAGCTGACCACATCAAAGAAAAAAAACACTACCCCACCTCTCATTTTTCCTGCACTCTGTCCTCATCCTCCTCTCCTGAAACATTCATGTTACACTCCTAGGACTTGGCAAAGCGGGGTCTGAAGCCCTGTATGTATGTATGTATGTGAACTGTAGCTGCACACTTCAAAACTGCAGCAGTTACTGCTCGGCACCTCGCACACCTCCATTCTTCCAGGCAAATAAAACTGAAATAAAAAACACCAACATCCTTTTGTTTTCTGGCAAAGAAATCTGAAAATGGCTGCAGAATGGGACTCAGGAAGCCTGGAAGTCTTGTTCTAACATGAAACACCCCGCTCACTCAAAACCGTACCTCGCTCTTTACATTTCCCAGCCCTGCTGTTAGTCATGTTCTTCGTGGCATCTCAATAACAGACAGTTCGAACTCAAAACCACAAATTACCACTGCCTCCCAAAAACTCTGCTTGCTCCCATTCTGTTGCTCCATTTTCAGCCGTGTTCTCAATGCGGACCCCAACGTACAAGCTACTCCCTCTCTGCACAGCTTCCTGTAATAAAAATAACAAATGCTAAACAACAGCTTACATGTATTACTGGGCTTGGTGTTTTCTACAGCTCACCTAGGACTATTTACAGTACTGTGGAAGAATATGTCTATAAATGAAACACAAAAAATAAATACCTAACAGATTTGTTTCTTTTTTAATTACATTATTTTATTAAATTTTCCAATGTATAATTGCAATATCTCACTGGGGTGTAGGATGCCAGGATTTACCCACTTCTGGTGTGGTTTCTCACTCATCCTGTGGCCTCGTGATCAAACCACACTAGGCATAGGTAAATCCTGGCATCACCCACATCCTCTTGTGGTATGTTGCTTAAATGACCATGGTCACTGACCATGTATAGCCATGGTTTAACTATGTACAACCATAGTTTATCCATGATCCTAAGGTGGGGTACTCAGTCTTACCGAAACATATCAGCCTAACTTGGGTTCACTGAGAAATTCTGGACAAGTTCTATTTTGGACACATCTTCAACAGCATCCAATGTTTGAGATGCAGGGGATTCCTCCTTCACAACTAATTTAAACGTGTTTGCATGGCTCAGTTGGTGGCCCATCCACCTCTAGGCTAGAAGGTCATGAATTCTTGTCCCACACCAGGACTGGGCTCATACCATTAAATGCTGGAACCTGAGTGCATCATTAAGGGGATGCAGTACAAGCAGGGTATGCCATCCTTCTGATGAGACATTGATCTGCGATCTTGTCTACCTGCTCTGGTGGTTGTTCAGGTGGACGTTAAAGATCTCATGGCAGGGCTGATCCCCAGTGCAGAGGTAGCGCCTACTGCTTACGTATGCTCGATAACCCAGGATCGGAAGTGATCTTGGGAGTTGGAGGGCTGACTGAGGAGAGGAGGAGAGAGCATCCCAAGAACTGCTCTCCTTCTCCTTCTGGTGGGGATTCGCTGGCATGATATTGGCCCCTTGTGAGAGCCGGGGTTCAACTGTAAGGGGATGAATATTGCTGGGAGGTGTGTGTTAGACATCTGGCATACATGCCACTTATGTCACTGCACGCCACACCTCCCCAGAGAGAAAGCAGGAGGAAATCCCAACCTGCAGGATGATGTCTTCCACCTCGTAGGCCCTGCACCTGCCTGCTGGGCTCTCTGGTCACATCCAAACTAAAACCTCCTGGGATAAGTCGGGAGTCCTGGGGGCTCTGCCATGGGGAGCAAACCACTGGGCACTGTAGACTGGCAGTAAGTCCCAGAGAAGGGGTGTTTGGGCTGGAGAAGAGGCAGTCTGAAAGAGGCACGTTGAGCGAGAGGAAAAGCATACTGAAATAAAAAAAAAGATCCTATGGCACTTCTTGAAAAGAGTAGAAGTTCCCAAGTGCCTTGGCCAAATTTCCCTCATTCACTAAAAACCACCAACAGTCTAATCTGGTTCAATTTCAGTTGGTTTACATCTGTTTCTCCCTCCCCACAAACACACACACACACACACACACACACACACGCAAACAAGGACGAATAGGCAGCACTCTTTAGCCCTCCTTCCCAAGTCAAGAAAATCTAAATAAATATAATTAATAAACTGCATCCCTATCTTCCATATGGTTTATATCCAAAACAGGGCTGGCCTGCATTCGATGAGGCCTTTTTGGACACAAGCAATGACAAACACTGGTTCTTTGGGTGCAGGCAGGCCTGTGTTTGGATGTGAGTTAGATTTTTGCAATAGAAAACTGTCTGCCACAAGCATTTTGTCTAACTTTTTCAGAACTGTTTGTCGCTTGTTGTGGTGTTCATATTAGGTTTCTCAAACTTCCCAATCTTTTGGGTTTTTTTCCATACCCTTTGCCAATCCATCTAAGGGATGTATTTTTGGTTTTGGAGGAAATTCTATTGTCATATTTTGTTATACCTAGTTTGTTCCCACTTCCGTTCAGATTGAGGTGGCTTGTATTCAGATTCTACCACCAGTCTGACATTTGCCAAATACTGGACATAAATATGTACACAAGCCAGTTTGCATCTATACAATGGAAAATGTAATACATGGTAATGGACACGAGAGAGAAAAACAAAATCCCAGTTTAAATGCAGCTTAGAGCAGTTTATGACCACCATGGAAATACAATGATAGTTTCCGAATTTCAACCACATACTCACTCACTGGAGCTGTGTAAAGGCACCTTGGCAGCACAGCAATAGATCTGATGGAAATCCTTTAGGGAACATTTATGAACCATGACCCATCATAGTTTAAAAGCCCATGAAAAGCTCCTTTAAATGCAGCAGGTACTGGACGTTTCTGTAGCTGGGAGCCGTCCAGAAATATCAACGCTCAAGTCTGCCCTATTTTGATACTTCACTGCTATTATCTGTGAAACCTCTGTGACATCACACGTGGAGAAGCTGTGCCTGACCACATTTTCTTGGCATGGGACAGAATGAGTGAGGGGTTAATAATGGGCCACAGGGACTGATCTTTGGATAGGAATGGGGTGAGGGGAGTGCAATGTGACTCCAGGACTCTCTTGGCATGGGATAGGAAAGAGAGGAAGGAAAAAAACATAGTGCAAATTTGCCTTGAGGACCCTTCCCATTTCAGGATCCTCCTAAATTGAAAAAAAAAAAAAAGAATATACCAAGAGAATAAAAACCAGATCTCATCTAAAGTGGAAGGAGGTGGTGTTCTATGAGGACAGTCTGACCATACACAGCTTGGTGCTCTATACAGGAATTGTAGTGGCATCCCACTGACTGTGAGACACAGACTTGTCAAGAAGATGATACTCTCCATCTTCGACTACTGTAATGTAGTCTACGGTGCTGCTCCCAAATGTTCCTTGACTAAACTGGACACTCTCTTTAACTCCTTCTGTCACTTTGCCCCTGACTCTCCCTCTCACACCCATCACTGTGAACTCTGTCACCCATTGCTTTCCTCCACTATCAAGCAGGCACATCTCCCATTGTGGTAACTAACCTCCAAATTCTGGCTTGAGAACTTCCTCCCTCTCATTCTCACTCTCAACCTCCCCCCACTCCCTCAGATATGGTGATACACACGTACCTTGGTGGTCCCACGCTGCTCCACCCTCATTGGCCAGACTGCCTTTGCCCATCGCTTCCTAAAATCTGAAGTCCCTCCAAATATGTCACTCCTCTTCCACTTATTCCCTCAACTCTGCCCTCCATAATTTCCTCTCTCCCAGCTGTTCCTGCTTTAACCCTCCTTAAGTTCCTTTATTCCCTAGTTCCAGCCTTCCAACTCCTTACCCCTTGCAAGGTTTTCAGCATCCTGAAGGGGAACCAGGGTTGACTGCCTCCTCCTCCAGCACCCAACTCCCTTGCAGGGTTTCCTCATCATCCTGAAGAAGCAACTGGTGTGCTAACACCTGGTGTTTGCTGGAGGCCTCTCATCTGGCTATAGACCATGCCTGACCTCGCTTAGCTTCTGAGATCTAATAGATTCAGGTTCCAAGGTGGTAAGTGCTAGATTATGCACCTAGGTAACAAGAACCCCAGGACAGACTACTTAGTGGGAGGGTAAAGCTGAGCACTACAGCTGAGGAAAGAGACCTAGGCATCATCATTAGTGACTCTCTTAAACAATCACAGCAAGGGCTATAGGAAGGCAAGTAAGATACTAGGATGTATTGGAAGGGTATTAATGGTAGGAGAAAAGGGTATTACTCCTGCTTTATGGATCACTGGTAAGGCTGCTGCACCTGGAATACTGTGCCCACTTTTGGAGTCCTCACTTTAGGAAAGGTAGGCACAGGCTAGACATGGTGCACTGAAGGGGTGAACAGGATGACTCAGGGCCAGCAGCACAGATCTTGCAAGAATCAGCTCAAAGCATTGAACACAAACTCCCTGGAGACCACACAAGAGAGGGACGATATGATAGAAACTTCAAGTTTCTGAAAGGCATCAATAAGGTGAACTACGAGGAACTATTTAGCATGAGTAACAGTTCAGGAACACAGGCACACAAGTGGAAACTGATGGGATGGAGGTTCTAGAGGGATATGAGAAAGTTTTATTTTACAGAAAGGGTGGTGGAACCATGGAACAGTCTGCCAGTAGAGGTGGTGGGCACCAAAACCCTAAATGGTTTTATGCATGGCTGGAACAGAGTAAAGAGTATAGTGGTTACTCAGGGTGGTAGCAGTGGGGAGGGGAACGGGGTGGTGGATAGTATGGTCTAGTACCCTGTAGTAATGATAGGTCCCAGGTATTGATTGATAGGGAACTACAGGCACACTGGATAGACCATTGGTCTTTTTCTACCATCACTGTCTGTGTTTTCATGCAAGCCTGCAGGCTGTTTATTAGAATCCAGCTCAGGTTTTATGTAGAACATTGGGTAGAGTAAATTAATTCCATGTTGACTGTCAGTTCCAGTCCAGGATTTCCATCTTGATTCCCAGGTGCTGGTAGCCTAAGTGAAAAGCTGTTGTTTGCTGCTCTACAAAAATGTACATGTTCTGCTTAATTTCTTTAACAGCTAGTGCACTGTCTACAATTAACTTTCAAAAGTAATGAACTCTTACTTTTATATCTGAAATAGTTATTTTTCTTTTCCTCTGGTTCTGATTGATTCATACACAGGATCCAAGATGGTCGGATCCATGTGGGGATGCTATGAATATTGGATGACATCTGAAATCTGAAAAATGATGGCATCTAGTGGTACCATCTTTGGTGGATACTATCCAAATATCACTAGTCAGGGGCTTGCTGAGATACAAGGGACCTGGTTTGTTCAAGATGTTGTCAGTCAGTAGCAGGCCCTTTTAGTAGTGGCAGTAGTCTTTATTTCTCAAGCACCCATTCCTGGGGCTCAGAGCGTGTACAACATATGCAATAAACAGCAATCAATCAATCTTTATTTTGCCGGGCAAAGCACCATCAAGCGAGCTCATTTGCAAGGTGGACCTGGACAAATACACATAAAAAAGTAAAACAAAATAATACAATATATAAGACAGATATACAATTGAGGAATAAAATGTGAAGAGGACACAAAACATAGTACAAAATAAGGCAAGAAGGCTATACAAGGCAAAATAGGCATAATGGCTCAAAGAAAAAGAAAAGATAAAAAATATAGTCAATACAATATTATACAAATATATACATGAACGGTTCAGGAGAAGGGTAGGATGTGTGTTACAGAGATGAAGGAGAGGGAGTGATAAAGCAGGGAGTCACTAAGGCCTGGAGACGGACGTCCAGCACTTATTTCACCAACCACCGGGGTGGGGCAGTTACAAGATTCAATGAAGGACTTTTTAAAGGAGAAGAATGTTGTCGGCAGCCAACTTCAGGGTTTTTGCAGTTTGCTCCACAGGTGAGGAAGTACAGTACATAGCTTATAGACACTTTACCAAAACGTGAATTAACTTTAGGAATGGCTAGGAGATAAAGGAGAGCTGTGCAAAGAGTAATTGCCTATAGCGCATACGGGCAAACAGTCAGAGATATACTGGGGATGCTTATGAGTGATGGCTCTAAAGTCCAGTAGGTGGCAGCTCAACTACGGAATACAGGGAACAGTGGTGGGTGAGGTAAGGTAGTCCAGAGATAAATCTCAAAGCTCGGTGATAAAGTGAATCTAGTTAAGAGAGGCGGAGACAAGGCCTTGGCCATAAAGGAAGTCGGCACAGTCCAGTAAAGATAGAAAAGTGGTTTGGACCAGCCTTTTTGGTTTTGTAAGTTAAGAGATGCTTAATCCAGAAGAACAGACCCAGTCTCTGCCTTAGCTTCTTTGCAATTTCCTCAATGTGGTCAGAAAATATGAGCTTATTTGTTTGTTTTATTTATTTATTCTGATAGGACCATGGGACAAAAATGACCCATTTTCATGGGCAATCAGTGTACAAGTAACAGACAAGTACAATATAAAAACATACATCTTAAAAAGAAAATACAAATAATTAAAAAGAAATATACACATACAAATACATATAAATGTGTCACAACATTATCATTCAAAACATTTTACACTTACACTCTGTAAAAGATACTCTTTCAACCTGTGCCTAAAAGAACATAAGGAAAGATTCACAAGGTCAAAACAGACTGTACTGTGTTAAAAATAGTAGGTAACTTGTAGCATAATGCCTTTTGTCCTAGGGAAGTATGCATTCTTGTAATGCAAAGAGAAATATTATCTGTTGACTGTGTATTAACACTAGAATTCAGTTTTTAAAGATTAAAGTGAAACAGTCTGGGACTCTATTAAGAATCATCTTTTGCCAAGATACCCAATTGAGTTTATATCTTCCAACCAAAGGAAGTTAGCCCACTTGCTCTAAGAGATTACAATGATGAACCCTTTGTGAAGATTTTATTACAAATCTAGCAACTGAATTAAGTAACACTTTTACCTTAGATAACAGCCCCTCTCTTGCAGTATAATAAAACAACCCCCAAATAATAGCAATAAGAAACTTTGAGCCAACAGAGGGTATAGAATCAGTGAGTAAAGGAGATAACCTATATAAGGCCCCTAGCAGCTGGTGAGTCACCTTCACCATATGAAGTATATGAGGTTCATAAGAGACCCTCATCCATCAATAGACCCAGGTACTTAAATTGTTTAACTTGTTCAATCAAAGACCCAGAGACAGTATATGATGACAATGAAGGATCCAAATTCAATCTTTTTTAGTGTTTGCAAAGACCATAGATTTAGTTTTTTTCTCATTTAAAACCAATCCATGAACTCTGAACCAATTCTGTACCTCAAAAATCATCAGCTAAATCTTTCCAAACATTTTCGAAAAAGGGATCACTTGTGAGGACCACTGCATCATCGGCATTCAAAAAATGTTGAGATCTAGTGCAAACAGCTTGTGGTCTATCGAAACCCCCAGATATTTAAATTTAGTCACATATTCGGTGGGTTCACCCAGGCGATAGAATGTGAGGAGTTAAACTATGTAGAAGGATTTTGACCTAGGGCAGAAGGTGAGAAAAATATGGCCTTCGTTTTTTTTTTCGCATTTAAAAGTAGTTTTGGCTCAATAAGTTTAACTGTAGCTGACTAAAGTCCAATTGTAGGTCCATACAGGCCTGCTCTGGGTAGGCCTGTCAATGTATATGACCATGTCATTGGCTAAGAGATGAATGTCGGATGATTTGATTTCTGAATCAATGTTATTAACATATAAAGTAAAGAGCAGTAGTCCTAGAATGGACCCATGCGGTACACCTCTTTGAAGCAATTTTAGGAGAAAAGATCCTTGAGCTTTAACCTGTTGGAATCTCCCAGTGAGGTAACAATTGAACCATTTCAGGACAGAAGAGTCTAGACCAATGATCCGAAGAGTGTCCAACAGCAGGACATGGTCCACTCTATGAATGCTTTGCTTAGATCAAGAAACAAGGCACATACATATTTCTTAGCATTCAAGGAATTCGCCAATCATTAGTGACCTTTGGTGTGGATATTGTACTATAGCAAGCTCTGATTCCTGACTGGGCAGGATTAAGCAGGCTGGTGGAGTCCAAGAACTTCCTAAGCTGCACATTAAACACTTTCTCGAGCAGTTTAGAGAGGATAAGATGTAGAGATATTGGTCTGTAAATGTTTAGATCACTTGGGTCACCAGATTTAAATAGGGAATAACATGTCAGTTTTCCAAATGGAGGGAGGTCTCCTTGGGCAAGAGATAGATTAAAGAGATGGGTGATGGTGCTGACAACACATGGAGGCGAGCTTCAGAAAATATGGGTTGATAATGTGAGCACCACACTTTTCTGGTGTCTAGGGCTAGAAGTAGATCTTCCACTTGTTTCAGAGATACAGGGCTAAAGGAAAAGGCCTATCAAGGACAGCAGTAATGATAATTGATCTAACAGTATCCTGTCTGCAAAGCTGAGAATGGAGGTTGTAGGCAGGTGAGGAATCAAAGGTGAGCCCAGCGGTGGCAAAATGATTATTAAGGAGATCAAGGTGCCTGTTTCTCAGTGATTGAGGAGCCACCAGAAGAGATTTTGGCCTGGACGGAATTAGCTGATCTGTGACCTTCTATATCCTTAACAGTCTTCCAAAACTCAGCTGCACACTTAGATGATAAGTCCAGCCCGTACTGAAAATAGTTTGCTTTTTGAATCTGACAAATTTAGTACAGATATTCCTAGCTATTCTGAAACCAACCAATCAGAGGATGCTTGGTTTTCAGTGCTCTTTCCAAAGAACATCCCTATTAAGTAAGGCGAACTTTAGGCTGGCCGTGAACCATAGGCTTAATTTTTTCTTTGAGTGCACTTTAACTAACAGTGTATGTCTATCGATAACAGCAAGTACAATACTTTGAAAGGACTCATAAGCTTCACATACTGACTTCGCTAGATAGAAGTCTTGCCAACTTGAATTTTGTAGTTCAGTGAGAAATGCTAGAGGATCAAAGTTGCATTTGCTTCTTTTGTATATATATACCTTGAAGATGAGACTGGTTGGGAGTGGACCTCACACAAGCAATGGAACAATGGTCACTAAGGTCAGTGAGAAAAACACCTGAATGGGTGAAAAGGTAGGGTTTATTAACTAGGATAAGATCAATTTAGGTACTGTTGGCTGGGTTTTCTTATTGGGATGTGTGACTTCAGGAATTAGTTGCATAAGCCTAGGGTGTCACACAGTTCTTTAAGGGTTCAGATCTTGCCAAAAGCCAGTCAAAGCTGAGGTCACCCAGAATGATGACCTCGAGGTCAGCGTACTCAGTTCATTACGTATATGATCTAGTGCCTTTTGGCCAGTTGAGGGGGTTGGTAACATCCAATAATGCAAAGAGATAGGATGGAGGAGAGTTGAACCTTTAGGGTCAAACTTTCAAACTCCTTGGGCAGAGAGGTTGAGTTAGTAACGGTCACGAAAATTTATCTAGTATATATACAGCTACTCCACCCCTGTGGAAAGTCTGTCAGTTTGGATGATGTTATAGGAAGGAATGTTTATGGCATGATCCAGAATTGAAAGTCTGAGCCAAGTTTCAGTTACTACCAGTACATCAGGTTTGTTATGGAGGATCCAGGACTGTATGAGTCAAGCTTCTTCAGAAGACTACAATCATTAGCGTGCAGGAATTTTGTACCCTTAAGGTGAGCTAATTCTGACAGAGCTGTTATCAGCGATTGGGGCCAGGGTTCAGTTCACCACGTGCTGAGCAGAGTAATAATATGAGCAATATTTTACTTAGGGCCTTAAGAGCAGTCTAAGAACACGGGTACATTCTCTTTTGAGATGGGAGAGTGACTAGAAGCAGTGTAAGTACTTTGGTAGTTAAGTGGCTCCAGTACTGCATAAAGCAGCACCTAGCCTCACAAAAAATGAGTAGAGGAGGAGCAGATGTGGCAAGATTGGAAGGTTAAAGTACAGAGAAATAGAGGTTCGAGGATTCCATATGGCCAAAGGAAGGTTCCAAAAAAGAGAGGAAACCTGATAATGAACAGCAGTGAACATCCTCCTCACACGGAGATATGATGTGGGCCACCTGTAAGCAGTCAGTGTGTGGCTCTAGGAAATGAAGAGGAGGCTGATACATGGCAAGGAATAATAAAAAGTCTGCATAGTATGGCCCTAGGCACAGTGGGAAGTACTTAGCAACTGGAGAGACAGCAAATGTTTACTGTTCTGCTATGAGAACACGGTAATTTGATGTAGTATTATGAGGATGTACAGAGTGGTCTCCCAATAAAGCTGGACTAAAAGGCTACTCCATGAATGCTTATGAGCTAAGCTATACTACAGAACCGAAATGCAGAAGTTCACAACAGGAGGTATGCAGGGCAGCGCTCAAGTTGACGACTCACACCTGAAGCCAGAAAAATATATAAGGCAAGGTCACCTTAGGTTTGGCTCTTCACATGCCTGGGACTGCAGGCAGGGTAGGATACCTACACTAATTATGTAGAATAAAAAAAGCGAAAAGCCACTTCAACTGCAGCACAACAACAGTCACCAATAATAAGTAGGCTGGGTGCTGCTTACAGTAAACACCACCAATAGTAAGAGGTCATGCAAAGTGGGAGGAAAATGAACCATTTAAAAGTGTGGGGGCAGGGGAGGGGATGGGCCAAAAACAGAGTAGAATAACATTAAAGTCTAAATTCAAGCTGAGCGAGCTGGCCGAGAAATCTTTGAAATATTTCCTCAGGCTTTGGCACCAATCAGAATGAGCTGCCGTCGAGCCAGCTAATAGTAAGCTGGAGCTCTGGGGCTGCAACCAATCAGAGTCCCAGCAGAGGTCCCAGTCCCTGGATGAAGTCCTACCTAGCAAGGCTCAATGGGCATCAGGCAGAAGAATGAGGGATGGCAGGCTGGCTTCTCCAGCCATGCCGTACAACATCGCAGCATAGCATCTGGGTCAGGGCAAGCCTGAAGAGAAGGAAAGACAGGCGGCTGTTAGATAGGGCTGGGACAAAGAACTAGGAAGGGCTAAATCGGTGGGCAGGGATAAGCGGAAAAAAACAAAGCTAAATTAGCTGGGGCTAAACTGGTGAGCATAGACAGTAAAAGGGCAACAATTAACTGAAATAAATAGGAGGGGCAGACAGACAATGCAGTTAGTGGGGGGTTGTCTGCTGGCACCAAACGAAGGTTAAGGTCAGGAATCAGGTAGAAAGAAAAGCATGGAAGAAGTAGATTAAACAATGCAAGGAAAGAAATCAAAACAGCAGTGGGTAGAGCAGGCAATGTTAGAGATCAAGTAACAAAGTTAACTAGTGCAGCTTTCCCCAAGAACTGTACATAAGCACATTACATAAAATGCTGTATTTACACAAACTCCTGAATTGTAGTAATACTACAAAAGTTGCCCCTAATACAAATAATTTCCTCACCAGCAATTCAAATGATATAACAACCCCAGAATCCTGATTGAAAACTGTGCAGAATAACTTTAAAGTCTGAATTCCGAGCTACCGGCCGAGAAATCTTTGGAAATTTTGCCTCATGCTTTGAGAATCAATCAGAGCAAGCTACCATCAAGACAGCCAATAGTAAGCTGAAGCACCGGGCTGCAATCAATCAGAGTCCCAGCAGAGGTTCTAGTCCCTGGATGAAGTCCTACCTGGCAAGGTTCAACGGCAGCGTGCAGAAGAATGAGGGCAGCTGGTTGGCTTCTCCAACCATGCTGCACAGCAGTACAGCATAGCACCCAGGTCAGGGGTGAGCCTGGCAAGGCTCAATGGGTGGAGGGCAGAAGAATGAGGGCCGGCTGGCTGGCTTCTCCAGCCATGCTGCACAGCACTGCAGCATAGCACCCAGGTCAGGGGGAGCCTGGCAAGGCTCAACAGGCAGCGGGCAGAAGAATGAGGGACAGCTGCCTGGCTTCTCCAGCCATGCCGCACAGCAGCGCAGTGTAGCCAAGGTCATATAAATAAGTTGGACATTAATATAAAACCATGAATTAAACATGTTTAAATATGTCAAAATATCACAGTAAAACCCACAGAGAATGGAAGAACATGGCAGCAGATCAGGGAAGCTGCTGGACAGTGCCAAAACTTCCTGGAAGAGAAAGGACTTCAAGCCCCTCTTAAAGGCCTCAGTGTCCAGTCAAAACCACGACAGCAAATACATGTGTTCAAAATGCATGGTCATAACAGTGCTGCATGGTTTTGGAGTAGGTATATCAAATCTAGTATGGTTTTGGACCACACAGTTTTATACTGACCTTGCCGATGGTTATTGACCACGCTTATTTTTGACCACACGGTCCTGTCATAGCACCAAGGCCTCAAATTGGGGGCCATCCTTAAAGATCTTGAAGCCTGTTCCACAGGGCTGGGCCTGCTAGTGTGAATGCTCGATTGCCCAAGAATTTTAACGTCACCCTAGGTACAGCTAGGAGCCCCACCTCGAGGAGTGGAGGGATGGGAGGTCTGATAGGGAATCAGAAGTTTTCTCATGTAACCAGGACCTAATCCATATATGAACTTATAGGTCAGCAAACCAACTTTGAAGGTGATATGCCACTTCACCTTACAGAAAATGTACTGTCTAATGAACAGCCAGACCAGAGCGTTGCATGCAAGAGTGACAAGATCCAAGTCTGACCGCCAAACAGATGTCTGAAGCCTCACTGCTGCATTCTGTACTAGCTGCAGATGTAGTATTTGACTACCAGGTAAAGCCTTGTACAACGCATTGCACTAGTCAAGTCTAGAGGAGACAAGGGCTTGGGAACCAATGTCGATGATCAGCATTGTTGAGAAAGAGGGAAGCCTGCCTATCTTTTCCTATCTTTTATTTAAGAGTGCAGGAATTCAGAAGCACACACAGAGCACACAAAGAGGAGCACTTAATATCTGTGCAAAAAGTACCAGTTTATTATTGGAGGCCATTGCTAAAACCAGACACACCATGGAGATACAGATATAGTGCCACAATATTTTGCATGAACTGTGCTTCAGCAGGAGCCCTAGCAAAGCATAGAGCATGTAAAAGGTTAGGGCATTCTACCATGGTCTCTACCATATGCCTGGTTTTGGTATCAACCAGCAATAAATTGGCACTGTTTGCACAGATATTTGGTTTAAGTGCTCCTCGTGGTGCACTGAGTGTGTGTATTTCTGTGTTACTGCTCACAGCACCACTGGAGTTCTCCAATAACATGAGCTGACAGTGTGGGACAAGTGTAGAAACTCACCTTTTGTATTTTTTTCTTCCTTTGGTGCCTTACCTAAGATATATTGTAAAATCAAACATGGCCACCCCTACCCCAGATGTGCTCATTTCTCGCTCCTGTGGAGAGATGGCAGAGATTCTTCAAATCATGGAGACCCAAGATCAGCATGATTTCTAGCCCATCCTGTAGCATGTAACTCGCTGGTCACAAGCCCCTCCTTGAAATCAGAGTGGTGCAGAATGCATAATTCTACAGGCAGCATTCCGTGGGATGGCAATTCTGCTTCAGAAATGTTTACAGAATTCATTTTAATTCTGTGTAATTTCAAACGTATTTTCTATGCAAACAGCTAGTATTCCATGAATCCTGTAATTCTGTGGAAAATGAATCCAAAGTTTTCATATACTGCTGGGTATGACTCCACAGTTAATGTTCCAAGTTCACATTTGTAGAATTTCGTTTCCCACAGAATTCTGTGGAACTAGATGGAAGTTCAGAAATTCCATGGACTTCCGACAGCAGCAGAATTTGAAAATTCCACCACTCTGCTTGAAATATATCATGAAGAAGAGGAAGAAGGATTTAAGCGAGGATATTGCTAAAGGGGCCATTAAGCAGTCTGCGGTGCTGGATAAGCTAGAGATTGGATATGTCTAAATCTGCCAGACCAGATGACTTAGAACCTAGGTTACTAAAGAGTTGCCACAAGAGGTGACAGCACTCTTGACATATATATATATATATATATATACACAACAGGTCATTGGAAAGGGGTGAAGTGACTGATGACTAGAGGATGGCTATAGTGGTCCCTATGCATAAAGGGCTCAAATGCAACCATAAAACTATACATCAATAAGCTTAACCAGCAGTCTAGGTAAAAGTTATGGAAAGCTTCAGACTAGATGGACCTTGGGGTCCCGGTCTGCGGCACATTTTATGTATCTATGTATCACCAAAGACAGAATAAGCAAGCAAGAGGAACTACTGAACTTAAAGATAGACATCAGCATGGGTTTACAGAAGGAAAATCATGTGTCACTAATTTATTGTATTTCTATGAAGAGATAAGTTCAAACCTAGACAATGGATTACCTACTGATGTTATCTATCTTGATTTTAAAAATGCATTGATGTGTTTCACACACTAGACTAATAAAGTAAATGAGCTTAACATACAGCATAGGTTAATAAACTGGATAGAAAACTGGCTATACAAAAGAGATCAAAAGGCCTGGTTGCATGGACATGTATCAACTGCCACCAGGGTGACCAGTGGAGTCCCACAGTGGTCTATATTGGGGCCGGTTTTATTCAGGTTGCACATCCTGGATATAGGGAAGGAGCTGAAATCTAGATATTGTGTTTTGTGGATGACACTAAGATTGGGCACAGCTGATACTCTAAAACATCATGTTAAACTACAGAAGGATTTGGACAATCTTATGATGTAGGCAGATATCTGGGGATGGCATTTAACACAACAACATTTTCTGTGGAGCCAGCATGGTCGGCTGATCTGGCTGGTGCAGCATGCTAGCAGAACACGTTAGATCTGCATCCCTGCTTATACTGATCCAGTTGGCCTGTACCCATTGACTTATATAGCAATTTAGTGCCTCTGTAATTCAAAGTGTTCCTAAATTTTGTCTTCTCCTCAAACTGCCTGTACCTACAATGTTAAATACCTTTTAGATAATGAGTTGTTTAAACTAATACTGTACCGAATATTCTTGTGTTATTTTTTACTAGTTTTCAGCCTGATTGTCATTTACAGTATAAGATTGTGTTAGTCCCTGACTGTTTTTATGTTTACTTCACCGCATGTGCAAGAAAGATAGATGCCTTCATGGAGATTTGGATGTGTCACCTCCTCCTCAATTCAGGCACTGTGCTGGCAGTAGCAGCCCCTGTAAGCCAATGCATTTTGGAGCTGTCTGCCAATATGCTCCAAAATGCAATGTACTGATTGAAAAGGGGGAGCTACGTTTGAGTGAAGCAGCGATAAGAAGCTGCTCGCAACTCCACCCTAACCGCTGAGCGTCGCGCGCCCCCGCATAGCG
Organism: Neoceratodus forsteri; assembly: GCA_016271365.2. NCBI lineage: Eukaryota > Metazoa > Chordata > Ceratodontiformes > Ceratodontidae > Neoceratodus > Neoceratodus forsteri. Next base: position 98,338,900 of record JADMNL010000023.1, on the reverse strand, counting down.
ATATAGCCGACAGGTGCCCAATCCCGTCGGCTGAACTGCGTCTGTCTCCTTCCCTCCCCTCCCAATAGTTGATGCCATGCTGGGAGCCCACCTCAAGCGTGGCAATCCGTCATGTTGCCGGCCAGGGTGCCCAATCCCCGTCGGCTGAACACATCCCCTCCCCAAAGTCCTTGTATGCTCCCAGCGTAGCAAGCGGTCCCGCGTTTTTTTAATTTTTGCTGGCCGGGGTGCCCAATCCCGCCGGCTGAACGCCTCCAAAGTCCTGGTGCCATCCTGGGAGCCCACCCTAAGCGTGGCAAGTGGGCCCCGACATCTTTTTTTGTTTTAACCTGTAAAACAAAAGCAGTCCCATAGCGCATCTCCCGAACCCCTCCACAACCCGCACCCACCACTGTACCCAGCACTCCCCACCCCCACCCCATACTTACCTCCGGACTCAGAGCGCGGCGATCTTCGGTGGACGAGGAACACGTCTGCACTCTTCAAAGCCAACACGCGAACTGAGAAATGCCGGTAAGCTGTATAATGGGCTAGATAGGAGGTTCAACTTTATGCATATCTCAGGCATTTTGGGAATTTTGCACCAAATTTTCAACATGGGGTTTTGGGACCCCTTCTCATGAATGATGTCACTGTCATGGCGTTATTCGGGCTCGAAGGGTGATTTCGCGCAGTGACTGTGCAGTGACCACTATGACAGTGACATCATTCATGAGAAGGGGCCAAAACCCCATATTGAAAATTTGGTGAAAAAATTCCTAAAATGACTGTTTCTGGCGTAGCGTCATGGTGCAGTTCTCCACGACGCTCATAGGTTTGAATTTTCAATATTTCAACTCCAGATTTTCAACATTGCCATTTTCCACACCTTCTTATGAGTAGTACAGCTGTCATTTTCATCTCACCCAAAGCGTGTTTCTGCCCATGTGGCACAATGGCACGATGCGTTGTCTTGAACTCAGTGTATGGGACACATTAAGAAAATCACAGTGTCACTGTTCATGAGCAGAGATCTTAAAATGGCAGTGTTGAAAATTTGGTGACAGAATTCCTAAAATTACTGTTTCTAGGTGTGCGTTGCACAGTTCCACATGCGGCTCGTGGGTTTGCGAATTTTCAATATTTCCACTCCAGATTTCCAACATTGCCATTTTTCCACACCTCCTTATGAGCAGTACAGCTGTCATTTTTCACATCCTGCCCAAAACGTGTTTTGCCCATGTAGCGCATAATGGCGCAGTGGTGTGTGCAAACTCAATGTATGGGACACATTAACAAAACCACAGTGACACTGTTCATGAGCAGAGGTCTTAAAATGGCTATGTTGAAAACTTGGTGAAAAAATGCCTAAAATGACTTTTCTGCGTCGTTGCACAGTTCCTATGCATGCTCATAAGTTTGCAAATTTAATATTTTCACTCTAGATTTTCAACATGTCCATTTTATTAAACTTCTTTATGAACAGTCCAGCTGCAATTTTCATATGTCACCCAAATGTGTTATCGCACATGTAGCGCAAATGGTGCTGTTGGTGTCGAAAGCAATGTTTAGGACAGATTAAAGAAAATCACAGTTACACTGTTCATGAGCAGAGGTCTTAAATGGCTATGTTGAAAATTTGGTGCAAAAGTCCATAAAATGACTGTGTTCGAGTGAGCATTGTGCAGTTTCCACGCATCCTCGTTAGTTCATGACTTAGTAATATTTTCAGTCCAGATTTTCACTAGTGGCATTTTCAACACTTCCTTATGAACAGTACAGCTGCCATTTTTCACAACATGGCAAGTGTGTTTTCACACTTTCAGTGCAGAGATGCGTGGTCGCTGGGGAAATCATTGTTTGGCACAGATAAAGAAAATCACAGTGACACTGTTCATGATCGGAGGCACCAAAATGCCTGAGTTGACAATCTGCTATAAAATATCCCCAACCTACTTATATAGCAGGTGTCGTTGCACAGTTTCTATGTCACGCTTCATGACTTCACCATTTTTAAATATTTTACTACACATTTGCAACATAGCCATTTTACACCTCCCCATGAAAGAGTACAGCTGTCATTTTACAGCCTGTTCGAATATTTTGCACCTGTGGTACTAAATCCCGTAGTCACTGTGCATAAGCAGCTTTGCTACCAAACTGATATTCCCCTGTTCATGAGGTGGGGTCCAAAACAAACATGTTGAAAATTTGGAGTTAAAATACCAACGAATGCCTGAGGTATTAGGCTTTTCAACTAAATCGCCCAACCCTATAGAGAATGACAGGAATCAGGGATGTGACTTGGGATTCTTGCCTGTGATGCTCATACCATTCCACACCCTGCAGTCACTGAGAGGCATCGAGGTATGCCTTGGACTCTTCAGCCCCAAACTTCACCCCATTCTCTATATCGCACCCATCTCGTGTTTCCTAATGAAATGGGGTGCGCATAAAGAGGCCAAAGACCCCAAGGAACACATCACACTTGTCAGTCTCTGCAGGTGGGGTGTGGTGAAAATAGCGTGGCCGTTATGCTGACTGACCAAATGCACACCCGATGCCTGTCACTCTCTGTAGGGTAGTGGTGGGGTTGGCTTCAGTTCAGTACTTCACTGCCATTCCTATTACGCTGCTCTGTAACTACACTACCACTGCAATGCCAGTAAGCAAACATTCAGCATTGACAAATGCTTGTTTTGATTCTTTGATTCCCCTACCTGCTGCTCAGCCCTGCATCCTATCTCTTATTTGTAATCTTTCCTCTATATTGCATCTCTCTCACTCAAAATCCTTCCCTCCTTCTGAGCTGGTTTACCTCTTGCCCTCTGGTCTCTTACTGAGGCAGCCTTCCCCTGCTATTTTCCACTCTGTCCCTTTCTCACTTTGAGCATTATCCTCTGGCCTTCCCACCCAGACTACCTAATTGTTTCTTTTGTCCAACCTGCAAGCACCTCCACCCCGCTGATGATCTGCGCTTCAGCTACCACCCTGAACTCCTTCTCAGCCTGCCTATTTATTCTGCCTTTCTCCTCCTTTCCCTAGGGTCTTGCGCCTGAGCAGTGCTCCAGAAGCAAAGGCGTAGCACCAGCCACTCTCGGCTGCCACCCGACCCCTCTTAGCAGCTCTAGCCAGATTTCCGTTCGCCTAACTCAGATCCTTCTGCAGAATGCGACGCTGAATTTTCTGTAGAGCCAGCATGGTCGGCTGATTCTGATTGGTGCAACATGCTAGCAGACAAACACTGATTGGTCCGCCTGCTTCCCTGCTATGCACTGATTGGTGCGCCCTACCCATTGACTTCTACAGCAATTTAGTGCCTCTGTAATCTGAAGTGTTCCTATATTTTCTCCCGCCTCCCTACTCCTCCCAGGCCTCCATTAAATACAACTTTGCTCCACCCTTCCTGGTTCTCCTGCCTTCTCATTGGTGATACTGGCCTGTTACCAAACAGATACTGATAGGGAGCTGAGCAAATCAGCTTGTGCTGCATAGTGCAGCGTTATAGTGTTCAGCCTGTTATTTTCTCTGCTCCTCTCGCCCACAGCTTTTATTACTTCCACGCTTGAGTCCTGAGGGGTCTGTTTGTGTCCCTGTCTCCATACCGGCAGAAACATCCATTCCTAATAACACCTAGTCCCTATCCTCCTGGAAGTATGGCATACTTTATTGTTATTCTCACGATCCTAGAAAACAGTGTGCCCTATATTACACTACAACATGAAGTACCTCGACCTAATCTAGTCGTGGACCCCCATATTACATCCTATCTTGCCCCTGCACAATGCACCTCCCACTTCTTGTTGACCCACCTCATCGCGCCCAGACCCTCCATTCTGCCCCTTCTCCTCCTGTTCTTCACTTATGACTATGAGAGTACTCTCCTTATCACATTAAATTGTCAGTTCAGCATTACCATCTCCAGCTCCAAAAGCACCATTGGTAAGGTCCCATAGGCGATCCCAGAGGAAAAAGCTGTCTCCCTCTTGATCAGATCCTTAAAGAAAATGCTACTGTTGCTTCTCCTCTGTTCAGGTAATGTTGAGCTAAATTCTGGCCCGCCTGTGCAACTCTCCTACTCATCAGAGTTCATAGCTGCCCCAAGTCTTAAAATGATGTTAGTCAATATACTGAGCCTAACCAAAAGTTTGTCCAACTACAAGCATGGGCTGCACATACAAATCCGGATCTTATCATTATTACAGAATCCTGGCTTAAAAGGCTAATTCAGACCAACAAATTACTCTCCCGGCTATAAACTATCCAGAGCAGACAGGGAATCTCAGGGTGGGGTGTAGTAATCTATTCTAATCTCAAGTACACAGTCACAGATATCAGCTGCAAATCATTATCAAAGGAATCTGAGATTGTATCTATGAAGCTTCACCTTCCTTCCTCTGATAATCAATATTATGGGAGCTATAGGTCTCCATCTGGTGGTTCAGAAATCTTAAATACACTAAGATCCTTAATCTCCACTGCTAATACAGAAATAATATTCCTAGGAGATCTCAATATGGATTGGTTTACCTAAATCTCACTGCCTTAAATCTCTCTGTGACGAGTTTAGTCTTGTGCAATTAGTTAGTGAATCAACAAGGAACCATACCTTTAATTTAGACAATAGTTCCTCTTAGATGTCATATTAACCACTCATCCTCATAAAATTTCACACTCAGCAGTTTTCCACAATGAGATGAGTGACCATGGGTTGTTCTATGCCTAAGATCTCAAATTAAGGCCTGTCAGCAGCCCACATTTATAACAAAATGGTCCTTTCGAAAATTCAATGCAGCTAATTTCCTATCCGACTTAGGTGAGGTCAGATGGCAGGATCTGTACCTTGGCAAAAATGTTGATAAGGCTGTCTCTGTCCTCAATAGCAACTTGCCATTCTGACAAATAAGCTTGCCCCTTATCAAAGTCAGGGTGCGTAAAGCTCTCACCCTAGGTCACCCAGATCTTAAGGCAGCTCTTACTAACGGGACAAGCTCTGGCCCAAGCTAGGCAGTCCAAGAGCCCTACAGATTGGCAGGCCTTTAGAGCTGCTAGGAATGCCTGTGTAAAAGCGTTCGCACTGTCAAAGCCTACTTCTATGTCTCTACCATAAACAGGCAAGCGGGGACTCTCACAAAAATTTGGAGGACACTCAAATCAATTGAAGAAGCATCTGCCCCTCCGTTCAACCAAGATACTTACAAATGGCAGTACAGTGGAAAGTAATTCTCAAATTCTCAAAGAACTCAACTCCCATTTTGTTACAGCGGTCTAGTGTCTGACTCCTAACCTTATACTAGCTATCGAAGAGTCAGCCTAGCTCCTCCCCGACAACCTGTATCTCATACTGCCCCTTTCAATTACGCTTGTTTAACTATAAAGTAGAAGACTTACTTCTTAAACTTGATACTAGAAAGAGCGCGGGGACGATGGTCTTGAACCTTTCTTCCTAAGACTAGGCTATGAGCACCTCACAGCTCCCATTCTCCATATCTTCAACCTCTCCATCACTTCTGCTCTAGTTCCGATCTGTTGGAAATCTCCCACATCCCCATTTAAATCAGGGGACCCATGCGATCTGAACAACTATAGGCACATCTCCATTTTGTCCATCCTATCTAAAGTCAGTTAGAAAAATTGGTCTATAACCAATTAAAACTTCACATCGAAATCTTTTCACTCATTAACCCAGCTCAGTCCAGTTTCCAGGCAAATCACAGCACTGGATCTCCACTGTCGATTCTAAGATGATTACTGGTGCAGTCTTCTTGGACCTTAGTAAAGCATTTGAAACTGTTGATCACAACCTCTTAGTCATGTGCCTGTCCAACTTAGGTTGCCATTCTGACCACCATTCAGGGTTCACTAGTTACCTATCAGGAGAACACAGAAAGTCAAAGCAGATGGCCTATTCTCTGCCGGTAGTCAGAGGAGTCCCCAAGGCTCCATTCTAGGCCCAATCCTGTTCTCTCTGTACATCAACGATCTTGACTCTCACACACCTAGTTCCAACCTGCACTTCTCTGGACGATACTGTTCTGTATAGCTCTGGATCAACGTTATTGGAAGTCAGGGATCGTTACAAGCTGACTTCACTCAGCTCGAAAATAATTTGATAAAACCAAGCTTCTCCTTGATGCTAAGAAAAGAAAGCAATAATTTTCTCTCATAGTGCCTCCTCTGGTCCTTCCCTGTCCTACCAAATGACTTTATTGTTACCTCACTAAGTGAACCTCTGAAGCCATTCCTAAATCAAATATCTGGATATTTGGTTAGATAATAAGCTCACTTTTAATGACCACATTGATGACTGATCCAGGAGGCTCAAAGCAAGACTAGGATTCTTTTTAGAAATAGGTTTCCCTTCCCCTTGAGACACGTACCAGGCTCGTCCGGCCACATTCCTTCCTTTACTTGACTACTGTGATTTAATTTATACTACAGCTACAATTTCAAGCCTAAGCAAGCTGGGCGTCCTCTGTCTCACGCATTATGATTCATTACCAATTCCCCTACCGTACTCACCATTGTGATCTGTATGCAGCTGTTGGTTGGACATCTCTCACCACTAGGCGCCTGTTCCACGCTGGTCTTTGGACCCTAAGTTGCTTTTGCAGAAATTGCCATGTTACCTAACATCTTTAATCTGCATTTCCTGCAGTGCATATTCCCTCAGGAAAACAGACTTTATCACGCTCGATGTACCTAGGACTCGTACCTCCTTTCAAAGCGAGCTATCTTGCATGCTCTTCCCACTATAAGGAACCAACTCCAATCTGTACTAAAACTAATTAGCATTGTCTCAGTTAACTTCTTCATGCACTTAATTGCATCTAAATTAAAATATACTTCTAACTGCCACTAAGCCACTCCTCTACCCCTACGTTGCTTCTTGACTATTGTCTCCACTGGTCCTTGCCTTACTGAGATCTTCACTCTTCTAGCTTGCAAAATGTATTCCATGGCTAACTAAATTATAGGATTTTTCTATCTGCTCCTATACCTCTTCCTTCCTTAGGCCTCTACTATATATTACTCCTGCTAATTTACCCCTCCCCATCCCTGTTCACCCTACTTATCCTATCCTTCCTATCATTTGCTCACCACACTGAGCTTATCTACTGCAATAGAACAGTGTTAACGTTTAAACCTTACCTTGTATTGCCTGTACACTTTACTCTAAATGTCCCTTAACTGTACATATATTTACAATGTTGTACCTCGCTATGTAATACCTGATTCAAACCTTGTGTGCACTTTGAATATTTGGTAACCAAGGTGCCATATATAACCATCAGGACCTCCTTGTGAATGAGCTTGCTCAATGGAGTCTTTCTGCAATAAACTTGAACTTAAACTTGAACAAAATGCAGAGTTATGCATTTTGGTAAAAATAATCTGGGTTCAGATACTGTTTACAGCAGGAGAATTTGGAAGAAACAACAAAAGAAAAGGATCTAGGGATTATAATAACAAATGACTTTAAAACATACGTCCAATGCACAGAGGTGTTCTGGAAAACAAATCATTTTATTTTATTTTATTTATTTATTGAGGTTTGGAAAATACCTTTCAGTCAAAGACTCTTTTCAAAGGATCCACGTCAGTACAGGTAAAACAATAAGAGAACAGTACACAGCAATACAGAAATAGTACACAAGCAAGCAAACAACATACAAAGATACAATCGATTGAGCTAACCTTTTAGAGATGGTTGATTTCTGGTGCTAGACACAAGAGTCCAGGTACATATAGAAAACTCCAATAAAGGGCTAACAAAGAGAGATGAGAGGGGTGGGGGATGGGGGATGATATACAGCCAGGGCCTTAATCAGTCGAGATAGGGGAAGGACAGGTTCAGCGTCAGTCACAGAGATTCGAGGACTGTAGGTGGTTCCTGAGGTAGGCTTTGTAGGAGCGAGTCTATTCATATTTGTGAGGGCGTTAGGGTAGGTTATTGACCCAGGAAGGGGCTCGGAAACTAAAGGAACTTTGGAATTGGGAGGTGCGGTAGACCAAGGGACCACAAGGTTGCCTGCTAGTGCCAAGGGTATGCTGCTGAGACGAGGCCCGTTGGATTAGAGGAGAGACCAGTGATGGCGAGACCAAGGGTAATCTTTTGGCCATGAGGCAAGTGTGAAACCTGATCCTGTTATCTAGGTTAAGCCAGTAAAGGGCATTTTAAAGGGAACATGTGTGGGTTAGATGATCACAACCCAGCGTGGGGCGACAGGCTTTGTTGAGGGAGTGCCATAGTCTGGATAAGGCGAGGAGCTGGCAGCGCTATAGACTAGAATGCCATAGTCTAGAATGGAAAGGACCAGAGGAGATCGCTAAGATGAAGGGCATCAGGTGAGACAGTGTTTAAACCAGTAGAGGATGCCAAGCCAGATGTTGAGGGCTGTAGACAGTTGGTGAATGTGGTGGTGGAAATTAAGGGCTGGGTCAAGTGTGATATCCAGGTATTTAAAGGAGTCCACTTGCTCAAGTGAAGTCTGGTTGGCAGTTAGTAGTAGAGGACAGCGGTCCTTCTTGGAGCTAAGTGGGTGTGAGAAGTACATAAACTTTAGTATTTTTATAGTTTAGAGTAAGGCACTGTGAGGTGAACCACTTTTCAGCATCACTGAAAGATAAAACATGATAAGTAAGAACAAGTCAAAGGAACTGCAGCTGCCACTGTACAGCACTTATATTAGACCCCAAATGGACTATTCTTCACAATTTTAGGGGCTTTGAACATTACAGATAAGAACAGAATAGAACAGATACAGAGAAAGGTCACAAAACAAATTAGAGGGCTGGGGAATAAGAGATATGAAGACCATTTAAAAATACTCAGACTGAATACCTTGCAAAATAGATGAATCAGAAAAGATTTGCTAATGTTATATAAAATCTTTCAAAATGACGACTTAATGAAAGTTCTGAACCCAAAGTATAGAACAAGACTGAATGTTAGAGGCATGACAAGGAAATTCAGCCGACAAATTTTAAGACAGAAAGGTGGAAGAAATACTTCACTCAAAGGGTGATGGGTGTATGGAACGAACTGCGTCAGAAGTAGTGTGTAGCAGCAATTTCAACACCTATGAGAGCAACTTAGACAAATACTTAGCAGTAAGGGTCTAGAAGATGACTACTGCAACTTGGAAGAGCTAGCATACATGGGCTCATGCCTTCTGCTATCTCAGCAAATCATAAGTCATACATTATAGTTTTAAAGCAGCAGTGTAGCGGACTTGGCAAAAAATTTGATCCTACCTTTTTTACTTGAAACAATTTCAGGAATCTTGCAATTTTATTTGGTGGTAAAATGTTTCTAGTTCCAACAAAATTTGAGTATTTTATAATGTTTTAATTTATTTTTTCTCAAGAAAAAAGACAGCTGCCACATTTGGCTTAGAAATAGCATTGTAGACCTGGCAAGATTTGGACCCAAAAATAAACAAAACTTTTGGTGCGCAACGAGGAGGCACCTAGAAAAGTAGATTTGACAGGTATGCTAATAAATACATTAATTGTAACTGAAACTAGCCTTTGAAAAACATTTTTCATTGCTGTGCTGTTTTATTGCTCTGCTGCTTTAAATAGTACTTGCCATACCCACAGTTTGTATCCCAAAGCACTTTACATAGAAATGAAGAAATTTACAGACACTGAAAGACTCACGGTTCATCCAACGTAACAGTTCCTGCCTAAGTCTCTGATCCCCAACCATTCTAGCACTGGCAAGGCCACTGCAAGTTTTCTTTGCACCACATTTTACCCTCTCACCTGTGGCCTCTATGGTTAGGTCCAGCCCCATCCCCCAGTACTTATCTCTGTACCCCCTGATCATACAGTTTACCCTCCCATCCATAGCCAGGTAGCATCCCCATCACTCCTTCAAGTGTGGTGGGAGACATCCACAGTGGGGTCAGAATGTTGGTAGCAGAGGGTAGTGCCCCAGTGCTCTGGTTATCATGCTGCTTTGCTCCAAGGATTCTTCTGGTTAGACTCTCTCACCTCCCTGCTCATAGCCAATGAGTGCCCGCAGCACTAACTTTTAGGCAGAGGCTGCCAACACTACATGCTTACCCACAGCATGAGGTAGTCCCTCCTTCCCACCTCCAGGTGGTGCTGGGAGAGCAGGATGCTAAGCATCCTCCCCTGGAGTCAGCATGCGATGCTGCTACATCATATTCAACACCCCAACAGCCTGGGCAAAGGAGCCAGGATCCAGAATGAATCCCATGTTTCCCACATACTGGAGTGGTGCTCTACCAACTGGTGTGACTGGGCCAGGCCTTGGCACTCACCGGCCTTAAACAGTGCTACAGCAGTCTTTGGCCATACAGAGAGGGTAAATAACACACACAGAGGGGTTAAATAGAGAGATAGAGGGTCTGTGGTAGCACTACTACTCACACCGCTGATGATCCAGGTTCAAATGAGCCTGACTCATCTGAGGACCAGTCAGGAGAGGAGGACCACACATCCAAGAGGATGCTGTACTCCATAAGTAGGAGAGCCAACAGTCTCCGTTGCTACTACAGCACCTAGGTGACCACGGGTGGCAGTGCAAGCTGGAGCTGTGGATCGCTGGGAGGGAGGATGCAGACTTTTGCAAATGTGTGTGTCATCATACACATGCATGCATATGTACACCCTAGGGCCCAGCTCATGACATGGGGGCGGGGAGAAAGAAACAAGAAAATCCCCGATGGCATGGAGTGGACGCTGGTCCCATGCAGCTGGTACTGCACCACTGAACGACTCACCCAATATGTACCAGACCAAACTCCACTGGAGGGAACCAGAGACCCTCCCAATGGCCCCACCGTTAGGGCAAGCCAGGGAGGACCTGCGGTGGAGGTAAGTCCTGGAGAAGGTGGGTGATGGGGCTGGGTGTGGAGAACCAGCTAATGTACACTGTTAGGGTGAAAGGAATACAAAGCACACAAAATTAAAAAAAAAAAGAAAGAAAGAAAGAAAAATAGAGCAGAAAGACACAGAAGTGAAACACAGGGTGAGGGAGGATAGGCCAGCAGACAGGAGAGAAAGAGAATGCGGCTAAGCATAGAGAATTTAAAGCAGCAATATTTGTTGGTGGAAAATAAATCTCATCATAAAGTTTTTTTTTTATTTTAGTAATAATGTATTCTGACAAAAACATCAATATTACCATTTTTCTTTGTATTGCATTTAACTGCTGAACTGAGACATGGGGATTTGAAGTCTTTAAGGTCCCTGCTCTCTGGCCACTATGAATAAATTAAACATTTTGGTGTGATGCCGTGATGTGTGTTTTTTTCTCTCTCCCCAATCTGAGTGGCCCTCTTCCACCAGTCACCCTAGTCATGCTATTCTGGTGTACTCAAGGACTTACTTGTCAACGTCTGTCCCCAGGGCTTGCCCTCCTGGTGGAGTCAGTGGGTTTCCCAAGCCCCCTCATCAAACAGGATCTAGTTCACTAGTCTGGACAAGGATAGCCCAGTGTGGGGCCTGTGGGTGTCCTCCAGCCAGCCAGGACTTTCCTCTGCTCTTCCCCAGGAGGTGTGGACCAGCAGTGCCATCATGATGCATACACAACACGTGATTTTGCTGCTGCCTGTCCCTACACTGGTGGTCCCAGACCACCTCTCCTCCAGCCTCTGCTAGGGCCAGGTGTATACTGGGCTCCACAACCCTCCACCCCAGAGGAGGAGGAGAATGCAGTCCCATAGACACTTAATCTTCCTCCCTCAGCCGACCCTCCAATGCCCCAAGTTCACTTCCTAAACCAGGTTGTCGACACCACACGAGATAGCAGTAGCGGTAGCACTGCTGGTACCCCAGTGAGCCAGCAATGCTATGTTGTTAACTGTCAGAAATGTGTGCTACCACCCTTGGCCTCCTAATACATCCATAGTATGAATCCAGTTGGTAACGCCAAAACATAACCTTGAGGGAACGTTTTTTCAAAATTACTAGTGTCATCCGTTTAAAGACTTGAGTGATTAATTGTAAAATTAGTAATTAAAGCGGTTTTAAAAACACCTGATAGAAATAAAAATATACTGGCGACAAACCTAATGATGTCAGAAATCTTTTATGCTAAAAATGATATGATAAAATGTTCTGCTGACTAGCAAATACCGCTATTGTAGCGAGTTGGTGATGGGTACACAGTCAGTAAGTGGCATTGGTGGGATTCAAACCTGAGCATCCAGGTTCAGAACTCTACACTCTAACCACTAGGCTACACTGCCTACTTATGATAAGTTTGCCTTAGTTTTTTTTTAACAGCACAGACATCCTTTAGGTTGTGCTGTTACCTCCATTCTCTTACAAGGTGGCAGAATATTGTCCTCTTGGTTGTGAAACATAGGCAGAAGAAAAAGTTCAGTCTTGGCAAGATGGGAACACTGCAGCGGGAATGAAAAGGAACAAGCCATTTGTATGTAAACAATAATTTGCAGGGTTGTATAACTGAAAACAATTGTCATGATCCAGGCTCCAGTGATCCAACGTAGATATTAAAAATCTGCTTCTAACTGGCTCTTCCTGTTGCAAAATGTTTTGTTCGTTTACAAGAAATTGCTAGGTTTCAGTTGTGGGGCACCTACCCAGCTGGATAGGTAATCCCCCAAAAACTGTGGGTGCTGGAGGGAGGATGATGGGATTGGACTTCTAACAGAGGGTGGGGGGAGGGAGCTTAATTTGAGATTTGTGCTGGGGAGGGGCTTTTTTTTAATCACATCCCTAAATATTCAAATACAAATAATGAATACCCGAATATTTGGGTGCCCAAATATAATACGTGACCGAATATTCAAAATAAGGTATTTGCCCAGCCCTAGTGGGTACCTCCTCCCATAGCAGCAGTTGCCACACAGCTTAGGGGCAGCACAGTTAAAGAAGGATATGACAGGCACTTATCGATGTAATTCAGTTTTCTATAACAGTTTGCCTAGGCTCGCTCAGCCATGCAAGGTAGACAGCCTCCCCCACACACCTCAATTGCTGTGAGAGCTGGTGCTGTGGAGAGGGGACCAAGAACTGCTGAGATGTTAGCTGCAATTGCACCCCCATCATAGAATGTCGTGTGACTGATGGCTACTACTTCTGGACTTTTGGCCAATTAACTACTGGTCCGGACTCCAGCAGCAGGTTTGGGAGGAAAGAGTTGGATTAGTCTGGTGTTGAGTGGGGAGAAGCTGGTGGGACACCAAATATGGCCACTGGGCATTTAAGACTACCATTTGGCTACCTTCCTGAACATCATGGCTCAGGCTGCATGGACAGGAGTGTATTAAAGGGTCATGCCCCATGTTTACTGTGGGACTGGGGGTTGGGTAGGGAGTAGGTTGTTACAAAGACAGTGCTGAGTGGGGTGAGTCTGGCAGAATGCCTGATATAGTAATCATTCTATAAGAGGGCGATGGGGTGGTCAGGTAACTTGGGGAGCTGGCCAATGGAACAACCTAGCCACCTGAGGGTGGGCTGCAAACATTGTTTTGCAGCAGTTTGGCTAAATTATGAATATTTTGGGAACCCTGAAAATGAATAACTTGATGCATATCTGCCTGAAGTATTTGCACACCCCTAATAGTTAACATATAATTCAAGTGTAAATGTATTCAAATTACCAGGAATGAGAAGGGGTTCAAAAATCACAAATCTTTTAGGGTTGTTTAACCAGTTGGGGTTTTAAGTGGCTATGGAAGTTTTCCCCAGCTTGAGTGACTGATGAGTGGGCACTATTCCCCAAAGAGTTTTGAAACCCTTTTGTTTGGGTGCTTTTTCTTCTCATGTCACATGACTAAAGCCCCAGGATTCCTTTCCTAACCTAACTGCACATTACAGAAAGCAAAACAAAGCATAAAGCTTATTTTATTTTTTGTATGTTATTTGAAACAAAGTGGCCTGCCATTACATTTAATTAGGAACAATCGGATGCGGTCAGTTACTTTCTAGGAAGAGACTGGGCCCGCAGTAGCTTGCTGCTGGCCCATTACTTCACATCCGGTGGCCTGGCCATGACTGATCTATTCCATGCTCCTGCACCTGCTTGAGCCTCGGCTGTGGCAGTGCAGCTGGAGTGGGCTGCTTGCCCTCTCTGGCTGCTGACAAGGACTTGGAATGGGCCAAGAGTGAGCTGCCAGTGCAGCACAGGGCCTTGCTGTGACCCAGTCACGTAGGCTGAAATAAAACAAATGCTCAGACAAGGTCACGTGCAGCACCGTCTGGGGCTGCAGCAGTCGCGACATAATACTGAACAACACAAAGCGAGTAAGCATAGACAGCACCAGCTGCTAGTTTACTACTTACACAATCACTTCTTCAGTGCCTTTTAAAAAAGTAATAGTTCTGCACTGCTGTCCCCATATGGATTCTGTTTTTACACTGGCAATAATGCCGGAGCTGATGTAAGGAAAGGGTGAGACTTGACCTATTACGTCTCCCCTCAGGGACTTAAGGAATCTTCAGAAATACCAGGGAAGGTTCTCTGGCTGAAGCCAGCTAAGGCTGGTCTGGGACAGGAAAGGTTAATTCAAAAGACCGTAGCACTCAGTGGATGGGAGCTTTTGAGGATTTCTTTGTGTGAAACCAACTGACATCACTTTTTTTGTAATTTAATTTGTTTCTTTACTTTCTGTTTTACATGGTTACCCAGTGGGTCTCATCCTCCTTCAGCCTATCTGTCATCCACAAGCCCTGGATGCCACACCTACTGGAGGGTCACCCCATTGTCTCTGTGTAACGTTTAGACATGCAGGGGTGGGGTGGGTGGTTATAGGGGATAAAAACTGCTTGTAGCTGTTAGAAACCACCATATGTAGATGCACATAAATTATCTTGCTGACTACAAAAGAATGTCTTGTAAAAATATTTATTATTTGTAGACCTTCATTAAAAGCATTAATTACTTACATGCAATGGTACCCAGCAGTGCTATACACAGTTCTATGAACCATTACCAGTTCTTATCACTTGCTACAATTCCCCAGTAGAGACAGAAAGTTATCACCTACCCAAGGTACAGCAGCCTCCTAGTCCTAACGCTTTGATCTGTCGCTCTTCATCAATTGTTTGGCAACATATTCTCTAGTAGTCAGCGAGCTGTTTTGTGAATCCACATGTGGTGGTTTCTAATGATAAAAGCAGTTCTTATCCCCGTATCCAACCCCGTGTACCTGTCTAAACATTACACAGAAGCATTTGGTATTTAGGGAGTTAGCTGCTCCCTTGACAGGACACCAACCCCTCATCAAGATGTCGCTGCCTTGCAGCCTCTGTCTGTTGTCATGCCAATGTCTTCAGACAATAAGGTCCCCATTCTGTTCTGAACTCACCCTTCTAGCTGGAGCTAAGTGGCTAGGAGAGCCTAACTGATTTTACCCAATCAGAGGTGGGAGGGGGACCCAGGAGTCTAAGTGATGCACCTCTGAGGGTAACTGAGGCACTGCCAGCTGCTTGAGCACTACCACTGCATACACTATTTCTCATGTCCCTCATATCTGACCCCTCCACCTGAACTGGGGCATGGTCCAAGATGGGAGACATTTCTGGTCAATCAGAAGTGGGCTGGTACTGGACCCACCCACCACACTCTGACTGGCACTTGTGTACACAGGACAGGGCATATGATTGTCACCACAGCATACATCAGTCCGGCATCACATTGGTGGCAGACAATCTCCTCTTTGCTGGAGCCCTGTCACATTTTGCCCATGCAGCGCAGTTTACCTGTCACACTGGAGTGGCAACTGTCATGTAGTTACAGTGACCACCCAACACTCTGAGCCATTCTTATTCCTTTATTATTAGTTAACAGTATGCTACTATTCAGATGACTCAGTGCCCCAGTCATTTCTTTCTACCACCAGAAGCATACCAGAAATACCATGGCACTCAAAACGCTCAAAAAGCAGTCTTCTAGGATGCAGCCAGCCTTTCACAATTCTTCATCAGGTGGCATCAAAGTGCTGGGGTGTTTTGCAAACACGCCTGCTGTACCAGTAATTTTGTATGAGCTGTTGAGCTTTTGAGCATTGTGTTTTGCACTTCAATACATTTTGCAGTTTCCTAGCTCACAGTGTTGCAACTGCTTTTGAGGTTTTGAGTGCCTTGGTATTCCTGGAAAGCATCTGTATAGCTAGGGGCAGGCAGCCTCGTGCCGTGGCACCAGCCTTGCACTATGTATCTTGGTTCCTAGCCTCGGACTTGGCATTTCTTTCACCAGGCCTCTCCCCTGAGGTCACCCTTTTACTGGCTATGCACTTGTGCCGTGTGGTGGTGCTTACAAGTGCTTCTGTCCAGCTCCGCCAGCTTTTGGCACTCTCAGAACCTCTGTCCATTAGGGGCCCCTCATCATCCACTCCCCAGTCATAACTAATGCAAGAAACCAGTTTTGCCAGTGTAAATTTTAGTAAATTTATTTCCCTACTACATCCTGTTGAGACAGCAGACAAGGGGACATCAGCAGACCAAACAGAAGCTTGCAAACTGGCATTATAATGGCATGAAGAAATTTGCCACAGTACAGTCGAATGAACCAGAGGCGAGAGACAGCATGGGTAGGAGTCCCCATGGACTAACTGTGCTGAGGGCTCCCAGACCCTCAATGCTGCAAAGATCATCTTCTTGCAAAGAATCAGACTATGCCTAACAGACAACTGCAGCAGCAGCTCTCTGAAGCCTCATACACCAATGGTTGGAAAAGGAACATTCTGATTGGCGGCTGCATTCTAACAGAGTTATGTTAATGCTTGAAACCATCATGCACATTACAAAAAAATTAATTCAGGAAAAATTAAACAGTTTTCTGTAACAGTAGTGTAACCAGGTCCCAGTGTTAAGGGTTTTGTTGTTATTTAGCGCCTGGTGCCTCTTGTATGTAACCCATTACCTGGTGAGCCTGGGTTCAGGGAAAAACATTCACTTGGCATCAGGGCTAGGTTTGTACTACTGCACAGGGCACCTAAGTAACTCCAGACACAGGAAGCAAGAACTGTGAATGTCCAAACCAGGAGTGGGATTCTAAAGTGGGGCTTTTATTCATTTACACACAGGAATACAAAGCAGGATGGACCCCACAGTGGTACAGAACTATCGAGGTCAGAACACATCATCTTCATCATCACAACAACTTTTCCCTCATGTTTGGAACACACTTGGCTCTCAGCCCAAACTGGTACTTTCTCTATCCTGGATTCCCTGGCATAGCCCTTGGCCACACTGGTACACACTTTCCATATGGCGTGGACATTTCTGCTGGTGGCTCCCTCTACCACCATGAGCACTTCCAAGCTCTAAGGAAAACACATATCCTAATCCCACATCTGGGTACTTTCTGGGAACACTGGCCAAGTGTCCGGAGAAAGCTATAGGTGCTCAAAGTGAATCCATGGAGATAAATCTGGATTCTCCAGATGAGGTCTCCACCTTTTGTCCCCAAATTCATACCAGCCATTCATTTGAAGTCAGCACCTTTCCTTGTGAACCTCTCTGTTTGTAGATTGCTATCTAAAATGTATATCATATTTAACAATCTACTTTCTCTGGTAACTGGTGTCGGACTTGTAATGTTCTTTAAGTGGCTATGTCCATCCCTGTAGACCACCACTGATTAGATGCATTTCAAGCCATGCACAAACTTAAGTACTGTACTTGGTTGTCCTTCCTGACCCACAGTAGCAGATACTTAGCACAACAGTCTAGGTGAAACATAAGCTCTCTGGCAGAGCAGACTCAACCTGGTTCGCAGGTGCCCACAGGCTTCTCTCAGGAAAAAAAGGCGTGCTTCTCGGTTGCTTCAGCACGAATCTTCTTCACAGGCAGCTTCTCTCTCATCCAGCAGGCCAGGGAATTGCCCTTGAAGAGCTGGTCTTTGTTCCCCATCCCTCTCAGGGATGGGGCACGGAACAACTGGGGATGGTCTCAACCACTTCAAAAGTACTCTTCTGTATCCTTCTCTAGGGCGAGAACACACACCCACTTTGAGGTAGCTCTGAACAGAGCTGAGGGGCTCTGAGGGACTGCCAACTGCAGTACACCTCCTCCCTCCACTACCAACTGCACAAGACTCTTCTCAAGACTGACTTTGAAAACCCCAATGTTCTAACCTAACTCCCAGCTGCAATATTCCACTGTGGCTCATGCTGCTGCTGCTGCAAGAATTCTATATGACGTCGTCCCTCCAGCTCAGCTGAGACTGAGGACAGAGTGAGACAGTGAAACCCATTTTAACTGGTGTTTCTACAAGCTGCCTTCCTGCCTGCCAGTAGATCTAAGTGGGATTCTAGTAACCCGGGTGATGGGGGTTACAATAGCATTAAGAACCTTAGGGGTTGCCTTTTCATTAATCTAATCCTGACTATAATGGCACTCAGCTTTATCTCATACCTCCTGTGATCCCACTAGCATGATAGTAACTGACGATAACCCAGCCCCTGAGCATGACATAATGTTTAATTGATTTTAGCTCATTTTGGTTATGGGGATATCATTTAGAATGGAGATCAAACCATCAGTTGTTTGACACCTCACAAATGTTGCACAATAAAGCCAGCAGAATCAGTTGCTATGGTAGTTCCATAGCTTCATCCCAAATTACATTAACAAGGCTAAATAGATTCCCCTTATCTAAGAGGAGAGATAGTCATCTGAGAACAACACTGATGTACAGATGCATAAATAATCTGGCTCCAGAAGACACAAGACGTTCCACTCACTGGCTGCAATATACTGAATGAACTCAGAAGTGGAATTTTTGGGGAAGGATATATTAATATAAACTTCATGAAATTTACTGCCCACTGCACTTGCTAAGTGGGTGATTCTACCCCACTTATTCAGGAGAGACTATACTGCATGTGCAACCCATGCCCCGGCTAAGAGCAGTGTCTGAAATTGGGACCCCCTAACTTGTACACAGATAAGACAACACAGGCCACAAGTTGGCAAAAACAATAGGCATCACCCCTAGCTCTGGGGCAAAACCTGGCACACCAGTCTAAAGGGGTAGGGGTTTAGGGTACAAAATAATATTTATATTTACTCCAGGTTATGGGAGAGAGGTGCCAGGGCTACACTAGGTCTAACTTCTGTGGGATCCATAACAATTCACACTCAGGAAGCACAGATGTAATGTCCACTACTGAAAATCGGGATTGTACAGTATGGCTTTATTCACACAAGTTGGTAACAAATGCAGAACAGGGTGGTTCCCAGGTTTGGTACTGTCTACACAGGAGCAAGGCTTTCTTTCTAGAACAACTGTTTGGGCACTTTAGAACAAACTTTCCTCACACACACATTTGAACTGTCCATCCCTCTGTACTAGGAATCTCTGGACTTTACCTTTTTCCAAAAGTGTATACTGTGGTTGTTACCACACATTTTAAACACATTTCAAAAAATCTCCTGTAGTGATGACATCTCTTAACATGCCCAGTTTAACCTGGTGCCCATATGTGAACCAGTTAGCCCTGACTGAGAATTGAACTGGGTTATGCCCAATCCTACCCCATGCCCAGTCTCTGCTATTCCTTCTGGGGTACACCAAAATGGATTCTCCAATACATCTGGATTGCAAAGGAATCCTAAACTTTAACTTGAAACATTCAGCACATTTTTGTGGTGAAACAGGGGCCCTGACAGGTGTACTCTAGCCTTATCTCTGGGCACATACACCTCAGACCAACCTCCAAGAACAGTCCCATGAATTTGTACTCACGGCTTTGTTTGTCCCTTTGATACAGACATGGAGACATGAAGAAAACATCCTCTTCCCTTCACAGGTAGCTTGTCACAGCTTCAGCTGCACAGACTTTATCTCTGGGCAGCTGAAACTTCAGGATCTTCAAGGGAATGCCCTTGGACCCATTGAAATGCAGTCCAAACCACATTGTTCTGTGGAAATGTCCTACTAGGCTCCTGCAGACAGTCTCCACCACTTCTTCAGATACTGGAAGGTGTCACACGCTAGGGTGAGAAACTGCCTGGGGTCCTTCACCCAATCTCACAGGAGACTTGCATGCCCCCACACTCTGAGCACTGCTGCTACTCAGAGCTCCGCTACATGTAAGCAACAAGGCATGAAGGGGCATGTAAAACATATTTTACAGCACTGCCAGGGACGTGAGTAGATGAGGTCAAGGCAGAGCGATTTCAGCCGCTGGACGTGGTTGTACAATATATTTTACACACATCAGCTGATTGCCTTATTGTGCTTATAAAATTGGCTCCTTTTCTGACTTTTTACTATTGGAAAAAGCATGTTTATATGTGAAACTAAGATTTACTTGTGTGTATTTGTGATAAAATAGTCCTTCCGCCCTGCAAGTATGTCATTGATGATGTCATTGTATTACTGCCTACTTTCATCCTGTTTATTTCTCTGTTTTCTCCACAATCATGGAATGCTTGCAGTGGAATACATGGATTCAAAATTCTGCTCAGTTCCACTGGCAGAATGTTTGTCTCCTAACACACTGTACACAGACAAGCCAGAATGTTACTCTCCTAACATACTATATATACACACACACTCACAGACAACAAAGGCCTTTGTTACTGCCAAAGACTCAATTATCTCACTGTCAGGGCAAGAAGAAGAGAATTCCCTGATAAGCAGGTCAAGATAGAATGGGGATTTTTCACTGTCAAAGAAACAGTTGTAGTGAAAACTATAAACAATACTTATTGTTTCTAATTTGTTTATGTACATAAGGAAAGTGTGATGATCAGGAACAATATTTAATTAATTTGTTTTATTTTTTATTTAAGGTAGTTTTATTTTTAGGGCCCAGGTGAAGTTTTTTTACAGTGTAACAGTAGCAGCCATGTTTGTGGTGGAAGGTCAGCTGTGGCTGTAGGAGGCAACTGAAATGTTGGTGTTCCAAATGCCCATTGATCTGGGTTCCAGACTCTTCACTGCTGAGCAGTTCTTTTTTAACCATGTGCAAACCATATTTTACTCATAAATAAAAGCAAGATTACTGGATTTTACCTGCCATTTTATAATACTGCTGACTACACACACTCCGACTGACTCTTGTATCAACATTCTAAACCTCCCCAGAACAGCTGATTCCAAAGAGGCTCATACTGCTGTGAGAATTCTAAATGACATAATCCATTCTCTGCTCAGCCTAGCTGAGTAAACAATGTCATCTGTAAGGGCTCTCAATAAGCACCTTTATCAGCTGCCCAGTACCTTCCTATGGCTAAACTGATGTGATTCTAGTAACCCCAGGGGACTGGGTGGTTACACACATGTAAATATATTGATTATCTGACCTGAATTTTTACCAGAAGGAACTGGATGGGCCATGTGGTCCTTATCTGTCAACTTCTATGTTTCTATGAACTTCATTAGAAAGGCAGATATATGCCACCTACAAGCATATAGAACACACACACACTTTGCAGAAATACAAATGCACACCATGCGTGCAGTATGCATGTCACATGCTTATTAAGCATTTGGCATGCATGCTGCACACTGTCTTTCTGTAAGGGACACACACACATACACATATACACACAAATGCCATGTTATTGGCCCTTATTTTAAATGTGTTATGTGACCCTGGTCACCATGTCTGGCTCGCACCCACACCTGGTGACTGTAAAGGGCCCACTGGTTGTGAAGGGGTTGGGTTTGTTCTTTCTCCTGCTGTAGAGGGGTTCACCCAGGACAAATAAGAAATAGCATAGGGCCTCCTCCACCCAAAGAGAATCGTTGACTAGATGTTGTGTGCAGTACCACTCCCTGGGATGCAGTACCTACCAGTCTCCTTACACTGGACTGTATCTCACTAGAGGGACTAATAAGACAGCTGTTACCTTTACCGATAAACACTTCAATCAGGTTGCACAAAATGGGTACACGCAGCAGTAAAATTTAACAAATTAACAGTGCTCATGTTTAAGATTACAGGCCTGGGAGCTGGAAGAAAAGAGGGATTAGAGAGTTCCAAGTCACCTTGGGCATGCCCACCCTGTAGCAATGCACACCTGGGAGCCACAGTACTGTGGGCCACTACCAGCCTCTCAGATCCCACACAGTCTGTGAAGCACTTGCCCTATCAAGGGTGCAACAGGACAAATTAAACTACACAGGGTGCAATAAACTCAACTGGTACAGTAAAAGCCACTTAACTGGTATGTCCTGGTGGTGGGATTTTCATACCGATTAAGCAACAGTCTTGATTATCAGACGTGACAACGTTAGCACTATGCAGCACCATATAGTGTGTAGGAGAACTACCTAACTGTGCCAACTTCAGTACAGCAACACTGCCTCCAAAATCACAATCAAGAGCATACTCAGATCACACTCAGCAATCTAGTAGTCATGCAGTCTCTGTCTGTACCTCTGTACCTTGCTGTACCTTGGTATTCAGAAATGTTTACCTGAACAAGTGTACAGTATTCTACCTCACGCTGTCACAGTCTCTTAACCTGGCTGAGAAACTAACAGTTTTGGTTGTGAGCAAGCGAGTGAGCATGGAAAAAAGTGCAGAGCAGTGTGGAGATTGGAGTGACATGGAAAATGAAAAGAAAGAACAAAATCTGACAGTTCTGGTTGTGGGTGAGCGAGTGTGAAGAAACAAGCCCAAAGAAATCTGACAGATTCAGTTTACCTGAACAAGTGTACAGTATATTGTGCTTTCACTCTTTTGTCAGAGTCCCTCATCATCCAGTTCCTTTCTTTTTCTCCCGACCTGGTTGAGAAACACAAAGCTTTGGTTACAGTTTCAGTTCTGCAGTGACTGAGCGAGCATGGAGAACAAGTGCAGTGTGGACATCACAGGAGCAAGTGAAAAAACAAAACTGACTGCTAATTGCTGAGACTGATGAGAGTAAGGTGCAGTACTGTGGTAAGGGTGGGGCCTTCATAAAACAGGCTTTGCAACCAGGAAGTAGCAGATTAGTGTGGCAGTAATAAAAGTATGATAGTGTGTGAGAAAATCCTGTTCACACCTACTTATCAGATCTTGAAAGGCAGTCACTATGGGACAGTTGAGGACAGAATTGTCCTAATTTTCCAGCACCCTCGTCCCTTTAAACAGACATTAAGTCCATTAAAATTCATGGCCCTTAATTGGTTCCCGATGAGCGTCCCAGTAAAGTGGACATCCCCATTAACTCGTCCTGATTGTGGCTTGCTCTGTACGGCACTAAAACTATAATTTCAGTATGACGTAAGAACCAGGGATTCTGGATACCCAGGAATTACACTGGAGTCTTGGTGAAGGCCTGTAGCTATGCTGTCTAGGTTCTTTCAAGTGGAACACTTGATGAATTTAACGAGCTTGCAATTTATCCTCTCCTCAACAGACCATAGTGGAAGCACAATTTAAAGAACATGAAAACCAAATGGAAAATGTTTGATAACCAACTTGTAATCCAAATGAGGTAGCTGTAATCCAAATTAGAAAAGTACAAAGACCCCAGACAGCAACACCAGAACTCACGTGACCCATGGTTGCAGCAGCTCAGTCTAATTGGGGAACAGCACACACCTGCAGGTCGGGCAGCAGGCAAGACTAGACCCCAGCAGCCTGGAGATGGAGCACTTCAGATTCTCTCAGAGGTTTTGCAGCAGCACAGCCCTTCTGCCTCAGTTGTCAGTCACTGGAGCACTACACAGTGGCTTTCCAGTTCCCAAGGAGCCCAGATCCCAAGAGCGCCGCAATGGTCCAACTCCCATTCTGACCAAGAGTATCCCTGTACTCAGAGCATGTGCCCTGTGGCTCCCTGTTCCCTGATGCACCCCACTACATAAAAGCTAGCAGGCCCCTTCCTGGTTAGGATGCAGATCTCTGTCTCTGCTATGTACAGCTTATCAGCTTCAATCTGCAACAATGCCCCACAGGCACAGACTCTCAGTGGTTTCTAATGTTAATTTGTTTTGCACTCCAACCATGGCTCACCTGGGGTGCCTCTGACCCTGAGAGTCAGTGGGACCACTGATCCGGGCAGGCCTAACCCATGGAGTTTCTTTCAACAGGTGCCTGTCTGGTACAATTTTACAGCTCTCTCTAAAGGTGCCTGTCCTTGGCACAGTCTCTGAACAGTATAAGCCCAGGATAAGGCTCACAATGATTTTGCAGGCAGAACCCTGATGAGGGCTTACAGCATATTTGTCCTGGATCCTGTTGCTGGATCTCACCAGCAGCAGATCTAAACCCTCCGTGTCTCTCAGACTGCCCGGTGCCCTTCTGTCACATTCTCTTAGTTTTCCTCCTAGGCAGTTGGGTCAGGAGAAAACTCACAGCATTACAGGGGTGAGCCCAGGAGAAGGCTCACCGAATTACAGAGGTGAGCCCTGGGCAGGACTCACATGAGCAGGTCTGGTTAGACCCTGCACCATTGCAGCACAGCAGGTCTGCCCTGCTAAATGTCCCAACCAGATTTCCCTGAGCTCCTGGAAAGCCCAGGAATGTCTCTCTCTCTTATTCTGCATGTGATTCATCCAACAGGGCTGTCTATCAGTCCTTCTGCCCTATCCTGCACTTTGATTGGCACTGTAAGCCAGCCAGTCCTCAGGGAGGGTCCTCTAGGTCAGCTCCACACAAGTCCCTGTTCTTGTTGCTAGGGCTTCCTAGCCCTCTGATTAGCTGCATGGCTGATGTCAAAGGTGCCAAGATAGCTGTGACCATGTCTTGATGGAGCCATGTGTTCAAATAGTCCTTTTGTGTACTGGTCCCAAGGCTTTGCTTTAGCCCTCCTGGACTATTGTCTGGCAAGTCAAGGTGGCATCATGGTGTGGTGGAAGAGAAAGCCATGCAGCTGCTGGGGTCAGATGAGTGGGGAGCATGGGAGGAGCCCCTGCATGTACTCCACTCCAGGATGTCAGTAGCATGCTAGTGGTGCTGAAGCAGCAGCATGGCATATGAGGCACTGAAAATGGAGGTGTCCCTAGTTGGTGCTCCCTGTCCCTCTGCTAGAATGGAGGACTCAGCTGGCAAAATGTGGCCACAGTAGTAAAGCAAAGGTCGTAGGACAAACTAAAGATTTCCTGCAGCCTGGCTTTCTCTTTGCCCACACACATGGTCGAGCTAGAGAGCAGGCCACTGCAGCAAGGCAGTTCAGGTAAAGTCCTCTCCTGAGGGGTTTACACTTATTAATGGTCAAAGTTGATATTAACTGAAAACAGCTGCTGTCAAACTTCATAATAAATGTTTGTTATGTCACAAACATGCATTATGGAACCAACCCTTGAGCTACTCTACGTGCTTGCCAAAACATCTCTTTTCAACCAGTAGTTATAAATAAAATAATGGACATCAGTGTTGTTCTCTATTTCTTTACATAACCTTCATGTGCAATACTTGTATAAACCCTTACAGAAACAGTACAAGTGCCCACTTGTATTTCTGTAAAGGAACCATTCAAGCTTCACTCTTGTGGTTCATGTAGTGTTACACACCTTGGAGGTGTAAAAAGTCTCATAACACACTGATGTCCATACATTATTCTATATACTGCATTATTAATGGAAAGTCAGGACTTACTTATTTATTTTATTTATTTAGTTTTGTTGACGGGTAAGTGCACTAGACAAATTCTGCCTGTTTTCAGGCATGAACCGGGAAGGGATACAGATGAATGCCAACTGACTTTGAACCAGATTAAGCTGTTGGTGGTATTTTAGTGAATTCTTAGTATATAATACTTAATAAAGCTTTTATACTTTTCTTGGTTTAGATTTTACCATCTCCATTAAAATATTTCTACTCTGTGACATATTTGTATCACTACCTTGTCTAATAAAAAAAATTGACTAAAAAAATGAATCTGTATTGCTCTGTTATTATTTTGAATATCTTGATCATTTCCCTTGCCAACGTGCATTGCTTCTGGCTCTCAGAGCATGATGTTTTTCTGCTCGTGTCCTAAATACATTCTGCTCCACATTTTCTGGGTGGGATTCCATTAATGTACAGTATATTTTAACTTATTGCTAGATAAAGTTGTTTATTCTGACTAGATTTTGTGGCTTGTTGGTTTTGCTTATGTTTTCCTTGCTGTGGTTCCTCTGACTTTTACACTTTTCCATATTACAGTAAAACGTTTCTGGGACAGTCAGTGAGGGAGGTGTAAAGTCCGCTGTTAACTTTTTGTGGAAGGTTTCAATGTCAAAGTCCGAATATGAGTGCTGTCCGATAGTGACAACATTGCTAGCATGTCACACCACCTACGCTGGAGACCTAGCCTCAAGGTATGAGCCTGACTCCTTTCTGGGGCCAGCCTAGACAAGAGAACACTGGGAAGTGGGGATGGGAGAACCACAAAAAGGTTCTGAGATTCTAAAGTTTCTGAACAGGTATCTGTAGCTAACAGAACACTAAGAATCTTATAATTTAAATTAAAATTTTTTACCTTCATTTTTCATCCATAAGTTATTGCTAGTGATGGAAATGAATCAAAACTAAACTGGAGCAGTACTACAGTAGAACTAGTCTTATAGCTAGTTAGTGCCCTTGCGTAATACCACTGTATTTAAATTAGTGTCATCTAGCTAGTTAGCAGCCCTTGAGTAACACTACTGTAATTACAGTACTGTATATCTTCGAATAGAAGCTGCAGCTTCTATCACAATTTTTATTTTGGGCATGTAGCTTGTATTCGAGGGCAGCTTGTATTCAAGGCTGGCTTGTATTGAAAAATCCAACTTTTAACCCATTCAGAATTTAACCAAGTATATTGAATATGGTCTACTTCATAGTGAAATATACCTAAACATCAACTAAGAGCATATGAAATGCATTAATGGTAATATTTAAAGAGATTAAAATGACAGAGATGATACAACTAAGAAGCAGAGGGTAGAAACTTCGTCAGTACACTACACAAGTCCAATCTGAAGTGTTTTATCTAACATGATTAGAACCACAGCTTACATTTGATGTTAGCTTATAATAAAATGTTTCACTATGGCATGCGGCTTATATCAGAGGGTGGCTTATGTTGGGGTGGCTGCTACAACGATATATGGTAAATATAATTTTATTTATTTTAGTCTTTGGTAACCTGGTATGGCCCACTAGGCACAAGTGCCTGTTTTCAGAGGCGACCTGGGAGCACTGGGCGGTTAATTAGTGTCATACAACTAGATAGCAATCTTGTGTAACACCACTGTAATTAAATATAGTGACATAAACAGTAGGTAGTTAGCAACTCTAGTGTAATACCACAGTAATTAAATATAGTGGAATATGGCTAGATAGCAACCCTTGTGTAACACCACTATAATTAAATATACTTAGTGACGTATAGCTAGTTAGCAACTCTCATGTGACACCACTGTATTTAAATATCATTAGGAACATACAGCTAGTTAGTAACCATTGTGTAATACCACTGTGATTAATGTATGTAACCCGGAACCCTCCCTTGGGGTTATTATTCGTGTGCTTGATGCCACAGGGCATCAGTGTCTGCAGGCTTTCCCTTGCTTGTGGGGGTGCAGTCTCAAGTGATGCGATGTTAGAACTTTCTGTAGCAGGTTTGGATTTGTGATGTAAGAAATGTGCCTGTGGGTTGACACTACTACTGGGATGGATACTCCAATTATTTACTAGTGATGGTGTCAAAAGGTGCCACTCTGATCCCCAGCTGTGGTCCAAACCATGAAAAGTATCTTTGAAACCTGGTTCTACCTCCCCACCCTACCCCACCCATCCCCATTGGAGTTCCCAAACACTCTGCGCTGGGGTTAGATCTCTAAACATAGAATTAGTGTCTAATCAGTGCTCTTTGAGTGACACCACTTGCGTAAATATTATAGTCATACAACTAGTTAGCAAACCCATGTAACACCGCTGTGAGTAAATATAATCAGCAGCATTCAGCTAGCTATCAACCAATTGTTTAACACCACTGTGAGTAAATGTAATAAGTGGCATACTACTAGTTAGAAACCCCTTGTGTAATACCTGAGTGAATAGATGTAATTCATGTCATATAGCTTGTTAGCAAACCCCTGTATAACACCATCAAGAATAAATGTAATTAATTAGTATCATACAGGTAGCTAGCAACCCCATGCATAACACCGCTGTAACCAAATGTAGCATAATTAGTGTCATACAGCTAGTTAGCAATGCCTTCTGTAACCCCATAGTGAGTAAACAGAATTAGTGTTATATACAGTAGCCAGTTAGTACCCCTTGTGTAACATACTAACATACTATAAGCCAGCAGAATAGGCCTAACGGTCTTTCATGTCTGCTCTCGGTAGCCAGCCCTAATGGCGCTAGCTCCTCCTCCTCCCCTCAGCCCCCAAGGTGTCAACTTGGCTTCAGTATACCCATGCACCTGTCCCACCCCTCTTAAAGCTCTCCACTGTGCCCTGCTCCACTAGACTCCTGGGCAATGCATTCCATGGCACCACCATCCTCTCAGTGAAGTAATGCCTTCTCGTTCTCCCTGTAGGTTCCCCCTCCAACTTCCACTCCTGCCCACTGGTTGTGCCCTCTTTCCTTAGCCTGGACATTTCTTTGGCTCTGCCCTGTTAATCCCTTTCACTTATTTGAATACCTCAATCATGTCCCCTGTCTCTCCTCTCCTCCAGCGAGTACAGCCCAGGACCTCCAGCCTTTCCTCGTAGGTCCTGTCGCTCATGCCCTGTATCATCCTGGTTGCCCTCCTCTGGACCCTCTCCAACAATGCTATGTCCTTCCTAAGGTGAGGTCTCCAGAACTGTACACAGTACTCAAGATGCGGCCTGACCAAGGCATTATACAGAGGAGGATCACCTCCCTCCTCCTGGACATAATTCCCAGGCTATGCAGCCCAGAATCCTGTATGCCTTTGCCGTAGATCTTCTGCAGTTTTCAGTGTTATTCATTTTGGTGTCTACCACTACCTCCAGGTCTCTTTCACTCATTGTGGCTTGCAGTGAGACCCCTCCCAGGGTGCATACATGACCTGGGTTTCTGACCCCAGATGCAGCACCCTACACTTCCCTGGATTAAACCTCAGTCCCCAACTCCTTGACCAACCCTCCAGGGTATCCAGATCCGGCTGAACTGTCTCTCTCGCTTCCCCTCGTCAGCCAGTGCTCTCAATTTTAAGTCATCCACAAAGAGGTTCATCCTACTTCTAACCCTCCCTCCCTATATCAGAGACATAGGCATTAAACAGGAGTGGCCCCAGTACCGAACATTGGGGAACCCCACTGAAGACCTTCCTAGGGAGGGACTATCTCACCAACCACTACCCTCTGTGTTCTATCAGTAAACCAATTTTCTACTCATCTAAGCAACTGTCCTCCCACCCCATCCCACCCAATTTTGTCAACAACCCGATGTGGGTACCAAGTCAAATGCCTTACTGAAATCCAGATATAGGGCGTCCACCGGTCTTTGTCAGTCCAGGGTCCCCGTCACCCAGTCATAAAATCTATGAGGTTGGTCTGACATGATCTCCCTGGACAAAACCATACTGTTTGTCACCCATGTGCCTAACCTTTCCAGCTGCCTCCCAAGCTTCTCCTCGATGATATCCTCCATTAGTTTGCCTACCACCGACATTAGGCTGACAGGCCTGTAATTTTCCATCTCCTCCTAGACCCCCTTTGTAGTATAGGCACCACGTGAGCCACCCTCCAGTCTGGAGCACCCATCCTGTCTGCAGAGAAGCATTGAAAAGTGCAGCTAGTGGAGCTGCTGGTTAGATCCGCGTTCCTTCAGAACTCTCAGATGCAGCCTATCTGGTCCGGTGCCTTGTCAGTTTTCAGTGCCCAAAGGGCCTCCCTCATGCTGACCTCTGTGATTTCTCCCTCCCTAACCCCCTCAACAAAGCACCCATCCTCTTCTAGGCCTGGCCCACCTGGTGCCTCAGCCTCTTCTGGTCCTCTCATCTCCATCTGTTCTCTCTCTCTGCTGTCTCCCCTCCCTCCCTTCCAGCTGAATGGATCCCTGTCTTCTTCCATAAATACCAAGGCAAAGTACTTATTTAGTACCTCTGCCTGCTCACATCACTGTGAGTAAACATAATTAGTGTCATACAGATAGCTAGCAACACCTTGTATAACACCATTGTAAAAATATCATTAGTGGCATTCAGCTATTTAGTACCCCTTGTGCAGCACCACTGTGAGCAAATATAATTAGTAACATACAGCTAATTAGTACCCTTGAGTAACATCACTGTGAGCAAATATAATTACAGTAGTGGTATTTATCTAGTTGGTACCCTTATGTAACACCATGGTGAGTAAATATAATAAGTGACATGCAGCTAGTTAGCAACCCTTGTGTAACACCACTCTGAGCAAATATAATTAGTGACATACTGCTAGTTAGTACCCCTTGTGACACCACTCAAAGCAAATATAATTAGGGGCATACTGCCAGTTAGTACCCTTGTGTAACACCACTCTGAACAAATATAATTAGGGGCATACTGCTAGTTAGTACCCAGTGTGTAACACCACTCTGAACAAATATAATTAGTGGCGCACTGCTAGTTAGTACCCTTGTGCAACACCACTCTGAGCAAATACAGTTAGTGGCATATAGCTAGTTAGTACCTTGCATAACACCATGGTGAGCAAATACAATTAGTGGCATACACAAGGGGTACTAACTAGCTATATAACCACTGTGAGAAAATACAATTAGTGGCATCCAGCTAGTTAGTACCCCTTATGTAACACCACTGTGAGCAAATACAGTTAGTGACATCCAGTTAGTTAGCACCCTTGTGTAACATCACAGTGAACTAATACAGTTAGTGGCATACAGCTAGTTAGTACCCTTGAGTAATACAATGATGAGCAAATATAATTAGTGGTATACAGCTAGTTATAACATGGGCACCTTAAAACTTGCAAGGCTATTGGTGGACTGACTGTGCTTGTCCATACATTAATGTCTGTTATACAAACAGCTAGAGTGAGTAGATGTTAGCCAAAGCACTACTCATGTCTGGATGTAAAGTATATGGATAGGGTAGTCGAACTTGTTGACGTGCGGTATGTTGGTGAAGTCCGAACTCCATCCCGTCACCGAGTCGGTGGCTATTTTCTGCATGTCACTGCCTCTCCTGCTGTGGGTTCCAGTATGCTGCTGCGGTCACTGCGGGGATCACGGGCCATGTCCCACCACCAAGATGGATAGTGGTGTATGGGCGATCACAAAACCTGAGTGCATTAACAACAGGAAAGCCGTGAGTAGCAGACCACGGAACAGGGGAGTGGGCACCGAGCAGCAATGAGGAAAGCAGCCAGAGCAACGGCAAGGGCTGCAGGAGTACTGGATAGTTGCCAGAGAACAGTGGCCATATCACCTCGCGGTGACAGAAGAGGACCACGGAACAGGGGAGCAGGCACCGCATGGGAAAATGAAAACAGCACAATTACTGCAGGGACTACTTTATTGTGTGGCAATGTAAATGGAAGGATACCACATTCACATGGGAGACTTTTCTATATTTTAAAGAAAAAAAATAAAATGTTTGAAACTTGTACAAGCCCATGTTATAAGCGCAATAACCCACGACAGGGTGTGGTGTTACTGGGGATTGATCAACACCCTAGGTGCTGTGAGGACACTCGGGCTTCATCCTCATGCCTCACAGCACACCCAGGGTGCTGATTAATCCCAGTAACCACCCTGTAATGGATTAAATATAGCTACTCCTTGTGTAACACCACTGTGAGCAAATACAGTTAGTGACATACAGCTAGTTAGTACCCTTGTGTAACATCATGGTGAGCAAATATAATTAGTGGTGTACAGCTAGTTAGTACCCTTGTGTAATACCACAGTGAGCAAATATAATTAGTGGCATACAGCTAGTTAGTATCACTTTTGTAACATCATGGTGAGTAAATATAATCATTTGCATACAGCTAGTTAATATCCCTTGTGTAACACCACTGTGAGCAAATGTAATTAATGCCATACAGCTAGTTAGTAACCCCTTGTACAACACCACTGTGGGTAATTATAATTAGTGTCTTACAGCTAATTAGCATCCCTTATATGTAACAACACTGTGAGTAAATCCCCAGCACTCTGCACCGCTAGAACAAGTGACCACATACAAGTACCTAGGCATCACGTTCGATGCTGCCCTCTCCTTCCACACCACATTAATGCCCTGTCAGCCACCATTAACTCTCGGATTGGCCTGCTATACCAGCACAGGGACTGCCTGCCTCAGGTTGCCCTTAGGCTGGCCATCATCTCCTCTGTCTTGTCCCTTGCAGACTATGGCTTGCCCATCTCGCCGCAGCTGACAACACTGCCCTCTCCAAAATGAAACTCTCCATCAATAAGGCCTGTAGACTCCTGACCGGTGCCCCCAGCCGTACTCACACCTGCCTTCTCTATACTACCACCAATCTGCTCAACTTTGAGGAGCAACTGCTCTACTAGACCTGCCTTCTCGCTAAGAAATCACTGCTAGGACTCTCCCCCAGGGTCTCCACCTCCCTACAGCAGTCATCATCATCCGTCACCACTCTTAGTTCTGTTAAGGTCACTTTCAAGGTGCCCAGAACCAAGACCTTTCTTGCCCAGAGATCCTTCCTCTACAGAGCCCCACCTGGTTCAACTCCCTCCCTAGCTGCATCTCCAACTTGCCAAAATTGGCTCCTTCAAAACAGCCCTTCAGAACCATATCTTTAATACCCGCTGTTGTAGGTGCAACTAACCCCTGTTGTAACCTGTGGTACCCGCGCCTTATGCCCTGGCTCGACAACATCCACTGGACAGCCTCTCCTCCCCAGACCCACTCCTTCCCTACTAGGTCCAAACAGGGATGCAATCCACTGTCTTCTCTGAGGACCTACTATATCCATGAGTGTAACTCACAATTTTGTAACACTATGTAACCTAAGTAACATACAAACTACTACATTATGTAACCTAAGTGTATCTATGTTAAATGTTCCTTTTACTGCACCTGTAATGTTATCCTCTGTTTTAATCTGCATTGTAATAACTGTCTTGATGTCTGCCCCCCACTGCAATGAGGTGCCTTTGTAAATGAGTCTCTGACTCAAGGTTGTAAACCGATTTGTAATGAATGAATGAATGAATAACTATAATTGGTGTCATGTAGCTAATTAGCTTCCTTGTTTAACTCCACTGTGAGTAAATTTAACTACTGTCATAAAGCTAGTTAGCAACCCTTGTGTAACACCACTGTGAGTAAATGTAATTAGTATCATACAGCTAGTAAGCAACCTCTTGTGTATCACCCTGTCAGTAAATGTAATTAGTGTAATGCAGCTAGTTAGCAACCTCTTGTGTAACACCACTGTGAGTAAATGTAATTAGTGTCATACAGCTAGTTAGCAACCCCTTACCACTGTAGTACCACTGTAAGTAAATGTAATTAGTGTTATGCAGCTAGTTAGCAACCTCTTGTGTAACTCCACTGTGAGTAAATGTAATTAGTGGCATACAAATACTTAGCAACCCTTGTGTAACACCACTGTGAATAACCATGAGCAAATATAATTAATGTCATACAGCTAGTTAGCAACCCCTTTTTAACTTCAGTGTAACCAGTGGCACTGGGTCTTCTCCATATAACACAAAAATCACGTGGCAATGAATACATAAACAAAAGAGTGTCTTGCTGAAATAAGGTCAAGGTAAAACACCGACCACCCGCACAAACAGCGCATGCCCTTAGAAAGAATGGGCTTCCTTGTTTTTGAGGAGGGTTTGCCCCTCACACACCCCAGAATTTAGATAAACTCCGGGGTGGACTTCAGGGATGGGGAGAAACTCAGGAGGGGAAAACTTTGTTTTAAAAAAAAAACATAAAAGCTGCAAAAGTAGTAGTAAGGGGAGACCTGGGGAACTGCATCACAGTTCCAGGTCTCCCATTCTGCTGCGTGCTGGTG
Source organism: Neoceratodus forsteri (assembly GCA_016271365.2). NCBI lineage: Eukaryota > Metazoa > Chordata > Ceratodontiformes > Ceratodontidae > Neoceratodus > Neoceratodus forsteri. The sequence goes on along the minus strand of JADMNL010000023.1, from coordinate 98,305,074 downwards.
CTTTAGCCACTCTACCACGGGAGCATCTCGACCAGGCACCCAGCATATGGCAACTTGATCCTCGATAGAAAAGCATACAGCAACAGGGGTAGTGGTAATTCCCTACTGCTGTTATACCCCTGTTGCTATAAATCCAGACGTGCTTTAAACAGTGTGGTTAATACCGCACTGTCTTCCTGCACAGTATTGACCGGTACCATACAGCTAGTTAGCACCCATCATGTAATACAACTGTGAGTAAATGTAATTAGTGTCGTACAGCTAGTTAGCAACCCTTATAAACTCCACAGTGAGTAAATGAAATGAGTGTCATACAGCTAGTTAGCAATCCCTTGAGTAACCTCACTGTGAGTAAATGTAAGTAGTGTCATACAGCTAGTTTGCAACCCCTTGTGTAATGCTACTGTGAGTAAATGAAATTAGTGTCATACAGCTAGTTAGTAACCCTTGTGTAACTCCACTGTGAGTAAATGTAACTAGTGTCATACAGCTAGTTGGCAATCCTTTGTGTAACTCCACTGTGTGTAAGTGTAGTGTCATACAGCTAGTTAGCAACTCCTTGTATAACATCACTGTGAATAAATGTAATTAGTGTCATACAGCTAGTCAGCAACCCTTGTGTAATTACATTGTCAGTAAACATAATTAGTGTCATGCTGCTAGTTAGCAACCCCTTTGTAGCTTCACTGTGAGTAAATGTAATTAGTGTCAGTCAGCTAGTTAGCAACCCTTGTGTAACCCTACTGTGAGTAAATGTATTTAGTATCATACAACTAGTTAACAACCCCTTTTGTAACTCCACTGTGAGTAAATGTAATTAGTGTTGTTCAGCTAGTTAGCATCCCCTTGTGTAACTCCACTGTGAGTAAATGTAATTAGTGTCGTTATACAGCTAGTTAGCAACCCTTGTGTAACTCCACTGTGAGTAAATTTAATTAGTGTCATTATACAGCTAGTTAGCAACTTCTTGTGTAACTCCACTGTGAATAAATTTAATCAGTGTCATACAGCTAGTTAACAACCCCTTTGTAGCTTCACTGTGAGTAAATGTAATTAGTGCCATACTGCTTGTTAGCAACCTCTTGTGTAACACCACTGTGAGTAAATGTATTTAGTATTGTACAGCTAGTTAGCAGCCCTTTTGTAACTCCACTGTGAGTAAATGAAATTAGTGTCATACAGCTAGTTAGCAACCCCTTATGTAACACCACTGTGAGTAAATTTAGTTAATGTCGTGACAATTAGTTAGCAACCCTTGTATAACACCACTGTGAGTAAATGTAATTAGTGCGCATTGCTAGTTAAAGGCCCCTTTGTAACTCCACTGTGAGGTAAATGTAATTTGTGGCACACAGCTCGTGAGCACCTTTAGGAGCCGATGTTGTGCATGACTCCAGTTGTTTGTTGTACGAGCAGGTGAGCATGCTCAGCCAGGCTCTCTCCCAGAAGGCCATGGACATATTAGTCCATTGGTGTGGGGGGCAGCTTTAATGGGGGGTTAGAAGGAGTGCAGATTGGCTTCACAATAATGAGGAGACTCCCGAACCACCCTGCAACTGGTGCATTTTAGGCTAGACTTGGTCTCCTGCCTCAGACCATTGAGGCTGCCAGGTGGGCCCACTGCAGAGATTTATGTCACAGAAACAAACAACAGTGACAAATTAAGTAGAGGTACTAGTGGTGATTGCCCTCCATGATGGATGGGTGGTGGAGGAACATAGAAACATAGACAATGACAGCAGAAAAGACCAATAGTCCAGCCAGTCTGCCCAAGTTCCTTTTTAGCCCTGGGACCTACTGTCCCTCCAGGATCCTAGCCCTCCCCATTCTCCACCTGATTTTGCCACCCGAGCAAACACTATACCCTTCATACTGTCCCAGCCATGCTTGAAACCATTAACATGTTTTGTACCTACCACCTTGGCTGGCAGATTGTTCCACACTCCACCCCTCTCTGTAAAATAGTACTTCCTCACATCCCTCCTGAACTTCCCTCTTGTTAGTTTCCACTCATGCCCATGTGACTTCAAGCTAGTTCAAACGAAATAATTCTTTGCAGGCCACCTTGTTAATTTCTTTTAGGAACCTGAATGTCTCTATCACAACTCCCCTCTCCCTACTGGTCTTCCAACGAGTACATGTTCAGTGCTTTGAGGCACTCCTAATGGGACCTGCCCTGCTGGCTCAGAATAATTTGTGTTGCCTGCACTGCACCATCTCCAGCCTATTCCTATTCTTCCTGAGGAGAGGACTCCTGAACTGAGTGTAGTACTCCAGGCGTAGCCTCGCCAAAAGATCGACAGAGGGAAGTATTACCTCTCTTCCTGCTATCAATACCTCTCCCGATACATCCCAGAATCCTACTTGCCTTGCTATATGCCTTGTTGCACTGAGTCAGTTGCTTCATGGAGCCGGTGATGATAACCCCAAAGTCTTGTTCCTCAGTCGTAGTGCTAAGTCTCACCCTCCCGTCCAGTACTCTGTCCTGGGGTTCTTGTTCCCTAGGTGCAGTACCTTGCACTTTTGGCATTGAATTTCAAGCTTTCATCTTTATCTTTATTAGTAATTTGGAGAGACACCTTTGAGCGGAACTCATTTACAAAGGTTTCATGTCATACATTACATAGCAGTATTTGGATGAGTCACAAGCAATACAATGATTTGGACAAGCATTTCAACAATATGACCTTCATGCAATCTAGAAACAGGTAAACAGATGCTATAAGGTAGCATTGTCAGGGTAGGCAGGAACATAGGAGGGAATAAGAGGGGACAGATAAGGGCAGATGTAGAGGATGAGAGGGAGAGGAGAGGGAGGGTGAGTTGGATGATGTACTCCCATAAGGTGGTTACATTAGGTATTTAAGTGCAGTTGCAGGTTATTTTCTGTGCAAAGTATTTTCTCAAGGCAAATTTAAAATGACCAGGGGTGGACAAGTCCATAGCAGTTGGGAGCTCATTTAGTCAAGTCAGCGATCTAACAGGGAAGGAGCGCTTAGCCAGGTTGGTCCTATGGAAAGGTACTTGTAGAGTTTGCCTGAGGGCACTCGGGTGGAGTGTTTGTGATGAGCTGGGCAGATAAGCAAGTTAAGAGAGGGAGGAGAGACAAAGGAGGGTATTTTTTGCAAGTAGGTACATTTGGTACTTGACACATAGGTCAAGTAGCCATCCTTTATTAATATAGAGGTCACAGGTGTGCATTAGTCTACAAGCACCTAGAACTAGGCAACATGCTTTGCTAAGGGCGATCTTTACTTGGAAGAAGTGAGAGTCCATCTCTCTAGCTTTAGTAAGTTTCTCTGCATTTCTCTATTCCCTAATCACTATCCACCCTACCACAAAGCTTAAAGTCATCTGCAAAGAGACACAATCTGTCCCAGATTCCCTCACCAGTGTCTCTGATGAACATGTTGAAAGGACCAGACCCAGGACAGGTCCCTGTGGTACTCACTTGTGACCTCCCTCTCTTCTTTTTTTTCCCATATACATTTTTATTTCATTTTCTCCCTATATCCCAAGGCCATGGCGTACATGTGTATGCGCATGGAGTGCATGCATGCCGAAGATCCGGTGGCCCCTTCCACCCTCCCTGACTTTTTGTTGCTGCCTGCACCACCTATGCACCCACTGGACCTCCACCCAGTGGAGTGGGACTACGGACCAGTGGGCATCCACCCCTTTGGAGGAGAGCTATGGCTCAATCCCGCTCAACCCTCCCCAAGCCGGCACCGGGTGACCCGAGGTTGTTCCCAAACCCGGGTCACCCGGCATACATGATGTAAAAGCGCCAGCACCTCAGCCCTCTGTGCCATCGGGCCAGCTGACCTCCTCTCTTCTGATTTAACCCCACTGACCGCAGCCCTCTGCTGTCTCCTCTTTAGCCAGTTATCTACTCAGTTTGCTATGACCTTAGTCACACCCAGATCTTCCATTTCTTTATGAAATATCTGCCGGCACTGAGTCAAAAGCCTCGCTGAAGTCTGAGTTGAGTAATTCCACAGCATGGCCCCAGCTAATTCCCTCACCCACCCAGTCAAAGAAAACTGCCAGGTTAGTCTGACAAGACCTCCTTGCCATGAATCTGTGCTGTTTACTATCCTAGAGACCATTGCTCTTCAAGTAGTCCATGGGTCCTCTTTCACCAGTGACTCCATCAGCTTCCCTACGATAAAGATGAGACTGACAGGATTGTAGCTCCTTGCTTGTTCTTTGTCCCTCACCTTATAGAATAGAACTATATCTGCAACCCTCCAAGCCTTTGAACTACCCCATCCTTTGTAATCTGTTGAATAGACCTGCCAGTGGTTCTGCCAGTTCCACTGCCAATTTCCTGAGTATCATTGTATGTAATCCATCTGGTCCTGGGGCCTGATCTACCTTTAGAACTGCCAGCCTTTTCAGGACCCTTTTGGTAGTAACTATTAGCTGACCCATCTCTGGGACCCCTCTAGTGGCAGCTTTATGACACTCTCTGGCAAGAGCCCACTGTGCTACCTAGTGAAACTGGAGCAAAGTGCTTATTAAGAACAGCAGCCTTTTGCCCATCCTCTTCTATCACCCTACTTTCCTCAGCTAGCCTTATGATTCCCCTCTTTCTTCCTTTTTTCCCCAATATACCTGAAGAACTGCTTTTCTCTTCTTTTGACCCTCTGCAATCTGCAGCTCTGGTCTACTTTAGTCTCCCTCACCACCCTCTTTGCTTCCCTGTTTTTGGTAAATATTCTCCCCATTCTCCCCGCTTTTCTTCATATTTGTGGAAGGCCTTTTCTTAGCCCTCACCTCTTTCCTGACCCTTGCAAGAACCATAACTGTCTTGTGAACCCGTTCTTTTTGGTCACTGTTCTCATGTATAACTTAGATGCCTCGAGAATAGTGCCTCATGCAGGGAGTGCAAAATGTACTACTAAGATGGCAATCACACGTGGCAATGTTTGTAGCCATATTAATCCTTGTACAAACAGATTGACAAAGTAGGTTGTTTGCTACTTTTTTTTGTGAGCCAACAAATAATTTTCAGTATATGTTTTCAGGCCCTACGCAGAGGACTCTTCTTCAGATGATCATCACTGGAAGACAGGCCTTGTGCAGGCCTGAAAACTGTTGAAAATGATTTATTGATCCAGTAAAGGTAGGTGATTATACAAACACATTCTCAGTCTTGCATCTTATGTACCACAGAGGACTAAGGCTCTCTTGTACTATTTTCTCACTTACTTCAACATAGTGGCTCTAAGGACTGAAATGTGAACAGATGGGAACAGCATAAGCAGAATGTCTGCTCCAATATGAAATTCTTACAGGCAATTTCCATTCAAAAGCTCTGGTTCTTTCAGCAGTGTGCCAGTTCTCCCCTAGCAGGGTACTAGGTTTCTCCAGCAGGGCACTGCATCTACCCAACAGGGCACCCCATTTCCCCAGCAGGGCAGAAGGTCTCCCCAGCAGGGCACCCTGTGTCCCTAGCAGGGCACCAGATCTCCTAGCAGAGAACCAGGCTCCCTAGCAGGACACCAGATCTCCCAGCAGAGCCCCATTTCCCTCAACAGGGCACCCCATCTCCCCAGCAGTTCACCAGATCTCCCCAGCAAGGCACTTCATCTCCCCAGAAGAGCACCAAGTTTCCCAGCAGGGCACCACGTCTCCCAGTAGAGCACCTGGTCTCTCCCAGAAGAGCACTTGCTCTCCTTAGGATGACACCTGTTCTCCCCTGCAGGGCTCCAGGCCTCCCCATAAGGTATCAGGTCTCTAGCAGGGCACCGGGCCCCTAGTAGGGCACACCTTTCCCCTGCACCCCAAAACAGCACCAGTGTTAAGGGGTTAACTTGGGCAGGAATCCTTAAGAAATCAGTTTCCTCCTGCTTACAAAGTAGTTCCTGCTCCTCTGTCATCTTTCTCCATTAATTACTTTGGGCAGTCTACCACCCAGAAGCTCCCCCAAGATGACAGTTCCTCCTCCTACAAATCTAGAAGTGAAAGTTCTCCCAACCGAACATTTTCAAATTAAAGAGTCCCTGACACTGTTTGAGCAATTTGTAGTATTTAGACAACATTCTGCTACTATTTCACTTGTTGGGTGATTCTCACTCATTTCTTTACTACTAAGGACTTTTACATAAAATCATGCTCTCTGCCTTGTCTGCTCCAGCTGTTCATCTATACCTGACAGCATAATTCTGTTTATGACCTCATAGTATGTTGATGTGCAGACAATTACGATGTCATAAACAGGGAATTAGGATGTCAGGTGTACATAGCCGAGAAGAAAAAGTCTAGGGACAGCATCTTGTTTTCATGCAGCTCTCCTCAGAAATGAAGAACAAGTGTATGTGTGTGTGTGTGTGTGTGTGTGTGTGTGTATGGGGGTTAACAGCACAGAAAACATGAAATATAAACTGAAATGTATCTAAATCTTTACATTTTTAAAGTTTTCCCAAAGGTGTAAGGGACTTTTAACTAGTGCCAGTGTCCTATGACATCACACAGTTCCAGTTTTCTCAGTTGACCCCATCCTCCCAGCTCCATTGAAGCTCCAGCATTCCCCAGCATGGCACCAGTTTCTCTCCACTCAGGCACCAGTTCACCACCTAAGTACCAGTTCATCTCCCAGCCACCAGTTCAATCCCCTTCTAATACTAGTCTACCTCTACAGAGCAGCAGTACACCCAGGCAGGCCACCAGCTTGCTTTGGTGATGCACCATTAATGCAAGTAGAGTAGACGCCTTGCTAACAGCAGCCCTTCTCAGAAAACCCAATGAATAGCCTCCACTGTGGTCCCTCAGTGCCAGTTTGCAAAATTATGCAGACCACAGAATGCTGAAGTTCTGTTGTGGTTTACTGTGACTATACCACACCCTAGAACAGAATTATTTTCTTGAATACACCAGTACTTAAGGAGTGTTTGTACAGGTTGCTGAGGTTTCTCATTGGTTAGTACATCAGTGATGCTGACTAGTGTACCAGGAACTGGCGTCAGTGTCTTATTAGTTACAAAGGAAATGTCTACATTTATTTTAAACACACAAAGAGCACTGTATCATGTTCACCCACAAAGTAAATCCAGATACATTTTGGGGAGCCTTTACCCAAGAGATTTATAATATATAAACATGAACATATTTTAATTTCAAGAAATATGTGACTAGGTCCTATGACCTATCGTGTAAACTCCACCCACTGGGTCCTGGACTAAATCTGAATCATACCTGATTCTGTGCATGTTCATTTGAAAGGGTGTGTGGTTCATTGGTAAGAGCACTGATCTATGAATCTCGAGGCCTGGCTCCACCACATGCACTTGAACACGTACAGGGCTCTCAGGGATGGGTATGCAGATACCCATGTCCTTTACACACAGCCGGCAGTTCAGGATGTGGGTGTTTCATCTATGTGCCTCCCTGAGATGCACTAATTGCAGAAAAAAATGCCAAATTGCTATAAACTATTTCCACAATTGCAGTCAATGTTTCCCACAATTGTGGTAAAACCAGCTGAATTGTGGTAATTTCTTCCCATGTCACTTTTCATTGGAAGTGCACAATCCAGGACCCTCACACTTTTCCCAGGAATCCTTAGTTTTATTTAAGTAGTCAAGTCCCACCCCTAAATAAGAAACAGGGTGTCCCAGTGCGTAAGGCAGCCTTGTTTGCACTAGTGTTCCATGAGGCTGTCTGCACTGTTTTGGCATTTCACAACTTGGTGCCATTTAATTACTTTATTTTCTCAGCAGTGTTAGTTTGCGCCATTGTTTCTATCTGTATCATAGTCCAGAACTCTCAAAATGAGAAAAATACTACTGAGAGCCCTGAATTCCTTGAGCTCTGAGTGCGTCTGTCCACCAGTCCTCTGAACTGCAAAACTGTGAAGAATCAACCCCCAAAAAAAAAGACAGATGGGACTTTGCAAAGTTACTCTAGCTGTCTATCTAGCAAGTCATTTCACCATCCTATGCTTCAGACCCTCCCAAGCTACAAAATTAATTTGGGCACACTGACACCCTAAATTCTTGTTTGATGCCATTTGTTCAGTATGTAATACACTGTATAACTGATTTGTCGGTGGGCTATTTTATTATCAGTGATTAAAGATGCTGCATTTAGTGGTATGTACTGCTTAGTCCTTAGTAGGTCTGGGTGAAGCAAAAAAAGTTGCACTTCCTGTACTTTGCCACAAAGTGTATAACTTCACGTAGTGTTTGCTTCATGCAGTCAGCATTTTGCAGGAAAAAAATGTCCACACTTCATGAAGAAATATCTCTGTAAACTGTGGGGCTTTTCTAAGTTGCTGAGATTTTTTCTCTGTGAGTGCCACATTGCACAGTTTTATCCTGTGCAGTGCACACTTCTCAAAACCTACCCACAGTGTGAAGTGGGTGCATCACCTTCACAGGCACTTTGACTGTGAAGTTTAATTTCACAACACCCCCAGTCCTGAGGCATGCGGTTATGGACTTTTTTGGTTCTCTGTATGCATCCTTGATCCCAGCATCATCACCCCAACCCTGTTACTGACTCATCTTGTGGACGTACTGGTTAACCACCACCTACTCAGGGCCGTATCAGTACATGGCCAGCCACATTGGATCATGCGGTGCCTGCAGAGGATGTTGAGTGAGCTGAGGCATTTTCCTCCGTTTCTGCCCAGGGGAACTGCGGTGGTGCATGCATGGATGTGCATATTGACACACACATGTGCTACATCAGCACATGTCCCCATGTCTGCTGATCCTGCTGTGGCTACCACCCAGTCTCCATTAGGTGGCAGGCAAGCTGCAGGAGTCAGAGTCCCCTGCCACGAGGAGGAGAGCCATCCTGGGATGCTCAATCCTCCCTCTCCCGGCCAACCTCTGAGCAACCCTGGTCCATTCCCAAACCATAGTCACTGGTTTGGCTGGAGGTAAGGTGCCAGCAACTCAGTCCTTCACTCCACTGGGCCAACTCTTTTCTTAAATTTTCTTTGGGCAACTAAGAAGAAACAAATAGGCTGCTTACTTCCATTGTACTCATGCTGCAGCAGTGTTCATTGGCATCATGCCAGCCCTGCATGTGCCATCATAAAAAGGGTTTGTGAAATGGAGCGTCTTGATGAACTGTAAACATTCTACTAGGCTTAATTTAATCTTAGGTAAACATGCACGTACAGTCTTATCAAATCCTAAACAAGGTATAACTCTATTTTAAAATTCACATTTTATAGTAGCAATAAGGCACTCTCAGGGTTATGTTAAGTAAGGAATAAGACATGATGAGGTGTGGTTTATGGGCTGATAAGAGCACACCCAGGTGTGTAATGAGGCACGAGGCACTTGGTCGAGTGCCTTTAGCACCTGGGAGGTGCACCTATAAACCACACCTCAAAACTTCTTTTCTCTCTTATACATTGGGTAGAACATTTTCAAAATAGAGTCTGAACAAGTTAGTGCAGTTTTAAAAGTAAAATGCTATTTATCCTTTTCTTTCTCTTTTTTCAGGTTTGAAAAAATTAGTTCCTTTACTGCAGAACTACCGAATGTTTTTAGATGTCACATCAGGAGGTGTTTTGTGTGTGTGTGTGTGTGTGTGTGTGTGTGTGTGTGTGTGGCGTGTGTGTGTGTGTGTCTCTGCTCACCTTCCACCCTCCACTCGAAACCAACAAACTGTTGAAGTTTTTCCTATTTCTTCTTGGTAGAAGACACCAGGAGAAAGGGCTGCTGTGTGACTGGACTTCTCTACTGGGACTAAAGAAGTAGAACTTTTGTACTTGGACCTTTAATTTAGGGTAAAAAAACTAACAAACAAAACAAAAAAAGTGTGTGTTTGTCTGAGTTAACTGAACTGAATGGTTATCTGAACAGTTATCTAGGTGTAAATCTCAGGTGATTGAAAGGACTTGATAGCTGTGAGGTTTAAATTACTCGAAAGATCTAGTAAGTAGGGGGTGAGGCTTAGCTAGAAGGAAGCTACATTTAAAGACTGCCTTAGAAAGATTTTGCTAGTAACTTGGCAGAGACACCAGGAGAAAGGACTCTGTGCAACTGGACTTCTCTACTGGGACTATATTGCCCTCCTTCCCTCCCGCCAAAGCTAGTTCTACTTTTATAGGCTCAGGATTTGACTGACAACAGGAACTTCCTGTTTGGGGAGCAGGAAGTGAGTGATCACAAAGCCACCAAAGACCCACCAACCTAGAAGGGCAAGAGTAGCTCTCTGGCCTCTAGCTGCTGGAGGTCTGCCTCTGAGCAAGTAAAAAGTCTACTGAGAATATAGGATATTCTTGTCTCAGAACAGGACAATCAGGAGCTTAAAGGGCACACAGCAGAAAGTAAGGAGAGAGAAAAAAACAGAGGAAGAGTAAGGATTGCAGTCAGTTAAGGGGCCAGAAATAAGACATGATGGGAGTGGTGCAGTGCAGTGGCTATGGAGCAGCAGTCTTCCAGGAGATGTTCTGGAGGATGCGGTGTTGTCCCATCTGCAGGCACCTCTCTGGGCTGAGGGAGGAGGTTGCTCATCTCCAGGCTGAGTTGGCCAGGATTTGTGGGACCTCTTCTTCCATCCAGGGACCACCAGTGCCACTGCCGTTGCCTCAGAGGTTGCCAAGAAGGAGGAGTGGTTGGACCACAGTGGGCTCAGGGAGGTGAGGGTGGTGGAACAGGCGCATCCCTCCAGTTGTACCTCTCCACAATTCCTATGCCATTCTAGCAAAATGTGGTTTATCTATGGAGGACCCACAGTGGAGACCAAGGAGGATGCTGGGAACCTCCACAAGGAGACCCACAGGAGGGTGGCAGGGGACCCCACAGGGAAGGAAACAACTCCTGGTGGGGGACTCCATTGTTAGGAAAGGTAGAAATGGGGGAGGAGGGAGAGGAGGTAAGGTGCCTGCCTGGCGCCATGGCTTGGAGGGACAGGGAACAAATCCTCAGGATTGCGGAGCAGCTGCACAGGGAGGGAGCTGGATGTCATTGTCCACCTGGGACAAATGACCTGGCTAAGAAAGGGATTAGAAGTGCAGGAAGAGTTTGTGGAATTGGGAGGCCTTAGACAAGTATGCATACGGTAACCTTCTCGGAGGTGCTGCCCATCTATGGCGTAGGAGAGGATAGGGTGTTCCGCACCATGGGATTCAATCAGTGGTTGAAAAACTGGTGTGGAGCTCAGGATTTGGCTTCATTGGGACTGGGGTCCACCTGGAGTGATGCAAGCCTATACTGGCATGATGGGCTGCATCTGTCAGGAGGGAATCAGGATCCTAGGTGATAGGTTTAAATGCTTCATTGGCAAGCATTTAAACTAGCCAAGAGGAGGCACTGGAAAGGAGAAAGAAATCTAGCCCCTCCCCAAAAATCATGGTAGTAAGTGTGGTAAACACCAATATAGAGTGTCGATAGGGAGAAGGGCAGGGGTAAATGGAGAAAGTGACAAAGGCAAGAAGGACAGGGATGGGGAAAAAGGAGTAAGGCGATCAGGAAATGGAGGGTACGAGTACCAATGCCCGTAGTCTGGGCAACAAGCTCCCTGAGCTGGTGGCCTTGATGCAAGAGGATGCCTGGATATCGTAGCAGTCACAGAAACATGGTACACAGAGAACTATGACTGGGATGTTAACATACCAGGGTACATAACCTACAGGAGAGACAGGCAGGGGAGAAGAGGGGAGGAGTAGCTCTCTATGTAAAGGAAGGGATAAAAGCAACTGAACAAAAGAGTAAACAGGGAGGAGAGGAGAGGAGGCACTGTGGGTCACCTTGGAGACTGGAAAGGGCACCACAATCCACACAGGGGTTGTGTACAGACCCCATGTCAGGGGAGGAATGGACAAGGATATGATAGAAGGCATTCTTAGAATGGCACAGAAAGGAGATACTGTTGATGGGAGACCTGAATATGCCAGATGTTAACTGGAGCACATTTGCTGCAGCCACATCCAAGAGTAGGGCCATTCTTGATGCCCTACAGGTGGCAGAACCTCAGACACCTAGTTTTGGAACCCACTCGTGAGGGAGCAATCTTAGACCTCGTACTCGAAACAGGGGCAGTGAGAGGATCTCAGATCTAGAAGTGGGTTGCCATCTGGGAACAAGTGACCATCAAACAGTGTGGTTCATGTTAAACTCAGCTACAGAGTCAAGCCATACAAAAGTGAGGTACTGGACTTCAGGAGGCTGACTTTGGCAAGATGGAGAGTGCCTCAGAAAAGCACTAGTAAACAGGCTAGAAGGAGTGTGGAGCAACAATGGAGAATCATCAAAACTGCCATCACAGAGGCAACAAGCCTTTGTGTGAAGCAAATAAACAAATCAAAATGAAAGAAAAAGCCACTCTGGTTCTCAAAGAGGTGGCTGTGAAAGTCAGGAAGAAAAAGATAGCATTCCAGAAGTATAAGGAAACACAGAAGGAACAGGACAGACAGCTGTACCAGTTAAGGCAGAAGGAAGCAGGAGGAAAGTCAGAATAGCAAAGGCCCAAACTGAGGAAAAGATAGCCAACTTGGTTAGAAGGGGATAAAACCTTTTATAGGTACATCAGCGCGTAGAAAGACAAAGGGAGGGATAGTGAGGCTGAATAGAATGAGCGGTGGGTGGGCAGAGAGGACAGTGAAAAAGCAGGGATACTGAACGAATATTTCTGCTCAGTATTCACAAAAGAGGGAAGTGCCTAATCCAATTAACAGAAGCACTCTTGATAGGGGGTCGATCCCAGTCCTTTCACAGAAGAAAGGGTTCTGTAAGAACTCCTAAAACTGAAGGTGGACAAAGCAATGGGGCCTGATGGATTCACCCAGAATTCTAAAAGAATTAAGGGGAAACTAGTGAAACCACTGGCTACTCTTTTAAAAAATCATGGGAGGATGGTGTGGTACCGAGGACTGGAGGAAGGCGGATGTGATTCCCCTTCACAAAAGTGGGACCAAGACAGAGGCAGGAAACTACAGACCTGTCAATTTGACCTCTGTGGTAGGGAAGTGATGGAGTCACTTCTGAAGGAAAAGAATAGTTGAGTACCTAGAGGCCAGTGGGGCACAGGACCCAAGGCAGCATGGGTTCACAGCAGGAAGGTCATGTCAGGCAGATCTAATAGATTTCTTTGACTGGGTGACCAAGTAGTAGAACCAGGAGGGCTGTGGACATGGCCTACCTAGACTTTAGCAAGGCATTTGACACAGTCCCACACAAAGATTAATAGTCAAATTAACCAGCCTGGGAGTGGGTCCCAGGGTGGTAGCCTGTAAAACATTGGCTGGACAACAGGACACAGAAGGTAATTGTAAATGGAGTCCACTCTGAAGAAAGAGGGTTACTAGTGCCCTACCTTGCAGCCGGCACAGCCCTCGTGACACAGGGACCGAGGGGCTCCGAGCCGCCAGCGGGCCGTCCGACCACCAGCCGACCGGGGAACCAGGAGGCTGGGAGAAGCAGGCAAGCCGGCATAGCCCCTCGAGACACAAGGGACCGAAGGGCTCCGAGCCGCCAGCGGGCAGTGGCGACCACCAGCCGACCCGAGGAACCAGGGCCCGGGAGAAGCAGGCAGAAAGCGGCACAGCCCTCGAGATACAGGGACCAAAGGGCTCCGAGGCATGGCGGGCTGGCGGCGACCACCAGCTGACCGAGGAACCAGGAGGCCGGGAGAAGCAGGCAGAAAGCCAGCACAGCCCTCGAGACACAGGGACGAAGGGGCTCCGGCCGCCAGCGGGCGGCGACCACCAACCCGACCGAGGGAACCAGGAGGCCGGGAGAAGCAGGCAGAAAGCGGCACAGCCCTCGAGACACAGGGACCGAGAGAATCCGAGCCGCCAGTGGGCGGCGGCGACCACCAGCCGACCCGAGGAACCAGGAGGCGGGAGAAGCAGGCAGAAAGGTAGGACATGGCCGCAGACCAATCGGAAGCGACCGCTGACTCTGCCTTGCTTCCGATTGGTGCGCCTTTCCCATAGACTTTAGCTGGACTCTGCAACACTATTCTGGCGGGATTTTCTGTTATTTTATTTTATTGTTAATTCCACCTAAAAGAGCTGTTTTACCTTTGATTTGTGCTCGATTTAAGGGTTGTATTGCTGTATTGTCTGATAGTGATTCAGCCTTTTTGGAAATCTGTGTGGGCTAGGACGTTAGGCGCTAACCCCCCAATACCCTCCCAGTCTTTTGTTGTGCAGATTGCTGATTTTAGCTCCTTATTGCAGATTGCCTGCAATAAAGTACTTGTTCACTGCCTTCTCCTCTGTCCCCTACCTTGCAGCCGGCACAGCCCTCGAGACACAGGGACCGAAGGGCTCCGAGCCACCAGCGGGCGGCAGCGACCACCAGCTGACCGAGGGAACCAGGAGGCCAGGAGAAGCAGGCAGAAGGTGGGCAAACCGCAAACCAATCGAGGCGACGCTGACTCTGCCTTGCTTCCGATTGGTGCGCCTTTCCCATAGACTTTAGCTGGACTCTGCGACACTATTCTGACCGGGATTTTCTGTTATTTTATTTTATTGTTAATTCCACCTAAAAGAGCTGTTTTACCTTTGATTTGTGCCGATTTAAGGGTTGTATTGCTGTATTGTCTGATAGTGATTCAGCCTTTTGGAAATCTGTGTGGGCTAGACACTTGGCCTAACCCCCAATACCCTCCCAGTCTTTTGTTGTGCAGATTGCTGATTTTTAGCACCTTATTGCAGATTGCCTGCAATAAAGTACCTTGCTCACTGCCTTCTCTTCTGTCCCCTACCTTGCAGCCGCTGGCCCTCGAGACACAGGGACCGAAGGGGCTCGAGCCACCAGCGGGCCAGCGGCGACCACCAACCGACCGAGGAACCAGGAGGCCGGGAGAAGCAGGCAGAAAGAATCTGAACAAGCCGCAAAATTTTGCCCACCCCTCCCCCTCTTGGTTGATTCTTTTTATACACTTTCTCCTGCCATTTCTCTAACCCACACCCACAGCTATTTCCTTCCTCTAGTAACCCTTACCAAACCCCCACAATGCTACTCTGCTTCCTTTTGCTCCTGGAGCCTCTCTTCTTCCCCAATCCCATCTGATAATCATGATATACCCCTTGCCATGGTGAATAAGGTAGTGAATATGGTCTGCCACCCTGTCATCCACAGTGGACACCCATCTATTCCTTATTTATATCCAGCCATTTTGCACTGCAACCCTGGGGTATCCCACATAAAGTCTCTCTTACCTACAGCATCCTCAAGTACCTTACATTCATCCTGGCTTTATATTAACCCACTATGCCTGTCCATCAGATTATTATTTTGTGATAAACTTCATACCTATATAACAGGTCCCTCACCTATTATACAGTGGTTCCCCAAGAAGAGGAGGAAATGCTCTGACCACTCTCTTTCCCTTTCATTTGGTGCCCTCCTCAAACTAATCTTCTTCCTTCTGATCTGTATTGGTACTATTGAAATAAATCCTGGCCCCATTGAAAGTTTCTTATCCCCTGCTGATCTAACCTCTATAAATGGCCTAAGTTTCCTTCACTTCAATGCTTGCAGCCTTCTAAAAAGTTCTCCTTAATACAGGCCTGGGTTGCACATACTCTACCTGACTTCCTGGTTATCTCTGAAACTTGGCTCAGACCTACAACAAAAGACAGTGATATAAACCTTCCCAACTATCAGCTTTTCAGATCAGATCGCCCTTCCAGGGGTGGTGGGGTGGCCATCTACATTAAGGACACCATCTCTGCATCCTGCCTCATCAATACATCCGAACCAAAGGAATTTGAATGTTTGTCAATTAAAATATCTCTTCAAAACTTGTCTTCATTTAAATTGATTGGCTGCTATAGGCCCCTTCTGCAGGCCTCAAACTCCTATCCCACCTAGGTTCAATACTCAATCTAGGCCCTAGAAGATACCATCATCCTTGGTGATTTGAATTTAAACTGGCTATCTAATGCATCTGCACCACTAGTATCCTTCTGTGACACCTATGGATTCACACAATTAATTAAAGATCCAACCAGGATTAACCTAAAAATTCTATCAACAGCTCACTCCTGGATATTATGTTGGTAAACAAGCCTCACTTATATTCACATGCAGGAGTACTACCCAGCGATGTAAGTGATCATTGTCCTATAGTTGGCATAAGAACTACATTCAAACTATCCAATCCTGCAAAGTTTGTCCTCAAAAGGTCAAAAAGGAATTCAACATCTCAGGATATCTCCATGATTTGTGCAATACAACATATTGGCAAGACTTTTATCTTACATCCTCAGTTGAAACAGCTCTCCAGATATTAAAGGACATCATCACTAATGCTCTCAATATTCATGCACCTATCACCAGTATCAGAACTAAAGTAAGATCTTGTCCTTGGTTCACTGCTGATCTTAAATCAGCTTTGTTAGCCAGAGACAAACTCTGGAAAAAGGCAAGAAAAACAAAGGATACCAGAGACTGGCTTCAATTCAGAAAAGCAAGAAATTCATGTACAAAGCAAATAAGAATTGCCAAAGCTGCCTATTATAGAGCTGAATTAGATGCTTCCTACAATAACCCATCAGACTTTGGGGTACTATAAAAGGGAATTCTGGGCCAAAACTCTACCTGCCTTAACCTCCAAACTGCTACTGAATGACACAGAAATCACGGGCAAGCAAGAAATCTTGAATACCTTCAATGATCACTTCTCACAGTTGGCCTTGCATTTGATTCCTCACCTGCAAGTCTCTTGAGATCATCTTTAAACCTTCAATCCATTGTGGGACAAAAGGCTACTTCAACCTTCTCCTTCAATCCAATATCCTTGAAAGAAGTAGAAGACCTCCTATCTAATTTAGATACTTCTAAGAGTGCAGGTACAGACTTCCTGGATCCCTACTTTCTGAAAATAGCATCACACCTTATCTGCCCCCTCACTGATCTCTTCAATCTTTCCTAGCTACTGGATCCATTACCTCCACTTGGAAAACAGCTCAAGTAGTTCCACTACTTAAATCAGGTGATCCTATGGACCTTAACAATTACAGGCCCATTTCCATCCTACGGTACTATCCAAGATGCTTGAAAAATTAGTAAATTCACAATTAAGGGCCTATCTGGATAAAAACAATCTCCTAAATCCAGCACAATCGGATTTAGATCAAGGCATAGCACCATTTCTGCCCTAGCCAAAGTAATAATGATTGGCAGATTGCCTTGAATAAGAAGAATAGTACCTGTGCTATGTTCCTGGATTTGAGTAAAGCATTTGATACAGTGGATCATGAATCATTAATCACCTCCTTAGCTCTCTAGGCCTGGATTCTCTCTTACTCAGTTGGTTTAAGTGCTATCTAACTGATAGGTCACAATTGGTAAAAATGAAAATTACCTATCCACCTCTAAACCACTGCTAAGAGGTGTACTAAAGGCTCTATTCTTGGCCCCATCCTCTTGCCATTTATATTAATAATATTGATGCCAATCTCTCCCACTCTAGCATTCATCTATTTGCTGATGATACTGTATTATATGTCAGCAACCCCTCATTATCAAAAGCCTGTGAACTGTTGCAGTCAGAATTCTCCATCCTACAACACAATCTATTGGAAAAAACTACTTCTAAATGCCAAAAAACAAAAGCTATGTTCTTTGCCACAAAGAGTTGCTCTGCCATTACCCCATCACCCACCACCCCACAATTATTCACCTTACTTGAGAAGCTGGAATTTGTGGACAAATTCAAATATTTTGGAGTCTGGATTGATAATAAGCTTGACTACTCTGTCCATATTGAAGAGCTACTAAAAAGTTGAGACAAAGACTTGGCCTATTTTACAGAATAAAACACTACCTTACCAGAGACTCCAAACAAAGATTAATCCAGGCATCATTTCTATCCCTCATTGATTATGCTGACTTTCTATGGTCATTGCTCACCTCACTCTTAAATAAGCTGGACACCCTGTATCATAGATCCATCAGATTTATTACTGACCTTCCCTCCAGCACCCATCATTGCTCTCTTTACATGGCAGTTAATTGGACATCCCTACAACACAGAAGAAATAGGAATGCTGCAATCTGGATCTTCAAAGCTTTATCAGGCAAACTCCCTCCTATATCACAGACTGTTTTACCCGAATTACTTCTAGCCATACACCTTAAGGATCAGTAAACTCATTATGTTAAAGGTTCCTAATGCCTACACCCAGTTTGGGAGGGCTGCTATCAGCTACTCCCTAACAGTTGCTTGAACTCACTCTAAAAATCTATGAATCTAAATACCCTCTTACCCTTATCATCCTTCAAAGATTATTCTCCACCCTATTCCCAGAGTTCTGCAACTGTTTCCATAAGGCCTAATCTCCCATCCAACCTACATTCCCCTTCCCTATTCCATTCTGTTTAGTTCTCCTTCTATTATCCAGTCAGCTGCTATATTCTTATAAAAGCCATAAAGGCCCTATTATTTGTATACTATCCCTACTATATTACTTTTTACAGGTTAAGTGATTTTTACTGTGCCTTGTATATATGTAAATTTTTGTTTACTAGCATTTTATGTCATTGTACTATTGTTTATGTTATTTTCTTGTCCATGTAAAAAAAAAAATAAAAAATACTTGTACTCTGATTTGTATGACCACTCAGGCCCATCTTGTAAAATGAGCTACGTTCAATGATGTTCACTTGACTAAATAAAGATTTTGATTGATTTTTTGATTGATAGTGGGGTACCGAGGGTTCAGTATTTGGTCTAGTCCTTTTTAATGTCTTCGTAAGTGACATTGCAGAGGACTGAAGGAAAAGTATGCCTTTGCAGATGACACAAAGATCTGCAACAGGGTTGCTACACAAGGAGGCATGGAAAGGATGAGAAATGACTTGGCAAGGTTGGAGGAATGGTCAGAAGTATGGCAGCTAGGATTCAATGCAAAGAAGTGAAAATAATGCACCTGGGAAACAAGAACCCAGGGAAGTATACACAATGGGGGTAGTAACAACAACAAAAAGGAAAGGACCTGGGGGTAATCATATCAGAGGACCTTAAGGTTAGCAAGCAATGTGGAGAAGGCAGTAGGGAGGGCTGGGGATATACTGGGATGCATAGAGGCATCAGCAGCAGAAAACAGGAAGTTGTTATCCCTCTGTACAGACAGTTGGTGAGACCCCATCTGAGTACTGGGCCAGTTCTGGAGACCCCATCTCTGCAATGACATAGACAGGATAGAGGCAGTCCAGAGGAGGACAACTAAAATGGTGCAGGGTCTGCAAGAGAAGCCGAGGAGGAGAGACTAAAGGAGCTTAATATGTATACCCTTGAGGAAAGAAGGGAGAGGGAGACATGATAGAAACTTTAAGTACCTCAGTGGAATCAACAAAGTCCAAGAGGTAGCATCTTCAGAAAAGAGACGTGCAAGAACAAGGGGACACAATTTACGGATGGGGGCAGTTCAGAGGCAATGTGAGGAAGTATTGTTTCACAGAGAGGGTAGTGGATGCATGGAACAGCCTTCCTGAGGAGGTTGTGGGGTCTAAAACTGTGGGAGAATTCAAGAATGCATGGGACAGACATAAGGCAATTCTTTGGGGGTAGGAAGAAATAGGCTGTTGGTTAACTAGGAGCTGCAGCCCATCCTGTAGGTAGGGACATGGGCAGACTAGATGGGCCAGCGGTCCTTATCTGCTGTCAAAGTCTATGTTTCTATGTCTTTGGCAGGAGCAACTGAGTGCCCAGTTTTAGTGACTGTGAATGTGTTTCAGGATGCTTCCACGGCTACCTCCCTGCCAAACAGACAGAAGGCCTACTTTACTACTATTTTTTTTTATTTAGTATCATTAACACAGCGTCCTCTTTCATTCAGAGCAAGTGTCCAGCTTGATTGGGAGAAATCATGTCCCTCTGCGCCACTCAGAGGAGAGCTCTATACTTTGCACTCTTACCATTCTTGACGTGCGGTGCTGCAGTATAACTGAGTGGCTTTCTAATTGTTGAAGTTTTCTTGATCAGCCTGCTCACTCAAACATAGTGTGCACTGGTATAATGGAAAAGGGGAGAGGAGGAGGACTGAGACCAGAGATCGGAGACCTGAGACCAGACAAATGGGTGGCAGTGAAAAGAAAAGAATATTAAATTAGAGGTACAATGTGATCTGATAAAACTCTCAAACTTTTGCTATCAAGCAGGAAGAGTTAAACCTAGTTGGGGACCTTGGACACAGTGACTGAGATTTGACCATGTACTGTATGTACTGAAATGTGCCTATCTCTTGTGTGTGTGTCATGGTGGCAATGCTCTCCCGGTGCAGCTGTTGCAATCCCTCAGATGCTAGGTGTGGAGCTGCAGTGGGAGAGCCATGGCAGGCATTGATCTCTGCGTTAGCTGTGTTTTCATTGGCAAAAGTAGTACCAGTTGCCAGAATATGTCCTGATAAGGATATGGCAAATGATCGTGCCTCTTAACCAATCAACACCCAGGAAATTTTCTACCCACTTTATAATGTTCAGTTAATCACCCTCTGGGGCATGCAGCACTTGGCTATACCTTGTGCCAATGCCTCCCTTAAGGGTGATTAACATAACATTAATACATGACCCCGGGTCATGCCTTATTGCTTAGGTATTTCAGACGCAGCCTTCTAGGTAGCAGTCTCATATATCAGTCATTAAACCAAGTCAGTGTTTACAATTGAATTACACGACTGCAGGATGTGCTGTGAGCATAACGTGAGAGTAAAACGTGCCTTTGTTTTCCTACTGTAGGTGCATCATAGATAATAGGCTTGTCAGAAGCCACTGACATTTTGATTCTGGTTCTGGTCCAGAACATTTCAAATGTTTTGGGGTTATAATCTTCTTTAGAACACCAACTCTTTTCATATAGCACTAGTGAGAAAAAGCAGAGAGATATTGAGAGGAGATAAATAAACTTAAATAAGCATTTGTCAATGCCACGCTCGTCTTTGCAGGTATTTGCAGCGTGTTTGGCACGTATGGTGCTTTTACCCAATGCCCCGTGCGATTGCTGGTATTTGCGCAATAAATTTTCAGCATGACCTTTTGTTACCCCCATTGTGCACTACTTAGGTGAAACACGTTTTGGCCAGGAGTGAAAAATGACAGCTGTACTGCTCATAAGAAAGTGTGGTAAAATGGCAATGTTGAAAATCTGGAGTGGAAATATTGAAAATTCGCAAACCCACGAAAGGCATGTGGGAGCTGTGCAACGCACACCGTGAAACAGTCATTGTTAAGAATTTTTTCAGCAAATTTTCAACATTGGCATTTTAAAACCTCTGCTAATGAACAGTGTCACTGTGATTTTCTTACTGTGTCCCATACATTGATTTCGCATACCAACTGCGCCATTGTGCACTACATGGGTGGAAACATGTTTTGGGCAGGATGTGAAAAATGACAGCTGTACTGCTCATAAGAAGGTGTGGTAAAATGGCAATGTTGAAAATCTGGAGTGAAAATATTGAAATTGCGAACCACGAAAGGCAAGGTGAGAACTGCACAACGACGCTTGTAAAACAGTTATTTTAGAATTTGTTCAACAAATTTTCAACATAGCCATTTTAAGATCTCTGCTCATGAACAGTGACACTGTGATTTTTTAATGTGTCCCATGCACTGAGTTCGCGACAGCAACTGTGCCATTGTGCGCTACATGGGCGGAAACACATTTTGGGCAAGATGTGAAAATGACAGCTGCACTGCTCATAAGGAGGTGTGGTAAAATGGCAATGTTGAAAATCTGGAGTGAAAATATTGAAAATTTGCAACTCATTTAGCGGCATAGGAACTGCGCAATGAACACTAGAAACAGTCATTTTTAGGAATTTTGTTATTTCAACACAGCCATTTTAAGACCTCTGCTCATGAACAGTGTCACTGTGATTTTCTTAATGTGTCCCATACATTGATTTCACACACCGGCTGCGCCATTGTGCTCTACATGGGCGGAAACACGCTTTGGGCAGGATGTGAAAATGACAGCTGTACTGCTCATGAGGAGGTGTGGTAAAATGGCAATGTTGAAAATCTGAGTGAAAATATTGAAAATTATGAAACTCAGGTAGCGCATGAGGAACCGCGCAACGACACCGTGAAAACAGTCATTTTTAGGATTTTTCACCAAATTTTCAACACAGCCATTTTAAGACCTCTGCTAATGAACAGTGTCACCAAGATTTTCTTAATGCACCCATACATTGATTTCGCACACCAACTGCGCCATTGTGCGCTACATGGGCGGAAACACATTTTGGGCAGGATGAAAAATGACAGCTGTACTGCTCATAAGAAGGTGTGGTAAATGGCAATGTTGAAAATCTGGAGTAAAAATATTGAAAATTCGCGAAACTTACGAGCTCGTGAGGAACTGAGCAACGATGTTCGTGAAACAGTCATGGCAGATCGGTCCGAAGGGGTGATTTCGCAGCAGTGACTCATGAAATCACCCTTCGGCCTGAATAACGCCATGACAGTGACATCATTCATGAGAAGGGGTCCCAAAACCCATGTTGAAAATTTGGCAAAATTCCCAAAATGCCTGAGATATGCAATAAAGTTGAAAACCCCTATCTAGCCCATTATACAGCTTACCGCATTTCCTCAGTTCATGGTCAGCTTTGAAGAGCGAGACGTGTTCCAGGTCCACCTCAAGATTGCTGCGCCCGAGCTCGGAGGTAAGTATGGGGTGAGGGGGTGGGAGGCTGGGGTGCGCAGTGGGTGGGTGCGAGTTGTGGGAGGGGGACTGGGAGAAGCGCCATGGGACCGTTTTGGTTTATAGGTTTAAAAAAAGACTATTTGGGACGCTTGCCACGCTTGGGTGGCCCCAGCATGGCAGAAGGTGGCTGGGGGGGGCCTGGAGCCGACGGGATTGGGCACCTGCCGCAAACAACGGATGTTTGCCACGCTGGGGTGGGCCCAGCATGGCAGCAAAGATTTGGGGGCAGCGGATACGGGGTGGTATGACGAGTGTTTGTAGCGACAGCGGTGGTTTCTTTGAAGCTAAGACCACCGCTGTCATACATACAGCCCCGCACCCATTGGTGCAGGATCGCCACGCCTGCTCAATGGAGCAGCGGATTGAAAGGGAGAGGCACACCTCCAAAGTGTGCTATTCCCAAAACGCTCCTTGCGCATGCGCGTTTAACGAAAAGGACCTACCAGCTCCACACAGCAATAATGTTTTTCCCTGCACATACAGAAAAGAAAGAGAAACACTTTGTGCTAATCAAAATGCAAATGCCAAGGGTCACAACTGATGTCTCAGGTTTTGGCACAGTGGCATATTGTGATGTATGAGCCACCCATTCACAGATATACGGTATGTCTGACTAAAACATTTTAGAATGTACCCTGATAATTAATTTGTTTTCTGGCTAGCATCTCCTCTTTTGGAATGTCTGAGCAGAAAAAGCTTTTGTTTACTGTTTAGAACTGCTAACACTTAGAACTCATGAGTGTTCCAGTTCTAAATTAGAACTCAAACCCAAGGGTTCTAAAAGGGTTCTAATCTTTTCAGGATGTGTTCTGATAACCCTATAATATATAGGGGTACACAATGACCTTGCTCAAAATATGCACTTTACCTCAAAGCCACAAGTGAGTTATGAAAGTCTTATCCTCTCACAAGTAGAGATAAATTCTGTATTTTGAGTCAGGCCATTGTGCATTCAATTTCTACATCAGTTTAACAGTTATAACTTTTACATCACCATTTTGTTCTCAACTGTAACGCTCATCCTATTGTGACATAGGCTCAGATTTTTAAAGAACCCTTAGATAGACTCAGATTGCACCCGATCTAAGGGCTGTGTAAACTCAGGTGAGCCACAGACCCTGCACTCAATTTTATAACTGCAGGGTCCATGTGCCAAACTTTTGGTTTGTTGAAACCCCAACTGTGCCAAACAGGTGGCACAGCTGTGGACATTGCTGCAGGGATCCGGGCCTCCCTACCCCGCAACATTAGAGGGGCCGGATGTTGGGGATGAAGAACTACATCACCAGGAGGGGCATGGGCATAGGAGCATGGGGAAGGCAGTGGAGGTGTCATGGCACAGCTGGGCATCCATCCCAGTGCTGTGGCACCCAGCAAGTGGTGCCATTGCAGTGTGGTGCACTAACAGTAATGTTTATCCCTGTACTTTGTTTATTATGCACCATGATTGTATGTGTTATGTACCAAGATTGTATGTACTCTTCATTGCCTTGTATATTTATATATGTTCCTGATTTATGCTCTTGGGACCTCCTTGTGAATGAGCCTGCTCAATGGAGTTATTACTGCAATAATCTTTGACTTGACTTATGTAAATCAAGCCTACCCATACTGTAAGAGCTTCCTGGTGGTCTAGTGGCCCCCAATCCCCAATATTGGCGTACTCCCTGGTGGTGTAGTGGACCCCCACACTGAACCCTGATCTTCCACATAAAATGAGAATATTGACATGGTCTATAGCACCCCCAATCCCCAATCTAACCCAAACACATAATATATGTACCTGGTAGTCAACTGGACACCCCACCCTCCCACCCTATTAGGCATTACCCAACCACCTCTCTCTCTCTCTCTCTCTCTCCATCCCTGGCACAATCCTGTGACTGGCACAGCCTCTGAACACCACCATTTTTTGAAAAAATGAAAACAAGATGGCTGCCATATGAAAAATAATTATTTTTCACAAAACAGGATTAAACCCCACCCCATACAAAACAGAATCAGTTTTCATATGGTCAATTATTTTTATGTTGGCTTGCGCAGGCACAAGCCAACAGGTAGGAAAGTGCAGATTTGGGGCGCGGCCGCTGTTGGGAGAATGCAGGGCACGCATCAGTAGGTGCGTCCCTCATTCCCAATCAGCCTGCAAGCAGGCACCACACCATTCATACATAATGGGCGAGCACATCTAAGCAAGGTCCGCTGCAATCGAGCAAAGCTTGTCATGCAGCGGACCCTTCTGCTTGCTCGCCGCCATCCTAATTTTGTAATCGGCGCGGGTTATGGTCTGTCGACATCGGGGTGCCCAAACCCTGTCGGTAACCCCACCGCTGTTTTACTGTGCTGATGGGGAGCCACTCCCCGCCGGCATATCCCCCAATGTGGAATGCCGAGGGGTGCCTAACCCTCGGCTGGCGCCCTCCCCGCTGTCTTTTGTACGCCGATGGGGAGCCCACCGTCGGCATCACCTCTCCCCAATTGTTGAATGCCAAGGGGGTCTAATCCCCTCAACTCCACCCCCCACCGCTGTCTTTGTTTGCGATGGGGGTGCCCAATCCCGTTGGCATTATCCCCCCGTGTTGTGAGCCGGTGCCCAATCCCGTCGGCTACTGACACTCCAAAAAAACAGTTAGGTGGCATGCTGGGAGCCCACCCTAGTGTGCCAAATGCCCTGCAACACAAAAACTGTCCCGCGATGGTATTCTTTTTTTTCCCTGTAAAACTAAAACCGTCCCTCGTAGTCTCTATGCCCTCCCCACCCGCACCCACCCACTGCGCACTCCTGCCTCCCCACCCCCCACCCCATACTTACCTCTGGAGTCCGCACGACGATCTTCAGTGGACCGGGAACATGTCTGCACTCTTCAAAGCCGACTGCGAACTGAGGAAATGCCGGTAAGCTGTATAATGGAGTGAATAGGGTTTTCAACTTTGCTGCATATCTCAGGCATTTCTTGGAATTTTGGCACCAAATTTTCAACATGGGGTATTTTAGGCCCCTCCTCATGAATTATATCACTGTCATGGCATTATCTCGAAAGGTGATTTCACAGTCACTGCATGAAATCACCTTTCAGGGCCCATTAACAAAATGACAGTGGCAGTGTTCATGAGGTGGCCTCTTAAAAGCCTATGTTCCAAATTTGGTGGAAAAATCCAACAAATGCCTGTTTTACGAAAGGCATGCTGTACAGTTGCTACACAGGCCTTTAACTTCGCAAGTATCTACAATATTTTAATGCCGGATTTTCAGCATTGTCATTTTGTACACCTCCTTGTGAACAGTACAGCTGTCATTTTCCACATCCTGCCCAAAATGTGTTTCCGCTTCCGGGCGCATATAGCGCAGTCGCTGTGGAAATCAGTGTTTGGGCCAGATTATGAAATGACAGTGACACAATTCATGAGCAGAGAACCTAAAATGCCTATGTTGAAAATTTGGTGATGATACTCCATAAAATGACCGTGTTACGAGCATGCATTGGCAGATTGCATGCACACTGCATCGTCGTGCATTTGTGATATTTTCAGTCTGGATTTTCACCATTGCCATTTTTCCACACCTCTTGATGAACAGTACAGCCGTCATTTCACATATCCTGCCCAAAATGTGTTTTCACACTTCGGCACAGAATAGCGTTATCGCTGTGTGGAAATCACTTCTTGGGACACTTTGAGGAAATAACAGTGACACTGTACATGAGCAGAGGTGTTAAATGCCTATGTTGAAAATTTGGTGCCTAACGCCTATAAAATGGCAGTGTTGCAAGCGTGCATTACATATTTCCCACGCACCCTAGTAGCTTCAAATTTGGTATATTTACATGCCACATTTTCAACACTGGCATTTTTCTACACCTCCTTATGAACTGTACAGCTGTCATTTTTCACATCCTGCCCAACATGTTTTCCTGCACTGCACTACCAAACACTCAAAGGGACACCCTAATGCCTGTCACTCTCTGCAGGGTGGGGTGGGTTGGCATCAGTTCAGTACTTCACTGCCATTCCTATGATGCATCTGTCTAACTCGTACACTACCAATGCCAATGCCAGCAAGCCAACATTCGGCATTGACAAATGCTTGTTTTATATGCAACAGCTATCAAAGAGCATACTGAGCTTGCTCAGAACCGAAATTTCAAATCCGTATAACTCTAGAATGGATTAATATTTTTCACCAAACCAATGAAAGGCATCACTGTGAGCCAAGCCCTCTGTACACTGAAAATTGTCAGACTAAAATTTCAAACCTTCTAGGTGCTAGCTGATGACAAAAACACAGCAAAAAACACAATTTCTTTCACTCATTTTGCTATCTGGATATCAGAATCTGCATATCCGACCAGAACAAACTTGACACATCAAGAGACCTTGCCCTGAGACTATGCATGCAAAATTTTGTGCAAAGCAATTGAACAGGTTAAAAGCTATTAAAGTGCAAAGTTAGGGGTTTAACATTAAACAGCCTACTCAACCTAACTACAGTGGCGCTATTTCGCCACTATAATATATGCACGTGTGTGTGTGTGTGTGTGTGTGTGTGTGTGTGTGTGCGCGAGCGTGCGTGTGTGGTTTAGGAAGGATGCAGATCAAACACTGTAAACAAACACATTTTATGAGGTGTAACAGTAATATGGTGGACAGCCAGTTTGTCCTTTTATTATGAAAAGGAAAACAAATGTGCATAATCATCAAATTGAGTTTAAAACAAGGGACAATTTAAGGCCAGGGGTTGAAGTAGGGATTTTGGGATAGTGTGTCTTAATCCCAAAATTTGGCTAAGTATTTGTATTTGGGGGCTATTCATTATTCTGTGTTTCATTTTCCATGCTAAAAATTTTGCTAAGGTTTTCTCCCTCTCCCAGAGGGCCATTAATAGTCTCATGTCCCTCCCCAGCTCCAACTTTCCATACAATATATTATATCTTAACTAAGTCCATGCTGGCAGAGTGCCAGGACCTGTATATGTCTTTTCTTTTCAAGACATCCCCATCCATTGCCAGACACCCCATTCCCAAATGGCTATGTCTGTGAAGTAGATCTCCCAGTCCAGGCTAAGGGGTTGAATTATAAACAAAACATACTGCTGCTCAGAGCTTCCCTGTCTTACCCACAGTGACTTGGTTTCTGAGATCTGCTATCAGCAGACAGCCTAACAGCTTGCTGGAGGAGGGGTCTGTATGTCATTGAGTGAAGACTGACTTATTAATCCTCCTGGCTAACATTCTTCACTGACATGTAGATCACACACACACACACAATCTCACACACACACACACACACACACCGGCAGCTAAAGCTGTTTTCATTAACACAAGAGGTGGCTATGGGTTGCATGCTAGAGGTGTTTAAGATGCTTTAAGGTCATGGACGAGGAGATCACCTGCAGGTTAGTCACAGTGTTGTTGTAGAAAAGAACAAGCATTTGTCAATGCCGAATGTTTGCTTGCTGGCATTGGCATTGGTAGTGTAGTTACAGAGCTGCATAATAGGAATGGCAGTGAAGTATTGAACTGAAGCCAACCCCATCACCACCCTGCAGATAGTGACAGGCATTGGGGTGTGCCTTTGGGTCATCAGGCATAACGGCCACACCATTTCACCACACCCTACCGTG
This sequence comes from Neoceratodus forsteri, assembly GCA_016271365.2. Classification (NCBI taxonomy): domain Eukaryota; kingdom Metazoa; phylum Chordata; order Ceratodontiformes; family Ceratodontidae; genus Neoceratodus; species Neoceratodus forsteri. The sequence continues at coordinate 98,276,822 of JADMNL010000023.1, read as the reverse complement.
CAGACACCGACAAGTGTCACGGTGTGCCTTAGGTCTTTGGCCTTATCGCACCATTCCATCAGGAAATATTGTGAGATGGGTGTATAGGAGAATGGGGTGAACTTTGGGGCCGAAGAGTCCGAGGCACACCTCGATGCCTCTCAGTGGCTGCAGGGTGGGTGGGTGGAATGGTATGAGCATTGCAGGTGACAATCCCAAGTCACAGCCCCTGATGCCTGTCATTCTCTACAGGGTGGGGTATTATGGTCGGAAACCCTAATGCCTCAGGCATTCGTTGGTATTTTCACTCCAAATTTTCAACATGGGTTTTTGTGACCCCCACCTCATGAACAGTGGCAATATCAGTTTGTTAGCTGAAAGCTGCTTTTGCACAGCGACTACGGCATTTGTCACCACATGTGCAAAACACATTCTGAACAGGACGTGAAAAATGACAGCTGTACTGTTCATGGGGAGGTGTAAAAATGGCAATCTTGAAAATCTGCAGTGAAAATATTAAAAAACTGGTGAAGTCACGAGCATGCGTAGAAACTGTGCAAAGTGCACCCATAATGTAATTAGTTTGGGAATTGTTTACAGCAGATTGTCAACACAGGCATTTTGGGACCTCCGGTCATGAACAGTGTCACTGTGATTTTCTTTATCTGTCCCAACAATGATTTCCCACAGCAACCACGCATTTCTGTGCTGAAAGTGTGACAACACATTTTGGCCATGTTGCGAAAAATGACAGCTGTACTGTTCATAAGGAAGTGTGAAAAAATGCCACTGGTGAAAATCTGGACTGAAAATATTACAGATTCATGAACTTACGAGGTGCATGGAAACTGCATAATGCTCGCTCGTAACACAGTCATTTTAGGAATTTTTTCACCAAATTTTCAAAATAGCCATTTTAAGACCTCTGCTCATGAACAGTGTCACTGTGATTTTCTTAATGTGTCCCATACATTGATTTGCACACTGGCTGCGCCATTGCGCTACATGGCAGAAACATGTTTTGGGTGAGATGTGAAAATGACAGCTGTACTGCTTATAAGGAGGTGTGGTAAAATGGCAATGTTGAAATCTGGGTGAAAATATTGAAAATTTGCGAACTTATGGTGATCGTGAGATCCAATGCAACAAGCAGCTCGTAAAACAGTCATTTTGGGAATTTTTCACCAAATCTTTAACATAGCCATTTAACACTTCTGCTCATGAACAGTGTGACTGTGATTTTCTTAATGAGTCCCATACATTAAGTTTGCACACCGACTGTGCCATTGTGCGCTACATCGCGAAACACATTTTGGGTGAGAAGTGAGAAATGACAGCTGTACTGCTCATAAGGAGGTGTGATAAAATGGCAATGTTAAAAATCTGGAGTGAAAATATTGAAAATTCATGAACTTACGAGCATGCGTAGGAACAGCGCCAACGCATATGCTAAGTAAAATAGTCATTTTAGAATTGTTTCCCCAAATTTTAACATAGGGCTTTTGAAAGCCCACCTTATGAACACTGGCACTGTCATTTCATTAATCGGTCCTGAAAGGTGATTTCACGCCCGTGACTGCAAAATCCCCTTCGGGCCCAATTAACGTCATGACAGTGACAGAATTTATGAGGAAGGGTCCCAAAACCCATGTTGAAAATTTGGTGCCAAAATTCCAAAAATGCCTGAGCTATGCAGCAAAGTTGAAAACCCTATTCATTACATTATACAGCATACCGCATTTCCTCAGTTCATGGGTCAGCTTTGAAGAGTGCAGATGTGTTCCTGGTCCATCAAGATCGGCCGCCTGAGCTCCGGAGGTAAGTATGGGGTGAGGTGGGGTGGGGGAGGTAGGGTCCGCAGAGGGTGGGCGCGGGTGTGGGGTAGGGAGACTGCGAGGGACTGTTTTTGTGTTTTCAGATTTTTTTTTAATTACCGACGCCGGATGTTGCCATGCTGGGGTGGCTTCCAGCATGGCAATTACATGATGCAGGATGTTTGCCATGTTGGGGTGGGCTCCCAGCGTGGCAGCTGGAAAGCTTTGGGGGCAGTGGAGCCGACGGGATTGGGCACACCCGTCATTATCTCCGACTGTTGCCACACTGGGGTGGGCCTCAGTGGCACCCGGTAACTTCTTGGGATCAGGAGCCAACTGGGGATTTGGCACCCAGTCGGCCAACACATTGTTGCCATGCTGGGGTATGCTCCCAGCGTGGCACCTGGAAGGTTGTTGGGGAGGAGGGGAGAGCACTTCAGTGAGCACTTCCCTTATCTGATCGTGCTCACTGAGCGCCTCTCCCTTTCAGCTGTAAGCCACTGTATTCTGGAGTGCTGTCATAGACAGCTGCAGCATGCATTGGGCAACTGTGGCCACACCTGCAAACACACGGAGGGAACTGGAAGAGGGTGCCACACCTCCAGAAACCCAGATGATGGCATCATGTTTTTGCACATGCGCAGCAAGCAAACATAAAAATGGGGACACAGATGGGGCAAATGGTGACAAGTATACATTTAGGTATAAGGACGTAGTACTTCATGCAGAGGTTAGAAACATGGAAAATGATGGTTCAAGGGGATCTGTGGTTCATCGAGTCTGCCCAAGCATTGTTTCCGGGACCTATAGTTACACCGGGTCCTGCCCTTCGAGATGGCCAGCCTAGCCTTCTCCAGTGCTGTGTGATTGTGCCCAAGCCTTATCCCACATGTGCTTGAAACTCGACACTAACTTTGCAGCCACCACTTTGGGTGGCAGTCTATTCCACAGTTGAACCACCCTCTCTGAGAAGTAATACTTTCTTATGTCACTCCTGAAATTCCCTCCTTTTAATTTCCACTCATACCCTTATGTTCTAGAACTGGTGTTTCTTGTAAAAAGCACAGTGTACATCACTTTGTTAATGCATTTAAGGAATAATAAGAATATTAATAAGAACATTGGGAAGCCAGCTCCGCCAGTGCAGCAGTAGCACTACTGCTTGTGGCATCAAAATCCCAGGTTGGGAGTGACCTTGGGAGTTGGAGGGTCAGCTGCAGGAGGAGGCTCAAGCTTCCCAAGGACAGCTCTCCTCCTTTGGAGGCGGGGATCAGTGGCTGATGTTATCCTGGCCTCTACCAGTGGTTGGGGGTTGGCACTCCAACACTGCACAATGAGGGTGGGGGGGGAGACACCCAGCTGCTGCCCACAGGAGCAACTCGGGAGTCAGAGGGTAAGCTGGGGAGGAGGGGATCGAGCATCCAGGACTGCTTTCCTCCTCTAGGGAGGGGTGGGACCAGTGACCAGTGTTAGCCTGGCCCCTAGCGGTGGTTTGGGGTTGGCACACCAACACTATAATTAGGGGATGTCCCTTCCTCTGCACCTGGGGAGAAACAGGGAAAACAATGCGGGAGCATAAAGAGAAAATTAAAAGAACATTGGGAAGAGTGTAATGTGAGCTAGTTGTGGACAGGGAGGGTTCAAGCTAAACTATCTATATCCTAAAGCACTTTACAATTCAGGAGAATAAGGGGGAGAATGTTTATACAATGGTTCATACTAAGATCAAGGATGATAGCAGGCTACTAGGCTGCTCAACATCATCCGTCACTATCTCAGTAATGAAATGTTGTTATTTTATATATTTCCGTCCGCATGTCCAGTCCTCGCTTGAAAGACTCTCTTGTTTAACCTCTATGAGGTCAGGTTCCACACACTTATCACACGCTGTGCATAGTAATATTTCCTATTCTTCACATGTAAATGCTTAGATTTAATCTTAAAATCATGACCCCTGATATGAATAGTGTATTCAATAAATCCAATCCCTTGTATACAGATAGTTTATTATTCTTGTGAATGCTATTCAAGAGAAGCAAATGGCCTCTGTTTTTATATTGTAGGCTGTGGAGATTAAGGTTTTCTAGGTAATGTTCATAAGGAAGGTGTCTATGGGTCTGGCCCAATTTAGTGGCCCTCCTCTGCACATGCTCCACTCTAACAATGTCCCCCAAAATAATGTCTCCAAAACTGCAAGCAGTAATCTAGGTGAGGTCTCACCAGGGTTCTGTACAATGGCGAGACCACCCACTCTGATCTGCTAATGAAGTGTTTTCAGCATGCAGGGTAATTCAGGGCGCCAGATAGATTAAAATAGATTATAGAGAGTGCATGGGAGGACAAGGGTCTTGCTCATGGTCAAATGGTAAATGGTGGTTCTGGGATTCAAACTTGGGTCTCCAGGTGCAGCTCTGCACCTAATCACTAGGCCGAATTGCCAAGGCAGGTACAGTATAAGCTTCAAGCTTTCAAGTCAGGCCATTGCATATCACATATTTATCTAGCTAAAAGGGATATGTGTCTGGCTACTGCAGCACATGATGGCATTTGTTTTGACTAATGCTGCTGCTTTAGCTTTGGAAAGGTGGCCATTCATTAGTTTTAATTAGCATAGCCTGAACTCTGTTCACAGTACTGAAACCCAAACCTGCCTGAGAGATGCTCTCATACCATAACAGATGCATCTTGCTTGGTGTACCTATTATTTGTTTGTCACCAAAACATCTCTTCATATTAGGGCCAATACACAACTGCACTGGACAGGTGCATGGGGCATGGCATTCACCATTGTCAGCCACCTTGTTTTGCCTGTCTATGGACCCATTCCCAGCATAACAGTGACTGGGGTGGATCAGCAGACACATGCAGGTATCCAACTGTATGCCCGTCATGGTCCTAAAGTGGATCCCTGCTCCACACTGAGTAGGGGATTGTGGACATTATGCATCTCTGGATTAGAAATATAAGGGAAAGTGCCCCAATGGCAGCTCCTCAAGTCATCATTGCCTGCCCAGAAGGCTCAGGCAACATGACAAAGAGAAATGTCTGTCCCGCCACAACTGGTGGGCATGGTTCATGGAAGGCAGGCAGTGGCTGCAGCAGGGTTCCTACTCACATAGGCTGTACACCCCAGTACTCCACAGCTTAGTGAACTGCATGGAGTGCTGGCATGCCCCGGACAGAGGTGGTGGTTACTGAGGTTCTAGCTGGTTCTAACTTCTAACTGGTTCTAACTGCCAGAGCTAAACTACCCTTAATAAAAGTTATTTGGATGGAATTTCTGTGTGGAGCATCTTCTTACAAATAGGGAGATTGCAGAAGGACTTTATTTATTGTGGACAGCATTGCACAGGTAATGAGCGGTACACATGGAGTGCGCAACCCCTTAGCCGCTTGATTCTAATTGAGTTTTCACCCATGGTTGCACACACCCTTAACCCTGCTGGCTCGCAGAATTTTGTTGGACTGTGTATCCTTTCCCACCACGCTGAGTTCTGATAACCCATGCTCGCTCTCAACATGGGCTGCCAGTGTGGCAGGAGGTCATGCTCAACAACGTAGTCCCCACACCACTGGGACGGCCTGGGAGCTGAGACTTTTAAAAGCTTCAAAATCCTGTAACTTCATTTAGGAGTGAAGGAAAACAAAATGAAAAATGGATGTATTTCTGTTTTTGCCAGAAAAGTATTAGTGCTGAAAAACAAAACTACGTAGTGGCTAACAAATACTGCTGCTTTAATATAAAAGAAAAACATGAAAGAAAACAGCGAGACACCACCCTCCTTTTCCATGAGTGAATGAGCTTGAATACATGGTTGCTACATGATGTGTGGCAGAAAGTCAGCACAAATTGCCATGCTTCAGCAAGCCAATTACAGATATAAAGCCTTCCTATTCTAGAGTTCTCCAAACCTTAATTAAATACCATGAAATAACAAACATTCAGAACAAAGAGGAGCCACTTGGGATTGGGTGTTGTTGTTTCCTTCTTGACATCTGGCTTCACTCTGAAGACCAGCCAGATACCTGTCTGTGGGAAGATGTAAATTAAAACTGATTTCCTGAACTACTAAAGCAAAAGAGTTACTGCTTTAAGAGTATTTTTTAAACAAACATTATACAGTGAATAATGTATTGGAAGGGGTTATTATGAGATTTGTTCACACACACACAGGTGTGTGATGTCCATAAACCTTGACAGCCAAAATTTCACATTACGCAAGTGATACTACACATGTGTATTATCACTCTGTTGACCAGTATTATTTATAAAACTGTATCTTTAGCTTTCTGATTGGCTTGGATCCACATGAATACTACACGATATCCACTTGGATTATTTGCTTCTTGCTGTGTGTGATGGGGGGCACAGGTACTTTCTTTATTTACAACTTTAAAAATAGCCAAAACACCATGTTGCATTTCAAAGTAACAGTAAAGCAACTCGAGGGGGTTACCTGACAGCATTCCACCATGTCACAGAAGTATGAACCTAGGAAGGAGATGGGCAATGTACACCTTGAGTTCAGAGCTCAGAGGTTTGGATTTAGACCCTTCCCCTTTGAAGTTCAGAATCTGAGGTTGAACATGAGGTCCACTTTTCATCAAGACAATTCTCTCCTCGACCATTATTTATTATTTCGAAGTTGCCCTCCCTAGAAGGCCCGTGGCTTTCCCGTCAATAGAATGTAATGGTGATGTTATCGCTAAGTATGTGCTTTGAATGCTGTTTGTTATTGTTACTTATATTGCTGTAATTCTGTTACTCAGGAAAATAAAGGCCCCTCAGCCAGACATCAGTTTTGATCAAGGTCCTGGAATCCATTATCAATGACAGAATTATGGATCACCTGATTGAGGCCAAAGTTTCCACCCCTCAGCATGACTTAACGATGTGCAGATCGTGAAAACTAACTTGGTCACATTATTCTGAGGGATGACTAGGAGGTGGGCAGGGGCAGGACCATAGATATAGTCCATCTGGACAGCAGCAAGTCCTCTGACACTTTGGTGCATGATAATCTTTCACTCAAAGTACACCAGTACAGCACACATGATGTATACACAACTAGACTGATAACCGCTTAGGGGCAGGAAACAAGGGTTGTGGTTAATGGGCATTTTATTTAGAACTTTTAGCCAGGAAAGGCACACTGAGATAAAGCTTGTTTCAGGTGCTACCAGAGAGAACAAGGAGGATAAGTGACTTGCTCAGGGCCACAGTATGCAAGTGGAAGCTGTGGGATTCAAACCCAAGTCTGCTGGGTCATCAGGTTCAAATCTCAGTGCCCTAACCTCCAAGCTATACTGTCTTCCCTTCCCAGTCATTCTCCTGGCAACTGACTGTGATGTCATAAGATATAGAATGGCAACCACACGCAACAAGACTGTGTTTCCATCAAAGGATTTTGATGACATCCTAGACTTTGAGAGTGAAGCCTTGTTCTGCAAGTGTTTGCACATCACTTATTTATTGTCGATATGGTTTCAAAATAATTAAAAAAAAAAAAGAGTATTGCTGCTCTCTCCCACAGGAAAAACTTTCCATTTTTATTAATTAAAAATTTAAATAAATAAACCCTCCCTGCACCCAGCTGTTGAAGTCCACCTGACCCCAGTAACAGTACATTTTGTTTTAAAACTAATTTGGAATCACATTGCTTTGTAATGAGATCCAGCACCGAGGCAGAAGTGAGAACAATGATCCTCGGCACAAGCACTTTAGCGTGAACCTGCAAGCGCATCACAGACTCTGATGTGGTAGCAATGTATCAGTGGGCAAGCCAGATTTCAAATAATTAGGGCCAGTGATTTCCAGATATTAAGGAACTAGTGGAGTCACAAACAGGCAGACAGGAAAATAATGCAAATTTAAGCAGTAATCAGTTGTAACTTTTCATTTCTGTAGTATTTTCTTTTCCTTTGCTCATCAGAAAGTCTATGTGATTATATTGTGCTGGATGTGTGAACAGCTCTTAGCCTGGCAGCTGATATATCAACTCTACTGCCACACATTACTTCATCAGCATTATGATCTCATTGACCGTGACATCACTACTGAATGACCTGGCAGTCCCTCACTTGCCTTTCCTAAGTAGCAGTGATGTTGCAGTCAGTGAGGTCACAATGCTGATGATGAAGTGTGGGGCAGTAGAGCAAGATATGTCAGATGCCAGGCTAAGAGCTCTTCCACACATCACACCTACTAACATCAGGTAAACAACTTCTAATTAAACAAAGGAAAAGAAAAAGTACCTCAGATATAAAAGGTAATAAATGGTTGCTTTTAAAATCTAATATTAGTTTTAGGCAGTACACTAGCTTTAAATTTTGCAGATTTCGTGATAAAACAATGTCATGTCTGAGAATTTCTGATATAATAGTGACCATAGGTTTCTTACCAACATTCAATATACTCCAGCAGGTTTACTATAATTAGTGCCAGAAGGTACAACAATTCAGTGGCCAGATTACCACAGTCCAGTTAAAAACAGTTACAGTACTATGGTCATTACAAATATTTGCCTCTATGCATTAAGGGCAGATTGCCAATGGCCTGCGGATCTGAGGCATGTAGGCAACCCTCAAATGGAATGCCATGAAAAAGGTGTCAAATGACCCCAGACAACATTCACGGAAAGGGACATGTGCCACTTGCACACTTGATCCCCTGTGGATCACACAGCTACATGCACTATTCTGGGGTATGTTTCACTCCACACCATTCATGAAGGTGTGCAGTACTAGGCAGGAGGGGCACAGGATAGGGCAGCAGGGACCCTGCCATATCTTTTTGCGTGCTCCCATGACACCCGTCAGTTGCAGAGGACAGGAATCCCCACCCTGATGCCCCAAGCCCACTGAGTTGACAGGGAGGATTGAGGCATCCATTCGGCACTCACCCATTCTTTAGCAAAAGACAGACCCACACCTACCCAGAATTCCCTGCTCATATGGAGTCAAGATCCACTTGAACCAGGATGGGCATCTAATCAGATGCCCACTTGTGTCCCTCAATCTGCCTCCACCATGCAGAAGTGTACCGGGGTGGGACCATGGACTGGCACCATGGAGGCACACAAGTGAGCATAACATACCCTGTACCTGTCCACAGGTGTGGAGCTACACAGGCCAGGTACACGTGACTCGTGCACGCAGACCACAATAATGCATCGCCTTATAGAGATGTGTGGGTGTGAATGTTAAGCTTTCAGTGAGTGACACTGACAAATGTAGCTAATGAAAAATAGATCTCCCTGTTTCTCAGATGTATTTCACCAGTTCTAAACCTTCATTTTTAAAGTCGATTCCTTTCTAAAAGTTATCCTTTACTGACTAAATCAATGGTTATACTGATACAGGAAGCCCGACTACCAGAAAACTGTCTGAACAGAAACATTGCAACCAGAACAAAAGTGCAAAATGATTCTCCTTCACTTAAAATAAAAGACCTCTGACCATTTCAATATGTACCGAGTTTTATCTGGACTTGGAGAACTTTGACATGTACTGTATTTATTAGTCTAATAACTTCTCTGAAAATTTGAAATGCACTAGTGCATAAAACTTTAAGACTGGCCAACAAATTAACCCTTTTTCAGATAGAAGGTGATATGATTTTATGTATCAATAAAAAGACAAAATAGCTTAAAAGCAGAATTTCATATTAATGTAATTCAAAATTGTAATTTCAGATATACTATGTAATTATTAGCAATTTTGGACAAAAACCCTGGAAATGCTGGCATTGTCTGGAAATCACTGGCCCTAATAATAATTATATTGCAACTGCAAAAGGGACTTAGTGTCCATCTTGTCTGCCCCTTCTACAGCACGGCAGTGACTATACCTGTGATGCTTGGACAGCTGGTTCTGATTACTCTATAAGTTTTGTAATATAAAATGTGTTATTGAGTGTCTCTCATGAGACATGCTAAGACAGCCCGTGGGATGAAACCCCACCCCCGTTTCAACTACAAGCTGTTAACCTAAAAGCCAGGAGATAATTACAGGCTAGAAGAGGCCCAAATTAAGGATCTCCTGCTTATCTGGTTACCTGATGAACTGTTTATGGAGAAGTGTGGGTGGTGCAGAGATGCTCAACACCATATCACCCCACAAGTAAATGGGCTTGTGGAAAGATTCAATGGTACCCTGAAGTCAATGCTCTGGGCATTTGCTGAACAGCATGGGTGGGACTGGGAGAAATACCTTCCCACCTGTTGTTTGCATACAGAGAGGTGCCCCAAGAGTCAACAGGATTTTCCCCTTCAAACTTTTATATGGACGCTTGCACGTGGGCCTCTAGACTTGATCCGGGAGGACTGGGAAGGTAAGCATGCCACCCAGGGAACTCCCATAGTGGATTACATCCTTAAGTTTAGGAAAGGCTGAAGGAGCTTATGGGGACAGCCCAGAGCAACCTGGCAGCTGCCCAACAGAAACAAAAAGTGTGGTACAACCACAGAGCCAGAGCTCGCTTCGTACATGGTGGGTCAGGAAGTCATGGTCCTTATTCCGGTCTGGAAAGACAAGCTGCAGGCTGAGTGGACAGGACCGTATAAAGTAGTTAGGAAGGTAAATGACGGAACTATATTGTAGAGATACCTGACAGAAGACAGACAGAAAGGATGTACCATGTCAACATGATGAAGCCGTGATGCTAATAGAACTGACATGGTGTTTGCAGTGTGTAGTCCTGGGGAGGGGACGGATGAAGGAGACTCCTTCTAGAATTGCTGGAAGAAAGTAAGTTGGAATCCTCTGTGAGGCAGTTAAATTGTCTCCCAACTGACCTCTGACAAGATCCAGGAAGTAACAGAGGTTTTAGCAGACTTTGCCCCATTGTTTAGCACCATGCCTGGACTAACCCCTCAGCGATGCATGATGTGGAGACAGAGACACAGATGTCCATATGGCGGACAGCATATCGGGTGTTAGAGGTTATCCAAAAGGACATTAGGAGGGAAGTGGAGGAAATGCAAGATTATGGGTAATCCAGAGATCCCACAGCCCCTGGGCCTCACCAGTAGTCCTTGTGCCCAAGCCAGATGGCTCTACTCATTTCTGTGTGGACTATTGTGGACTGAATGCAGTCACAAAGTCAGACGCCCACCCGATGCCCTGGATGGACAAACTCCTGTACAAGTTGAGGGCAACTCACTCTTACAACTACTGACCTGACCAAGGGTATTGGCAGGTACAGTTGATGGACAGAGCTAGGGAGAGGTCATCCTTCATCACTCTGATAGGCTTATTTGAATTTAAAGTAATGCCTTTGAATGAAGAACACCCGCCACTTTCCAAAGGTTGGTGAACCAGGTGTTAAATGGTGCTGAGGAGTATGCCACTGCGTACCTGGATGACACTGCCATCTTTAGTGCCAGCTGGGAGGAACACCTGTCCCACCTTAGGGAAGTGCTGGGCAGGATACAGAGGGCTGGGCTCACTGTCAAAGCTGAGAAATGCCAGGTGGCCATGGGAGAAGTAGCATACTGGCATGTGGTAGGCTGGGGACAGCTCTATCCCAACCAAATAAAATAGAGGTGATCCAGGCATGGCCTAGACCAGAAACACAGAAGCAGATCAGGAGTTTCTGGGACAGCAGGGTACTATAGAAAATCTGTACCCAATTACATTGCCCTGGTTGCTCCCCTATCTGACCTGGTAAAGAAAATTGCCTGGAGGCCAGACTGTGAAGAAGCATTTTACCAGATTGAAGGAAGCACTGTGCAGTGCTCCTGTTTTGACAAGTCCTGACTATAGCAGACCCTTTATAGTTCAGACTGACGCCTCAGACATGGGTATTGGGCAGTACTGAGTCAGACATCCAACCAAGGGAAAGATCACCAGTAGCGTACTCTGAGTAAAAAGTTACTTCCCGGCAGGCATACTTTTGCCATGGAAAAGGAGTGTCTTGCCATAGTGTGGGCACTAAAGAAGTTGGAGCTATACTTGTATGGGCAGCATTTTGTGGTACAACTGACCACAACCCCTGGTTTGGCTGATGCAAATGGGGAAGAATAATGGTAGATTGTTAAGATGGAGTCTTGCTTTGCAAGGGTATGATATGATAATCTTACATAGGGCTGGAGCGAAAAATCAGAACTCAGATGGGTTGTCTCATGTCTATGAGGAGAGAAATGATTTGAAAAGCTTATCCCATGCAGGGATAGAGCCCCAAATTAAGTCTAGGTAGGTGGGATTGTGAAGCTTGGACAGCTGGTTCTGATTACTCTATGATTTTTGTAATATAAAAATGTGTTATAAGTGCCTCTCATGAGACATGCTGAGACAGCCTGTGGGTTGACCCCCGGTTTCAACTACAAGCTGTTAACCTAAATGCCAGGAGATAATTACAGGCTAGAAGACACACAAGTTAAGGATCTCCTCTTTATCTGGCTTAATTGAGCTGCTAGCTGCTAAGATGAAAATCATAAACTTTTATGATATTTAGAGGAAGAATACAGGCTATGTCACTTAGGTGCTAAGTCATAAATGTTCCTTTGATGTCTGCGAAGCAGGAAACAGCTCATGGATGAAAATTTACCTTCTGAATGATAAGACATCCTGTTTTGTATCATTTTATATTCTGACAGGGAGGAGCTAGGTGACTTCATGCAAAGAGGTTGGCAAAGTCAGTTTTAAACAGTATTCTGTTTTCCACTTAGTGATATATACATGTTTGACCTCTGAAAAAGCAACATCAGGCACTGTTAGAAGGTATACATTAGAAAGACAAGTCTAAGTGTACTGTGGTAGGAGATTTTGTTTGTATTTCTAACCTTGTTTTTTAAGTGATTGTATGGTTTTGTGATATATTGTTCTGTATTTACATCTTACATTTTTATCTATTTTAAAGTAAACCTATATTTTAAACAGACTGCTTGGTGTGCCTTTGAAATTTTTTCTTTGATAAGTGAAGCATATATGCTTAAAGTTGATACTGTGCATAAACTTACAGGTAATACCAAACTGGGAAGAAGGAAAGAGTTTATTTGAGGTCTTCATAGAGTGCTTAGGGTTCATTTTGTACACCTGGTTAGGTGCCCTGTAGGTGAAAGATATCTGGCATTTCCCTGAAGAGCAGAATTATCTGAGCCTGTACATTGAGTACGCTTAGCAAGAGGTTCTCAGTTTGAATCCTCCAGAACTTGAGACCAAATGTTGATTCGAACCCACAAAACAGACAGGAGAGTTACACTGTTCTGTTCCTGTTCACAAGACTGCACTCAGAGGTTGGCACTGTGGGAGCAGAAGGCCTGACCTGCTGAGTGGGTTTGTGACAATACCAGTTTTGGTTATGGACACACATCTAGGCTTAACAACCAGAATGATACCCTACTCACTGCTGTGTGATCTTCAATGCTATTCTCCCTCAGGGATTTGTCTAGTCCTGTGTCACTCATACTCATGCTGTGTAACCCTCAGTGTCATTCTCCCTCAGGAATCTGTCTAGTCCTGTGTTACCCCTACTCATGCTGTGTTACCTCAGTGCATTCTCCCTCAGGACTCTATCTAGTCCTCTGTTACCCTACTCATGCTGTGTGACCTTCAGTGCTATTCTCCTCAGGAATCTGTCTAGTCCTGTGTTATCCCTACTCATGCTGTGTAACACTCAGTGTCATTCTCCTCAGGAATCTGTCTAGTCCTGTGTTACCCCTACTCATGCTGTGTAACTCAGAATGCCATTCTACCTCAGGAATCTGTCTAGTCCTGTGTCACCCTACTCATACTGTGTAACTCTCAATGCCATTCCACCTCAGGAATCTGTCTAGTCCTGTGTTACCCCTACTCATGCTGTATAACCCCACTTAAAATGTTCTGTGATTCCCTTGGGTTGTCACAGCTAGTAAACAAATCTACTCATCCTAATAAGGTCAACCCTAATAACAGTACTCTGTTGGATATCATTTTAGTTAACAAACCCATTTATTCTCCCATGCTGGCATCTTATTCTCTGATATTAGCAACCATTGCTTCATCGCGTGTAAGATCCACTTAAATCCACAACTGCACCAAAATTCTCCTTTAAAAGGTGCATATGCAGCTTTGATCTCCATGGGTACATATCAGAGCTAAGAGACTCCATGTGATGGCAGGACTTCTATCTAGCCAAGTCGCTGACTACGGCTTATGATATTTTTCAGAAATTGTGCTAAGGGCTTCAACAAGTATGCTCCCCATAGTAAAAGTTTGTGCCAGAAATAAATCCTGTCGACGGTTTATGGAAGAATTGAAAGATGCTTTGCAGAGTAGGGATGTACTCTGGAGAACTGCTAGGAAAACTAATTTAATAAATGACTGGAATTCTTCCGGACGGCGAGGAACCTCTGCACCAAAATGGTCGGAGAAGCCAAAGCTAATTTCTACCACTCTCAGCTAGAGAGCTCTCAAGAAATGCCTCCAAATTCTGGAGGACGATCAAAGACATTGAAGGTCACACCTCTGTTAATTCCTACCTACTAAATTATTGATCGACAATACTCTCATCTCCGACATACCGCCTATCCTCAACACTCTCAATAATCATTTTGCCACTGCAGGTCTAGCCTTGACTCCACTCCCGCAAATATCCTCTGTCAACAACTTGGATTTGATACAGAGGAAAACCCCATTCCCAGTCTGTCCTTCTCTCTGCAGCCTACCTCCCTGAAAGAAGTCGAAGATCTTCTCCTTCAGTTGGACACTAGGAAAAGTGCTGGGGCCGACCTCATTGACCTGTACTCTTAAAGGTCAGCTACCATGTCCTCGCAGTCCCAATTACTCATCTCTTCAACTTATCATTGTCCCGGGTGACCTACTGCACATTTGGAAAATGCACTTGTGGTCCCTTTGTTTAAGTTAGGAGATCCTAGTGACCTCAGTAACTACAGGCCAAGCTCCTACTTCCAATCCTGTCAAAGATGCTGGAGAAAATAGTGAACTCCCAGCTTCAGAAGAACCTGGAATCAGAAAATTGCTCAACTCATACAGTCCAGTTTTAGAGCACAGCACAGTACAATCTGTGCTCTAGCCAAGGTGACAAATGACTGGCAGTTTGAATTAGACAAAAAAAACGTTGCACAGTTTTCTTTGACCTAAGCAAGGCTTTCGATACCATTGATCACAGACTGCTTCTGTCGTCCCTCTGGAACCTTGGTTTGGATTCTCTATCCCGAAATGGTTCTCTAACTACCTCGGGGTGACTTCAACAAGTAAAGGCAGAAGGGGAA
The DNA here is from genome assembly GCA_016271365.2 of Neoceratodus forsteri. Classification (NCBI taxonomy): domain Eukaryota; kingdom Metazoa; phylum Chordata; order Ceratodontiformes; family Ceratodontidae; genus Neoceratodus; species Neoceratodus forsteri. The sequence goes on along the minus strand of JADMNL010000023.1, from coordinate 98,261,815 downwards.
GTTTCTCCATCAAAACCCCTATTGAGGGGTGTACCGCACGGTTCCATCCTTGGTCCCTTGCTCTTCACCATTTATATTAACAACGAGATGCCCCCATCAAAGAAGCACAAATACACCTACTGGCTGCTGATACGGCACTTATGCTAGTAGCCCCACACCTGATGTGGCCTGTAAAGCCCTTCAAAATTAATTTTAACTGCTGCAACATCAGCTTATAAACTGGAAACTGCTCTTAAATGCAAAAAACAAAGCAACTTTCCTCTCGCCTGCAGAATGCAATAAATCCTGCAATTGCTGGGACACTCCTGGAGATCACTACCATTCTAGGTGAGTGGTTGGAATATATACCAAAGTTCAAGTACCTGGGGGTCTGGTTAGACCATAGACTTACTTTTCACAGATCACTTAGAAGAACTGGCAAAGAAACTTAGACAAAGACTCGGTCTGTTATTTAGGATTAATAATCTCTCACAAGAGACGCTTAAACTGAAACTGGTTCAAACTACCCTATTGATTACGCGATTTTCTATATAGTCAGGGACTTGCAGGTACCCTAGCAAACTCGACACGCTTTAACACAGCACCATAGATTTATCACGGGTCCTCCTTACTCAACCCACCATTGTCCATTGTACACGGCAATGGGATGGTCATCCCTTGCTTACAGATGAAAAAAATGCTGTGGTTTAGACATACAAAGCTATCACAAATAAACTGCCCAGTATATCTCTGTCTGTTTAACTTTGTGCACTCTGGGGAAGTATGACCTGAGAAGCACCTCATATATCTACCTTTATGTTTACAAAGCAAAATCTCGCATTGGAAGAGCAGCCATCAGCTTTGTGCTCCCTCAACTGTGGAACAAGCTGCAAAAACTTTGCAATTAACTCACCCCATCAGGCTAGCAGCTTTTAAATCTCTATATCTACATCATAAGGAGTCCTGTGCCTGTCTACCCTAAATGGTAACTCCTATAAGTACAAGTACACTCTAATTACTACTGTTAAAAGACTGATCACATCTATAATTGACTTTTCCCTCTCCTTTTTCTGCCCCCATATCTGTCCCTTCCACATTCCTTTGACCCTGGTTCCAACTATAAATTCTGCATACTGTAGCACTATATATCTTTTTATATTAGGTTTTATTTACGCTCATGCACCAGATATGCATATTTCTTTACTTATATGAAAAATTGTGTCGTACCCAAAACTAGCTGTATCTTCTGTTCCAAACATATACTACTGTCAATGCTACCTGCTGATGCTTTATATATACTGCATTATTCTATCTCACTTTGACTTTATTATAATTAATCTTGTGTATTGCATCCCATGTATATTATCCTTGCTCCTTGTTGCCAAACCCAGATTCACCTTGAAAATGAGCTTGCTCAATGGTAATCACCTCGTTAAATAAAAACTTTGACTGATTGACTGATAACCCTCAGTGTAATTCTCCCTAAGGCATCTGTCCAGTCCTGTGTTACCCATACTGATGCTGTCTAACACTCAGTGTCATTCTCCTCAGGAATCTGTCTAGTCCAGTGTCACCACTACTCATGCTGTGTAACTCTCCAATGTCATTCTCACTCAGGAATCTGTCTAGACCTGTGTAAACCCTGCTCATGCTGTATAACCTTCAGTGCAATTCTCACTAAGGAATCAGTCTAGTCCTGTGTCACCCATACTCGTGCTGTGTAACCCTCAGTGCTATTCACCCTCAGGCCTCTAGCTAGTCCTGTGTTACCCCTACTCATGCTGTGTAACTCTCAATGCCATTCTATCTCAGGAATCTGCTTAGCCAGTGTAATCCCTACTGATGCTGCGAACCCACAGGGCCATTCTCCCTTATGCATCTGTCTCAACCCTGTGTCACAAGTACTCATGCTGTGTAACACTCAATGCCATTCCTACCTCAGGAATCTGCTTAGTGCTGTGTTATCCCTACTGATGCTCTGTAACTCTCAATGTCATTCTAGCTAGTGAATCTGTCTAGTCCTGTGTTAACCCTGCTCATGATGTACAACCACCAATGTCATTCTCACTCAGGAATCTGTCTAGTCCTGTGTTACCCCTACTCATGCTGTGTAACTCTCAATGTCATTCTACCTCAGGAATCTGTCTAGTCCTGTGTTACCCCTACTCATGCTGTATAACCCTCAATGTCATTCTCCCTTAGGAATCTGTCATGTCCTGTGTTATCCCTATTCATGCTATGTAACTCTCAATGTCATTCCCTCAGGAATCTGTCTAGTCCTCTGTCACCCATACTCATGCTGTATAACTCTCAATACCATTCTCCTCAGAAATCTGTCTAGTCCTGTGTCACCCCTACTTATGCTGTGTAACTCTGTGTCATTCTCCCTCAGAAATATGTCCAGTCCTGTGTTACCCAAGCTCATGCTGTGTAACTCTTAATGCCATTCTACCTCAGGAATCTGCCTAGTGCTGTCTTACCCCTACTGATGCTGTGTAACCCTCAGTGCCATTCTCACTCATGAATCTGTTTAGTCCTGTGTTCCCAACTCATGCTGTGTAACTCTCAATGTCATTCTCCCTCAGAATCTGTCTAGTCCTGTGTCACCCATACTCATGCTGTGTAACTCTCAATACCATTCTCCTCAGGAATCTGTCTAGTCCTGTGTCACCCCTACTTATGCTGTGTAACTCTCAGTGTCATTCTCCCTCAAGAATCTGTCTAGTCCTGGGTTACCTCTACTCATGCTGTGTAACCCTCAGTGCCATTCTCCTCAGGTATCTGCCTAGTCCTGTGTCACACATACTCATGCTGTGCAATCCTCAGGGTCATTCTCCTCAGGAATCTCTCTAGTCCTGTGTTACCCTTCTATATAACCGCCAGTGCCATTCTTCCTAGGACTCTGTCAAGTGCTGTGTCACCCTAACTCATGCTGTGTAATCCTCAGTGCCATTCTATCCTTAGGAATCTGTCAAGACCTGTGTTACCCCTTCTCATGCAGTATAACCCTCAGTGCCAATTCTTCCTCAGGAATCTGTCAAGTCCTGTGTAACCCCTACTCATGCTGTGTAACCCTCAGTGAAATTCTCCTCACGAATCTTTCAAGTCCTGTGCCATCCCTACTTACGCTGAGTAACCTTCAATGTCATTCTCCTCAGGAATCTGTCTAGTCCTGTGTCAACTATACTCATGCTGTATAACCCTTAGCGTCATTCTCCTTCAGGAATCTGTCTAGTCCTGTGCTACCCCTACTCATGCTGAGTGATCTCAAAGCCATTCTCCCTCACGAATTTGTCTTGTGCTATGTTACCACAACTCATGTTGTGTGACCCTCAATGCCATTCTCCTCAGGAATCTGTCTGAGTCCTGTGTCACCACTACTCATGTCATGTAACCATCAGTTTCATTCTCCCTCAGGCATCTATCTGTCCTGTGTTACCCCTGTTCATGCAGTGTAACTCTGAATGCCATTCTACCTCAGGAATCTGCCTAGTCCTGTGTAACCCCTACTCATACTCTGCAACCCTCAGTGCCATTCTCCTCAAGAATCTGTCTAGTCCTGTGTCATCCCTACTCATGCTGTGTAACTCTCAATGCATTCTACCTCAGTAATCTGCCTTGTCCTGTGTTAACCCGAACAGATGCTATGTAATACTCAGTGCCATTCTACCTCAGGAATTTGCCTAGTCTTGTCTTACCCCTATTCATGCTGTATAACCCTCAGTGTCACTCTCCCTCAGGATTCTGTCTAGTCTTGTGTTACCCCTACTCATGCTGTATAACCCTCAGTGTCATTCTCCATCAGGAATCTGTCTAGTCCTGTGCTACCCCTACTCATGCTGTGTAACTCTCAATGTCATTTTCGCACGGAACTCTGTCTAGTCCTGTGTCACCCACTCATGCTGTGTAACTCTCAATGCCATTTTCCTCAGGAATCTGTCTAGTCCTGTGCTACCCATTACTCATGCTGTATAACTCTCAGTGTCATTCTCCTCAGGAATCTGTCTAGTCCTATGTTACCCATACACATACTGTGTAATCCTCAATGGCATTCTCCTCAGGAATATGTATAGTCCTGTGCCACCCCCACTTATGCTGTGTAATCCTCAGTGCCATTCTCCCTCGGGACTCTGCCTGAGTCATGTGTTACCCCTACTCATGCTGTGTAACCCTCAGTGCCATTCTTATACAAGAATCTGTCTAGCCCTCTGTTACCCCTACTCATTCTGTGCAGCCCTCAGTGTCATTCTCCTCAGGAATCTGTCTAGTTCTGTGTCAACCCTGCTTATGCTGTGTAACTCTTAATCTCATGCTACCTCATGAAACAGTCTAGTCCTGTGTTAACCCTGCTCATGCTGTATAGCCCTCAATGTTATTCTCACTCAAGAATCTGTCTAGCCCTGTGTTACCCCTACTCATTCTGCATAACCCTCAGTGTCATTCTCCCTCAGAAATCTGTCTAGTCCTGAGTCAACCCTACTTATGCTGTGTAACCTCAGTGTCATTCTCCCTCAGGAATAGGTCTAGCCCTGTGTTACCTCTACTCATATGTGTAACCCTCACTGTCATTCTCCTCAGGAATCTGTCTAGTCTTGTGAGCCTCTACTCATGCTGTATAACCCTCAGTGTCATTCTCCTTCAGAAATCTGTCTAGTCCTGTGTTACCCCTACTCATGCTGTGTGATCCTCAATGACATTCTCCTCATGAATCTGTCTTGTCCTATCTTACCCCAACTCATGTTGTGTGACCCTCAATGACATTCTCAATCAGAAATCTGTCAAGTCCTGTGTCAACACTACTCATGTCATGTAACCCTCATTTTCATTCTCCTCAGGCATCTATCTAGTCCTGTGTTACCCCTGTTCATGCACTGTAACTCTGAATGCCATCATACCTCAGGAACTACCTAGTCCTGTGTAACCCCTACTCATGCAGTTTAACGCTCAGTACCATTCTCCTCATGAATCTGTCTAGTCCTGTGTCACTCCTACTCATGCTGTGTAACCATCAGTGCCATTCTCCCTCAGCAAATGTTTCTAGTCCTGTGTCACCTCTACTCATGCTGTGTAACTCTCAATGTCATTTCCCACAGGAATCTGTCTAGTCCTGTGTCACCCCAACTCATGCTGTGTAACTCTCAATGCCATTTTCTCTCAGGAATCTGTCAGTCCTGTGCTAACCCTACTCATGCTGTGTAACTCTTAGTGTCATTCTCCCTCAGGAATCTGTCTAGTCCTGTGTTACCCATACACATACCGTGTAATCCTCAGTGTCATTCTCCCTCAGGAATATGTAGTCCTGTGTCACCCCTACTTATGCTGTGTAATCCTCAGTGCCATTCTCCTTGGGACTCTGCCTAGTCCTGTGTCACCCGTGCTCATGCTGTGCAACCCTCAGTGCCATTCTCACACAAGAATCTGTCTAGCCTGTGTTATCCCTACTCACTCTAGAAACCCTCAGTGTCATTCTCCCTCAGGAATCTGTCTAGTCCTTTGTCACTCCTACTCATGTTGTGTAACTCTCAATCTCATTCTACCTCAGGAATCTGTCTTGTCCTGTGTTAACCCTGCTCATGCTGTATAACGCTCAATGTCATTCTCACTCAAGAATCTGTCTAGCCCTGTGTTACCCCTACTCATTCTTACCCTCAGTGTCATTCTCCTCAGAAATCTGTCTAGTCCTGTCTCAACCCTACTTATCTGTGTAACTCTGTGTCATTCTCCTCAGGAATATTTCCAGTCCTCGTTACCCTACTCATACTGTGTAACCCTCAATGCCATTCTCCTGGGACTCTGCCTAGTCCGGTGTTACCCCTACTTTTGCTGTGTAACCTTCAGTGTCATTCTCCTCAGGAATCTGTCTAGTCCTGTGTCACCTCTACTCATGCAGTATAACCCTCAGTGTCATTCTCCTTCAGGAATCTGTCTAGTCCTGTGTTACCCCTACTCATGCTGTGTGATCCTCAATGCCATTTCTCCGTCACGAATTTGTCTTGTCCTACCTTACCCCAACTCATGTTGTGTGACCCTCAATGACATTCACAATCAGAAATCTGTCTAGTCCTGTGTCACCACTACTCGAGTCCTGTAACCCTCATTTCCATTCTCCTCACGCCTCTATTTAGTCCTGTGTTACCACTGTTCATGCAATGTAACCTGAATGCCATCCTACCTCAGGAATCCACCTACTCCTGTGTAACCCCTACTCATGCTGTTTAACCCTCAGTACTATTCTCCTCATGAATCTGTCTAGTCCTGTGTCACCCTACTCATGCTGTGTAACCTCTAAGCCATTCTACCTCAGGAATCTGTCTAGTACTGTGTTACCCCTACGGATGCTATATGTAACCCCAGTGCCATACTACCTCAGCAAATTTTCTAGTCCTGTGTCACCCCTACTCATGCTGTGTAACTCTCTAAGCCATTGTACCTCAGGAATCTGTCTAGTACTGTGTTACCCCTACTCATGCTGTGTAACCCTCAGTGCCATTCTCATCCAAGAATCTGTGTAGTCCTGTGTTACCCTATTCATGCTGCATAACACGCAGTGTCATTCTCCCTCAGGAATCTGTCCTGTCCAGTGCTACCTCTACTCATGCTGTGTAACTCTCAGTACCATTCTCCTCAGGAATCTGTCTAGTCCTGTGCAACCTCTATTCTTGCTGTGTAACTCTCAGTGTCATTCTCCCTCAGAAATCTGTCTAGTCCTGTGTTACCCATACTCATGCTGTGTAATCCTCAATGTCATTCTCCTTCAGGAATCTGCCTAGTCCTGTGATACCCCTACTTATGCTGCATAAACCTCAGTGCCATTCTCCCTTGGGACTCTGTCTAGTCCAGTGTCACCCATACTCATGCAGTGTAACCCTCAGTGCCATTCTCATCCAAGAATCTGTGTAGTCTGTGTTACCACTACTCATCCTGTGTAACCCTCAGTGCTATTCTCCCTCAGGCATCTGTCTAGTCCTGTTTCACCCATGACTCATGCTGTGTAACTCTCAATGTCATTCTACTTCAGGAATCTGTTTGTCCTGTGTTAACCCTACTCATGCTGTACAACCATCAATGTCATTCCCACTCAGGAATCTGTCTAGTCTTGTGTTACCCTTCTGATGCTGTATAACCTCAATGTCATTCTCCTCAGGAATCTGTCTAATCCTGTGTTACCCCTACTGATGCTGTGTAATTCTCAATCTCATTCTCCCTCGGAATCCGTCTAGTCTTGTGTCACCCATACTCATGCTGTGTAACTCTCAATGCAATTCTTCTCAGAAATCTGTCTAGTCCTGTGTCACCCTTACTTATGCTGTGTAACTCTGTGTCATTCTCCCTCAGAAATATTTCCAGTCCTGTATTACTCCTACTCATACTGTGTAATCCTGTGTGATGTTCTCCCTCAGGACTCTGCCCAGGCTTGTGTAATCCCTACTCATGCTGCATAACCCTCAGTGCCATTCTCCCTCAAGAATCTGTCTAGTACTGTGTTACCCCTGCTGATGCTGTATAACCTCAGTGTCATTCTCCTCAGGAACCTGGCAAGTCCTGTGTCACCTCTACTCATGCTGTGTAACCCTCAGTGCCATTCTCCCTCAGGAATCTGTCTAGTTCTGTTTCACCCCCACTCATGCTGTGTAACTCTCAATGCCATTCTGCCTCAGGAATCTGTCCAGTCCTGTGTCACCCATACTCATGCTGTGGAATCCTCAGTGTCATTCTCCTCAGTAATCTCTCTAGTCCTGTCTGCCCCTCTCATGCTGTATAGCTGTCAGTGCCATTCTCCTCAGGAATCTGTCAAGTTCTGTGTCACCCCTACTTATGCTTTCTAACCTTCAGTGTCATTATCCCTCAGGAAGCTGTCTAGTCCTGTGTTACTCCTATTCTTGCTGTGTAACCCTCAGTGTAATTCTCCTCAGGAGTCTGTCTAGTCCTGTGTCACCTCTACTCATGCTGTGTATCCTAAGTGTCATTCTCTTCAGGAATCTGTCTAGTTCTGTGTCACCACAACTCATGCTGTGTATCCCTAAGTGTCATTCTCCCTCAGGCCTCTGCCTAGTCCTGTGTTACTCCTGTTCATGCAGTGTGACTCTGAATGCCATTCTACCTCAGGAATCTGAGTAGTCCTGTGTAACTTCTAGCCATGCTGTGTAACCCTCAGTGCCATTCTACCTCAGGAATTTGTCAAGTCCTGTGTCACCCCTATGCATGCTGTATAACTCTCTAACCATTCTACCTCTGGAATCTGTCTAGTCCTGTGTCACCCCTACTCATGCTGTGTAACTCTCAATGCCATTCTACCTCACTAATCTGCCTTGTCCTTTGTTAAACGAACAGATGCTGTATAACCCTCAGAGCCATTCTATCTCAGGAATTTGTCTAGTCCTGTGTTACCAATGCTCATGTTGCGTAACCCTCAGTGTCATTCTCCTCAAGAATCTGTAGTCCTGTGTTACCCCTACTCATGCTGTATAACCCTCAGAGTCATTCTCCCTCGGAATCTGTCTAGTCCTGTGTCACCTGTACTCATGCTGTGTAACTCTCAATGCCATTTTCCTCAGGAATCTGTCTAGTACTGTGCTACCCCTCACTCATGCTGTAACTCTCAGTGTCATTCTCCTCAGGAATCTGTCTAGTCCTGTGTTACCCATACTGTGTAATCCTCCATGTCATTCTCCCTCAGGAATATGTATAGTCCTATGCCACCACTACTTATGCTGTGTAATCCTCAGTGCCATTCTCCTTGGGACTCTGCCTAGTCCTCTGTCACCCCTACTCATGCTGTGTAAACGTCATTGCCATTGTCATGCAAGAATCTGTTCTAGCCCTGTGTTTCCCCTACTCATTCTGCGTAACCTCAGTGTCATTCTCCTCAGGAATCTGTCTAGTCCTGTGTCAGCCCTACTCATGTTGTGTAACTCTCAATCTCATTCTACCTCAGGAATCAGTCTAGTCCTGTGCTAACCCTGCTCATGCTGTTTAACCCTCAATGTCATTCTCGCTCAGGAATATGTCCAGTCCTGTGTTACCTTTACTCATACTATGTGACCCTCAGTGCCATTCTCCCTCAGGACTCTGTCTAGCCTGTGTAATCCCTACTGATGCTGTAACCCTCAGTGCCATTCTCCTCAAGAATCTGTCAATTCCTGTGCCTCCTACTCATGCTGTGGAATCCTCAGTGTCATTCTCTCAGGAATCTGTTGAGTCCTGTGTTACCCCTGTTGATGCTGTATGACCTCACTGTCATTCTCCCTCAGGAATCTGGCAAGTCCTGTGTCACCCTACTCATGTTGTGTAACCCTCAGTGCCATTCTTCCTCAGGAATCTGTCTAGTCGTGTCACCCCTACTCATGCTGTAACCCTGTGTCATTCTCCCTCAGGAATCTGTCAAATCCTGTGTCACCCCTACTCATACTGTGTAACAGTCAGTGTCGAACTCCACGGGAATCTGTTTTGAACATGTTACCCCTCTCATCCTGTATAACTGTCAGTGCCATTCTCCTCAGGAATCTGTCAGGTCCTGTGCCACCATTACTCATAGCTACATAATCTTCAGTGCCATTCTCCATCAGGAATCTGTCTAGTCCTCGTCGCCCTCCCTACTTATGTTTGTAACCTTCAGTGTCATTCTCCCTCAGGAAACTGTCTAGTCCTGTGTTATTCCTACTCTTGCTGTGTAACCCTCAGTGTCATTCTCCTCAGGAGTCTGTCTAGTCCTGTGTCACCTCTACTCATCCTGTGTAACCCTAAGTGTCATTCTCCTTCAGGAATCTGTCTAGTTCTGTGTCACCACAACTCATGTCGTGTAATCCTCAGGTTCATTCTCCCTCAGGCCTCTGTCTATCCTGTGTTACCCCTGTTCATGCTGTGTAACTCTGAATGCCATTCTACCTCAGGAATCTGCCTTGCCCTGTGTAAGCTCTACTCACGCTGTGTAACCTCAGTGCCATTCTACCTCAAGAATTTGTCTAGTCCTGTGTCACTCCTATGCATGCTGTATAACTCTCTAAGCCATTCTACATCAGAATCTGTCAGGTCCTGTGTAACCCCTCATACTGTGTAACCCTCAGTGCCATTCTCCTCATGAATCTGTCGATTCTGTGTCACGCTACTCCATGCTTTGTAACTCTCAATGCCATTCTACCTCACTAATCTGCCTTGTCTTGTGTTAAACCAACAGATGCTGTGTAACCCTCAGTGTCATTCTCCCTCAGGAATCTGTTTAGTCCTGTGTTACCCCACTCATGCTGTATAACCCTCAGTGTAATTCTCCTCAGGAATCTGTCTAGTCCTGTGCTCGCCTACTCATGTTGTGTAACTCTCAACTCATTTTCCCACAGGAATCAGTCTAGTCCTGTGTCACCCGTACTCATCCTGTGTAACTGTCAATGCCATTTACCTCAGGAATCTGTCTAGTCCTGTGCTACCCCTACTCATGCTGTGTAACTCTCAGTGTCATTCTCCCTCAGGAGTCTGTCTAGTCCATGTACCCATACACATACTGTGTAATCCTCAATGTAATTCTCCCTCAGGAATATGTATAGTCCTGTGCCACAGCTACATATGTATGTAATCCTCAGTTGCCATTCCCCTCGGACTCTGCTTAGTCCTGTGACACCCCTACTCATGCTGTGAACTCTCAGTGCCATTGTCACTAAAGAATCTGTCTAGCCCTGTGTTTCCCTACTCATTCTGCATAACCCTCAGTGTCATTCTCCTTCAGGAATCTGTCTAGTCCTGTGTTAACCCTGCTCATACTCTTTAACCCTCAGTGCCATTCTCCTCAGGACTCTGACTAGGCCTGTGTAATCCCTACTGATGCTGTGTATCCTCAGTGTCATTCTCCTTCATTCATCTGTCCAGTCTTGTGTCATCACTACTTATGCTGTGTAACTTTCAATTCCATTCTACCTCAGGAATCTGCCTAGTGCTGTCTTACCTCTACTGGTGCTGTGGAACCCTCAGTGCCACTTTACCTCAGGAAACTGTCTAGTCCTGTGTCACCCCAACTCATCCTGTGCAAATCTTAATGTCATTCTACCTCAGCAGTCTGTCTAGTCCAGTGTTAAGCCTGCTCATGCTGTATAACCCTCAATGTCATCCTCACTCCATGAATCTGTCTAGTCCTGTGTACCTCTACTCATGCTGTGTAACTCTCACTGTCATTCTCCGCAGGAATCTGTCTAGACCTGTGTCACCCGTACTCACGCTTGTGTAACTCTCAGTGCCATTCTCCTCAGGAATCTGTCTAGTCCCAGTTACCTCACCCATAATCGATGTAACCTCAGTGCCATTCTCTCTCCAGGAAATGGTCTAGTCCTGTGTTATTCCTACTTTGCTGTGTAACTCTCAGTGTCACTCTCCCTCACGAGTCTGTATGGTCCTGTGTCACCTCCACTCACTACTGTCTAGCCCCCAGTGTCATTCCATTCAGGAATTTGTCTAGTTCTCTGTCACCACTACTCATGTTGTGAAACCTCAGGTTCATTCTCCGTCAGGCCTCTGTCAGTCCTGTGTTACCCTGTTCATGCAGTGTAACTCTGAATGCCATTCCTACCTCAGGAAAAAGCAAGTCCTGTGTAACCTCTACTCATGCTGTGTAAACCTCAGTGCCATTCTCCATCATGAATCTGTCTAGTACTGTGTCACCCCTATTCATGCTGTGTAACTCTCAATGCCATTCTACCTCTGGAATCTGCCTTGTCCTCTGTTTCCCCCTGGATGCTGTGTAACCCTCAGTGCCATTCTACCTCAGGAATTTGTCTAGCCCTGTGTCACCCTACTCATGCTGTGTAACTCTCAGTGCCATTCTACCTCAGTAATCAGATTTGTCCTGTGTTAAACCAACAGATGCTGTGTAACCCTCAGTGTCATTCTCCTCAGGATTCTGTCTAGTCCTGTGTTACCCATACACATACTGTGTAATCCTCAATGTCATTCTTCCTCAGGAATATGTATAGTCCTGTGTCACCCCTGCCTATGCTGTGCAATCCTCAGTGCCATTCTCCCTTAGCACTCTGCCTCGTCCTGTGTCACCCTGCTCATGCTGTGTAACCCTCAGTGCCATTCTCACACAAGAATCAGTCTAGCCCTGTGTTACCCTACTCATTCTGTGTAACCTCAGTGTAATTCTCCCTCAGGAATCTGTCTTGTCCTGTGTCACCCCTACTCATGTGGTAACTCTCAATCTCATTCTACCTCAGGAATCTGTCTAGTCCTGTGTCAACCCTACTTATGCTGTGTAACTCTGTGTCATTCTCCCTCAGGCATATGTCAAGCTCTGCATTACCCCTACTCATACTGTGTAACCCTCAGTGCCATTCTCCTCGGGACTCTGCCTAGTCCTGTGTTCCCCCCTACTTTTGCTGTAACCTTCCTGTCATTCTCCCTCAGGAATCTGTCTAGTCCTGTGTCACCTCTACTCATGCTGTATAACCCTCAGTGTCATTCTCCTTCAGGAATCTGTCTAGTGATGTTGTTACCCCTACTCATGCTGTGTGATCCTCAATGCCATTCTCCCTCATGAACTTGTTTTGTCCTATCTTACCCAGCTCATGTTGTGTGACCCTCAATGCCCATTCTTAATCAGAATCTGTCTAGTCCTGTGTCCCCACTACTCATGTCATGTAACCCTCATTTTCATTCTCCCTCAGGCATCTATCTAGTCCTGTGTTACCCTGTTCATGCAATGTAACTCTGAATGCCATCATACCTCAGAAACTACCTAGTCCTGTGTAACCCCTACTCGTGCTGTTTAACCCTCAGTACCATTCTCCTTCATGAATCTGTTTAGTCTGGAGTCACCCCTATACTCATTCTGTGTAACTCTCAATGCCATTCTACTTCGGAATCTGCCTTGTCCTGTGTTACCCCTACGGATGCTGTGTAACCTCAGTGCCATTCACCTCAGCAAATGTTTCTAGTCCTGTGTCACCCCAACTCATGCTGTGTAACTCTCTAAGCCATTCTACCTCAGGAATCTGTCTAGTACTGTGTCCCCTACTCATGCTGTATAAAACTCAGTGTCATTCTCCTCAGGAATCTGTCTAGTCCTGTATTACCCATACTCATGCTGTGTAATCCTCAATGTCATTCTCCTTCAGGAATCTGCCTAGTCCTGTGATACCCCTACTTATGCTGTGTAAACCTCAATGCCATTCTCCTTGGGACTCTGTCTAGTCCAGTGTCACCCCTACTCATGCAGTGTAACTCATAGTGCCATTCTCATCCAAGAATCTGTGTAGTCCTGTGTTACCATTACTCATCCTGTGTAACCCTCTGTGCTATTCTCCTCAGGCATCAGTCTAGTCCTGTTTCACCCATACTCATGCTGTGTTACTCTCAGTGTCATTCTACTTCAGGAATATGTTTGTCCTGTGTTAACCCTACTCATGCTGTGTAACTCTCAATCTCATTCTCCCTCGGAATCTGTCTAGTCCTGTGTCACCCATACTCATGCTGTGTAACTCTCAGTGCTATTCTACTCAGAAATCTGTCTAGTCCTGTGTCACCCTTTACTTATGCTGTGTAATTCTGTGTCATTCTCCATCAGGAATATGTCCAGTCCTGTGTTACCCTACACATAGTGAGTAAACCCTTAGTGCCATTGTCCCTCGGGACTCTGCCTAGTCCTGTGTTACGCCTACTTTTGCTGTGTAACCTTCACTGTCATTCTCCCTCAGGAATCTGTCTAGTCCTGTGTCACCTCTACTCATGCTGTATAACCCTCAGTGTCATTCTCCTTCAGGAATCTGTCTAGTGATGTGTTACCCCTACTCATGCTGTGTGATCCTCAATGCCATTCTCCCTCATGAACTTGTTTTGTCCTATCTTACCCAGCTTATGTTGTGTGACCCTCAATGCCATTCTCAATCAGAAATCTGTCTAGTCCTGTGTCACCACTACTCATGTCAAGTAACCCTCATTTTCATTCTCCTCAGGCATCTATCTAGTCCTGTGTTACCCTGTTCATGCAATGTAACTCTGAATGCCATCATACCTCAGGAAACTACCTAGTCCTGTGTAACCCCTACTCATGCTGTTTAACCCTCAGTACCATTCTCCTTCATGAATCTGTCTAGTCCTGAGTCACCCCATACTCATTCTGTGTAACTCTCAATGCCATTCTACTTCAGAGTCTGCCTTGTCCTGTGTTACCTCTCGGATGCTGTGTAACCCTCAGTGCCATTCTACCTCAGCAAATGTTTCTAGTCCTGTGTCACCCCAACTCATGCTGTGTAACTCTCTAAGGCCATTCTACCTCAGGAATCTGTCTAGTACTGTGTTACCCCTACTCCTGCTGTATAAAACTCAGTGTCATTCTCCTCAGGAATCTGTCTAGTCCTGTGTTACCCATACTCATGCTGTGTAATCCTCAATGTCATTCTCCTTCAGGAATCTGCCTAGTCCTGTGATACCCTCACTTATGCTGTGTAAACCTCAATGCCATTCTCCTTGGGACTCTGTCTAGTCCAGTGTCACCCTACTCATGCAGTGTAACCGTCAGTGCCATTCTCATCCAAGAATCTGTGTAGTCCTGTGTTACCATTACTCATCCTGTGTAACCCTCAGTGCTATTCTCCTCAGGCATCAGTCTAGTCCTGTTTCACCCATACTCATGCTGTGTTACTCTCAGTGTCATTCTACTTCAGGAATATGTTTGTCCTGTGTTAACCCTACTCCATGCTGTGTAACTCTCAATCTCATTCTCCTCGGGAATCTGTCTAGTCCTGTGTCACCCATACTCATGCTGTGTAACTCTCAGTGCTATTCTACTCAGAAATCTGTCTAGTCCTGTGTCCTTTACTTATGCTGTGTAATTCTGTGTCATTCTCCATCAGGAATATGTCCAGTCCTGTGTTACCCTTACACATAGTGAGTAAACCCTTAGTGCCATTGTCCCTCAGGACTCTGCCTAGTCCTGTGTTACGCCTACTTTTGCTGTGTAACCTTCACTGTCATTCTCCCTCAGGAATCTGTCTAGTCCTCTGTCACCTCTACTCATGCTGTATAACCTCAGTGTCATTCTCCTTCAGAGATCTGTCTAGTGATGTGTTACCTCACTCATGCTGTGTGATCCTCAATGCCATTCTCCTCATGAACTTGTTTTGTCCTATCTTACCCAGCTTATGTTGTGTGACCTCAATGCCATTCTCAATCAGAAATCTGTCTAGTCCTGTGTCACCACTACTCATGTCAAGTAACCCTCATTTTCATTCTCCCTCAGGCATCTATCTAGTCATGTGTTACCCTGTTCATGCAATGTAACTCTGAATGCCATCATACCTCAGGAAACTACCTAGTCCTGTGTAACCCCACTCATGCTGTTTAACCCTCAGTACCATTCTCCTTCATGAATCTGTCTAGTCCTGAGTCACCCCATACTCATTCTGTGTAACTCTCAGTGCTATTCTACTCAGAAATCTGTCTAGTCCTGTGTCACCCTTACTTATGCTGTGTAATTCTGTGTCATTCTCCCTCAGGAATATGTCCAGTCCTGTGTTACCCTACACATAGTGAGTAAACCCTTAGTGCCATTGTCCTCAGGACTCTGCCTAGGCCTGTGTAATCCCTACTGATGCTGTGTAACCCTCAGTGCCATTCTGCCTCAAGAATCTGTCATGTCCTCTGTCACCCCTGCTCATGCTGTGTAACCCTCAGTGCCATTCTGCAACAGGAATCTGTCTAGTCCTGTGTCACCCATACTCGTGCTGTGGAACCTCAGTGTAATTTTGCCTCAGAAATCTCTCTAGTCCTGTGCTACCCCTCATGCTGTATAACTGTCAGTGCCATTCTTCCTCAGGAATCTGTCAAGTCCTGTGCACCATTACTCATGCTATGTAATCCTCCGTGCCATTCTCGAATCAGGAATCTGTCTAGTCTTGTGTCACCCTACTTATGCTTTGTAACCTTCATTGTCATTCACCCTCAGGAAACTGTCTAGTCCTGTGCTATTCCTATTCTTGCTGTGTAACCCTCAATGACTTTCTCCCTCAGGAGTCTGTCTAGTCCTGTGTCATCTCTACTCATGCTGTGTAACCCTAAGTGTCATTTCTCCTTCAGGAATCTGTCTAGTTCTGTGTCACCACAACTCATGTCATGTAACCCTCAGGTTCATTCTCCCTCAGGCCTCTGCCTAGTCCTGTGTTACCCTGTTCATGCTGTAACTCTGAATGCCATTCTCCTCATGAATCTGTCTAGTCCTGTGTCACCCCTACTCATGCTGTGTAACTCCTCAATGCCATTCTACCTCACTAATCTGCCTTGTCCTGTGTTAAACCAACAGACACTGTGTAACCCTCAGTGCCATTCTACCTCAGGAATTTGTCTAGTCCTGTGTTACCAATGCTCATGCTGTAAACCCTCAGTGTCATTCTCCCTCAGGAATCTGTCTAGTCCTGTGCTATGCCTACTCATGCTGTGTAACTTTCAATGTCATTTTCCTCAGGAATCTGTCCAGTCCTGTGTCACCCAGACTCATGCTGTGTAACTCTCAATGCCATTTTCCTCAGGAATCTGTCTCATCCTGTGCTACTCCTACTCATGCTGTGTAACTCTCAGTGTCATTCTCCCTCAGAATCTGTCTAGTCCTGTGTTACCCATACACATACTGTGTAATCCTCAATGTCATTCTCCTCAGGAATATGTATAGTCCTGTGTCACCCCTACTCATGCTGTGTAACCCTCAGTGCCATTGTCACACAAGAAACTGTCTAGACCTGTGTTTCCCCTACTCATTCGTAACCCTCATGTCATTCTCCTTCAGGAATCTTTTTAGTCCTGTGTCACCCCCTACTCATGTTGTGTAACTCTCAATCTCATTCTACCTCACTCACTTGATCTGTGTCTCCTGCTGCTGCAGACTATCCTTTTGTATTGGGTTCCTGCCTGCATGGGCAGCTTTTTCTGCCCATGAGAACATCTGCAGCAGTCACGATACAGCTCCATTGAGTCCTCCTCCCCCTCTCTCACTTGCTCATTCCATTTCTGCCAGTGCCGCAGGCTGGCCTTTTGTACTGGGCTCCTGCCTGCATTGGCACATTTTCCTGCCCACAAAGAAATCTGCCTGTCCTGATAGAGCTCCACTGAGGTCACCTCACTTCCCTTGTCTCACTCACTCATTTTGTTTCTCCTGGCACTCACGCTGCCCTTTTGTACTGAGCTCCTGCCTCTGTTGGTGCCTCTTTTCCTGCCTACAAAGAAATCTGCAGCAATCCCGACAGAGCTCAGTTGAGTTCAGTCACCCCCCAGTTGCTCGATCCTAATTTGTCCAAACACTGATCTCCAACAGCGACTGCAGTATTCTGCACGGAAGCATGGAAACACATTTCAGCCAGGACATGAAAAATGACAGCTGTACTGTTCATAAGGAGGTGTGAACAAATGCCAGTGTTGAAAATCTGGTGTGAAAATATTACTAATTTGCAAACTTACAAGGGTGCGTGAAACTGCACAACACATGCTCATAACACAGTCATTTTATGGAATTTCATCACAGAATTTTCAACATAGGCATTTTGGACCTCTGCACATGAACAGTGTCAGTGTGATTTTCTTATTGTGTCCCAAACACTGACTTCCCACAGTGACCGCTATTATGCGCGGAAGAGCGAAACACATTTCAGACAGGATGTGAAAAATGACAGCTGCACTGTTCATGATGAGGTGTGGAAAAAATGGCAATGTTGAAAATCTGGGTGAAAATATTACTATTTCAAAAGTTACAAGCGTGCATGCAAACTGCTCAACACACGCTAATAACACGGTCATTTTATGGAGTATCATCACCAAATTTTTAACATAGGCATTTTAGGACCTCTGCTCATGAACAGTGTCACTGACATTTTCTTAATCTGTCCCAAACACTGATTTCCACAGTGACGCCTATTCTGCTCCGGAACTGCGAAAAAAACACATTTCAGCCAGGATGTGAAAATTACAGCTGTACTATTCACAAGAAGGTGTGAAAAATGCCAGTGTTGAAAATCTGGAGTAAAAATATTGCTAATTCGCAAAGTTATATGAGCATGCGTAGCAACTGCCCCATGCACACTAGTGAAACAGTCATTTTTTAGATTTTCCCACCAAATTGCAACATAGGCTTTCTGAGTTTCACCCATGAACACCGGCACTGTTATTTCATTAATCGTCCCAAAAGGGGTTTCTATGCAGTGACCACAAAATTACCTTTCAAGGCAGAATAAAGCCATGACAGTGCCAGAATTCATGAGGAGGGTCCCAAAAACCCCATGTTGAAAATTTGGTGCCAAAATTCAAAAATGCCTGAGATATGCATCAAAGTTGGAAAAACCTCTTTATTCCATTATACAACTTACTGACATTTCCTCAGTTGGGTCAGCTTTGAAGGGTGCAGCGTGTTCGGTCCACGAAGATGGTCTCACTGGACTCTGGAGGTAAATATGGGTGATAGGGTGTGTGGGAGGCAGGGTGCACAGTGGGCAGGTGCAGGTTGTGGGAGGGGCAGGGAGACGCAAAGGACTGTTTCCTTTTACAGGAGAAAAAAACATTGCGGGACCATTTTGTTTTACAGGGGTATGTGGCATGCTGGGATGGGCTCCCAGCATGCCAGTGTAGTCTTTTTGGGGGCAGCTGTATGATAGGATTGGGCACCCCGTCGTACACAACAAACGCGGGGTTACATAATACCAAAAGGAGTGGCCCCCATCAAGTAAAATGACATGGTTAGGGCACTGAAGCCAACGGGATTGGGGCTGACACGATAAACAAACATAGTGGTGGGGCACATGCTGCCGAGGGGATTGGGCAACCCCTTGGCACCGGGGTTCACTTCAGATTGTTTAGGAGCATGGCAGCAAAGCTGCCACCATGTTCACAAACAATATCACAGTACTAAGGTTCCGCCCAGCAATGATGTGTCGCCCTCATTGCAGCGGATGGCTTACGCCTGCAGTGACGAGGTGGCCCCTGATTGCAGCAGCTGAAACCTTACAAGGTTGTGACACTGGCTGAACTAGTGTCAGCAGCAGCATGCCATGGCATTGGGGAAAGCGGGCCAAGCCTTTAAAGGCTGTGGGAGCATTAGCCACAACAGTGCCATGCCTCCACAACCTGCTTCTGAAAGCTGCCACAATATGTTTCTTGCACATGCGCCATAATCAATATAAAACGCCTCCACAGTCTGTGTCTGTACAATGATTGTTCGCTGCCAGAGAAAATCATCTTAAAAAAATTAAAGGCAGCACAGAGACATGGAGACTGAAGAGACTTAGGGTTTTAGTTACACAGAAATAGTCTAAAATACATGATAGGACAGATATGATGACACAAGAACATTCCAGGGCTTTGATGTCCATCGCTGCTAAGTCTTCCTCAGTCTGCCACTGTGCTGTGCCTTTCACATTGTACAGTACATTTAGTTTCATATTGTACAGTGCATTTAGTTTCACTGTGATGGATTATTGCATTTATATAAAAATATACAACCCAAAGATTGTTTAGAAGCAAGTGCAAACCGCTGAATCAAACAACATAAAATTTAATTGTTCCAGAGATCCCAATTTATGATGGAAGGTGGTGATCCCAGCCATACATAAGGTGTTTGGAAGAAAATGTCTCTACCCCATTTTGATTTGCTACAAGGAAGAACCAATGGCAGTGGCAAGCTTTTGTTTCAAAGCATTCATTTCTAGATTGACAGCATTTTATTAAATTGACTGACATTTTCTGTACATTTCTACAAATTTGGTGTTCATATCTTCTTACCATTCACGAGTCTGCAAACAGCCTGCTAAAGCATATTTCAGTTTAATGCAGTTTAGCAGAGGCTGCACCCAAATGAAACTGAGCATCCGAGTAAAGTTGAATCATGTCAGATTTCAGAACTGTACATGATTTGTCTGTTACAGTTCCATCTGATTTAGTTTATCAACATTCCCAGGCCCTTGTATTTAATGAAATTCTTCACTATGCAATGCATTATAACTTCACATAAATGTGGGTACAGAACATGAATACCAGTTTTCAGATGTCATTGCTGTGCTTAATATTTGGCAAATGCAACATTGCCTCTTTGAGGAAAAACAATTGTTCCTAATTAAATTCTGTTGTTTATGTGTGCTTTTAAGCTTTTGAGTCCTCTTGTTATAAACTGGCTGCTATAGTACGTAATGATTTACACAGTCTGCTGTGCTTCTTTCCTAATTGCTTTTGAGTCTTCTTTTCAAAATAGGTTGCTAGTATATAGTGGTTTAAAGAGCAGTTGCACACTGTAATTCTTTCAACCCCTCCCAAACATATCTGATAGCTGACCTGGTCCAGTGTTGAGTGGTATTAAAAGTTCCACGTGGTTCAGTCCAGTAAGAAAGTTACAGGACCCTAATGTGTACCCAGAAAAAACAGTTACTTTCCAAACCTGCCGATACACGCCTAGGCAGGCACCACAACCCCTTTTGTGATGTCAGAAAATGAGGGCTGTATGTCTTCTATTGGATTTGTATGAGCATCGCATTTTTTCTATATTCTAGTAATATTTAAAGCTGTGATATAAATAAATCAAAGGACCACTGGAGTAGCCGTCCCTGTAACTCAAGCAGTCACTTTGTTTTTCTAAATCGCACCTCTAAATATTACTAAAAGCTATAGCAAAATTGCACTCATACAGATCAATAACCCCCATTTTCTGACATCACAAAGTGGGCTGCAGGTGCCTGCTATGGGGCGTTTCTGCAAGATCGTAGAAGCAGCTCTGTTTTCCTGGGGTACAAATTAGGTGTGCTGTCACTTTTTACTGGACTGCACTGCTAGTATTTTAGTACGCTCTGAAGAACTGGAGCAGGTCAACTACCATAACTATTTGGGAGTAGTGGCTGGAAAAATTACGGTGTGCACCTGCACTTTAAATACACTGTCTGGTACACAGTTTGGTACAATCAGTTCAGCAGAACCTAGCAGTGTCTACTAGTCTCTCAGGATGGCAGCAGGGACTTGGCCCAAATATTGTGAAGCCAGCAAACTCTTCAGCATTTCATTATTAACCAAGAAAAAGGATGTCAACTCAAAACTCTGGGACTCAGTACATTGCGGTTCTGGCTGAAATATTATGGGTCCTGACCTGATGTCCTGTATTATTATAGAAAAGAAAACCAAGTAAGTCACACAGTATGCAAGCAGAGGTTTTGGGATATATCCATATTTACACACACACACACACACACACTTTCTCAGAGGTTAGTAGTTGAATTTTAGTTCTATCCATCCATCATTACATATCAGATTATTAGTGGAAAGGAAACATTGTTTCACTAGGAGTAGCACACTAAGTTGAAGCTTGTTTCCATTCCAGATGTTACCTGGAAACATTGCGGGACCGTTTTGTTTTTACTGGGGCATATGGCAGCTGGGTGGGCTCCCAGCATGCCAATGGAATATTTTGTGGGGGGGCAGCTGTAGCTGATAGGGATTGGGAACCCCATCAGCACAACTCAAGAGGGGTGACATTATGCTGACGGGGATTGGGCACCCGTCGGCACAAAACAAAAGTGGGGGGTTACATAATGCCAATGGGGTGGGCTCCCCATTGGCAAAATAAATAGTTAGGGCACTGAAGCCAATGGGGATTGGGGCCCCTGTCAGTAAACAAACACAGTGGTGGGGCACATGCTGCCGGGGGGATTAGGCAACCCCTTGGCGCGGGCCTCACTCAGATTGTTGTGAGCACGGCAGCAAGCTGCTGCCATGTTCACAAACAATATCACGATACTAAGGTTCTGCCCAGCAATGATGGGTCCTCCCTCATTGCAGTGGATGGCTTACATTGCAATGATGAGGTGGCCCTAATTGCAGCAGCTGAAACCTTAAGGTTGTGGCACACTGGCTGAACTAGTGTCAGCAGCAGCATGCCATGGCATTGGGAAAGTGGGCCAAGCCTTTAAAGGCTGTGGGGCATTGGCTACAACAGTGCCATGCCTCCACAACCTGCTTCTGGAAAGTTGCCACAATATGTTTCTTGTGCATGCGCGCAATCAGCATGCAAAGTGTACAGTCTGTATCTGTACAATGATTGTTTGGGATGCCAGAGAAAATCATCTTAAAAAATTAAAGGCACAGCACAGAGACATGGAGACTGAAGAGACTTAGGGGTTTTAGTTACACAGAAATAGTCTAAAATAAGAAACGGCAGGGCAGATATGATGACACAAGAACATTCCAGGGCTTTGAAGTCC
The DNA here is from genome assembly GCA_016271365.2 of Neoceratodus forsteri. Taxonomy (NCBI): domain Eukaryota; kingdom Metazoa; phylum Chordata; order Ceratodontiformes; family Ceratodontidae; genus Neoceratodus; species Neoceratodus forsteri. The sequence continues at coordinate 98,239,640 of JADMNL010000023.1, read as the reverse complement.
ATCATTGCCTAAGTCTTCTTCAGTCTGCCACTGTGCTGTGCCTTTCACATTGTACAGTACATTTAGTTTCATATTGTACAGTGCATTTAGTTTCACTGTGATGGATTATTGCATTTATATAAAAATATACAACCCAAAGATTGTTTAGAAGCAAGTTGCAAACTGCTGAATCAAACAACATAAAATTTAATTGTTCCAGAGATCCCAATTTATGATGGAAGGTGGTGATCCCAGCCATACATAAGGTGTTTGGCAAGAAAATGTCTCTGCCCCATTTTTGATTTGCACAAGGGAAGAACCAATGGCAGTGGCAAGCTTTTGTTTCAAAGCATTCATTTCTAGATTGACAGCATTTTATTAAGTTGACTTTCGCCCTTTTGATACTTTTAAATATTAACTGCCCCTGACTAAGTTTCTCTTCCTCTTGTAAATGGAGCCACTGACATTTTCTGTACATTTCCTGAAAATTTGGTGTTCATATCTTCTTACCATTAGGCAAGTCTGTAAACAGCATGCTAAAGCATATTTCAGTTTAATGCAGTTTAGCAGAGGCTGCACCCAAACGAAACTGAGCATCCGAGTAAAAGTTGAATCATGTCAGATTTCAGAACTGTACATGATTTGTCTGTTACAGTTCCATCTGATTTAATTTATCAACATTCCCAGGCCCTTGTATTTAATGACATTCTTCACAATGCAATGCATTATAACTTCACATAAATGTGGGTACAGAACATGAATACCAGTTTTCAGATGTCATTGCTGTGCTTAATATTTGCAAATGCAACATTGCCTCATTGAGGAAAAACAATTGTTCCTAATTAAATTCTGTTGTTTATGTGTGCTTTCATGCTTTTGAGTCCTCCTTTTAGAAACAAGCTGCTATAGTATGTAGTGATTTACACAGTCTGCTGTGCTTCTTTCCTTAATTGCTTTTGAGTCTTCTTTTCAAAATAGGTTGCTAGTATATAGTGGTTTAAAGAGCAGTTGCACACTGTAATTGTGGGGATGGTCTCTGAGGCATTCCACCTTCCTGACATCATGGGTTGTATACACCTGATAGGTTGTCTGATGCACATGTGACTGAAAATGAGGACGTCCTTCAGAGGGTCACTGGTCACTTTTAATCAGTTCAAATTGTGCATCTGTAGAAGGTTGTCACACTATTCCAGAGCTCCACACAGAACTTTACAACAAGCGTACAAAAGTAGGAAACAGTTTCATTACACATCTGTTACCCTACTACATAATTAGAATAGCATAGCACAGCTGTTGTTTTGCGTCTATATACTACGTTGGTTAAGATCTGCAGTTATTTCAGTATTCAGGAGCCTACATCAACACACACTATTAGGCACCCTGACCTTCACTACATCAGGCCACAATCATTGCTATTACACACCATTTCTGTACCTACACACTTAGCTCACACACTACCATGTGTATCACAGGATTGCTACAGCAGCAGGTTACCCTATTCAGTGCCATTTGCATCAGTTCCACAGCTCCAATCTGCCTCACAGCAACTACATAGCTTCAGTATGCCTCACTGAATGCAGTGCTCTGGCCACCCTAATCTAGCGATGCCAGACGCTGAACACATCCAAAATCCATGCTGTCTATATAGCTTGCAATGCTCTGTTACCCCGAATTAGTGGTTCCAGACGTTGATTGGCATGCTTCCCTTGGGCACTTCACTAAATTGTACAGACACTCCTACTACTCCCTACACTGAAATTTGTGCTCTGGGCATCCCTACCACAGCGGTCCCAGATGCATATGAGCACACACACAAATATATCAGCAGCAACTGAGTCACTCTGCAACTCCTTACCTGCAGACCTCAAGTCCCAACTCTGCGGTGACTATTGTGCAGCCCTTCAAAGAGCGCCTCTCCCATTTGACCCATGCCTTATCAAGCTACCGCAGGCTACAAGTATGGCATTTCAAAATGGAGCAGCAATAAAGTTATTTTATGGCTCTCCCATGCTCACGCTCCCATGTACAGCTACTTCTCTTCCTGATTCTCGATGACTACGTGGGCGCGCATTCCCATTTGCTCCATAATCCCGCAAGACTTTCAATACTGCTCCAGTTACGCTTCCACGTCATGACGTGGACTCTTACCAGGTTACTGCACGGGCGAGGTGCATATAGCTAGCACAGCATACGCGGACCTCAAAACACTACTTATCACAATTCAGAGGTCAGAAAACCAGACTTAGGCGTCTGATTACAAATGCACAAGCACCATTCCATGGAGATTTTCACTGCCTCAATTAGATGCTTACCATTGCTATTTACACATTTATAAGCAGTGCAGATATGCCCTCTTCAGACCTCCATGACACACTGCTCCTCAGCAGATCTCTTAAAGACATAGGAGCAATAAATGGCCAGCACACTGACTTGACCACATAGAGGCTCCATAAGGACACACAACAACTGTCTATGAGCATCACAAGTACAAACAAGCTTTCCTACTGCTGTTTTACACTACAGTTATACAATTACAAAACCAACAGAGGAGGTATCACACTCTAAGTATGTTATTTCTATATACTTACCAGGTCACCATGCCAAAGCAAAGAGCTGCAGGCAGTGCAGCGTACCACTACCACACCACCAAACAGGCAGACTTTGCACCTCCTGCGTGAGGAATCCACATTACACAATGCTGACCAGGAAGTGGAGGAGAGAACTTTGCCTCATCTACTAGCCAGGATAGTGACCAACAATCAGTTACCACACAAGCAGTACTCCAAAAACCAACTCATGCAAGCACAGCAGGAAGTTTTATCAGCTATGTTACAGCAGTTAACAGAGCTGTCTAAGCAAAAACAAATACAATCACCACCTGCTAAGAATCGAACACAAACTCCCATTCTAGACATGCAGCCGCCCTAGTAAGCGAACCCACAACAGTGACAGCTGATTCCAGTGCATCCTCCGATGAGTAAGAGGGAGCATTAGAGCAAGAGCCACAAACACTCACTGCTAAGTGGTGCTTTCCTGACCAAATCCCAGCACTAGTACGCCACATAATGGAAACGTGGGCTTCATACCATAACCCCTCCACCCATATCGAAACTGCTCCCTCTCTCCAACCCACTGCAAAACAAGCAGACACCTTCCCCATATGTGAGGCCATAGAAGAGATCATTCTAAAAGAATGGTCTGCCTTGAACCAGCTAGAATTCCAGAGAAAATCCTAGGACAGGATGTACCCCTTCAGGAGGAGAAGCTACTGCTTTGGTGTACACCACCCACTGTGGACCCACAAATAGCAGCCCTCAATAAAAGACTGTGCTACCCACTGAGTCTGCCTCAGGCCTCTGAGATCCTATTGACAGAAAACTAGAAGACAACTTAAGAAAACTTCTGAATTATCAGGCTTGGGAAGCAGAGCAGACACCATCGCAAAATATGCAACACGTGCACAGCTAATCTGGTTACAAGAATTACAAAACCATCCCTGCGAAATCACATGCATCTAATCTCTTAGACAATGCCATAATCTCAACCAAATACCTGGCAGACATGGCAGTAGACTCCTCAAAATAAATGTACGATCGCGGCCATCACTAACAGATCTCAGATCTCTATGGATGAAACTATGGGATGCAGACAAAGAATTGAAGTCCACTCTGCAACGACTGCCGTTTAAAGGCAACATGGTTTCGGCAAGCACTCAAGAGATATCTCAAGGGAAAAGAGGAAGGCAAGATTCTGGCCAGAGAACAAAACAGATCCACACCTACCATCTCGTCCCAGAGGCAGATACCATTCCTTTCGTGACAAGAGACGAGGAGGACACATCTAGGAACCAGCTTCAGACAGAACTATTCCACACCATACCACTTCAACAGATACAGAGGCAGGGGCACAACACAAAGAGGCAGAGGAACTTCCATCACTGCAACGCATCATGTTCTTGACTACTCCTCTCACACGCTACATCACACTCCAGTGGGAGCACGCCTGCAATTATTCATAGACCACTGGGAAAATACCACCAGACAAATGGGTGCGGAAATAATAAGAAGTGGCTATGCAATACAATTCACAAAGATGCCAAGAGAGCACAGAGTGATCACATCTCCATCTACCAAGAACAAATACACAACAACGCACGTTACTACAGCTATACACGAACTAAGAGACAACAATGCCATTGCTCCCATGCTCAGACATGAACAAGGCACAGGGATACATTCCGTATTCTTCATGGCTCAAAAAGAGGGCTGATACCAACCAGTACTGGATCTAAAATACATCAACAAGTTAGTGAGATACATACCTTTCAAAATGGAAACCATATGGTCCACACACTAAAAGTACTCCGCCAAGGAGACTTCCTCACATCCATCGACCTAAAAGACGCTTACCTCCACGTGCCGATGAGACCCTCACATTACCGATTCCTCCGATTCTGCATTCTCGGACAACACTTCCAATACAAAATACTACCATTCAAACTGTCATCAGCCCCAAGGGTATTCACAAAGGTTTCCATAGTCCTCGTAGCAATACTCCATCAACAGGGAATACACGCTCATTCCATATCTGGACGACTGGCTAATCAGGGCAAGATCACTACAACAATCTTTAAGGGAGATGCACATAGTGGTGCAATCTCTACAGCAACACGGATGGGTACTCAATCACAAGAAAAGCCAACTAACTCCCAGTCACACCATAGAACACCTGGGAACTCTTATAGACAAAGAAAGAGGACTAGTTATACCATTCCAGTCCTGAGTTCAGACAATAATCTCAACCGCTTACAGACTACGTGCATGAGAAACATACCACTCTGGCACATATCTCAAATGTTAGGCCTGATGTCCTCCACCACAGACACAGTCCCCTGGCCAGATGGCATGCCAGACCTCTTATGGCCTTCTTAATAACTCAAGGAACACCCACCACCTCAACCTTGCAAAACAGGTCACACTACCACCCCTGGTGTACTCAAGCCTCAGATGGTGGACAAGCAGACACAAACTCACACAAGGCATGCCGCTAGACATCACTCAGACATAATAATAGAAATGGACACAAGCCTTTCCGGCTGGGGAACCGTAATGGGCAAACAAACGGCACAAGGAAAATGGTCACTATCAGAGACAAAACAAATCATCAACGTTCTAGAACTGAAAGCAGTACTCAAGGCACTACTGCATTTCTCCAAACTAGCCCAACACAAACTTGTTCAAATAAAGTCAAACAATCAGACCACGGTTTAGTAACATAAACAAACAGGGAGGCACAAGAAGAAAGCAATGATGTCAGTGACATCCAGACTAATGACTTGGTCACAAAGACATCTAAAATCAATATCAGCAATTCACCTAGCAGGCAAACTCAACATCATGGCAGACTGGCTCAGCTGACAAATGATTCATCCTGGAGAGTGGAAACTTCATCTGCAAGTCTTTCACCAAATCAACCAGAGATGGGGTCCAATCGAGATAGACATCATGGCATCGCACAAGATCCATCAATTTATAAAATACTAGTCAGCTTCAAGGACCACATGGCACTAGGGTAGACACGCTGCCAGCCACCTGGACATTCCACATAGCCTACATCTTTCCTCCAATTCCACTGATTCCTCAAGTACTAAAGAAGATTCACATCTTCAGAGCACATGTCATATTGATAACACCCAACTGGCCAAGGCGGCGCATGGTTTGCAACAGTAGTATCAATGGCACTAGCCGATCCCTGGAAGCTACCACTACACAGATCTACTCACACAAAGACCTATCACATCCAAACCCTCAGAAACTACAACTGACGGCATGGCTCCTGAAAGGGCGTGATTGCTAAAAGCAGGATACCACCCTTCCGTCATTCACACTATGGCCTCTTCACATCAACAATCCACAATCACCACTTACCAATGCCAGTGGGACATATTCAGTAAATGGTGTACGCACACAAAATAGACTCCACAACATGCACCATTCCTCAGATTCTGCTATTCCTACAGGAGGGACTACAACTAGGCCTCTTCACATCATCTCTGAAAGTCCAAGTTGCCGCCATGGGGCAGCCAGAGGACAGATAAAAGGCACGACTCGAGTACACTCAAGACATAGTACGCTTTCTGAAAGCAGCAGCTAAAATACGACTTATAAACCACTGCTGGCACCATGGGACCTTCCTCAGTACTAACAGCTATGACCAAACCGCCATTTGAACCCATAGACTCCATACACTTAAAATGGCTCCAACTCAAAGCTGTCTTTCTAATGGCCATTGCATCAGAAGAGTAGGAGAATTACAAGCGCTATCATACAAAGAACCATTCCTTCAATTCTACCATGACAGGATATCTATGAGACCGTTCTCCTCATTCAGACCCAAAATTGCCTCTAAGTACCATCTCAACCACACTATTGAGATTCCTGCCTAACTACCACCAGAAGAGGTACAGGCTGATCCACAACTAAACTGCTAGGAATGACCCACCTGCTAACAACCTACATCAATAGAACAGCTGATATCAGACAGACAAACAGACTCTTCATCATCATGCAAGGACACAGAAAAGGACTTCCAGCATCCAAAGCATCCATAGCAGGCTTCCTTAGAACAGCCATATCAGAGGCTTACAAAGCAAATAACATGCATGTCCCAACATCGATAAGAGCCCACTCAACCAGAGCTATTGCTACCTCCTGGGCAGAAAGGAACATGGCCACCGCAGAAGAGATTTGCAGCAGCCACTTGGTCAACAATACATACATTCACAAGACACTATAAAATGGACTTGTCTCAAGACAACAAGACAAATTTTTCAAAGGCAGCATTAATGGCAGCAAACACAGGACACAATACCAATATCACGTCTCACCCACCTAAACATTGATCACTGCTTTTGACTAACCCATGATGTCAGGAAGGTGGAGTGCCTCAGAGACCATCCCCACAATGGTAGTTTACTCACCTGGTAAAGGTGATTGTGGGAGATAGGTTCTCTGAGGCACTCCACGCTCTCAATGGCGACCGTGAAACAATAGGACACTGCCATGAATACTATGGAGACTTGCATATGTCATACTAAGTATGCATTTACATAACATATCTGTACAGCATCTCACAATTAAAGGTTATACCTTACAAATATCAACAGAGATACTATTATTCAGGGTACAAGTAGGGGACAGTATAACCTTTTCTCATTCCAGATACAGCTTTGGAAAACATCAAACTGATTAGAAGTGACCAGTGACCCTCTGAAGGGACGTCCTCATTTTCAGTCACATGTGCATCAGACAACCTATCAGGTGTATACAACCCATGATGTCAGGAAGGTGGAGTGCCTCAGAGAGCCATTCTCCAAAATCACCTTTACCAGGTGAGTAAACTACCATTCTTTCAGCCCCTCCCAAACATATCTGATAGCTGACCTGGTCCAGTGTTGAGTGGTATTAAAAGTTCCACGAGGTTCAGTCCAGTAAAGAAGTTACAGGACCCTAATGTGTACCCCAGAAAAAACAGTTACTTTCCAAACCTGCTGACACACCCTAGGCAGGTACCCACAGCCCCTTTTTGTGTTGTGGAAAATGAGGGCTGTGTGTGTTATTGATTTGTATGAGCACACTTATAGCTTTTTAGTATTTAAAGTTGCGATATAAACAAATCAAAGTGACCACTGGAGTAGCCGTCCCTGTAACTCAAGCAGTCACTTTGGTTTTCTAAATCGCACCTCTAAATATTACTAAAAGCTGTAGCAAAATTGCACTACACAGGTCGATTGCAACCTCCATTTTCTCTGGACATCACAAAGTAAGCTGCAGGTGCCTGCTAGGGGCGCTTAGCAGGCTCATGAAACAGCTCTGTTTTTCCTGGGTACAAATTAGTGTGCTGTCACTTTTTCACTGGACTGCACTGCATAATATTTTTAGTACGCCTCTGCAGAACTGGAGCAGGTCAACTACCATAACTATTTGGGAGTAGTGGCTGGAAAATTACGGTGTGCACCTGCACTTTAAGTACACAGTTTGGTACAATCAGTTCAGCAGAACCTAGCAGTGTCTACTAGTCCTTCAGGATGGCAGCAGGGACTTGGCCCAAATATTGTGAAGCCAGCAAACTCTTCAGCATTTCATTATTAACCAAGAAAAAGGATGTCAACTCAAAACTCTGTGACTCAGTACATTGCAGTTCTGGCTGAAATATTATGGTCCTGACCTGATGTCCTGCATTATTATAGAAAACCAAGTAAGTCACACAGTATGCAAGCAGAAGTTTTGGGATATATCCATATTTTTACACACACACACACACACACACACACACACACACACACACACTTTCCCAGAGGTTAGTAGTTGAATTTTAGTTCCATCCATCCATCATTACATATCAGATTATTAGTGGAAATGGAACATTGTTTAACTAGGAGTAGCACACTAAGTTGAAGCTTGTTTCCATTCCAGATGTGACCTGGGAGCACAAGGAAGTTAAGTGACTTGCTTAGGTAGGATCACACAGTATGCACCTAGGCAGCTGTGGCTTCAAACCCAGGTCTCCACATCTGCAGCTCAGAGCCTTAACCAACTGCACTATACTGCCTCCTGGTCTGGAGGATGTTTTCTATGTGAAAGGTCCTGAAGTACTGGAGCTGGCAATGACTGATAATACTTATTGGTTATTTGGGAGCATTTATTGTTTGACACAGTACTACAGTCAAGGCTTCCTTCTTCCTAAATATACAGTGCTAAGGACTTTGTCATTTGTCATAGTTCTGTGAGGGTGAGTGAATGCAACAGTGAAGTCATGCAATGATTGTTTTAAGGATTGTGGCTGGGCAGTTTCTTTCTGGTTGGGCTAGTCAGCAACTGAACCTACTTTAGAGTCTTGAATTGGACATAGATTTGGAATCTGATTGTGATTGGGGGTTCTATTAATATTTCTAGACTCATCCAATCCCCCTCTCTTGAGCAACATAACTATGGTACACAATTGCAATTAATGGGAAATCAAGGTATAGGGATTTGCAGTTAAATTATTTTGCTTGGTGGCAGAATAGAATAAGTGGTGTTAGACAGAAGAGCGCATGGGACTGCATAATACACTTGTGGTATATAAAGGACTTTTCTTGTTTTCATCTCTCTTTGTTAAAGCTTGGAAATCCTCACAGATCAATTGGACTCTATTCTGCTTATACAGTCTATTGTTTTCCTATGATCACTACAAAGAACACGAAATGCTGAAATCACATTCAAGATCACACAGTATGTGGAAGTGGTGGGATTCAAACCTGGGTCTCTATATCCACAGCTCTCCATGCTAAGTACTGGGCTAGGCTGCCTCAAAGGTTTTAAATGAGGCTTGTGCTTTGCATGACTTGTGGGAGATGAACCACTGTGAGTGGTATAGGGAGCGTTGGTAAAAGCAGTGCCACTGCATCAAAGTCCTCCTGTAGGGCACCGTTGATGACAAACTGTCGAGGACAGATGGGGTCCTCATATTAAAACAATTCAATATTGGGTGAATAGTGTATAGTCATAGTGCTGGTGTGAATATAACTTGGGCCTTTCTCTATTCCCACCCTTGGTAGAGGAGCCAGGCAGTGACAGGGAATAGAAGACCTAGCAGCAAGAAGGAGTTGGGAGGCTGGAGGGCATGTGAAAATTATGTGAGGGCAACTACTGGGATAGGCTGTCATTTATATGACGCATGGGAGGAGTCAATTTCCCAACACTGCATCACGGGCAAAAACCATCCCATTGTAACTGTTGGGCAGGTGAGAAACTAATGGACTGTGGCAAAACAAGCCAACACAATGGCATACAAAATGCTAGTTTTGTCAGCACAAGTCAAATCACGTATTATACATTTTATTGGACCAACATGTCTTGTATAACAGTGGTGCAGTACACACAATTTTGAGGCATGAGTCACTAGCCAAGAATGGCCAATCAATGTAGCTCCATAGTTAATTATAACTTTAACTGTTGGCAAAAACATGGGAGGGAGAAATGACAGTATATAAAAATAAGCATTTGTCAATGCCGAATGTTTGCTTGCTGGCATTGGCATTGGTAGTGTAGGAGTTAGAGATGTGTAATAGGAATGGCAGTGAAGTATTGAACTGAAGCCAACCCCACCACCACTCTGCAGAGACTGACAGGCATTGGGGTGTGCCTTTGGGTCAGTCAGGCATAATGCCATGCCATTTCACCACACCCTACCCTGCAGATAACGACAGTAATACGGTGTGCCTTGGAGTCTTTGGGCCTTCTGCTCACCCCATTCCATAAGAAATACACTGAGATGGATGCTGTATAGGAGAATGGGGTGAACTTGAACCAAAGAGTCCAAGCACACCTCAATGCCTGTCACTGGCTGCAGGGTGTGTGTGGGGGGTGGAATGGCAGGAGCATTACAGGCGACAATCCCAAGTCACACCCTGATGCCTGTCAGTCTCTGAAGGTAGGGCGTTATAGTCGAAACCCTAACGTCCCAGGCGTTCGTTGGTATTTTCACTCCAAATTTTTAACATGGGTTTTTGTGACCCCACCTCATGAACAGTGGCAATATCAGTTTGTTATCAGAGAGCTGATTTTGCACAACAACTACGCCATTTGGCACCACTGGTGCGAAACACATTTTAAACAGGATGTGATAAATGACAACTGTACTGTTCACGGGAGGTGTAAAAATGGCAATGTTGAAAATCTGGGGTGAAAATATAAAAACTGGTGCAGTCACAAGTGTGCATAGAAACTGCACAACGCACACCCATAATGTAATTAGTTTGGGGATTTTTACAGCAGATTGTCAACACAGGCATTTTGGGACCTCCGCTCATCAACAGAGTCACTGTGATTTTCTTAATCTGTCCTGAACACTGATTTCCCATAGCGACCACGCATTTCTGTACCAAGTGTGTAAACACATTTCGGACAGGGTGTGAAAAATGACAGTTATACTGTTCATAAGAGGTGTGGAAAATGCCAGTGTTGAAAATCTGGACTGAAAATATTACAAATTTGTGAACTTACGAGGTGCGTGGAAACTGTGCAATGCACACTCATAACACAGTCATTTAATTGACTTTTGTCACCAAATGTTCAACATAGCCATTTAAGACCTCTGCTCATGCACAGTGTCACTGTGATTTTCTTAATCTGTCCAGAACATTGATTTTGCACACCAACTGTGCCATTGTGCGCTACATGCACAAAAACACATTTTGGGAAAGATGTGAAAATTATAGCTGTACTGCTCATAAGGAGGTGTGGTAAAATGGCAATGTTGAAAATCTGAAGTGAAAATAGTAAAATTCGGAAGTTACGAGCATGCGTAGGAACTGCACAATGCAAACTCATAAAACAGTCATTTTGGAATTTGTCCACAAATTCTCAACATTTAGTTTAGGGTCTACCTCACGAACTGTAACACTGTAATTTCGTTACTCAATACGAAAGGTGGTTCCGCACAGTGAGCGAAATCACCTTCGAGACCGAATAACAAATGACAGTGACTGAGTCCATGAGGTGGGGGCCCCAAACCCCATGCTGAAAATTTGGTGAAAAAATTCTCAAAAAGGCAGAGATATGCACCACAGTTGAAAACCCCCATTTAAGCCATTATACAGCTTACCGGCATTTCTTCAGTTCACGGTCAGCTTTGAAGAGTGCAGATGTGTTTCCGGTCCACTGAAGATCATTGCGCTGGGCTCCGGAGGTAAGTATGGGGTGAGGTTGGGGTGTGGGAAGGTGGGTGTGCAGAGGGTGGGTGTGGGTTGGGAGGGGCAAGATAGTCAACGAGGGACCATTATTTGTTCATAGGTGTTTTTTTCTTTGAAGAAGAAGACGAGTACTTTTGCCACATAGAAACATAGAATTTGACAGCAGATAAGGACTGCTTGGCCCACCCAGTCTGCCCATTTCCTTACCTAATGGATAAGCTGCAGATCCTAGCTAACCAGCAGCCTACTTTTCTACCCCACCCCTAGAATTGCCTTATGACTGTCCCATGCATGCTTGAATTCAACCACTGTTTTGACTCCACAACCTCCTCCAAAAGGCTGTTCCATGTATCCACAACCCTCTCTGTGAAAAATACTTCCCATTACCTCTGAGCCTCCCCTCTATATTCAAATTATGCCCCTTGTTCTTGCACATCTCTTTTTCTGAAAGATACTACCCTCTTGGACTTTGTTGATTCCCTTGAGGTACTTGAAAGTTTCTATCATGTCCCCTCTCCTCCTTTCCTCGAGGCTATACATATTAAGCTCCTTTAGTCTCTCTTCATAGGTCTTCCAGTGCAGATCCTGCACCATTTTAGTGCCCTCCTCTGGACAGCTTCCATCTTGTCTATGTCCTTGCAGAGATTGGGTCTCCAGAACTGTACACGGTACTCCAGATGGGGTCTCACCAGCTGTCTGTACAGAGGGATAACAGCTTCTTGTTTTCTACTGGTGATGCCTCTCCTATGCATCCCAGTATCCCCAACCCTCCTTACTGCCCTCTCACATTGCTTGCCCACCTTTAAGTCATCTGATATGACTACCCCAGGTCCCTTTCCATTTTGTTGTTGTTAGTATCTCACCCCCAATGTGTACTCTTCCCTGGGTTTCGTTTCCCAGGTGCATTATCTTGCACTGCTTAGCATTGAATCTAAGCTGCCATACATTTAACCATTCCTCTAACCTTGCCAAGTCCCTTCTCGCCCCACCTTGTGCATCAACTCTGTTGCAGATCTTTGTGTCATCTGCAAAGAGACATACTTTTCCTTCCAGTCCCTCTACAATGCTGCTTATAAAAACATTGAAGAGACCGGTCCTAATACTGAACCTTGCAGTACCCCACTAGTAACCTCCCTTTCTTCAGAGTGGACTCCATTTACTATTACCCTCTGTGTCCTGTTCTCCAGCCAATTCTTTACCCAGGCTATCATCTCGGGACCCACTCCCAGGCTGGCTAACTTGTATATTAATCTTTTGTGTGGGACTGAGTCAAATGCCTTTATAAAGTCTAGGTAGGTCATGTCTAGCCCCTCCCTGATCTACTACTTTGGTCACCCAGTCAAAGAACTCTTTTAGATTCATCTGGCATGACCTTCCCACTGTGAATCCATGCTGCCTTGGGTCTGTGCCCCTCTGGCCTCTAGGTACTGACAATTCTTTCCTTCAGAGTGATTCCATCATTTCCCTATCACTGAGGTTAAACTAACAGGTCTGTAGTTTCCTGCTTCTGCCCTGCTCCCACTTTTGTGAAGGGAATCACATCTGCCCTCCTCCAGTCCTCAGGTACTACCCCATCCTCCCATGATTTGTTAAACAGGGTAGTCAGTGGTGTCACTAGTTCTACCCTTAGTTCTTTTAGAATTCTGGGATGAATCCCATCAGGCCCCATTGCTTTGTCCACCTTCAGTTTTAAGAGTTCTTTCAGAACCCTTTCTTCTGTAAATAGGCTGGTATCAACTTCTGTATCCAGAGTGTTTCTATTGTTTGTTTAGGTACCTCCCCTCTTCATTTGTAAATACTGAGCAAAATATTTGTTTAGTATCTCTGCTTTTCACGTCACCCTCTGCCCACCCCTCCCTTTATTAAGCCTCACTATCCCTCCCTAGGTCTTCATTCGCTCCCTGATGTACCTAAAAGGTTTTACCCCTTCTTAACTGAGTTGGCTATCTTTTCCTCAGTTTGGGCCTTTGTTGTTCTGACTGCCTTCCCAGCTTCCTTTTGCTTTAACTGATACAATTCTCTGTCCTGCTCCTTCTGTGATTCCTTGTACTTTCTGAATGCTTTCTTTTCTCTTGAACCTTCACTGCCACCTCCTTTGAGAACCATAGTGGTTTCTTACATCGTTTGTGTTTGTGTATTTACTTACACAAGGCTTGTTACCTCTGTGATGGCAGTTTTATTATTCTCCATTGTTCTTGCACATGGGGCCACGCTGGTGGGCTCCCAGTGTAACAACTGAAGGTTTTTTGGGGGCAGTGGAGCCAATGGGGATTGAACACCCCGTTGACCATATAGGCGTTTGCCACTCTGGGGTTGTGGGAGGGACGAACTGTCTATGACAGTACAGATGCAGTGCCGATGTAGGCAATTTGCATACTGCCGGCTGGCAGTATTCAAATTGCCTGTGGAATGTTTTCCTTAGAACTGTACTCCACTGCATTTGAGCGGCTGTCATAGCTCGGACATTCATTGGCGAGTGCAGCCACACCTGAAAAGGGAGCAGGGCATTGGAAGTGGGGAGGCACACCTACAAAAACTCATATGGTGGCACGATGTTTCTTGCACATGCGTGCAAGCAAACATAATCAACAATCCATTTTAAATCAGATTATTAACTTCATGTAACCATAGTTTGGAAACATATAATTACAAAATTTTAAATGGGATTTGATAGTTTTAAAAGCTATAATACAGTGGAATACAGCTTTTATACCATAATGCAGACCATTTCTCAAAGCAATCATCTTATTGTCTGTTGGCTGAAATGTACACTGAGCTGAAGTGCATTTCCAGGTGCGACTTGAGAGCAAAGGGAGGTTAAATGACTTGCTCAGGGTCACCAGCTGCAAGTGGCAGCTGTGGGATTCAATCCAACGGCTGCAGATGTGTGCTCTAACCTTTAGGTTGTATTGCATTTCTCATGCACGAAACGTAATATCCCATAGTAATGTACAATATTTTGAACTTTTTATTGAGAGTGTTAATGGAGTGATGTCTGCAAAATGCTACTCTTATTGGCTGTTGGAATTAGCCAGGTTTATGAAATAAATGTCCAACTCTGACAGTCAAGAACTACATGTCCCACCATGCCGTGCTCAGGGTGTCAGCGCTGTCCCTGCTGAGTTTACAGGTGACTCCAACAATCAAAGGCTGATAACCCGAGGCACATAATTACAACACAGTTTAATCAGCAGCATCGAAGGGGATGGGGACACAGACCCTGCACACTTTCACTGCTGCTCATCCTTAGTGCAGTCAGGACAGAGGCAGTATAAAACAAACTGCACACACCGTCCCATTTAAGGATTTCAGTAATGTGGAGTGAAAAAGTAACTTGCTCACAAGTCAGAGACAGATTGATGGGCAGTGCAGCTCTCTGCTGCCAGAAACAGGACTTTTCCAGCTTGGTTCTTCTGACTGACCTTCGTTAAAGGGTAAGTGGGGAAATATGTATTGTTGGTAACTGGGACCGCACTGGTGATGGAAGTGATTTATAAAATGGTGACTGAAATGCCACAGTGCATATAGTGGTGGTTGTGCTGGGAGGGTGGGGACTAGAGGGACTGAGAGTTGAACCCTGCTGAGGGTAAGAAAGACTGAGATTCAAACTCAGGGGGTGACTGTGGAATGACAGCCATGGAGCTGGGCTGATGAGAAACAATCGAACTCCAGCTGAGTGGTGAGGTGGGCCATGAGGGACTAATAATGGTACTCCAGCTGAGGAGCTAGGGATGTTCATGATTCATGGAGGCTACCTTCTGCAGCAGGAGGGCGAGGAACGCTGTCACATGCACATCTGTATTGTACTTCAGCGTTCTGTTGCTGTTCCGCCGCCACTGCAGATTTGTTTACTCAGAAATAAATACTGGGCAACAAGTGGGCAGCCCCTGCCCCACTGCCCTGACTGCTTCCGTCCACTAGGGTTGCACTTGCTAAGCGCCACGGGTGGCAAAAGCAGACTTCATATTTTCATAGAGGCATGCTTCTTTTCAGGCTTGTTTTGTATGACTGTTGTGGAAAAAGTACTGATCGGTTGACCTATTTATTTTTGTTTGCCCTGGGTGGGCTCCCAGCATGCAGGTATGTGTTTGTGTGTGTGTGTGAGGGAGAGCGGATGAACTGGCTATGACAGTTCAGATGCAGTGCCGATGTAGGCAATTTGCATACTGCTGATGGCAGTATGCAAATTGCTGCAGTGATGTTTTCCTACAACTGTATGCCACTGCATCTAAGCGGCTGTCATAGACAGCTCGGACATTCATTGGTGCAGTGCAGCCATGCCTGCAAAGGGAGCAGGGCACTGGAAGTGGGGGAGGCACACCTCTGAAACTTCGTATGGTGGCACTATGTTTCTTGCACATGCGTTCAAGCAAACATAAAAACATTTGTTTGCCATGACACTTCATTGCTACTTGTTTAATAATGTTCATATAGCAATGCCTTGTTGGAAGATGGTAAACAGATGTTTTCACTAAATTTTATACACAAAATTCATTCTCAAGTCTGCACTCTCTGTGACACTGCATTCAAATATGCCAAGGTCAGAGATGAGAAAAGACAGATGGAGAAACAACTGGCTGACATTTTATTTATTTATTACATTTTGATAACCGGGTAAGCCGCTGGGCTGAGTCCCTTTCAGGGCGACCAGGAATTACATGGAATAATACATAGGGTAGCATATAGCACAGGGTACATTACACTAGACAGTGAGGAACATAATACATAGTAGTTTTTCAGCAGTTACATTTAAGAGGTAAGACATAGTAGCTTTTAGCAGTTAACATTTCCTGGGTAAGCTCTACTGATGGGGTGCAGTGCTATATAGATGGGTTGCAGTGATAATCACTATTTCCATTATGAGGGAGAGGGTGGGCTACCACTAGGAGCCTCTCACTTTAGCAGTTGCATATGGAGTGACCATCATATGAGCCTCAGCCTTGTGTGGAAGGTGTGGGTAGAGGTAGCATCCTGAATAATATTGCTGCCAAAATGCCAAGAAAACTAAATTACTGGTTTGGGAGTGCCCAGATACCAGCAGCTTCAGAGCCTGCATGTGACATTGCTACTGAGAACAATACCACAGACAATTCCACAAGCAATGCAACTGACAGTTGTACCTATACAGTAAGTGACAATATAACTGTGCACACAGCTTTGCCAATGACTTTACAGAGTCAGATGCAGCCATGTTTGTTCCAAATGTTGCATCAGTGCCAGAACTAACATGTTCCTTGCCTGATGTGGATTGTCCTGCAGCTGCTCTTTCAGTGCCCCTGGATGGTAAGGCCTGCTCTGGTACAGAAAACAGAGCTGCAGAGCTGTTCCCCATGAGCAGCAATAGTGATGGCAACATCATGCACATCTCTGAGAATCAGCGTCACAGCAGTTGACCCAGAGTCTGAATCGGTTGTGTCTTTTCTCTCCCTTTTGCTCTGAGAATACAAGGGTTACTGCAGTTGACCCAGAGTTTGAATCTGCTGCCTCTTTCTCTCTCACCTCCTACTCTGAGAATACAAGACTCACTTCACTTAACCAGTGTCTGAATCTGTTGTCTCTTTCTCTCCCCTCCTGCTCTTCTGTTTGTTGCCACAATATTAACAGTGTTTTCAACCAAGCAGTGTTACAGACACATCCATCAAACAAGTCATTCCGAGAATCAGTGGAGAACTGAAACAAGAGCTGGTTTTCATTTTCAGCTGGCTAACCTACTGTGTTTAAAAGAATGTGTATTCTGCTACTACTGTTGGGCAGCAGTGGAAAGAAAGCTTATCACAGGCAGTCGTTGTGGTGAACTGACCTTCATTTCATCAGGATTTAGTGACTGAAAAAGCAACTGACAAATTTAAGAAACATCAGGCTGCATTATTCCACCGTGAAGCTCTTGAAAGTATATTGCATTCAACAACACAAAGATGACTGTTGGTGCTCAGCTCAGCCTGCATCTTGCACAGGAACAGGTGAGACATCGAGAAATGTTCCTGAAACAGCTAAATGTGATATAGTTTCTAGTTCAGCAAGGACTAGCAATTCATAGCAAAGAAGAAGAGGAAAGCAACCTGAGGCAGGAAATGCTGAGTAGGGCAGTTGACATACCAAAACTGCTGAAATGGATCCAGGAAGAAAAATATCAGAGTGCAGATATTGTAAATGAAGTCATGGAACTCATGGCACATCAGCTGCTGAGGAATCTTCTGGAAGAGATACACAATGAATCAAAGCTGTATGCAATCAGAGCAGATGAATCTCGGGATATCACCAACATGAACAGATGACAAAATGTATATGATGGGTTTCATTGCCCCATTTTGTTATACACGAAGATTTTATTGAGATGTATGAAAAGGCAAAGACAGATGCAGAATCCATCACCAGTTCTATTAAGGAAGTTTTATTAAGATGTAATTTATCAATCAATGACATGAGGGACAGGCGTATGATGGAGCAACAAATATGGGTGGATGTACTTCTGGAACTGCAACAAGAATTAGAAGAAAATCCACTAGCATTGAATGTCCATTGTGAAAATCATTCCTTGGACGGGTGTTTGCAAAACTGTCACAAAACAAGCGATGCCATTGAAGAGGCCCTCAGCTTTGTCCAGAATTTAAGTGTGTTGATTCAGGGATCACCACAGAGGTTGGCTCTTTATGAAAATATTGCAGCAAATGACAGCAAGGACTGTTACATGATGATAGAAGGCCTGTACTTACTTTGTCCAACAAGATGGACAGCAAGAACAAAAGAGCATTAAGTTGGTTCTCACAAACTATGGAATACTTTATGAAACCTTACGAGAGTTGGAAGCAGACAGATCTTCTGATGTATAAAGTAAAATTAAGGGTCTGTTATCAGTGAAGAAAAGTTCTTGAACTATTTTGGACTTGTATCATATAATATATTCAGCGTATCTGAACAAGAGGCTTCAATCTTGCAAACAACAACACAGACAGCAGCAAATACAATAATGACTGTAAACTCCTTGAAGCAAAATTTACAGAGCCAGCATGATAACTTTGATCAGGTCTATGAAGGCATCAAAGAAAGCACATTTACTGAACATTGTGAAAGAGACCAAACTCCCGACAGCGTTATGTCCCAGCAAGGCTGCAACATGGAAGTGCACCACATCACCATCCTGAATCTGCTAAGGACTGGTATCGACAAATGTATTATGAAGCCATTGATGCTTGTCTCCATCGAACTAGACTGACGTTTGATCAAGAAACCTGTGCTTTGCCATCATCCATGAGAGTTTGTTGCTTCAAGCAGCCAATGCAACGTCATTTCAGTTCCTCCTCAGGTCACACAGTTGTATGGAGATAAAGATTTGGGCATTGACAATCTGAATGCACAGCTGAAGTTGCTCCCAGGACTTGTACAGCAGGTTTTGCCAGAGGTGAAGGTAGTAACTTCAATCAACACCATTATTGATGCCTTAGTGGAGAAGACTGCCAGCAGCAGGCACTGTATCCAGAAGTGGTGAAGCTCATTCAAATTTACCTCATCGTCCCAATGAGTACAGCAACTAAACACTCATAAGGTTTGCGTATATTTCTTTTCATTGTTTGTTTTATTGAACATACTTATGCAGGAAATTATCCGAGGTTCAGATTGACAGTATAATAATTATAGAATGTAAAATCAGAAAATACTGAAAATCTGAATTATTTTCTGGTCTTTTAAAAAAGCTCATATTAAATGTGAAATTGGGTTTCTGTTTGTGATGTTAATTGCAGCACATTCTGAGACTTATTGCTTCAAAGTTGCTTCTCGATTTACTGTAATTTGGTAGCAAAATCTTTGAGAATAGATCCTTGTAAAGGAGAGTAGTTATTTTATCATTGTTTGAGGACATTGAGGGTGGGTACTGAGTGGAGTCTCCAAAGGGACAAGCAGCACTGTATGTTGTCGTGGAAGCATAAAATACTGCATCCTGAGAAGAAATGTCGAGTGGGTAAGAAGGATGAAAGTTTGGAGGGTTTTGAAGATGAGAAGATAAGTAAAACTGAACATAGAAAACTCGAGTTTCTCACGTAGTTGACATGCACATCCTAACTATACTCCCTCATGTCAATCCACATAATTGGGGAGGCATGCAGACGTGATTAACACAGGAAGATCATGCATCCAGTAATAGCTTCGCATTACCCTGGAACTGCTACTTACTGGCATTCACAATTTGAAAAATGTTCATCACAGTTACAGACAAAGGCTATTCACTGGAAGAAACATTCACAACCTCGAGAAATAGTGAACTGATAATAATCTGTGGAAGTCACAAAAGTGATGAGTTTGAAAGACAACTGCCATATGGAGATCAAGATTTCATGTAAAAATGAATAGCACATATCTATTGTATATTGCTATTTCCAAACAGATATTAAAATTCCTTTCAATGTATTTACCTCCAGTAGGAAGAAGGGCTCACAGTTCTGTAGGGTGTGTAAACAAATGCATGCAAGTCAACAACACTCAATTTCTTGTAATGAAATGGTGCATTTAAAATACAAACCAAATGTCAAGCTGAAGGTCATAGCAGCAACTTTTGTTAACTCTGTAGTAATTGAAGCACTCTGAGTGTGTTTAGTGAAGAAGAAAGGAAGGAAAATCCATTATATATATATATATATATATATGTGTGTGTGTGTGTGTGTGTGCATATGTGTGTGTGTGTGTGTGTGTGTGTGTGTTATGTGTTAGGGGTTAGGATTACCACCTTTTAAGAAGTCCAAGTGGGACATTTCTTACTGAAACATGATTTTTCACAGGACAATACGTAACATCAGACTTGTTTTCTCTATATAATCAAATTAACGCTAAGTATTGTAGTTTCTTAGTTGCACCTATTGTTTCTTATTTAAGGTATTTTAGTTAAGGTATTATAGTTTTGTACAACATTTAGTGGAAAATTACAAAATATTTATTCTACTATACAATCAGGACATGTATTTTTCATGTTTTTTTTGCAGGTCCAGCTGCCCAAATCAGGACAGTCCTGCAGACTTGGACAGTTGATAACTCTAGTGTGTGTGTGGCGTGCGTGTGTGTATGTGTTGTATGTGTGCACAACTGTGTGTGTGTAGCCACCATGTAAGCAATAAGACATGACAGGTTGTGTGTTAGACACTTTAACACAGCTAGGAGGTATAGTAAGGCATGAGGCCACGGCCGAGTGTCCACCTCCTAGCCCGTGTGTTAAAGTGTCTAACACCTGAACCCTGTCATGTCTTATTACACTATGAAATAGCTATCAAAAATACAGATGTATGTGATAGCTGAAATGCATAGTATTTAATAGTAAAAAGTTAAATGTTTGTGTTAATGTTTAATAAAATTGTTCCTCCGCCTGTTTTTTTTTTTTGTTTACTTGGACTTCTGAGCTGCTAAGGCATCCTTACGTGTCTTTCTGTAGTTGTCATGGCAACCCTCCCAACTAGCAATAGTTTTACAGGAAAGAGCAGGTGCTCAACTTTCATTTGGAGACTGAGTGAGCTGGGGACAGTGGAGTAGTGAAAAGTGACGGTAAGCCGGTGCACAGTCCCAGCGACAGTGGAGTACTGGAGAGTGACGGTAAACTCCTGCGCTCAGTCCTTCCATGTTCAGATTCACGGCTGTTGGGGAGCTGCTACATCGGGAAGAGAAGCAGTTCAGTGTCGCTGTGAGTGCTGGGCAGGGGTAGCCTGAGATTCACAGCCTAGATGGGAGCTGCTGCGCCGAGAGAAGGAGCAGTTCAGTGTCGCTGTGAGTGCTGGGCAGGGGTAGCCTGAGATTCACAGCCTAGATCGGGAGCTGCTGCATCAGGAGGAGGAGCAGTTCAGTGTCGCTGTGAGTGCTGGGCAGGGGTAGCCTGAGATTCACAGCCTAGATCATGAGCTGCTGCATTGGGAGGAGGGCAGTTCAGTGTGGCTGTGAGTGCTGGGCAGGGGGTAGCCTGAGATTCACAGCCTAGATCCGTGAGCTGCTGCATCGGGAGGAGGAGCAATTCAGTGTCGCTGTGCATGCTGGGCGGGGGTAGCCTGAGATTCACAGCCTAGATCGGGAGCTGCTACATCAGGAGGAGAGCAGTTCAGTGTTGCTGTGAGTGCTGGGCAGGGGTAGCCTGAGTTTCACAGCCTAGATCATAGTAGTAGTTGTAAGCTTTCATTTTCACAGGATGACACTGTCAGAACTGGCAATGCTGTAGGGGTTGTTACCAGCCCTACTCTCGAGTTTGTGTACAGTTCCTGGTAGAATATCACAGTCAGGGTGGCATCGCTTGTGGCACAAAACAAGATGGCGGCCTTTTGATTTCTGAACATTCTTTGTGTACAGCATTACCCATATCAATGCCCAGTGGGTACTGCCTGGTCTTATTCCTGTGTTGTTAGACACATTAGCACGATCACTGGCCAATGAGAATGCTAGAATTTCAATGCCCATTTCATAAGGAATGAATAGCACATGCAGTCGGTATTAACAAAAGAACCTACTAGGTGTTCTCTGAATCATTATGTAGTTTGAGAAAAAGGTTTATACTGGACATAATAAACTTACCCAAGAGCAGGTGACTGGCAAGTGTGGTTTAGCTACTGCCTCCTGTTGAATATATAAAACCAACAACTGCTAAAATATGAACACTATGTTCTAGTTGTTATTTTCATAGTTACTTAATTATAATTTCAAACTAATGAACTACTTGAAGTTAGAGCGCCAGGGTGAAAGACAGTCCGCTCTTCCTGTATGTTATGGATGTACTTGACAAACAGCTGCTTACCTCATCAATTATTAACTGTGGAAGTCGAATGTGTTTTATGCTTTAAAATGCCATTTATTTAAGGTATTTGTTCTGACACAGATTAAAAATATAGTATTGTATTGGTATTGATCACATCGCCAGTCCAATCAACTGATTAATCATTGGCAAACGTAACCATCACTAAAACAATCATACAGTGTGATCTGTCTTTGCTATATGCTATTCTATAAACACTGAACTCTAGTTTTTTTCTTATCTCATGTGAGCATTGAAAAAAAGCACAGGCTAGAGTTTATGAAATAAATGTTCGACTGTGGGACTGTGGGACAGATACAGAATGCGGATGTATCAGATGGCGGCCTGGCCAGGGTGGTGAGGATGGATGATAAGGGTTTCTGGAACACAAGGGGTCCTCGGCACCCAACTAGGGATCTGAGATTCAAGCAGACTCGATAGACCATAAGGCCTAATCTGCTGGCAATTAGTATGTTAGTATGTTAGACTCTAACAGTCAGAACTACATGTCCCACCATGCCGTGCTCGGGTGTCAGCTGTCCCTGCTGCTGAGTTTACAGGTGACTCAACAAGGCAAGGGCTGATAACCGAGGCACATAATTACAGCACAGTTTAGTCAGCAGCATCGGAGGGGAGGGGGCCACAGACCCTGCACACTTTCACTGCTGCTCATCCTTAGTGCAGTCGGGACAGAGGCAGTATAAAGCAAACTGCACACGCCATCCCGTTTAAGGATTTCAGTAATGTGGAGTGAAAAAGTAACTACCCACCAGTCAGAGACAGATTGATGGGCAGTGCAGCTCTCTGCTGGCAGAAGCAGGACTTTTCCGCTTGGTTCTTCTGACTGACCTTCGTTAGAGGGTAAGTGGGGAAATATGTATTGTTGGTAACTGGGAGAGCAGTGGTGATGGAAGTGATTTATAAAATGGGACTGAAATGCCACAGTGTATATAGTGGTGGTTGTGCTGGGAGGGTGGGGACTGGAGGGACTGAGGTTGAACTTCTGCTGAGGGGTAAGAAGGACTGAAGTTCGAACTCAGGGGTGACTGTGGAATGACAGCTGAGGAGCTGGGCTGATGAGAAACAGAGAATCGAACTCCAGCTGAGTGGTGAGGTGGGCCGTGACGGACTAATAATGGTACTCCAGCTGAGGAGCTAGGGATGTTCATGATTCATGAAGGGCTACCATTCTGCTGCAGGAGGAGGGGCAAGGAGCGCTGTCACATGCACATCTGTATTGTACTTCAGCGCTCTGTTGCTGTTCCGCCATCACTACAGATTTGTTTACTCTGAAATAAATACTGGGCAACAAGTGGGCAGCCCCCCACCACTCCCCACTGGCTGCCACCCATCCGCTGAGGTTGCACTTGCTAGGCGCGGGCGGCCAAAAGCAGACTTCCTATTTTTCATCGAGTGAGCTTCTTTCCGACTTGTTTTGTATGACTGTTGTGGAAAAAGTACTTATCAGTTGACCTATTTATTTTTGTTTGCCTGGGGTGGGCTCCCAGTGTGCAGGTATGTGTTTGTGTGTGGGGACAGACAAACTGTCTATATGACAGTTCAGATGCAGTGCTGGCGTAGGCGGTTGCATACTGCCGATGGCAGTATACAAATTGCCTGCAGCAGTGTTCCCTTACAACTGTATGCCACTGCATCTGAATGGCTGTCATAGACAGCTCGGACATTCATTGGCACAGTGCAGCCACACCTGCAAAAGGAGCAGGGTATTAGAAGTGGGGAGGCACACCTATGAAAACTCATACGGTGGCACTATGTTTCTTGCACATACGTTCAAGCAAACATAAAAAAAAAAAACACTTGTTTGCCATGACACTTCATTGCTAGCTTGCTTAATAATGTTCATGTAGCAATGCCTTGTTGGAAGATGGTAAACAGATGTTTTCACTAAATTTTATACACAAAATTCATTCTCAGAGTCTGCACTCTTTGTGACATTGCATTCAAATATGCCAAGGTTAGAGAGATGAAAAAGACATATGGAGAAACAACTGGCTGATATTGCTGCCAAGATGCAAGAACACTAAATTACTGGTTTGGGAGTGCCCAGATACCAGCAGCTTCAGAGTCTGCATGTGACATCACTGCTGAGAACAATACCACAGACACCTCCACAAGCAATGCAACTGTCAGTTGTACCTATACAGTAGTGACAATATAACTGTGCATACAGTTTTGCTGCCAATGACTTTTACAGAGTCAGATGCAGCCATGTTTGTTCAAATGTTGCATCAGTGCCAGAACTGACATGTTCCTTGCCTGATGTGGATTGTCCTGCAGCTGCTCTTTCAGTGCCCCTGGATGGTAAGGCCTGCTCTGATACAGAAAACAGAGCTGCAGAGCTGTTCCCTATGAACAGCAATAGTGATGGCAACATCATGCACATCTCTGAGAAAACGCGGGTCACAGCAGTTGACCCAGAGTCTGAATCGGTTGTATCTTTTCTCTCCCCTTCTGCTCTGAGAATACAAGGGTTACTGCAGTTGACCCAGAGTTTGAATCTGCTGCCTCTTTCTCTCACCTCCTACTCTGAGAATACAAGTCACTTCACTTATACCAGTGTCTGAATCTGCTGTCTCTTTGTCTCTCCCCTCCTGGTCTTCTGTTTGTTTTAATTATTTTTTATTTTAGTTTTTGTTGACCGGGTAAGTGCACTAGATAAATCCTGCCTATTTTCAGACACGACCGGGGCAGGATACAGATGATGCCAACTGACCTTGAACCAGACTAAGCTGTTGGTGATATTTTAGTGAATGAGGGAAATTTGGCCAGGACACTGGGAAAATTCTCCTACTCTTTCGATAAGTGCCATGGGATCTTTCACATCCACCTGAACTACCACCAATCCAGGAAGATGGGACCTCAGTTTAATGTCTCATCCGAAGGCGGAAATATTGTTGCCACAATATTAACAGTGTTTTTCAACCAAGCAGTGTTACAGACACATCCATCAAACAAGTAATTCCGAGAACCAATGGGAGAACTGAAATAAGAACTTGTCAGACATAGTGGTTTTCATCTTTCAGCTGGCTAACCTACTGTGTTTCAAAGAATGTGTATTCTGCTACTACTGTCTGGTAGCAGTGGAAGAAAAGCTTATCACAGGCAGTCGTTGTGGTGAATTGACCTTCATTTCATCGGGATTTACTGATTGAAAGAAAGCAATTGACAAATTTAAGAAACATCAGGTCACATTATTCCACCGTGAAGCTGTTGAGAAGTATATTGCATTCAACAACACAAAGATGACTGTTGGGTGCTCAGCTCAGCCAGCATCTTGCACAGGAACAGGTGAGAAACGAGAAATGTTCCTGAAACAACTAAATGTGATACAGTTTCTAGTTCAGCAAAGACTAGCAATTTGTGGTAAAGAAGAGGAAAGCAACCTGAGGCAGGAAATGCTGAGTAGGGCAGTTGACATACCAGAACTGCTGAAATGGATGCAGGAAGGAAAATATCAGAGTGCAGATATTGTAAATGAAGTCATGGAACTCATGGCACATCAGCTGCTGAGGAATCTTCTGGAAGAGATACACAATGAATCAAAGCTGTATGCAATCAGGGCAGAATGAATCTCGGGATATCAGCCAACATAAACAGATGACAATATGTATATGATGGGTTTCACTGCACCAATTTGTTATACACGAAGATTTTATTGGGATGTATGAAAGGCAAAGACAGATGTAGAATCCATCACCAGTTCTATTAAGGAAGTTTTATTAAGATGTAATTTATCAATCAATGACATGAGGGGACAGGCGTATGATGGAGCAGCAAATATGGGTGGATGTATTTCTGGAACTGCAACAAGAATTAGAAGAAAATCCACTAGAATTGAATGTCCATTGTGAAAATCATTCCTTGGACCTGGTGTTGCAAAACTGTCACAAAACAAGTGATGCCATTGAAGAGGCCCTCAGCTTTGTCCAGAATTAAGTGTGTTGATTTGAGGATCACCACAGAGGTTGGTTCTTTATGAAAATATTGCAGCAAATGACAGCGAGGACCGTTACATGATGATAAAGGCCTGCACTTACTTTGTCAACCAAGATGGACAGCAAGAACAAAGAGCATTAAGTTGGTTCTCACAAACTATGGAACACTTTATGAAACCTTTCGAGAGTTGGAAGCAGACAGATCTTCTGATGTACAAAGTAAAGTTAAAGTCTGTTATCAGTGATGAAAAGTTTTGACCTATTTTGGACTTGTTGTATCATACAATATATTCAGGCGTATCTGACAAGTGGCTTCAATCTTGCAAACAACAACACTGACAGCAGCAATTACAATAATGACTGTAAACTCCCTGAAGCAAAATTTACAAAGCCAGCATGATAACTTTGATCAGGTCTATGAAGGCATCAAAGAGAAAGCACACCTACTGAACACTGTGAAAAGACCAAACTCCCCGACAGCATTATGTCCCAGCAAGGCTGCAACATGGAAGTGCACCACATCACCATCCTGAATCTGCTAAGATCTGGTATCGACAAATGTATTATGAAGCCATTGACGTGTCATTGATTCTCATCGAACTAGACTGACGTTTTGATCAAGAAACCTATGCTTTGCTGTCATCCTTGGAGAATTTGTTGCTTCAAGCAGCCAATGCAAGTCATTTTCAGTTCCTCCTAGGTCACACAGTTGTATGGCGATAAAGATTTGGGCATTGACAATCTGAATCCACAGCTGAAGTTGCTCCCAGGACTTGTACAGCAGGTTTGCCATAGGTGAAGGTAGTAACTTCAATCAACACCATTATTGATGCCTTAGTGGGAGAAGACTACCAGTAGCAGACACTGTATCCAGAAGTGGTGAAGCTCATTCAAATTTACCTCATCATCTCAATGAGTACAGCAACTGGGGAGAGATCCTTTCAACACAGCCGAGGATAAAGTCTTACTTAAGAAGCACCATGGCGGAAAGAGGTACAATCACCTAATGCTGTTGAACATTCACAAAGTGAATAGACAAGTTAGATCGGACACAAACTGTTTTGGAGTTTGTACAACAAAATGAAAGACAACATAACTTTTTGAAACATTTGATACTGAAAACCTTTAGTGATGGAAGTATATGTATGGTAGTAAATTGGGTTGTTGGTGACCACCAGGGCATTGGAATAGCTTGTCAGCACACCAGTCTGAAGTGGTGACCAGAGCATCCATAGGATTCTTTTGTGTCAGAAATATAGATGTAGTGGTAAAATTGGTTGATTGGGTGATTTGCTGGTCACTGGGGCCTAGGAATGACTTGTGCAGCAAACCAGCCTGAAGTGGTGACCAGAGCATCCATAGGATTCATTTATGGCAGAAGTATATAGATGTGGTGGTAATTTGGTTGATTGGGTGATTTGGTGACCACCAGGGCCTGGGAATGACTTGACCAGCATACCAGCCTGAAGTGGTGACCAGAGCATCCATAGGATGATTCAGTGGCCATCAGGGCCTGGGAATGGCTTGTACAGTCAAACCAGCCTGAAGTGGTAACTAGAGTATCCTAGGATGCATGCATGGCAGAAGTATAGATATGGTGGTAAATTGGTTGATTGGTGAATCTGTGGTATGCAGTTGCAACAGTACAGAAATGAGCACATGGCTAGCCACTATTGAATTCTTAGGGAACAGTGGCTCATTTCTAGGTGTATCCTACTTCTCCATCCAGACTTTGTTGTAAAATCAGGATGTGTCCAGAAGAACATTGCCATTGTCAGATCTTCTACATGAAGTAAAGACACTGCTTTTCCAGTTAGCCTCTGTGCTGCAGACTGCAATACCAAGACTGCAGGTCAAAGAAAAGGACTTTATCTTTACTGTTCAACACTGTAATTATATTATTTTTGTAATAAAACAAAATGTGAGCAGGAGTACAGGAAAAGATTGAAGGCCATGCAATGGGAAACACTTGGTTGGGCCTGACCTACGTCCTCATACCAGCAGTGATGTTTTGGCAGGCCAACCTCTCTTGAATCCATGAATTATAAGTTGTACAGTGTTTTGTGCACATATTGTTGTAAATTAATATTGTTTACTGTCATTGTATACTATGATTCATTAAAATAAACTCTAAATTGTAAAGGGACTTCGGTGACATCACCAGCGGCATGGCTTAGTCAGTGGCTCCCCTCCTCGGCCCAAATTTAATTGTTTTCCATACAGCTTGCTAGATAATATTTATAGAAATGAAAAAATACTAATGGAAACTCAGCTAGAAAGATCCTGCTCAACAACGAGGAAAAAGAGGCGGATGACGGAGATTGAGCCAGCTAGTTTAACAAACAGTGGCAGAGTCCCCTCGAGTATGGCAGGAGGGATACTGAAACAGAGATCGATATACTCTCTCGCTCCAGATTTGAAACTCTTTATCTGAAATCAAACAATTTCGCTCTGAAACAAAACAGAATTTGTCAAACTGCGCACTGACTTAAAGGGCTAGAAAGAGTAGCCGCCACGAAAGCGTGTTTCAACAGCAGAAGATGACCTTATTCAAATCTCTCATGTGATGGAATTTATAATAACTAACACGACCAGCTGGCTGCTAAATGTACAGATCTTGAAGCTCGCTCCCGAAGAGATAACAGAATTTACAGAGTGCCAGAAGCTTCAGAGGTTGGAGAGATGCACTGAATTCTTGGAGGATTTACTAGACATGTATTAGACCTCCCACCATCCTTCCACTTCAGAATTGAAAGGGCCCACAGGGCGCTAGTACCTAAACCGACCTCCCACAAACACCAGACCCAGGTCGATGGTGGGCGAAATTTGCAAGCTTTGGAGAAAGAACAGATTTTGAGGAACTGCCTGGAAGCAGAAAAGTGGATACAATGGCGTTCATCTCTCCTTGATCAGGATTAATCCCCCTTGATTCTGCAACAACGCATGGCCTACTCCCGATATTACGTAAACTTAAACTTTAAATATAAGATTTCAAACTCCCTACCCTCTAGCCTTCGTGTGGTGGGACTCGGGTACAGAACTATACCACACTGCTGAGAAGC
This sequence comes from Neoceratodus forsteri, assembly GCA_016271365.2. NCBI lineage: Eukaryota > Metazoa > Chordata > Ceratodontiformes > Ceratodontidae > Neoceratodus > Neoceratodus forsteri. The sequence continues at coordinate 98,210,156 of JADMNL010000023.1, read as the reverse complement.
TCTTGGGCTCTAAAGGACAAAGGACATGAGATTGCTGAGGCCTCTATTCATAAATACACCAGCTTCTATCTGTCCCCCTGGCAACTGTATAAATCTCAGCACCCCAACCGCTCAGGAAGGCGGGTAGCGCGACCACAATTCAGGAAGCCAAGGAAGCATTACACAGACTCTCACACCTCAATCCTCGGAAGGGCAACAAGTGGAAATTTAGAGAACACCTGAAAGAAGGAAGAAAATGAGAGTTGGGACACAGCTACTGGACCACGTTGTTTCTGCCTTACCTGGGCCCATCACTGCAAATGGAAAAGGATATTCACCTGTTGGATACCAGCCTTCGAACTTTGAACACTTTTAATTTTAATTGGACGTGAGGGAGGGTTATGGTTGTGGTTGGTAGAATCCTGAGCAGAGGCAGAGATCCGATAATTATCAAGGAGGCTTTATAGGCCAGGTGTTTATTTTGGCTGGCTTATGTGCATAATATAGCCTCTCCATTTGTGAAGCAGGGAAAACAAGACATCCTGAAGAGAGGTCAGGAGTAATTAATTTGTTGGGAGGGAAGGAGGGAGCAGTGGGATAGATGCTCCTAGGCGCATTCCCTTGGGTAAATAGATATCTGGGCACTGTGCAAATTAGCCCAGGAGTCATCAAGGAACTTTATTTTGAGGTGAACTCTCCCCAACTAAAAGAAAGAGGAGAGGCCGATGGGCAGGGGATCGGGGGTGGGGTCCTGTGGTTCCTGAGGAGACCTTTAAAAAGCTGGATGGGGTGGAGACAGATAATATTATTTTTTTACCTTCATGCTCAGTAATAATTTACACAGCTGAAGCTATTGGGAGGGGTTGCATGCCTTTGAGTAATGAGCAGTGGTAACACTGACCCGTCTCGTATAGGAGGACTCACCTCATCCATTAGGAAGAAGGGCAAATTTAGTTGGGGCTGTTGTGGGGGTGAGTTGTTAATTACCGAGCAGGGTTCTGTTTGAGGACCTTATAATCCTGGAGGTCCAATTAATGGATAGAGAAACATATGAGTGTCTGAACAACAGTATTGTGATGCCACGAATCTAGAATTGATCTGGGAGAGAGGGCACGATACTCATAGGAGTTTCTATATTAATAAGAATATGGGACCACAAACCTGTACTATAATAGAGGGTTGGGGGAACTTTCCTGGCACGGGCACTCATTCTAACTGGGTCAGATGGAGGCCTGGATGTCGGGGATTGCTTGTGGTGCCAGCAATGCTGCGATGATGTTTGCCCAGACACGGGCTTGGACCTGGGGATCTCAAGGTCCAGGAGAGCGTATCCCATTTTGGGCACCTATACCTCCTATCAGGTTGAGTCAACCTGGAATGATAGAGAACAGAAACTCTGTTCTCCTCCCTTGGGAGTACTTATGTAAATAGTTATGATCCGGGATGGGGACTGCTCAGTTGGCAGTTACACCTGGGAAGAAGCTGTAATGTTTATGTTGGTATTGTCTTTGTTAGCTGTAGGTCTTGACTGTATTTAGTCTGCATCACTGTCATTTGGACTGATAAAATATGATAATAAGTGGAACATATTGCAATGTCTGGGGGTGGGGGGTTGCGGGGAGGAGGCGGGATTATCAACAGAAGGTATTATATTCCTAGTTATTAAATGATTGATAATATCAATTTAAAATCCTTTCTCACAATGTTAACGGGCTAAACAACCGGTGAAGATATAAAGCTCTATCTATGATTAATAGACGAAGCCCTCTGTCGTGCTCCTGCAGGAAACCCACTTAAGCAAATCTGAACATCAGAAACTAGGAAGCTTGGGTTCGAACAAGTAATAGCTGTATCTTATGGGAAAGGAAAGAAGAGGTTGCAGTATTGATCCCGGGGTGCAGTTTCAGAAATTATCCAGTTACGCAGACCCAGAAGGACATTGGTCATTGTTAATGGGAAATGGGGACACCCGATCACCCTGGCATCTCTTCGCTCCCCAGGCTCCACTAAAACCATCGCCTTCTGCTGCAAAGATAACTGAGTTTCAAAGAAGGCTTGTTAGTGACAGGAGCTGATCTAAATCAGGTGTGGGACCAGAGGGACACATCAAATGCAAAGCGGTCCGTCTGAGCCTACTAGCGATTTATTAAAAATCATCTGAGGGTACCTTCTTGGTGGATTCCTGGAGGAGCTTAACAAGAATAAAAGGAATATACTCATTACTCTCACCCACATGGCTCCTTTGCTAGAATAGATTATATATTGTTATCCGGAGAGCATCAAGATCAGGCTGTTGAGTGTAGGCACATTCCTCGGTACTTTCGATCACTCCCAAGTGCTGCTTGGCTGAACTGGAAGTGGAAAAGGTCAATCTCTCTGGAAGTTCAATAATTATTTTTAAACTTAAAGAGTTTACAGATATGGCCAAAAAGGTTGATACAAATACAACAGGACAATAGGACCCTCAGGTAACCAGTAGTATATTTTGGGACACAGTGAAGGCTGTATTCAGAGGGGATTGTATTAAGTTGGCTACACAATTTAAAAACAACAAAATCAGCAGGTGGCGGAACTACAGAGTCAGCTACTGAGGCTGCAGGGAGACTAGCAGAGGAGACATATCTATTTTGCAGGAAATACAGGTGGTTAAACAGAATCAGAAGCTAATAGATATTAGGATGGAGCAGGCCTTGCAGTGCCTGAGACAAGGTATTCGAAATAAGCCCCAGAGCATCCAGTCTTCTAAGCGCACCGCCTGAGACAACACACTGCTAAATCTATGATCACTCGAATTAGAGATCCTGTCTAAGACCAACTATAAAAACCCGGAAAAATTTTAAATGGGTTTAGGGAATTTTATATGAGGCTTTATACCTTGGGCAAAAACCAGATAGAACAAATTAACACCTATTTGTCCAAACTAAACTAGTGACCTTAACTAGAAATAAGAGACTTTGGACTCCCCTATATCTACTTTAGAACTATCCTCTGCGATTAAAAATTGAAAACAAGAAAATCTCCGGGTCAGATGGTTTCACCCTGAGTTTTTAAATTTTTAGCAGGAAATTGAAGAACCCTAATGGAGGCATGCAGGGCAGTGCATTGGAAGTAATTCCCAAATCATGGAATTATGCGGTTATTTCAAGTGTCCTAAACCGGAAAGATACTACATATGTGGTGCCTATCGCCCTATCTCAGTTTTAAATATTGATTATAAATTATTTGCCTCGATTTTGGTGAACGCCTAGAGGGTATTACCTAAATTGATTAGTGAGGACAGACAGGGTTCATTCGGGTAGACAGACCCAAGACAATATAAAAAGTCACTGCAGATCTTGTACCACACTGCTCGGTGGGGGCCCCAACCTGATCCTCAGCTTAGATGCGGAGAAGACCTTGATCCAGTGGCATGGAGTATCAATTTGGAGTTAACCCTGGGGTCTTGAGACTTTCTGGGTCATTCATTGAACCATACAGAGCATATATACCAAACGGTATATATAATGGAAGATCTCCCCCATTGACTTGCAGCGAGGGCGAGACAACATTGTACCCTCTCCCCTACTTTCTGCATTGTATTTGGAGCCTTTGGCAAGCCTTGAGAAATAGCGAACTGGTGAAGGGATGGGACTTAGGAGAATACATAAATTGCGTTATACCCTGATGACTTACTGATTTATCTTCAGGACCCTGAGTCCACATTAGAACAACTATGGCGAGATTATCAGAGTTTAGTCATCTGGCGGGCTATAAAATCAATATATCTAAAACAGAGGTTTTAAAATCACATTCGACCCTTGGAAAAGATCCGAAGGATATTCACTTTAGATGGGACACCTCCGGATTAAATACTTGGGGTGTTTTTGAGTGATCAGACAGACCAGCTGTACTCCTTAACTTTGTCCACTACTGAGGAACATTAGGTTAGAATTAGATAGATGGGCACCTGTCACTATGCCAATGATTCAGAGAGTGGAAGGGGTAAAAATGATAATACTTCCTCAATTTTTATACCTGGCTCAGACCCTCCTGTTCCAGTTCCAGAGTCCTTTTTGTTCCTTGAACAGGACAATATCCTGCTTTATTTGGGGCCCAAATAGACCTAGGATTAGACTCTCGGTACTCCAGATCCCAAAAACAGAGGGAGGTCTAACATTACCAAATTTTAAACTATACTATTATGCTGGCTCAGCTGCGTACTGCTGTCTACTGGTTGGATCAGTAGTATATTGCCAGATGGAAAGATTTACAACTAGAGGAACTCACCCTATTTAAAGTATAAATGATATACCACTAAGGCAGGAGGCGGAACAAATGTAAATCAGGAGGGAATCCTATACAGCCTTCACTGTGGGGGTTTGGCAAGGGATCCTGGGGATAGGAGTGCCAAGGGGTGGAGCTGTTTGCTGACCTCGGTCCGTACCTGAACTTCTTCCCACCTAATAAATGGGACAGTGGTTTTAGGAGATGGGAGGAGAGGGCCTATACCTGATTTGGGATTTCCTGGATGGGAATACGATCAGTCTTTTGACTCATTGGTTGAAAAATATGGAATCAGCTGGAAGGACAGATTCAGATATTTTCAGATAAGAAATTATATAAGTAATGTAGTAATACAGTTTAAACCAGGAAGCTCCTTGCCTCCACAAATGCATACTTACTCAAAGGGCAATAGAAGGAGACCCTGCTGGATCCCATATAATTTCTAAACTTTATCAAGCCTTGTTAGCATGGAAGGTGACTCTTCTGTACACATTAAAAAGCCTGGGAGAGGGATCTGGGAGTGGAGATCGGAGAAGATTTCTGGGTATGGACTCAAGAAAGAGTTCACTGGGTGTCTCATCAGGGAACTGGCGAGAGTTTTCATGGAAGATTCTAACTCGTTATTTTAGATCTCCAGCTATCCAGTCCAATTTTCATGACTCTATCTCTGCTAAATGCTGGAGGAATTGTGGGCATGTCTTGGGCTTCCTTAGCACATTTATTATGGGATTGCCCTGAGTTGACCCTTTAAACAAAATCTTCAGCAGGCTCTAAAAATAATAGATCCTGAATTAGAGTGTCCCTCTGGGTTACTTTTTGGACTTGCCTAAGAAATTTTGTGACCCCCTGACAGTAAGGTTTTTAAAATTGCTTTTTGGTGGCTCAAAAATAATGACCAGTAACTGGTTATCTCCTAAGAGGATCACTTTGAACATGTGGCAAGATCGTATGATAGATGTGTACAGAATGGAATTATTAACAGCCAAGCTCAATAAGGCATTCTGGCATTCTCAACCTTTGAGATGCTGTGGAGGCGATGGGTTCTTTATATGGGAAAGGAAAGGCCTGAGTTTGTCCCCTGAAGTCAGACAAAATGAGTCCAATCAGGGAGGAACAGGGCAGAATTGAGAAGGACATTTGGTGGCTCCTGCAATCGCATTATTGGGCACCTGCTCTCTCTGTCTCGTCCCCATCCCAAGTCTTTCTTTAATAAAGGAAAGAGCATTCAATGAGATGCGGAGGAATATGGAGTGAAAGAGGTTATAGAGTTTCATTTAGAAGAACATTATAGATTCCTCAAAGAGGTTAAGACATAGTTTTATGGGAATTATAAATAAGTGCTTCACTTTAAGATCTTCCTGCCAGTGATTGTAATGTAGATGGATCAATTTGCATAACTGTTGTAAGTGTATTGTCAGTGTATGTCATAGGGCCTCGGCCTTATAAACTTCTTTAAATAAAGAAAGTTTAAAAAAACTCTACATTGTACACTGTGATTCATTAATAAAGAAGCTCTGTGTAAAGTCAATGGCTGTGTGTTATTATTTCTACCAGCCTCAGGAGTTTACCTTGTCACTGGTGGTTGGGCTTAACTGCTAGCTTCTATCCTGAAGTTAGTGGAACCAAAAACTCCAAACTCATTTGTGTGAAGACTGCATGTTCGAGTGTGGTGATACACATATATTACTATGCCATCTTTCATTTTCACCTGGGCAGCCACTGTATCAGGTTAAGCATTGGATGGTTCAGACTTCATGCAGAGCTATTGAAGGGAATGGACTGACAGCTGATCTCTTAGTATAGCTGCACACAGCACACTCAAGCAGACTTAAATAGACCAGGTAGTCTGTTTCTGCTGGCACATATGTTCATAATAACTGCATTCTTAATGTTATGATCTTCATACGTAAGTGTACATTTATTGTAATTTGTTGGCTAAAACAAGTGTAGAAAAAGTGCCCCTTTTACCCTCATAAGTGCCCTTCAGAGCCTCCGCCCCTCAGCTTTTACTGTCTTCCGGCACCCATGGAACTGGATCTTCAGCCTAGAGTGGGTTAGTGCAGAACATGAGCAGATGGTAGAGCTTGCTTTCTGCTTGGTGTTGGTGAAAGGATTCTGCGAGACATATTAGGGATATGGGAAGACTACGATTTTAGTCTGTGGTGTAGCTAATAGCCGTGCTGTATTATATTCAGGTACAGGAGCAAGTCCTCTTGTCTAGCAGGTGCTCGTGTAGTCCCATGTGGAAGGTACTCAGGGGGCAGGCTCTGAAGGTGGTCAGGAGCTTGTTCCACAATACAGGAGCTGCATGGGCAAAGAAGTTAAGTAAATCTAAACCATGGCCCTTATCAACTACCTTGGTTACCCAGTCAAAGAATACTATCACCTTGGTCTGACAAGACCTCCCTGTCATGAATCTGTGCTCCTTACTATCCTGAAGTCCGTTTTCTCCAGACATTCCACTAGATCTTCTTTGACTAGTTAATCCATCAGTTCCCTGCCACAGAGGTAAGGCTGACAGATCTATATACCCTTACGAAATACAAGTGCGCAGCATGCGTTCCGCATGCATGCCACACATGCATGCCACACATGCATGCTCCACGACATGCTGTGCACTGGTATTTCTGTATGGGTAGCTTCCCAGCTGCTCCTTGTCCCTCCCTGGTGTACTGAAAGCCATCCACCCTTGCCACACAGGGATATACAGTACTATGATATCCTGACACTCATTTGCCTGACACCCTGTAGCTTGATGCAGAATCTGAAATGCAAAAATCCCAACAGTAGGATTTTGCTTATTTCATATGCCCCCTACACACATTGGGATTAAAAACTCCGGGAGGTGGGACAAAATCACACTGTCGGGATTTTGTGTTTGGGATTCTGGCATCAGGCTACAGGGTGTCAGCTAAGCGAGTTCGGGATATCGAGAGGATACGCCCACACGGAGTTATTGAAAAGCCCTGCCAGGGGTTTGGCTGATACTGACGCCAGTTCCTTAGCACTTTCAGATGCATCCCAGCTGGCCCCAAGGCCTTGTTTATCTTCAGGGCTGCTAGCCCTTTTCAACTCTTGCCAGTAAATATCTGCAGTTTCATTTTGGAACCTCTCTATTAGCTGTCTTTATGCCATTCTCCAGCAAAGGCTCACAATTCTACTTAGTGAATACTGAGCAGAAGTAGTCATTTAACACATTTCCTTTTGCCCATCCTCTTCTATTTCCCTGCTTCCCCTTACCCTGACAATATGTAGCTCTTGGTCTGCTTTTGTGATTTTGACTACACTCTTGGCCTCTCTAGTTTTCTCCTGATACTCATCCATTTTTAACCCCTGCTTTTCTTTTGACCTTATAAAGGCCCTCTTTTAGCCCTCACTGCCTCCCTGATCCTTTCGAGAACCAAAGTGGTCTCTTATACTTGTTTCTCTTGATAACTGTTCTTGTGCACGTTTTGTTGCCTAGAGAACAACCATTTTTATAATCCTCCTCCTTTCTCCCACTCCCTTGATACTGCCTGTCCCAGCTAACCTCTCTAGCACAATTTCCATCATGTGGTTGAAATCTACCATCCTGAAGTCTAGCCTTGGCTCATGGCTCAGAGGGACAGGGCAGATCCCTCAGGATCATGGGAGCAGCTGCCGAGGAGGGAGCTGGATGTCATTGTCCACCTAGGGACAAATGACCTGGCTAGGAATGGGATCAGAGCAGTGCAAGAGGAGTTTGTAGAGTTGGGGAGGGGCCTTAGACAAGTAGCAGATAATGTAACCTTCTCAGAGGTGCTGCCTGTCTATGGCAAGGGTGATGCTAGGGTACTCCTCGCCAGGGAATTCAATGAATGATTGAAAAACTGGTGTGGAGCTCAGGATTTAGCTTCATTGGAGACTGGGAGCCACCTGGAGGGATGCAGACCTATACTGGTGTGATGGTCTTCATCTGTTCAGGGGAAACCAGGATCCTAGGTGAGAGCTTAAATGCTTCATTGGCAAGCATTTAAACCAGCCAAGAGGAGGCACTGAAAGGACAGGAAATCCCTGTCTCCCCCATAAAACACGGTAATTAGTAAGGTAAACACCAAGGTAGAAGAGTCATTAGAGAGCAGGACAGAGGTAAATGTAAAAAGGCAAAGGCAGTAAGGACAGGGATGGGGCTAAAGGGTAAGGCCATCAAAAGTGGAGGGTGATGAGTATCAATGCCCGTAGTCTGTGTAAAAACTCCCTGAACTAGTGGCCTTGATGGAAGAGGGTTGCCTGGATATTGTGGCTGTCACAGAAACATGGTACACAGAGAACCATGACTGGGAGGTAAACATACCAGGATATACAATCTGGGAGGGACAGGGAGGGTAAAGAGGAGGAAGAGTAGCTCTCTATGTAAAGGAAGGATCAAAGCAACTAAATTAAATTAACTAATTAAAGAGTAAACAGGAGCAGATGAGGCACTCTGGGTCACCCTGGAGACAGGAAATGCACCACAATCCACATGGGGTTAGATACAGACCCCCATCTCAGGGGAGGGAAATGGAACAAATGATAGAAGGCACCCTTAGAATAGCAGAAAAAGGAAGATATTGTTGATGAAGGACCTGAATATACCAGATGTTAACTGGAGCACCTTTGCTGCAGAGCACGTCCAAGAGCAGGGTCATTCTTGATGCCCTACAAGGGCATGCCTCAGACAGCTAGTATTGGAACCCACTCGGGAGGAGCAATCTTAGACCTGGTACTCTCAAATGGGACGGAGGAAGAATCTCAGATTTAGAAGTGGGTAGCCATCTGGGAACAAGTGACCACCAAACAGTGTGGTTCACGATAAACACAACCATACAATCAAGCCATACAAAAGCAAGAGTATTGGACTTTAGGAGGGCAGACTTTGGGAAAATGAGAGAGTGGCTCAGAGAAGCACTAGCAAACAGGCAAGAAAGAGGGTGGAGGAACAATGGGAGTAATCAAAAAGCCATCACAGAGGCAGCAAGCCTTTGTGTAAAGCAAATCAACAAAACACAACGAAGGAAAAAATGCTATGGTTCTCAAAAAGAGGTGGAAGGAAGGTTATGGAGAAAAGGATATCATTCAGGAAATATAAGGAAACACAGAAGGAGCAGGACAGAGAACTGTATCAGTTGAAGCAAAAAGAGGCAGGAAGGCAGTCAGAATAGCAAAGGCCCAAACCGAGGAAAGGATAGCCAACTCTGTTAAGAAGGGGTAAGACCTTTTATAGGTATATTAGGGAGTGAAGAAAGACCAAAGAGGGATACTGAGGCTCAAAAAGGGAAGAAATGTGGGCAGAGGGTGCGGCAAAAAGCAGGGATACTGAACAAATATTTCTGCTCAGTATTCTAAAGGAGGAGGAGGAAATACGTAAATTGAACAAGAGAAACACTCTGAAGCGGTGGTCAATACCAGTCCATTTACAGAAGAAAGGGTTCTGAAAGAACTAATAAAATTGAAGGTGGACAAAGCAATGGGGCCTGATGGGATTCACCCAAGAATTCTAAAAGAACTAAGGTAGAACTAGTGACACTGCTGACTACTCTCTTTAACAAATCATGGGAGGATGAGGTGGTACCTGAGGACTGGAGGAGGGCAGATGTGATTCCGCTTCACAGAAATGGGAGCAGGACAGAGGCAAGAAACTACAGCCAGTTAGTTTGAACTCAGTGGTAGAGAAAATGATGGAATCACTTCTGAAGGAAAGAATTGTTGAGTACCTAGAGGCCAGTGGGGCACTGGGACCCAAGGCATCATGGATTCATGATGGGAAGGTCATGTCAGATGAACCTAATAGATTTCTTTGATTGGGTGACCAAAGTAGTAGACCAGGGAGGGCTGTGGACATGGCCTACCTAGATTTTATGCAGTATTTGATACAGTCCCACACAAAAGATTAATACACAGGTTAGCCAGCCTTGGAGGCGGGTCCCAAGGTGGTAGCATGGATAAAATTGACTAGACAACAGGGCCAGAGGGTAGTAATGAATGGACCCACAGTGAAAGGAGGGTTACTAGCGGGCACCGCAGGGTTCAGTACTGGGAGTGGTCCTTTTAATGTCTTTATAAGTGGCATTGCAGAGGAACTGGAAGGAAAAGTATGTCTCTTTGCAGAGCACGCAAAGATCTGCAAAAGGTTGATACACAAGATGGAGTGGAAAGGATGAGAAGGGATTTGGCAAGGTTGGAGGAATGGTCAAAGGTATGGCAGCTCAGATTCAATGCAAAGAAGTGCAAGGTAATGCATCTGGAAACAAAACCCAGGGAAGAGTACACAATGGGAGTGAGATACTGACAACAGTAAAATGGAAAGGGACCTGGGGTAATATATCAGATGACCTAAAGGTGGGCAAGCAATGGAGAAGGCAGTAAGGAAGACTGGGGGATACTGGGGCATAGGGAGAGACACCAATAGTAGAAAACAGGAAGTTGTTATCCCTCTGTAAAGACAGTTGGTGAGACTCCATCTGGAGTACTGTGTACAGTTCTGGAGACCCCATCTCCTAAAGACATAGAGTGGAGGCTGTCCAGAGCATACCTCTCAACCTCCCAACTTGCCAATGTGTGACAGAGGGCTACAAAATGTGTGACAAATGGCAAAAATGTGGCACGCCTGATTTTTCTCGCGGAGTCGACGCACTGTGATGTTTTCCGTAAATGAATAAAACTGATTTACCACAGTAGTACATTACATAATTATTAAATTAGTATCACCATCAACAGAAAAAAGGGGTAGACAAGCCATTCTTTCTTCCCAATACTGTGCCACCTGAACAAATAGTCAGGCCAGCGAAACCACGTAACCCAAAAATACTGCATTTAAAAATGTCTTGCATAGCTATTTCTTTACATTGTCTATCAGCTCACTTTTTTGTATCTCAACCATGGTGGAGGCTCTAGCCTAAGGTGCAAACCATACAATTATGGTGCATGGGTGTAGCCAGGCATACTCCAAGTACTCCATGGTGTGCAATTTTATTTAAAGGGGTAGCAAATAGCCTCTGAACTGCTTCCTTTTCCCATGAAATCTAACAAAATGCTGAACCGTTCTGTAATTTTATTCATAGGAGTCAAAACTAGAAGGACTGGTCACTAATACTGTCTTTGCATCCCAAGGACAATACAACTTTACAGGCTCTGGGCTGGTATGTGGGTGCCTTAGGGAGCAATGCATGGCATTGTACTACCCATGCATGGTAACAACCATTGTCATGAGATACAAACATTGTATTTACGGTCATGGTGTACATTTGTATATTGTCTGGCTACACCGGAGGTAGCACACCTAATTAGTGGGGAGTAGCAGTGAGTCCACTTGGTGTGCAGATCTGAAATCCTGGCTACACCCTGTTATGGTGCAGCAAACATTTACCACCACTTCTGCTGAGCAATAATCCAAAAACGAAACATCTCCCACCAGCAACTGTTAAGACAGGCACCATTTCTCACAGCACACGAGGGGTATAACCATAGTACAGTACCGAATGATTATTACATGGATTATAGAGCTCGGACGTATTACAATTAACATACACACCGCCATGATCCCCCACAACTGACACCAGCAATAGCGACTCACCCATTACTGTGACTGTTGCCATCAAGATCCACAACACAGCCTTGGACACCTGCAGCAATGCACCAGTAATTGGCCTGGATGGTTGGCTCACCAATCACCCAAAGCCAAGCAGCAGCGCAGGGAAGGTAGTCCCTTCTGGCCAGTCAGCTCTTTCACTGAGGTGCTGCTGTTTTTCTTCTGTCCTACTGCTTGCTGAGGAGCATGAGCAGCCAGGCAAGAGTGAGGAAAGAAGGGAACATCTCAGTCAAAACAAAACAAACAAAAAAACAAAACAAAGTAGCCAGCAGGCACTTCTGGTCAGCTTTTTCCAGTGTGGTGGAGATGCTGCTGCTCTTATACTGCTAACTGCTCTGCCAGCTGAGCAAGAGAGCACCAGGCTGTGGCATGTTTATTGGCCACCAACTGGGACCGAACCTAAAACCACACAGGAGGACTCCTGTCCCTCCCGAGCTGAATCGTCTATCGAGCCTCTCTGACTTGAATCTGGACCGGACCCTATCCTGAGAATGGAGAAGAACCTCATGGTCACACCCCTCCCCCGCAGCTCTGTCCCCAAAACAAAGGAAAGCAGTAAGCACAAAAGGCTGACCCTCCAGTCCAACAGTCGTAGTCGGTCACGGGTGGGTTGGTGGCGGTTGCTTGGTCTGGGTTGAGGGTTCTCTGCTGGCTCCAGGACTCAGACAATTGCTGCCACTGTCGCTGATGCATGCGGCATTCTTCTGCTTCCTCGCTCTTCTGGAAGCTTGTTCAGGCAGTGTCTGTATTGTTCCTCCGATGGGCTTCCTTCCTGGCAGTGCAGCTCTCCCACTCTGATTGGTGCCTTCTGGTCCGTCAAGTATCGGTCCTATCCACAAATCAATCCCGATGATATGGTTCCCCTCTGAGCAGGAAGCTGCTTTAATAGCGGGTGGTGGACCTGATGGGGACGGGGGACCTGACAAACGGCACAGAGAGCTGCACTACAATTGGTTTGTGTGGCGGGGCGGCTATGCTCTTTCTCTCTGCATTGGGTCGCCACTCGTCTCTCAGGCTCTCACTGGCTGTCGGCTGATGACACTTTCCCAACAAGCCCCCACCCAACGTCATTACAGAACTGCTGCGAGACGACCGGAGATTAGGAGGCATCAGCGGTGAAAGGTCAGGAAAATTAAAAAAAAAAAAGAAGACAAACAAGGGGCGCCAGTGCTGGCACGAGTACGGCTGCGTGATTTGCGGAAGCACGAGATGGAGAATGCGGGTGGCGGTACAGGTGGATTGCTGGGCTCTGAATCCGTGCGTCACGGAAAATCCAGTACACTTGAGAGGTATGGTCCAGAGGAGGGCAACCAAAATGGTGCAGGGTCTGCACCAGAATACATATGAAGAAAGACTAAAGGAGCTTAATATGTATACCCTTGAGGAAAGAAGGAGAGAGGACATGATAGAAACCTTCAAGTACCTCAAGAGAATCAACAAAGTCAAGAGGGTAGCATCTTTCAGAAAAGAGATGTGCAAGAACAAGGGGCACAATTTGAAGATAGAGGGGACGGCTCAGAGGTAGTTTGAAGAAGTATTTTTTCATGGAGAGGGTTGTGGATGCTCGGCAGCCTCCTGAGGAGGTTGTGGAGTCAAGAACTGTGGGGAATTCAAGAATGCATGGGACAGACATAAGGCAGTCCTAGTGGGGTAGGAGGAAGTAAGCTGTTGGCTAACTAGGAACTACAGCTTATCTGTTAGGTAGGAAAGTGGGCAGACTAATGGTCCAAGCGGTCCTTATCTGCCGTCAAATTCTATGTTTCTATGTTTCTATTTTTCTGTTTCTAGCATGGCAGCTTTAAACAAGGGCTTACAGTTTGCCAGGTTCACCTCTAAAGATATAGTATTAGGATACTGGATCCCATTGGTTCCCTGACCTGTACTCTGCCTACTCTTTCCGATTTGGTGAATACCACATCTAGAATAGCCGACTGTCTAGGGGATCCCTGACCTGTTGTACCAACTTGCAGTCCTACAAGACATCAAGCTATTACCTTTTTGTTTCCATTTGCTTTGTGTGTTTGTTTACCTAGAGAGACAGAGACACCTGTAGACTTAGAAGGCATTTTATTTTGGCCCAAAATCCTTTATCCTGTGATCTGGGGGGAGGTGCATAAGATCAAATTAGATTTGGTGTATGATGTACACATCTCTGTGAGTGCGAGAACAGAAATCTGCTGAAAATTGAGCTTGCAAACCAAAAAAAGAAAAACAACCCTACAGGTGCTGTGTTAGCTCGGGAGTTTTTTTCCCCACTGCATAAATTATCCATGCACCACTGCCAAGCATTCTGGCCCTGACTGTATATATGACACAACTGAAGTCAGCACAGGACATTTTGCAAAACAGCTGAGCCTGAGTCCCATGTTTACCCTAAACTGCTGCTTAATTAATTATTTGCATTTTAAAGCAGCAGACCATTACTGAGCTATTACTGAGCTATGTACAGTACAGCATGCATTGACTTTCTCCTGCATAGACAACAATGCTGAAATACAGTGGGAAACAAAGCAAATAGAGGAAGTGTAGCTCAGTGGCTAGGGCATCGGACTGTGAACCTGAGAATCTGGTTTGAGACCTGTCACTGCTCTGTGCACTGTGTGACCCTCAGCAACTCACTTAACCTCCCTGCTTTCTACCTCCTGTGTCTTATTCATTCATAGCCTGTACTTAATGCCTCACAGCTCTTCTCATTTCCCTCCCTCAATCTCATAACCTTTCTGCAAGCCTGATGGTTGTTGACAGCTGCCTGTGGCTAGCAAAACACTGCATTATACAGTGTAAACGCAAGACACTGTCTGAACGTGAATTCCTTTTCTAAAGCAATATGTTTTTGTAATATGCTTTTGTTGCCAAAAATAGAGTAAGCTACAGGAAGACTCAGCATTACTTGGGGAACAAATTACACATTTTGGGGACAAATCAGGGACCCAGACCTATGCTAAAGAGGAGCTGGGTCCTGGGTCTCACCCATGTTGCACTCAGTAACCTTCTCTGCCCAGTCAACAATAATTATGCCACTAGGAGTATGTCAAGACAAGCCCTTGAAGTCCTTTTTGAAAAGAAGTCAGGGTAAATGTTTGTTTGTTGGAGGCTGCTTGCTGGATGAATGAACTCCCATCCCTGGTGGGACTCTTCAAAATTTCACTTTTAAGAACGCCTAAAAAGAGCTCACAATGAAACCTACCTGCTGTTGTTTTAAATGACTAATTACCATTGGTTTCATAAGATGAACTACTCTTTGGCTTTTGCCTGATTTCTCCGCTGCTATACCTTGTCTGTAACTCCAGTATGAAAACTGCCTGATGTTGTCTTAAATGACAAATTATCCTTCAATACTGTTTTAAATGATTTAACACCTTTGGTATTATGTCTGGATTATCAGCTACCATTACACTGTCTGTAGCTCCGTTATCTGTACCTGACAGGCTCCACTTGAGCTGGTATGTGCATGTTCGTGTAAAATTGTATCATAATTCAATATTGATGTGGAACATTTGGAATCGAGCACTTGTGCTCAAAGTGTTATCCAACTTCTAACAAATAAATAAATAATTTGCTTCACATGGTGCCCTTCAGTATTGCTGTTTGGGAGGGGGGCTACCAGTAGTAGAACTAGGTATCCATTGCCGAGAATAGTTCTGACAGCTGGTGGGGACTGGGATATCTGTGGTGGGGTAGAACAGTTACTGCTGAGAATTTATTAAAAGGTGGGTTGGGGGAAGGGGGACAGTTGCAAGACTAGGTACCTGCCGTAGTAATCTATATAACAGCTAGGTGAGGGTACCGGTTGCAGGGTGAGACATCTGCCGTAGATAACACCTACACAACAGCTTGGGAGGGACGTTAATGTTGGCAAGCATTATGCCTAGTTACAATGACTGATAAAGAGTCGTGTAGCCAGGCACGAGCCTGACAAAACCTGAGTTACAAGTGACAAAATGAGTCATGGGTTTCATTATTCATAACTCAGTAATAAACAGTCTGAGATGTAACTGCCCATGTATTTTGTTGTTTTGGATGTGCAAAGTTTTTATTTTTCATTCTTTTTTGCTGCAGGTTTTGTAATTACTAACCCTCACATCAGCTATGGTGTCAGCTCACATCCATAGTTTTCCGCTGACAAACTGGCGTACATCAGTTTTGCACAAAATCAGTAATCTTCAGAATGTTCTGTTTTGAAATGAGCATGCGCAAAATAGGACACATTTTTGTTAATAACTCAAAATCAGCACATTTTTGTAAAAACACCTATAAAATGGGCATCCATGGGCTAGACGCTACAGAATCTGAAAGCTTCAGGTTTCAAAGCTCATCCATCTGCGTGCTATAAGTGAGGAAAAAATGGTCTTAATTTAATCTTTTATGTATTTTCTATCTTTTGGCACTTTTAAGCCACTAAACTGAATGTTGCCAAATTTGCAGCATCTTGTAATCCTGGTACCAACTACATGCATGCCAAATTGCAGGCTCAAAGTCTAGGAAAGCTGCATTATTAATGTGCAAAAATCATGGTTCAACATTAAATTGCCTACTCAGCCCTCATATACTGTACTGGTGCTGCCATGCCAGTATAATATAGGATATACAATTGACGAGTCAGAATATCTGAATATGTCATTTATCTTCATGTGTGAGGGCTGAGAACAATAACTTGTGAGTGCCAAAGCCATGAGTGAGTTATGGTATATAAGTTCTGCCCTCACAACTGATGATAAATGGCTTATTCTGACTCGGGCCATTGTGTGTCCAATTCATACTATGTATTCTAAACTGTAAAACTTTCAAATAAGAGCACTTTATGATTTAACTGTTTCATTTGATTTTACTGCACTGTTTTGAGCACAGTAGAGGCCATTGTGATGTCATCGGACACTGTTCAAGCTGCTCTCCTATTGGTTTAGGGTTAATTTGTGACCTGTCTAAAGTGAGGCTAAATGGCTAAAGTGAGGACATCCAATGTAGGTGAGAGTCAAACCCTACAGACAAATTATTTATTGTAGCCACTGAAGTATTCTAAATTAAAATAATTTATTTCAGTGTTAGGTGGGTCATCAGCCTTTATTTCCCAGAGGTCATAACCAATGGGAAAGCAGCTTGAACAATTCCTGATTACATACTGATGACCTCTGCTACACTCAAAACAGAGAACTGAATCAAACAGAAAACAGTTAGATCTCCATTAAATGAACTATCTTTAAACTCCACCATTTAAAATACAGTTAATGAATTATATACACAATGGCTAACACAGAATATGAAATGTATCTTTGTGAGTGAGAGGGCAGGACCATAACTCATGAGTAGTAGAGCTACGAATGAGTTGTAACCCTGCCCCCTCACAAGTGATATCTACGAACATATGAAAATGGCAGCAGATAAAGGGCTTACGGTTTATCTAGTCTGCTTGAGTGTGCAGGTCCCCACTGTCTACAGAGGGATCTGCCCCTCACCAAATCTACCTGAGCCTGCTCAAGTTCCCCTCCCCACCCCCAGCTCCACTAGCAACTTTCCCTTCATTCTGTCCCATCCTGTCTTAAAGCTATCCCTGTTTTCAGGAGACTACATCCTCTGGCAACTCGTTCTATTTTGTCATGACTCTCAGTGAAAAAGTGCCTCCTAATCTCTCTTTGAATCTTCCCTCCTAACTTTAGGCTATGCCCCTAGTGGACTTGTTCCAACTAAAACTGAAGAGGCCCTCTGTATTCACCCTGTTAATACCTTTTAAGGCATTTGAAGGTGTCGATCAAATCCCCTCTCCCTTCTGTCCTTTAGGGAGTATGTGTTGAGCCCCTTGAGCCTCTCTTTGCTGGTGTTGCAATGTTGGCTCAGGATCATCTTGGTCATCCTTCTGGACTGTCTCCAGCAAGTTATCATCCTTTTAAGATAAGGACACCAATACTGCACACTGTACTCAAGATGCAGCCTCACCACTGAGCTGTACAGTGGCAGCATGATATCAGCATTCCTGCAGGTAGTACCCTGGTTATGCAACCCAGCATCCGACTTGCTGTTGCTGCTGCTCTCCTGCAATGTGCCAAGTAATTCAGGTCACTCATGGTGATTGTGGGGATAATCTCTAAGGCACTCCACACTCCTTACCCATGGGTTGTGTCCACCTGATAGGTGACTTACTCTCCTGCAGTGTGCCGAGTAATTCAGGTCACTCATGATGATTACCCCCAGGTCCTTGTCTTCCTCTGACCTGGTTACCTGGCAAAGGCACGCAATGCTCATTTTATTTTTAAAGTGTTCAATCCTGGAGCTCTGGGCACCATACAAGTGAAAAATACAGAATATAAAAGATAAAGGATAACAAACCAGGTGCAAAACATGCATGGTATAAATGACTTAAATAAAATATAATAAAACAGCAGGCTCATAACAGAAATAAACAAACATTTGTCAATGCCGAATGTTGTCTAGCTGGCATTGGCATTGGTACTGCAGGAGTTAGAGATGCATAATAGGAATGGCAGAAGTATTGAACTGATGCCAACCCACACCCACCCTGCAGAGAGTGACAGGCGCTGGGGTGTGCCTTTGAGTCATCAGCTATACCGATCATGCCATTTTACCTCACCCTACCCTGTAGACAATGAAGTGTTGTGGTCTGTTTGGTGTCTTTGGGCCTTATACTTAACTCCATTTCATAAGGAAATATGCTGAGGTGGGTGCAGTATAGGAGAATGGAGTGAACTTTGGGTCCGAAGACTCCAAGGCACACCTTGATGCCTCTCACTGGGTGCAGGGTGGGGATGGGGGTGGGGAAGGAATGGTGGGAGCTTTACAGCTGATGATCCCAAGTCACACCCTTGACGCCTGTCAGTCTCTACAGGGTGGGAAGTTGCAGTTGGAAACCCTAACGCCATAGGGGTGTGTTGGTATTTTCACTCCAAATTATCAACATGGGCTTTTGTGACCCCCCACCTCATGAAGTGCGGCACTATGAGTTTGTTAGCTGAAAGGTGATTTTGCACAGCAATTATGCCATTTGGTGCCACAGGTACAGAAACGCATTTTGGGCAGGATGCAAAAATGACAACTGTATTGTTTATGAGGAGGTGTAAAAATGGCAACATTGAAAATCTGAAGTGAAAATATAAACATTGGTGAAGTCATGAGCATGCATAGAAACTGCACAACTCACTTCCGTAACCCAATTATTTTGGGATTTTTAACCACATTTTCAGCATAGGCATTTTGGGACCTTCCCTTGTGAACAGTGGCACTGTGATTTTATTAATCTGTCCCAAAAGTTGATTTCCCACAGCGATCATGCCATTATGCTACAGGTGCAAAACACATTTTGGGCAGGATGTGAAAATGACAGCTGTACTGTTCATAAGGAGGTGCGAAAATGCCAGTGTTGAAAATGTGGCATGAAAATATTGAAAATTTGCGAAGTTACAAGGGTGCATGGAAACTGCGCAATGCATGCTTGTAACACAGTTATTTTATGGACTTTTGTCACCAAATTATCAACAAAGGTATTTTAGGACCTCTGCTCATGAACAGTGTCACTGTCATTTTGTTAATCTGTCCTAAAATGGATTTCACACACCGACTGTGCTATTCTGCACCGGAGTGTGAAAACACATTTTGGCCAGGATATGTAAAATGACAGCTGTACTGTTCATAAGGAGGTGTGGGAAAATGGCAATGTTGAAAATCTGGAGAGAAAATATTACAAATTCATGAAGTCATGAGCGTGTGTGGAAACTGCGCAACACACGTGTAAAACAGCATTTTTTTTTCATCAAATTTGCAACATAGGCTTTTTGAGAGTCCCCTCATGAACAGTGGCACTGTCATTTCATTAACTGGTCCCAAAAGGTGATTCCATGCAGTGACTGTGGAATCACCTTTCGGGAATGAATAACCATGAATTCATGAGGAGGGGTCTCACCCCATTTTGAAAAATTTGTTAAAAAGTCCCATAAATGGCAGAGATATGCACCAAAGTTGAAAAACTCTATTTGTGCCATTATACAGCTTACTGGCATTTCTTCAGTGTGGTCAGCAGCTTTGAAGCATGCAGGACGGTTCCCAGTCAACCGAAAATCATCACACCATGCTCTGGAGGTAAGTATGAGGTGAGGGTGTGTGTGTGTGTGGGGGAGGTGAGGTTCGCAGATGGTGGGTGGGTGTGTGTTGGGAAGGAGCAGGACAGACCGCAAAGGACTGTTTTCTTTCTTCAGGTTTAAAAAAAAAAAAAACATCGCAGGGACTTTTTTTTTACAGGGTATTTGGCACACTGGAATGGGCCCCAGTGTGCTGCCCTGAGTGTTTTGAGGGGTACTCTGTAGCTGACGGGGATTGGGCACCCTGTCGCACATACTGAAGGGGAGTAAGAGCTGAGGGGATTGGGCACCCCGTGGCACACAACAAATTGGGGCATTATGCCAACGGGAGTGGTCTCCCATTGGCAAAATAAACTGGGAAGGGGACTGAAGCCAACTTGGATTGGGTCCCCTTGGCAAAGAAAGCCTGTTGGGGGTGCATGATGCTGAGGGGGATTGGGCACCCTCCACACTTGAAGTGGAGGGGGCATTATGCCGACAGGAGCAGGCTCCTCTCTTTGGCAAATGAAGTGGGTCAGGGCAGGCTTCCACAGGGGGATTAGTACCTCTGAAGTCGCACTCTGTGCAGCGTGCAGTCAGTGCCGCCATGTTTATCGAACTGTTCACCAGGAAAGGCATGTCGGGAGGATGTTGTTGTGCCGCTGCATGACGAGCGACTCTCATTGCAGCTGCATTTTCTTAGATCTGGTGGCCACTTTACATACTGCTGGTGTCAGTGCCTGCATGCTGGCTTATTGGGAATGAGGGATGCACCTACTGATGCGGCCCTGTGTATCTGTCTGACAGTGACTGCACCTCCAAATCTGCTACTACTGCAATATGTTGGATGCATGCCAGAAGCTGACATATAAGAAGGGCTTGTTATGCAAATGAAGCAGAGCACAGAAATAAAAGCATTTTTCATGGAAAATGGCACTTTGGGCAGTTTGAATGTTAGGAGATTAAATCACAACTCTTATAGGTTACTACTGGCAATTGTTATGGTACATGTTGGTAGATCCCTTAAAAAGGAGTGGGTGGGTATCAAGGTGCATAGCTATGCCCCCCACCTCCAAAGTTGGGGTTCCCATCCTAATTAACAAAATCCTAAATGGTCTCTGTCCACACAGCAGGCACACTCCAAAGGGAGATGGATATGGGTCAAATTTAACACCCTGCAGGCCCAATAGTTGTGGCAAATGTATATGGTCACAATTATGATATCCCTGCCATCTTCAACTCCTCAACCAATCCTTGCTTACCTATGTTGCCCCAAACTTTCCTTCTGCTAGGTGAGGGTTTTAACCTACCACTAGATCACTTCCTGGACAGGAATTCAGGTGAACTGAACCCCCATACCAGAGCCCTGGTGATAGTCAAGGACTTAATGGCAGTCTGCTTACTGGTGGATGACTGGCACCTGCAGCACCCTACAGACCTGGATTTTTCAGGCTTTTTCTGCATCCCATTCCACCTCTAGTCACATTGACTTCTGGATTACCTCCTCCTGTGACTCAGGTGGTACACTCTTCCCAGATAGCTCTTCTGTACCTTTCTGACCAAGCAGACAGTTTCAGTGACATGGGACCCCCCAAATATGCTTCCTGGAATCTAGATCTCCTCTTGCTTCAAGACCCAGCCTTCAAGCCGTAGCTAAGAAAGGAAGCCACAGTCTATTTTCAGTTAAATGATGTGGGGACACCTCCAAGGCTGTCCTGTGGGAGGACTTAGAGACTTAGGCCCAGATATTCAAACTGCTCCCAAAATGTGTGCAACAGCAGGAACAAGCACAAACCAATTAGCGTATGAAGAACAGGTGCGATATTCAAACATGGAGCAGAACAAATTGCGCAAGCAGCCAACGCCTGAATATATCGCACTATTCCGCGCCCATAGCGCAACCAGGAAGAAGAAGCCGAAGAGAAAAGTTGCGCTATAGCGCAACCAGGGCAGCCCAGCTGAGCAGTCCAGAGGTGCCATAGCGCAAGCAGAGCCCCCAGAGCAATGGAACTGCACATCCAGGGAGGCAGGCTGGGGCCCACCGCCAGCCATGCCACACATGGGCACAGGAACACACTGCAGAACCAACACCACACCTGCACACCCCAAGCACAGCATCAAATGGGGGTGTGACGGATGATCTACTGGCCCATGGGGACAAACCAACAAAAGCACAGCAGAGCCATGACACCCCAGCACAACCACTGGCAGGCTGAGAGTACCACACACAGGGGTTGACAACCACAGTACACATCAGCTCCCATACGCACAGCACACCCTGCACCATGACCCAAGACACCACCCATGTGCAGTGACTGGCACTGCAGAAACCATGCATCCCCAGCACATTCAACCCCTGCAGCACAGAAGCATACAAGCCAGACACACCCTGTGCACCCAGCAGTGGTGGCAGCAGGCAGCAAGACCAACAGAAAGTCACTGCCATGCTGGAGATACCTCCCCATGCACACACGTGCACACACACACACACACATATATACCAGGACCATACCACCCCAGATGGCATGTACACCCTGCAACTGAGCACCCATAGCCAGCTGCAAATCAGAGACCAACACAGTATTCATATCAAGATAGAAATGTATATTTAAATATCCAAATAGTAAAGAACCAAAACAATAACAACTATTTACAAGGGGAGACAGGTACAAGGTAGAGGTGTTCAAGGGGTAGGGATGAACAACTTGGAGAGGAAGGCAGGGTGGTAGGGATGGGAGAAGTGGAAGGGTATCATCAGCTACGGCCCAGCCGGCTGCTCATCCTCTTCCTGGTTCCGGACCGTCCTGTGCCGCCTCCTCCGAAGGCCATGGCGCCTGATGGACTGGAGGATGGCCTGGTTCTCCATCGACACTTGTGTGAGGCCCGAATATCCCGTCCAATCCTCCTGAGAACCTCGAGGCCTAGTAAAATGGGAACACAGTCAATGGCTGTGACTGACCACAACCCTGAACACCACCCAACCTGCAAGCTATATAGCCCAATGTCCCGCACCTGTGATAGCATGCACCCACCCACAGTGAACATGCACATGGCCATCACAAACAGGTGGCACCAGCTATCGCACCACTGCGCACACACACTGCCCATGTCCATCACAGCACAAACAAGGCTGTCAAGTGGCGTAACAGCGTGGGGCGATGCCAGTTACACAGCTATGTGCCCAGTGCATGCATGGACCACCAGTGACGCACACAGGCGTGCTGTGATACTGGACAGTGATGCATGTCACCTGTGTCGTGCATACATACATAGATACATAGACAGTGTTGGCAGATAAGGGTCTATGGCCCACCCAGTCTGTCCATTTGAGCTTGTAAGTTCACTTTGTTTTCCTATAAGTCTGTTGCCCCTCACCCCTGACCTCCAGAATTCCTTTATGTCTATCCGTGCATTCTGAAATCCTGATTGTTTCAGCCCCACCACCTCTGGCAGGGTGTTCCACTTGTCCACCACCCATTCTGTGAAGAAATTCATTTCCATGTTTCCTCTGAATCGTCCTCCCTCCAACTTCATCCCATGCCCTCTAGTCCTGGAACATCTTTTCACTTAAGAAAAGTGTTTTCCTGCACCCTGTTCCTCCCTGTAAGATACTTGTATGTCTCTATCATATCCCTCTCTCCCTCCTCTCCTCCAGGGAGTACATGTTCAGTTCCTTCAACCTGTCTTCATAGGACTTGTGATGCAAGCCATGCACCATCTTTGTTGCCCTCCTCTGAACCGTCTCTGCCCAGTCTATGTCCTTACGTAGGTATGGTCTCCAGAACTGTACACTGTACTCAGGTGGGGCCTCACTAGTGTCTTGTATAGTGGAATTATGACCTCCCTTTCCTGCATGGTTGTATTGTGCAGGGCTAGTGGTCTCCCCCAACATGCAATAGCATCCATGAAGTCATGATACTCACACTGCTCAAGCAGCTGTG
Organism: Neoceratodus forsteri; assembly: GCA_016271365.2. NCBI lineage: Eukaryota > Metazoa > Chordata > Ceratodontiformes > Ceratodontidae > Neoceratodus > Neoceratodus forsteri. The sequence continues at coordinate 98,186,325 of JADMNL010000023.1, read as the reverse complement.
TCTGCCGCTGCTGCTGCTGCTAGGTACAACACCCGCTGACACCGGGGCCCTGGCACGGACCTCCTCAACCCAGGCCTGCATCCTCACATCCCGGCCTGTGGGAGACATATGTTGAGACAAACATCAGTGAGCTCCAAAGCAGACTCCCCCTGCCCCAGTGAGAGTGCCTGCCCACACAGCCAGACCCATTCATCTCACAGCTGCACACACTGACACAGCCAACCATGGCAGAGCCATCACCTATACACAGCCACCAAAACACACTCACACCCCTACAGAAAATACAGGTGCATAGATGGTACACCACCTGGCCTAGGCACCACGCCCGCCTGGCACGTGACTGCAGCCTCTCCAAAAGGTCCGATCCCTCCGTGGAGGTCACTGTACGGGTGCCGCACTGCTCATCAGACCAGCACCGTCCAGTGACCCTCACCAGGTCAGTGGCCATGATACCACACCTGTGTGTGGGCAATGGTGAGGCGCCTCACCATAAAATAGCCCCATAAGTGGGGCTCTACTAGAGCCACCAAGTTGGCCAGTTCCAATTGGCTCCAGGGAACAGCTCTTCTCCTAGCCATGGTACCAACTTTACAACAGGCAATATGGCACCCGCTGCCGTGACCCCACGTGGAGATGTTGCGCAATAGACCACCACCACGCTCCAATCGCGCTGTTCGAACAGCGCTGTCACTTCACATAGCACTGCCACCAGACAGCGCAATAGGGCCGTACAATGGCAGGCGAACAGCGCCAGGGGCAAAGGTCGGACACAAGGTCATAGGCCATGCGCAAGGCCACACACAGCGCCATCTGGCGTATAGGCATTCTGCACGACCGACCAGCTGCTTACCAGTGCCACAGTGGACTATTGCGCAGTAGTGCCACAGCGCCATATAGTGCCCATTGCCGTAGCGCCACTGGCACAATGGTGGCCATGGCCGAATTGCTGATCACGCACAGCACGTCATCAGCGTGACAGACGCCTGCATAAGCTATCTGGGCATGCGCAATGCAGTGTACCACACAGTCACAGATCTGCGCCATTGGCTCAGCCAACTCAACCGTATTAGCAAGCGCAGATTCGCGATATTCAGCCGACACATGCAACTCATCTGATCAGCCATTCAAAGGCGCGGTGGTGATTTGCATGTCATTATAGTTGCTCCACTCTAATTTGCATGCATTGCGCTATAAATGTGCGACATTGGGCGCGCTGGCCAGATCGGTTACTGCAGGTGATAGGTGAGTTGCATGCTGTGTGATGTTCTGGACAATGGTCATGGGAAAATGCTGTAGACTGCACAGTGACAGGTGTCCACTTCCCCATACAGATCGCCATGACCGAGCAGAGCCAAGGTGAGGGTGAGGACGGTGGGCGAGGAGGAGGCCCAACTTTACAGCAGCAGAGACAGAGGCCCTCTTCCAGGCCTACCTGGATGAGAGCCAGTACTGAGTGGACGGAGGGGCACCCCTCAGTCCCGTGCAGAAGCATGGGAGGGGTAGCTCGGGCGTTAACCTGCATGGAAGCCTGGCGCTCCATGCAGGAATGCAAGAAGAAGATGGGGACAGACTGCAGGAGGCTGAAGGAGAAGGTGGCAACCTTCAGGCGGCACGTGCCCCGCCAGTGGTGTTGGAGCTGACCCCGACTGAGGAGACACTGGTCGCATCAATGCAGCGGAGCACTGTTGAGGAGCATACCAGGAGGTGGATTCCATACAGGTGGAAGCCCATCACTGCACAGTATGACATGGTGGTGGTGTTGGGGGTTGGGGAAGGTTGTTACATGCACTCACATGTACTCTCTTTCTGTTACAGATCCTGTTCATCTTCAGGAGACCGTGGCGGTGGTGGGTCCAGGCAGGATGATGACCTGCTGGACATGGAGGAGGGTCCATCCACCTCTATCACCAGCCAGCAGGCACTGCAGCAGCATGCGTTGGGCCGCCAACTCTGGTGTCGGTGATTCGGGTGCGGGGGTGCACAGCCTGTGTCTCAGCAGTCTGGCATGCAAGCATGCCAGCACGCTGTGACTATGGCTGTGTACGTACCTGCACCATTGATGATGCAAGGACTGCAATGGGCAGTGATAGGTGTGTCCCATGACGGACACACAGCAGGCCAACACGTGCCCCTGGGCCTTCTGGTTCCAACTTGTGTACCAGCATGCTGGCACAGTCCCAGGCTGTGCCTGTCAGCACCGGTGGGGCAGCACGGTGGCTGTGCAGGTGTCTGGCACTGTAGCCAGCACAGCGGTGGAACAGTGGACCCTGGGCACAGCAGTTGGAGGGGCAGCAGCAGCAGTCACCCACCAGGTCTGGGGTACAGTGTCAAGCGGTGGCACATGTCTGCCACCCTTGATCCGCCCATTCCTGGTCCTGGCGAACAGCGCCCACCCTCAGGGGTTGTGCATCAGGACCTTCCACACCCTGGGGACAGGATGCCGTTGGGGCACAGTACCCATTGGACGAGCACACCCGCCTGCTGCAGGAATCAGTACATCTGCAGAGGTGGGTTGCAATGTCCGTGGAGGCACTGTCTGTGTCTGTGGAGCGGCACAGCAGGGAGTGTGCTCTGACCTTGCCGAGCTGGTTCATGAGGACAGATGTGACCGCCACCATTGACAGGCTGACCCAGGCAGTGGTCTCTGTCGTGGGCGCATTGGGCACACAGTCAGGTGCCCCTGTGCCGCACACACCCACAGTTCACTCTCCACTCCCCATTCCTGGTGCCCGTGCGACACCAGGCCTGTCGACCGCCGGTTCTGCTGTGGCCATCCCGAGCACCCCTGGTGCAGGTTTGTTGGCATGCTGCAGACTCCTGTCGGGCAAGGTCATGTTCGCAGTGGGACCCCGGTGGTGCAACAGTGCCACCCCATGTAGCCCTGCTCAGCCTGCCAGTGCTGTTGGGTCACGGCGGGCCGCCCACGCATCCGGGTGGCCGTGGGACAGTGCTACATGACTGAGCTGTCTCCCAGTGCGGGCCCTGTCTGGTGCTGCCATGTGTGCAATGTGTGTCATGGTGGGCAGTGCACTGCTGGGTGTTCTGCTCACCACGCCGACACTAAGGACCACCTGCACACCCTCCCAACTGCTGTCCACAGGTGCTGTGCATGATGATGCCTGCATTGTACTGTACACCAAGGTGCAGGGTGCCCAGCATCTGACACATGTACTTGGACAGTACAGGTGGTGGGAGTGGTCGGTGGTGCTGTGTTAGCAATGTCGGTTCTGCTGTGCTGTGCATCTGCCCATGTGCACTCTGTGCCTGGTGTGTGTGTGTTCATATGAGTGCTCACCCTCCCTGATGGTGTGTTTGTGCCTGGACCCTTCCACTCCCCTGACCGTCATGCACCCCTAGTGTGTTCCCCTGTGTGCCTGTGGTTTGTGCATGGACAGTGTTGGTTGCACATGTCCCTTGACTTACCTGTGTTCTGCATAGTGCTCCTCTGTGATGGTGTCCCGGTGCAGCTGGGCCTGCCGGATCAGTCGGGGTCCCGCCGTCCTAGGGGCTGCTCATCACCATCAACACCGGCGCCACTGGTGTCCCCATCGCTGTCCCCTCTTCAACCTGTATGGCTATCCCATAGTCTTTGGCCATGTTGTGCAGGATGCAACAGGCCAGGAATATCCACAGGCCTTTTGGGGGCTGTACTGTAGGACACCGCCCGGAGGTGTCTAGGCATCGGAGCATGCCTTGAGCATCCCAAACACCGCTCTATGATGTTGCATGTGGAAACATGTGCCTCATTATAGCGTTGCTGCGATGGGGTCATGGGCGCGTGCAGGTGTGAGTAGCCAGGACGGAGTGGGTATCCGCTGTCACCTGTGTGGAGATAGTCTCATGTTCAGGTCCATATTGGCCATATCCCTGTGTGCCACTACCATGGCCCTGTGGCATTCCCAGCCTTGCCGAGTTTGCATTCCATACATGTGTACTCACCCACTAGATGGCCTGTGGGGATGTCCCCACTCTCGAATCGATGGCACAGTGCAGACTGATACCATATGAAGGCATCATGTGCTCCGCCAGGGGTGTGGCACAGACATTGATTATGTGCCCAGTGGCATCACACACCACCTGGCAGTTGACACTAGAAGTATCCCTTTCTGTTCCGATGTCATGCGAGCCCATGCCGGGGCCAGGTGGCATACGAATGGCCACATGGGTGCGATTCTATGGCCCCTAGCACTCCAGGCATACGTGCTGACCCTGTGGAACTCCTGCATGTTTGCTCGCTCTGCCGCGGTGCTGGGGAAATGAATGTACTCCGCAGCATGTGGCAGCAGTGCGCTGAGGAATTGGGTGAGGATGCGTGATGTGGCTGACTGTGTGATGCCTGTGGTGTCCCCTGTCGGCCTCTGGAAGGTGCCCGTGGCGAGCAGGCACATGCAGGCTGTCACCTTGGTCTCCACCGACAGAGCTGACTCCGTCGTGAGGGTGCCTGCATCACATCACTGCACAGCTCACAGAGCCGTCTCAGTATTGCCCTGTTCAGGCGGTACCGCCCACGATCTCTACATCTGTGTACAGCTCAAAGCTGATGCAGGCACGGTACTGCCTGCTGGGGCATACCGACGCGGCCCTTCCACGGCCACGCCCCCGCAGCACGCATTCTCAACCCCTCATTACAGCTTCCATGTGGAGTTGGCACTGTCCATCTCCTGGCTTCTGCCCCCAGCTGGTGTTGCTGTGTTACCCCGCTGTCCTCACTGCTACTTCCACTGCACGGGCACCCCCGCTGGCCTCTACAGCCTATGGCCCACGCTTTCCTTGCCTGCTCTAGCCTGTCTGTTGTCTGTCTGTCTGTCTGTCTCTCTCTCTCCCCCACTTGGCAGCCTTGTAGTGTCTGCGCTGTACTAACATACTAACATACTAAAATGCCAGCAGAATAGGCCTAACGGTCTTCGTTCTGTTGGTTGGTCAGCCCCCACCCTGGGTGCTGACCTGCTGTTCCCTCGCCTCTCTGGCTTCTCCTTCCCAGTTCCAGATATTCTTGCTGCATTGATTTGCTTCCAGAACCCTTCCCTGTACCTGTCCCACCCCTCTTGAACCCCTCCACTGTCTCTGCCTCCACCAGCCCCCTAGGTAGTGCATTCCATGGCTCCACCACCCTCTCAGTGAAGTAGCACCTCCTCCTTTCTCCCTGAATCTTCCCCCTCAGCTTCACCCATGCCCTCTAGTGGCTTCCTTGAGCCTTTTTTATTTTGGCTCATTTCAGCTAGTGCGCAATTTCGGCTGTGCCTATTTGCGCATCGCCAAGCAGTCTTTGAATATCACATCATGCTTCTTATGCATGGATCCACTCTTCGGCTGCACATGCCTTCATTTCATTGCACTGTTGCTCAGCATGTTTTCAGGGGCTAACTGCCTCCTTCTTCTGAATACCGCTAATGGCGATTTGGGATTATGCATGCGAACCCTGTTGCGCATGGTGCAAACCTTTTGAATATCCGGCCTTACTTTTTGGACACATCATGGGCAATACAACCCACCACCTCAGGGTGTGACAGAAGGAACAAAAAGACTCGGAGGTGGATTTAGCAGCTAAAGAAGAGGAGTTTAAAACAGGTCTCCCTCTTGCTGGCCCCTCCTTCTTAGAGACATCAGATCTCCGGATGCATCTGAATGCCTTAGCAACCCGAAAGGCTGAACTGGCAGCCCTGAGCTTGAAGTATAAATTTTATTTATTTTATTTATTTATTTAGCTTTGTTGTTTACTGTAGGTACACTAGACAAGTAATATGCCTATTTTCAGGAACGACCTGGAGAGTACAAACATACAGGATACATACAAGGCAACTTAGGAGAACAGCTTATTACAGGAAGTAACAACAATTGTAGAAAAGCTACTGGGATGGGGCAAAAATCTGGCAAACATCTGTCTTATAGACTATGCAAGCAACAAGCTGAAAGATAGCTCCATTGGCTCAGAGATTCAACAGGTAACTTGCACCTCAGCCACCACAGATTAACAGAGTGATGCGCTCATTCTATGAGCAGCTCTACGCAGCCTTAGGACCCTGGACATTGACAAAGTGTCACTTTCTTCCCACAGGACCTGCATCTTCCAAATCTATCAGAAGATACTAAAGCTAGCCTGTTGCTCTCTTTATCTGTGCCAAGTAATCCATACAACTATTACAGTCCTCTCCCTAACAAAGCTCCCAAAAGCAACGGCATGCCCATAGACCGATACCAGTCTATGCCACAGATTGTCTCACCTATCCTGCATTCTGTGTTTCATGAAGCCCAGGAACATTCCTCCCTGTCATTCCCATGATAGAGGTGCAGATCACAGTCCTCCCCAAAGAAGGAAAGGACCACGCTCCCGGGCAATTACAAGCCCATTTCGCTTATCAACATGGATGATAAGATCTTAGCCAAGGCAATGACCACCCAGCTTGAATCGATCCTCCTCAACTGGTCTATCCCCTGTCAAGCGTGGTTTGTAATAGGCCACCTTAGCTCTGACCACCATAGGGCTTTATTCTTATAATGACTGTTGCTGTTGCTTCCTCTCCATCCACTGCCATAGCCTCAGACTTTGTGAAGGCCTTCAATTGAGTTGGGGTACTTAAGGGGCTTTGGACTGAACTTTAGGAACTGGTTTTGAACCTTATATGCAACCCTCTGCTAGAGTTTTAATGAACTGTACTGCCCAACCCTTTCTTGTTGCAGAGGGGCATGAGGCAGGGTTGCCCTTTGTCTCCTGGCACCAGGTGCCTGTCCTCCTGTTATTTGTCTTGGCCATACAGCAATTGACTTTAGCCATCAGATGACACCCTGGCTTAAGGGTATATATGACAGCAAGATGGACATTTGAACTCTGCTACATGACAGTCTGCTGTTCCTACAGAATACCCCAGCAAACATCCCCATACTTTTGACCTACTAAACTAGTTCCAGAAAAGCTCCAGCTTAAAGACTAACTCCATTTAAACAGAGGTCCTTCCACTGAACAAGACCTATACAGTGACAACAGTGGCCCTTTAAACTTGCAGTGCTCGCTAAAGGTATCAAGTACTTAGGTATCTGGATACTCCTGTCCACCTCCTGAAAAAGCTTAAACAAGGACAATGACCAGTGGAAACTCCTCCACCTATCTCTCCCTGGGTAAGATGCTGCCATAAAATGAGTATGACCCCAAAGGTAATTAATCCACTGCATGTCCCACTTAGCACTACCTATTCCTACATTCTGGTTTGCTAAGCTAGATGCCCTAACTGGCAGCTTCCTTTGGGAAGGCAAACCCCTATCCACAGCAGGACAAAAACTTAGGGCTTCCTGAAAGCAAGACTGTTGGTGTTGTCCTGATCCTGTGCTTATAATGTGGTCTTTAGGAGTGCCCATATGCTTCAGCTGTTCTCTCTCTCTCTCCTGAATGAAACTCCCACTATGGGTCTCCAATGAATGGTACATGGGGCAAGTGACAGATACAGCTGGCTATCTTCTAGTCCCAACACCCGCCCCCACAAGTGTAAGGGCCCACTACTCCACCTACCTTAGAGACATGGCTACAGGGGCAGCTTTTCTCAAGGTCCATGCTATCTCTTTGGTTAAATCCCTATTAAAGGTAGGTGTCACTCCTATATTTTGGGAGTCTTGGTATAACAAGGGTATCTGACAGTTAGCAGACCTCTGGCAACCCAACACTACCCAACTAGACACACCTGAAGGCCTATGAGGGTGGTATGGCCTCTCTAAGGCAGACTTCTGGAAGTACCTCCAAATTCAAAGTGCTACACAGTCCCATCTTACCAAACTCTATCCAACACTCCAATACTTCCAGATCACCCCCAACACAGGTCATGGCTGGTTGCTCTCAGAGATAAAGCTGACATGATCTATCAACAAATCCTATGGGAACTCCTGATCCAACGGAGGGTGACAGAGCTAAATGGGCCTCCTCCTTGGGGATGGACATTTTGACTGCACAATGGGCCCATTTAAGGTCCTTAGCCCACTCTTCCTGCCCTGACTCAAGAAGCCTCCTCATTCAGAACAAAATGCTCCACATGAGGTATTGTACCCTGGTGAAGCTCCGTTCCCTAGGGATCATAGACCATGATAGATGCTGGAGGTGTAACACTCCCAGGCTGATTTATTGCATATTTTGTGGGCTGCTCACTGGTTCAGGGTTTTTGGTCCCAGGTCCATAAGTGCTGCACCACCATGCTTACATCCTTCCCCTCATTCCTGTCACAGATTTATCTTTTAGGCCTGCTTACTGCCCCATATCTCTACCAAATAACCATCTATAACAGCTAATGATGGCCAGCATGGAGGCCTAGAGGCTACTGCTGTGAAGAAGGAGAATTGCTGAGATCCACTCTGTAAATAAGTGGCCAGCAATAGTCCATAATCTAACCACCTTGGATAGGATATTGCACATTGCAAAGAAAGTTCTGCCTAAAGATCAGAAGGTATGGGATCCTCTCCTTTCATCTAATTTACTCTCCAGTGCCTCTTCAAGATGTCTCCCAAAAGGGTCTACTCCCCAGGTTGTGCCCCTTCCTTCTGTGACCCATCTGCATGCATGGCTACATAGCTCATGGCCAGTAGTACACTTTCTAGGAAGGCCGTAACCAAAAAGGCCTACACAATGATATAGTTCAATGACTGCATGTACCTGCCCTGAGATCGTACCCAATCTCCTCCTTGTGTCAATTGATGTTATGTAATATCAGCAAGCTCTGTATTGACTGCTCATGCTGTACTATTGGTTTTTTTTTGTTGTTTTTTGCTCGTTATTTCTTCTCCTGGTCAGCCAACCTTTCCTCCACTGGTCCCCCAAGCCCAGTCACCCCAGTGTCCGCTGGTACTCACCTCCATTGCAGTTTCTTGAGGTGCCCAGCTGGCGGGTGCAGCACCTGTGAGGGACTAGTTTCATTCTGTCAGTTGCTGTTTTTCCTTTTTTCTCTCCCCCACCACCCCAAGTGTGGTGTGGCAGCATGCAGTGATGCCAATGGCCGAGCTGCACACACTTCAACATACCCTGTGTCTGCTCCACAAATGCCCCTCTATCTGCGTGTCTGTTGTGCAGCCCCTAGCTACCACTAGGGGCCAGGCAAGCAGCAGACTCCTTCCCCACCCTCCCTGGGAGAGGAGAGCTGTCCTCCAGATGCTCTGTCCTCTCCCTCCTTGCCGACCCCTGGCGACCCGGCTCGCACCACAAACACAGGTCACCAGCATGGCAGGAGGTAAGGCAGTGATGTCTCAGCCCTCCACACCACTGGGCCAGCTTGTACTACTGTTTCTATGTGCTTTTGTTTTGTATTGTGAAAACTGTTCAATAAAATTAATAACTGGAAAAACAATTACTGCATGTGAAATCATGGACTGTTGCCATGGAAGTACTCTATGATGTCATAAACAAGTACTATATGCCAACTCGGTGACATAGAGGGCTGGGGCTCTGGATAGCTCACGCTGTCAGGCCAGTGACGTGGGTTCAGGTACAAACTTAGGTTGCTGGGGAATAGGATTGAGCATCTGGAGGGCAGCTCTCCTCTCCCGGGAAGGGGTGGTTCACTGTCCTGCTGTCTACTGCCACCAAATGGAGGCCGGGTGGCAGTGCAAGCATGGGTGACACAGTAAGGAGGGTGCTGCAGGTTTGATGCTGGATGTGTGTACTCCACACAGCATGTCCTGTCATCCATGCTGTGGCAGGGAATCAAGGAGAAAATGTGTTTTACTGGATCAAATCGAGCAGTTTTAATTTTTCTGGAGTTTTCAACCCTCTGGCAAACGAAACCCTAAGGGTAAGCCACTATATGAGCATCTTTAAATATGACTGAATTTTCCTTTTATTTAAACCATCAGTCTCCAAAGCAGATATGGGGAATTTCATGCTTAAACTGAGATAGACTAGAACCTGGAAGCAATCTGCACCATGATGCATTCACTAAACAGACATTCCAGCTAGGGTGGGGACATTACAGTGCTGCAACCCTTAAACCAGATACATACACAAGCATGCACGTACAGCCACACCCACCCTCACTGGTACATACACTCTCCTATAGATGCATAAACATGCATATTTAAAAAATATATATATAGTGAAAGAAAACTAGATGTTTATAGCAGCTCTATAACATATACCACTACTCCAATGCTGCATGTTTAGTGCAGGAGTTTTGGGCTCAGAACCTAAAATAACATTTATCTGCAAAGAAGATGCAGCTGTGTTTCCAAATTGAAAGAAAAAAAAAAAACAAAGAGGATTAGAGCCATATAAAATTATTCACTTAAGAAAGGGCATTATTTCTGAAATTCCTACTTTTGAACATTCTGCTCCCCTTGTGATCTGTTATAGGTATTGCAGAAAAAAAAGCATTTGTGAATGCCGAATGTTGTCTCGCTGGCATTTGCATTGGTAGTGCAGGAGTTAGAGATGCATAATAGTGTAACCCCCAGGTGGCACTATCCCAAAAGACTACTACCCCCTGCCTGCTTGGCTAGCAGGTTAAGGGCCCTGAGTTCTGAAGCAGGTGCCTCCACCCAGAGATCAGGGTTGATAGTGGTCAAGCTAACCTGGGCACAGCCCTCTGGGACACTGTAACCCCCTCTTTCCTTACTAGTGGCTGGAACAATACACAATAATCATTTTCACAATACCCTGATACACCACACAAGTACCCACACTGTCTGCACTTACCACCAGGGCTTTCCTCTGGCCCGCCCTGGGGACCCCTGTAAAACAAGGTTATACACAGCACATAACAGCAGTACAGTACTCTTGCACAAACTGGAACCACAATCAGGGTAAATGCAAAAGAGTTAGATCTGATTTATTTAAGGGACTTGAACAAGGGAGGCGTAATCAGGTTAATTTGCTTAAAGACTGTATCAATCAAACAGTTATGCATGCACTTCAGGGTCCATAAACAATCACACACTCTGGATACCCAGATGGAGAATGGTGGGCTAGCCAGGAACGATGCAGCTGGTTGGGGCCCTGTGATGGAAGAAAACCATATGCACAACAACACTTCGTAATCCGGAGCGGAGGGCTCAGTTCGTGAGAAGAAAACAGCAAGACAATCAGATGGCACACTTTTAGATTAGACTGTTGTTGCAGGAGCTACCCTGATAATTACTCACGATACCAAAGACTGGACACAGGCTGGACGAAAATGAGATAGCAGGTGGTTAATCTGGAGTGCCAGGAGAAGCAGTGCCCACACAAATTGCAGAGGCATCGTTCCTGTTCAAGCGTGGAGCAGGGGCTGATCTCCAGGCAGGTCTCTCGCCGATGGCTTTTTCTGTACAGTGGGTAGTCTGGCTGGGCCAGTGTGGCAGGCCCGCCAAATGGAGACAAATTCGGATACAGTCCGCTTTGGGCTGGATACAGCTTCCAGCAAGCAGAACACAGTTCACACAGTGGGGAACCAAATCACGACCCACTAACAACTCACAGCACATTTACATGTAAGGAAATTCTACTGCACCAGACAAACCGCTCTCGGTTATGATCGCAGAGTCTCTGCACAAACCAGGGATTCAAAGCAGCTGGAAATCCTGACAGGCTGATCGCATTCAGCAAAATCTTTGGTCTTCTTCAGGTATGAGCCTGGTAAAAATAGTGGCTTACTTCATTCTCACAAACTCAGATTTAGTCCGAAATGATTCGTTTCTCCCTCTCAGGGCAGCAGGCAGACATACAGGCCAAAACTCAGGCCTTTTCACAGTTCTCGTGAAACTACTCAGATGGCTGCTTGACTGTCTCAAGCTGTTGCTTCTTCAGCTCCCAACTTAGATCTCTCTCAACTGCCAGGAAGCCTGGGACTTTCCCCAGAATCCAAAAGGTTTGGTTGGCTGATCTGTCTGTCACTCACAACAAAGGTTCTCCCTTCAGGTGCAAAAGGTGCCAAAGCCCAAAACTACAATTCCTACAGATTTTGACTCCAGACAGCTCCTGTAGTCCGCTCCATTTTAGGTCCCAATAGTACTAATTGGTCCAATTCAGCAGTCCAGGACCAAGATAGTGGAGATAAACAAAACAGTCCTTGCTGCAAAGAAGGCAGGTTAGACAAACTACATTATCATTATCACTCTAAATGATTTTCAGCAATAGTTACATCTTTCAACAGAGCTTCCTCTCAGATTACTTATGACTGCAATCCAGGCAGCTCTTAAAGAGACAGTGCAAAGAGGCTATACAGGCACTCTCTGACAATCACATTTACACTGTTAAAATGCAGGACACCAGCCTGGCAGTGAGCATTTAGATAAGCACAAGGAAGACTTTTCTGGAACCCCCATTTGTGAGGGGTTACAATGGGAATAGCAGTGAAGTATTGAACTGATGCCAACGCCTCCCACCCTGCAGAGACTGACAGGCGTTGGGGGTGTGCCTTAGGTCGGCAGCTATAACACTCATGCCATTTAATCTCACCCTACTCTGTAGATACTTACTGTAGTGGTGTGCTTTGGGGTCTTTGGGCCTTATACTTACCCTATCCCATAAGGAAATATGCTGAGATGGGTGCAGTATAGGAGAATGGGGTGAACTTTGGGGCCGAACACTCCAAGGCACACCTCGATGCCTGTCACTGGCTGCAGGGTGGGGGTGAGGTGGAATGGCATGAGCATTACAGCTGATGATCCCAAGTGACACCCTGATGCCTGTCAGTCTCTGAGGTAGGGTGTTACAGTTGGAAACCCTAATGCTGTGGCGTTTATTGGTATTTTCACTCTAAATTTTCAACACTGGCTTTGTAACCCCACGCATGAAGAGTGGCCCTATCAGTTTGTTAGCCGAAGGTGATTTTGTACAGTGACTGCGCCATTTGCGCCACAGATACTAAAAACACATTTTGGACAGGATATGAAAATGACAACTGTATTATTCATGAGGAGGTGTAAAAATGGCAACATTTTAAATCTGGATGAAAATATAAAATTGAAGGCATGAGCATGCATAGAAATTGCAAAATGCACACCCGTAACTCAATTATTTTTGGGATTTTTTAACCACATTTTCAACATAGGCATTTTGGGACCTCCCTCATGAACAGTGGCACTGTGATTTTGTTAATCTGTCACAAAGTTGATTTCCACAGCGACACACCATTGTGCACCACAGGTTATAACACACACATTTTGGGCAGGATGTCAAAATGACAGCTGTACTGTTCATAAGGAGGTGTGAAAAATGCCAGTGTTGAAAATGTGGCATGAAAATACTGCAAATTTGCAAAGTTACAAGGGTGTGTGGATACTGTGCAACACTGCCTTATAACACAGTCATTTTATGGACTTTTATCACCAAATTTTCAACATGGGTATTTTAGGACCTCTGCTCATAAACAGTGTCACTGTCATTTTCTTAATCTGTCCCTAAAATGGATTTCCCACAGCGACCACACTATTCTGTGCTGGAAGCGCAAAACACATTTCAGCCAGGATATGTAAAATGACAGCTGTACTGTTCATAAGGAGGTATAGAAAAATGTAAATGTTGAAAATCTGGGGTAAATATTACAAATTAGCAAAGTTAAGGCGTGTGTGGAAACTGCTTGTGCAGCTGCATTAAAACAGCCATTTTTACATTTTTCACCAAATTTGCAACATGGACTTTTGAGAGCCCACCTAATGAACAGTGACATTGTTGTTTCATATCGTCCCAAAAGGTGATTCCTGCAGTGACCGTGAAATCACCTTTAGGACCGAATAATGCCATGACAGTGACTGAATTAATGAGGAGGTGTCTCAATGACCCATTTTGAAAATTTGGTGCCAAAATTCCCAAACATGCCCGAGATATGCACCAAAGTTGAAAAACCCTATTTATGCCATTATACAGCTTACCAGCATTTCTTTAGTTCGCGGTTGGCTTTGAAGAGTGCAGGCAGCGTTCCTGGTTCACCAAAGATCGTTGCGCGGTCTCTGGGGTAAATATGGGGTGAGGGGGTGTGGGAGGCAGGGTACACAGAGGGTGGGTGCAGGTTGGGGGAGGGGTCAGGAGAGACCATGAGGGACCTTTTTCTTCTTTTCAGGGAGAAAAAAAAAGACAACGAGGGTCAGTTTTCTTTTTAGCAGGTGTTTGTTTGGTACACTGGGGTGGGCTCCCAGTGTAGCACCTGCATTATAGGGAGGGGCCGCAGCCAATGGGGATTGGGCCCCATCGGCACAGAAATGAGGGGATGTGCATGATGCCAAGGGGATTGAGCACCCCATGGCACACAGCACAACCGCAGTGGGGACATTATGCCAGTGGGGAGTGGGCTCCCCATTGACAAACTGAACGGGCATGGGGACTGAAGTCAATGGGGATTGGGCCCCCATCAGCAAAGAAAGAGTGTTTGGGGGGGCATGATGCCGAGGGGGATTGAGCACCTCCTCGCACACAACTGGAATGGAAGGAGGCATTATGCTGACGGGAGTGGGTTCCCCGCTGACAAATGAAGTGGTTCAGGGCATGCCGACAGGGAGATTGGGCACCCCTGAAGTTGGCACTCTGTGGGGCTGCAGTCAGTGCTGCCATGTTTGTTGACCTGCTTCACCAGGAAAGGCACTTCTGGAGGCGTATTATTGTGCCACTGTGTGTCGAGCTTGGCTCATTGCAGTGGCACTTTCCTTAGATCTGGTGGCCACTTTACATATAGCTGGTGTCAGCACCTGCATGCTGGCTTATTGGGGAATGAGGGACACACCTACTGATGCATGCCTTGCATTTGCCCACAGTGACCGCACCTCCAAATCTGTTACTACTGCAATATGTTGGCTGGCACTCTTGCGAGCCTACATAAAAACAAACAAGCAAAAAGGTACAGCTACCTGCAAGACAGATAATATAAATTAGAACTGTCATTAAAAGACAGTGTCTGGGAATGCCTGACTGAATAACTAAGTCTTGAGGTGGGCTTTGAATGCCTCAACTGAAGGAGCCTCCTTACAGCTGGAACTACACATCACCCAACTGATACAGGACATCAGCTGCTTGGCCGTCTACTGGCCTGGCCACTCAGTCAAGAAAGTAAATCAGATTAGTCTGTTCAGACCTTCCCAACTCAAACCTGTGCTGCCTGTCATCTTGCAGCCCATTTGCCTCAAGAACACTCACCATTCTTTCCTTGGGATAGTCTCTATCAGTTCCTCACTATTGAGGTCAGACTGACTGGCCTGTAATTCCCTCATTCATCCCTCCGACCAGTTTTGTGGAGAGGCACCATATGTGCAGTTCTCCAAAGCCTCGGCACACTCCTGGACTCAAGAGGTGTTAAACAAGTCTGCAGGACACACATCAGCACCTCCACAAGTTCCCTTAGAAACCTTGGTGCATGCCATCTGGTCCTGGGGCTTGCCCACTTTCAGGGTCTTTAGGCCTTTATGTACTCAGAATACTTGTATTATGCTGCTCATGGCTCCCCTTCCCCATCCCCACCTCTCTTCTCCCATGTTGCACTGGTCCACCCTTCTCTCTAGTGAAGGTGTAGCAGACATATATTAAACACCTCCAGTTTCTCTTCATTTCCTCCTGTCCAACCCTCCTTCACACTATGGTTCATACTAAGGCGTAAGGAGCTGAGGAAGGTGGTCCATATTAGATCCTGTCATTTCACCCATAATACATCATATGGTTTCCTCCCAAAATGCATGAATCTAATCTATTCTTGAATTTATTCTTGTTTCTGCTTCTTATGACCTCCAGTGGTAATCCATTCTAAGGGTTTGCCACCCTGTGTGTATGAAAGCCTTCCTTCTATTTGTTTTAATTTTTTAGATTTTACTTGTAAAGGGTGTTTCATAGTGCTCATTTTATCACATTTGAATTCTAAATTCAATTCATTTAATAGGTAGCTGTCTTCTATTATGTTATAGCATATAGAAGTAATTCTCTCTGTATTCTTCTAGTTTAAAGAGCCATAAGGTTTAGTTTCTGGAGGCTCATTGTATGGAATAATTTTCAGATTATGTATCAGTTTAGTAGTATGTCTCTGAATTTTTCAATTCTGTTGATACCACCCTTGTGATGAGACCCACACAGGTCTCCCATAATCCAGTAATGGTCTAACATATGATCTATACAGTGGCATTATGACCTCTTCACTTCTACTCCAAAGTTACGTTTAAGGGCCATAGTGCTTGTTTAGCTTTTAGTATTTTGTTATTACTGATGTGAGTCATACGTTAGATTTTCATTAATTATTATTCCCAGATCTTTTTTCTTCATTTGATTTTCTAAGTGGCAGCCCATTTAGGAAATATATTGCCTTTGTTGTGTCTCCCAAGTGTATAACACAACAATCTGCCTTGTTCCCTTTTCGTGTATAGGTACCACGCTTGTGGCTAGCCAGTCTGACGGGACATCGTTATCAATTAGTGTCTTTATAAATAGTATTTTTAGTGGTTTGGCGATATGTTGTGACAGTAGTTTTAGCATTTATGGGGAGATATTATCTGGCCCTGCTGAGTGTGTATTTTTAGTTTATTGATGTTTTCAGTAATACTTTCTGTGGTTATTTCTATATCTGTTACTAAGTTAAGTGGGGTTTCTCCAGAGTATGCTGTCCTTTTGAGAATCTGAGTGCAAGTATCTATTGAATTAATTGCCATATCTTCAGGATTTACAGTAAGTTGGTTGTCTGCCATAACAGAAGCGTGGCTGGGGTCAGATTCATGCAGTGAGTTCACATAGCCATAAAATGCTTGCATGTTGCCTTCACCAGCTGTCGAGCAATCTTTCTTCCATCCTTTTTTTCTCAATCATGTTTTACATTTTTTGGACACTTTTGAATTGTGTCCATATATCCTCTGATCCTGTTTTCCTGAATTTTATTTATAGTTGACATTTCTTACTAATAAATTTAGTTAGGGATTTAGTTAGCCATTTTGGTTTGATGTCACTTTTGTTGTATTTTTAACTGTCTTTATATGTCTATCACATACTGTGAATATTTGATTTTTATAATGTCCCACATTTCAGTTACAGTTTTGTCTTTTAGCATATATTTTCCCAGTTGACATTTCCTAATTCTTCTTGAATAAGGGGTTTTGTTAGCAGTGTTGAAGTTATAGATCTGACTTCAGTGATACGTCATGGACATGTAGGAGCAAGATCTATACCTCCTTCACTTCGGTGATAAAAATTGGCACTAATCCTCCCATTTAGAAACCTTTTACAGAAAGAACAACAGGACTTGATTTGGGGATGCCACAGAAGGGAAATAAAGAAAAAAACCTTCAAATCGGTGCTTCAATAGCGAAATGAAGCAACTTCAACTTGAAGCCACTATGGAGAATTTTGTGGCCTGCACTCAAAATTACTTTCTGCATCAGACTCTTCATCAGACTCGATGGAAGATGATAGTCTGTGTTCCAGAAAACTAGTCGCACCCTAAAACAAATACTTCATTCAAGTTCAAAAGATCAAATCTACAGTGGCGGATCTTAGACAAGACTTAAAGATTGTAAATCAAAAAGTGACAGAGAACACAACTAAGATATCTGAGATAGGAGAGACTCAAGATATTTCGAGCCATCTCTTACTGTACCTAATGAAACAGGACCGGTGTCACATTCTAGAATGGAGGACATAGAGAACAGAGCCAGAAGAAACAACTTTAGATTGCATGGTGTACCAGAGGGATCAGAGGAAGGATTTCCATGCTAATAGATTTGGTGCAGCAGTTCTTTGATCCACACTCTCTCTTCCTACTGACTTCCATTATGAAATGGACAGAGCTCATAGATTACTAGGCCGTGGCCAACTAACTCTCAGGCCAGACCACAATCAATTATAGTGCGCATAGCATACTATCAGGCCAAAGACTATATCCTTCAAGAAGCATGGAGACAGAAGGAGATTAAATATGAAGACACACAGATATTTTTCGATCACAACTTTCTCTCCTTCATTATAAGTGGAGAGGCAAAGGGTGAGGAGAATAATTAAAGAAATCAGGAGAGAATAGGAATTGAGGCACAGTTAAATTTTCCAGTGAAATTGAAGACCCATACCTCAGAAGGAGTTAAAGTATTTATCTCACTGGTTGAGGCAGCACCTTTGTTGAGAAGTTTGAAGATACAAATGCCAGACTTGGAGATGGAGGAATTGGAATGAAGATTACAGGGTGAAGCCTAGAACAGGGTCAGAAGCAAAACTGGAAGGGACATTCTGGGAACACTCCCAAAGGGACTAGCTAGAGACTTAAATAGTTTGCTGGCCACGGAGATCACGAGGAACAGATACAGAAACCAGAGAACTGAAACAGAAGACCACTGGAGAAACTGAGGAGAGATCGATGGAGGCGATTTAAGGAATGAAGAGTAGTAAAACTGACTAATGACACTATATACAATGGCTGAGTGATAGGCTGTAATTGGGAACTACTAAATATGAAGGCAGACTGTTGAAATCAGGTGGAGGGAAGAGAAACAGATGGACACTAAAGAGACTAAATACATATGGAGTAATTAATGAGAAGAGTTTAAAATTGTAAAGAGTCAAAGAAATGGGGGAGAATGGAGATACATAGCTTGAAAGATATTAGATTTAACAGTACTAAGGTCCTGTAAAGATGAAGGGTGGGAGAAAAGACATAGAAAACGGAAAGCCGAAGGAGAGGGAAGGTATGAAAAGTGTTTTATTGTCTGAACATCACTTCCTACATAAGGTGACCAAGATTCGAACCTGCAGATTACATCCTAACAGAGGAATGACAGCCTACTTAAGCCACTACATGAAGTGAGAAGAGTTACTAAGCTGACTCATACCCCTTCTGAGGTAGAAACGTAACCTAGGAAGAACAAAGTACCATCTAGAGTTTATCCAGTTGGAGAACTGTTAACTTCCGTGGTGTTAAGGAAAGAAAGTTAATATGTTAGTTTACTGTTATGTTAAGTTTGGAAGACATAATCTTTAATAGGGGATGAAAAGGTTGCACAAAGGGTTATAAAAGAATGAGTAAAAAGATGTTACTAAAGAAAGAATCACAGGTTTGCAGGAAGGGAAAATATAGAGGCTTTATGAGATTAGAAAGGATGGGTTAAGAGAGGATACCAAATAAAAGAGTTTGCCAGAAAACAAAAGGGAGTTGGATACGGTGGAGAAGGGGAGAAAAATGAAAGAATTGGAACAGAATAATGGGGAAATTAAAATCATTTCATATAACGTAAAGGGAATACACTTTCCAGTAAAAGAACAATATTGTTGGGAGAATTGAAATGAATGGGAGGGGACATAGTCTTTTACAAGAAACACATTTGACAAGGACAGAACATGAAAAATTAAAGAGAAGTTCGGGTAGGAAAGTGGAATCAGCAGCTTCTCCAAATCCTAGGAAAGCTGGATAGTGATACTAATTAAGAAAGACTTACCATTCCAAATAAAATCAGTGGAAACAGGACTGAAGGGTCAGTTTTAAGGATCACAAGGAATTTAAAGGGTCCGCTGTACATTTAGTAAACACCTAACCAGAATCCAGAAGAGTTCTTGACTAAAGTTCTACATAAGATGGCAGGGTTTCAAGTTGGGCAAATAATAATGGGAGGGACCTAAATACAGTTAAGAACCCCTATCTAGACAGATCTGTAGAATTACAGTAACAAATGCCCAGGCAACAAAGACCTTAAATAGTTTAACTAAAGAATAGGGCTGACAGATATATGGAGAAGTCAACATGGGAAGGAGAGAGACTTCACTTTTATTCCCCAGCCTATAAATCCTATTCTAGGATCGATGCCTTCTATACACAACAGCAATATCTATACAGAATAGTTAAGTCCCAGATAGGCAACTTTACTATATTCGATCATGTGCCAGTATGATTCAGCTGAAAACAGGACATGAAGAAAGGCAATCTTTGTGGAGACTAAACATGTCCTTGTAATGTAATAAAACTCTTAAACAAAAGCTGGCAGAGGTCATAGAAGAAGTAGTAAGATTGAACAGACTACAGGGATGCTCCAACCTGCTTAATTGGGATACTGTCAAAGTGGTGCTCCTGGGGAACTAATTAGTCATGAGATAATCTTAAAAAACTAAAAATACAAATGGGCAAAGTTAATGGGGAAATTAAAGATTTGGAGAAAGCACATAAACAAAAATCACAAGATTCTAAAATATATAAAGATCTATTAAAAGTTAGGAGGAACTACATAATATGGAAAAGGAAGAAATAGAGGGTAAATTAAGGTTCTTAAGACATAAATATCAGGAAGGGGGAAAAGCATCAAAATTATTAGCACATAGACTTAAAAAGCCCAATTGAAGAGGGTAATATTCCAGATTGCAAACAAAGAAAATCCTAACAAACCTTGAGTACCCCCAAAGAGATAGCCCAGCAATTCTTAAACTCCTGTAAGAGGTTATATTCAGAGGAAAAGGTGATGAAGAAGTGAGATAAAGAATTAAAAGTTTTCTGCAAAGTTATCCAGGTTAACTACTGAAATGAGGAAACCTTAAATACTCTGATTAAATTTTAGAAGTGAAGAAGGTCATTGTATCCTACCCACTGGAAAATCCCCAGGCTCAGATGGGTATAGTTCAGAACTTTATAAACAACTTAAAGGGACCATAGCACCAATCCTGGCTCAGGTGTTTAATGATTGCTTACTAGAAGAAAATAGACCAGGGACCTGGGCAGAAGCATTAATTACAGTTTTGCCAAAACCAGGAAAACAAAGGATAAATGCAAAATTATAGACCCATATCATTATTAAACCAAGACTTAAAATATAACCAAAATTTTAGCCCTTAGATTACAAAATTATATGGAATATTTAGTGCATATAGACCAAATATGTTTTGTTTCCAATAGACATCTAGCAGATAATGTTAGGAAGTTATTAAATATACTAGCTTATAGCAATCCCATAGAGTCAGCCCAATTGGCGATATTCTGATGCTGAAAAAGCATTTGACCGCTTAAATTGGACGGATCTAATAATGGTGCTAGAAAAAATGGGTATTGATGGGGACTTTTGAAATGTTACAGACAACGAAAGCTAGAATCAGAGTGAATGGTACAATATCTGAGTTTTTTAATATAGAAAGGGGATGCTACAGTCCACTGTCACCACTTCTATTTGCTTTGAGTTTAGAGCCACTGGCAGAAGCCATTAGGGCAGCCCCAGATATAAAGGAATAGCGGTAGGAATAAATAGTTGTAAAACATCTTTATATGCAGATGACACCTTGATTTATTTGGATGACCCTGATAATTCTGTGCCCCCTAAACTTATTGGAGCAATATGAAAATATATCCGGTTCAAAGTAAATAAAGATAAGAGTGAGGTATTGCTTATAAAGGGAAAGTTAACTATAAAACAAGAGATTTAATACCATTCAAGAGGGTAATAAGCAGGGTCAAATACTTAGGTATTTGGTTTCCAAAAATATTAAAGAGCTGTTTAAGGAAAATTACACTCCTCTGTTCAAACGAAAAGCTGCCGACCTGAATAGGTGGAAGGATCTTCCCCATAACTTTCTAATAGAATTGAAACAATACAAATGAATATCTTGATGAGGTGTTTGTTCCTTTTTCCACACTTCTTGTGGGTATACCATCCTGTGAATGGAAAGGTTTAAAGAGAAGGATCACACACTTTGTGTGGGCTGGACGAAAACCCAGGATACGATGGAATGTACTTCAAGAGATAAAGAAAAGGGTGCTGGGGACTACCAGATTTTAAAAATAACTACCTAGCAGCACAAATACAGATGATAACAAAATGTAATCCCAGACAGAGAGAGGATGGCAGACATTAGAAAAGGATGTACACCCTCAAATTCCCTTGCATATATTGCCCTGGTCAGTGCAAAAGGGATCTAACCCAAATCCGGAACAACTGGCCAAAAGCATACCTTAAGCATCTGGCTACAAGTCAGGCAGGTATGGAGCTTCCTATTAAAATTTGGATGTGCATTCCTCTCAGATATATTCCAGAGCTCGCCAGAGGGTATGGTAGACAGATGTCTAGGCAGATGGTATCTGAAGGGGTTGAGATATTTAATTCAACTACTGGGAGAGAAAGGGTTAAAACATTTGACACAATGCAACAGGAATTTATGATTCCTAAACAGGATTTTTTGGCTGCCTGCAGTGTAGAGACTTTATCATAAGAGGCCCAGGTGTAAGTAAGATTATGGAAGACCCAGCCCCAATAGTCCAATTGATTTACAGAAGAGGTCCACAATCCAAAATTAAGAACTTAATCTCACAAGTGTATAAATCTTTACAAGAGGGAAGAACACATTAGCAATCCAGAATATCCAAAACAAATGGGAAGTGGAAGGTGAAATGATGATAGAAAGGAAGATTGGGAATGGATTTGGCGGGGGCATAAAACCAGGGCCATGGCATGGCGGGGGCATAAAACTACAGCCATGGCATCATGGAGAGAGTTCAGGTATAACTCCTATAATATCAAAACACTACAAGAAAGCTTATACTGACCTATGTTGGAGAGGATGTGGAGAGGGGAACATTTTATCATATCTTCTGGAGTTGCCCATTTGCAAATTCGCATTGAGGAAAGATAGAGAAAGCAGTCAAAAGCATGACGATCCTGGTAGCCCCATTAACTTGTGTACACTTGGTCCTGGTAGACCCTGAAAGAGCTGAAGGAAGCAAACTCCAGATATCTTTTCTATGTCCTGATATGGCAGCACTTAAAGTAATAACCCAGAATTGGATGACAAACAACAAAATGACTCTTAAGAAATGGAAAGCAAACATTACAAAAATAAAACCCTCCAAGCTATTATGGCAGGGATAAGATTAAATGTGGACAAATTTAACTCACGCTGGCTGCCCTTTTCAAATCGTGAAGAGGTAGCGGGACAGAAGTACTGGAACAACTGCTGGGGTGGGGGCGGAGAGACTGAACAATACTTATCAATGGGAACTGATATAATGGGAATAAGGAAAAGGTTAAATGAAAGACAAGTATCCTTCCTTAAAAGAAGATGTGGTAAAATATCTTAGAAATTGTATACATCCATAATCAATTAATCGAAGTGCAACAATAAAGAAACTTGTACATAGTTATGAAATAATAAAGTTTATGGGGAGTTGGGTAATTGAGCAAGATTACATAGACTGCTGGAGTGGAGAGAATGGATGTCATCAGGAATGGTTATGATATTGTATGCAGGATGAATAGGAGTGAAGAACACAGTATGAGCGGAAAGTCCCAGGGATGCAGATCACAGTTAAACCTATGGAAAGAAAAAAGAGACATTGATAATTAACATACTAACATACTATTTGCCTTAGATTAGGCCTTCCGTCTATCAAGTCTGCTCGAACCTCAGATCCTAGTTGGGTGCGAGGCACTCCCCTTGTGTTCCAGAAACCCCTATCATCTATCCCACCCTCTGGAACAGGCCATCATCTGATACATCTACTTTCTGTGTCTGTCCACACCTTCTCTTGAAGCCCTTCACTGTGGATCTCTGAACCAACTCACCAGGCAGTGCATTCCAAGGGTCCACCACCCTCTCAGTGAAAAACCTCCTCCTCTTTTCCCCTCACCCTTCCACCTTCCAACTTCAAACCATGCCCTCTGGTGATACCTCCCTACTTTAGTCTAAAGATCCCTCCATGTTTACCCTATTTATTCCCTTGAGGTACGAAGACCTCAATCATGTCCCCATCTCTCCTCCTCCAATGAATACAAGCAGAGCTCCTCAAGTCTGTCCTCATCGTCAACTCCTAGCCCTCGTATCATCTTAGTTGCCCTCCTCTGTACCCTCTCCAGGAGCTGTATGTCCCTTCTTCAAGTGTGGTCTCCAGTACTGTACACAGTACTCAAGGTGTGATCTAACCAGTCCATTGTACAGTGAAGAATCACTCCCTTGCTCCTAGAGGTGATCCCCTTACGATGCATCCCAACATCCTGTTTGCCTTGCTAGCACTCTCCTGCACTGCTCAGAGTTATTCATACATGCATCTCACCATGATCCCTAGGTCTTTTTCCCCTATTGAGGCCTCCAGCGCCTCCCCTCCCAGGGTGTACCTGTGTTGAGTGTTTCCTGCCCAAGATGTAACACCTTGCACTTGGTGATATTGAAATTTAATTTCCATGTGTGAGCCAGCTTTCCAGGGTGTCCAGGTCCCTTGCAGGGCCAATCTCCCTCTTCTCCCTCAACTACTGCTCCCATCTTGGAGTCATCAGACTCATTTCACCCTATACCCTCCTGATGTCCGATATGTATGCATTAAACAGGATTGGATCCAGGACCAAGCCCTCGGTACCCCACTACCAACCTCTCTGGGTTGAGAGCTCCCCACAGACCACTAGTCTCTGGGTGCATCCAGCAAGCCAGTTTTCAATCCATCTGACCATCAAAGGGCCTACTCCTAACCCCATCAGTTTCTCCACCAGACCATTGTGGGGACAGAGTCAAACTCCTTGCTGAAGTCCAAGAATAATACATCCACAGGCTTTCCCTGTCCAGTTCTGATGTTACCCATTCATAGAACTCCACAAGATTGGTTTGACATGATCTACCTGGCACAAACCCATGTTGCCGACTATCCAGACCTCCTACCTCCTCCAAGTACACCCCAATCATTCCTTTAGTATACTCTCCATTAATTTTCCCACCACGAGGTCAAACTGATGGGTCTATAGTTACCTGGTACTTCCCTCTATGTCAGCCTCCATCAAGTAATCCGAGTTTCCCCTGACTGCACCTCTAAACTGCCCCTTCCTCCCCTCTTGCTCTGTTCTCCTTAAGAGCTCCTTCCCACAGTCTGCTGTTTTAGGCTTCCCACAATAGCCCCTCCCTTCTCAATGTCTGCTCTACTAGGTTTCCCACAACAGCCCCTCCTGACTCTTCCCCTCCACTCTCTTTGTATTCAGAATGTTCACCCGTCACGCTTTCCCCTTAGCATCAACATCCCTATCTAAGGGTCCTCTGTCCTAATATCCCCCTCCTGCTTGCTGTAACATAACATCCTGTAATTTCAGAGCTTGCCAAGCCTCCCTCAGCCCCACCCTTCTGCTGCCCATATCCACCCCTTATCCTTGGACACCCCAACTCCCCAGCTTACTCATACATCAATATCTTCCTCCTGATACAAGATAGCTGTCTACAGGTGGATAGCCCCTCCTCCAGGCCCAATTGAGAATTATTGCCATCCTACAGCCTGTTCAGCATACAACCCTTCTGAAGATGCCTGCCATGGTGGAATATGGCCACCCAGTTTGTCCCCCTCTGTTTATAATGGCACACCCCTTTTCTCAGACCCTTCCCCATGGAATACAGTTACTCTCTATACTGACTGCAGTTATTTACAAACCCAATTACAACCCCACCAATAAAGTTCCCAAGTCTCACAAACACATACAGTCCAGTGTGTGTCAGTCCCATAACAGTGTGTGTATGCAGACATCAGGCACCGTATGATGTCACAGGCCCTCCAGTTCCTGTTGCTTCAAATTTCAGTCCCAAACAGAAATACACACCCTTCAATCCCAACCCCAGTGACTTTTCAGTATTTAAGAAAGCCTACAAAACAGGTGGCTGGGAGGCTCTTGCAAACACCAGGCAAACAACACATTTAAATTTCACTCTAATTCTCATTGCCAAACAAGTGTCTCCAAGCCCCAAAAGTTACAATATCACAGCCCAAGTAACAGTTCTAACTCAAAGTAGTAATTTTAACATACAGAACTAATTTCATGTACAAAACTATTCAAATATTTCAGTTAAAACAGAATATAAACACAGACCTCTGTCCTTACCAGCATCCTGCTTATGTTCCCAAGTGAACAGTGAAAGACAAGGTGATTCTTGTTAATTTCCCTTCCCTAACACCAGGCAAACATCACATTTAAATTTCACTCTAATTATCACTGCCAAACAAGTGTTCCCAAACCCCAAAAGTTACAATATCACTGCTCCTATGTCATGGGCAACTTAATAATGAATGAACTCCATAGATAAAACAAGGTAGAATTTAGGTTGAAGATAAGTTCAGAATGTAACTTACATGATTGTAAAGGAAAGGTTTTCTATAGAACTAACAAAATTATAAGAAGAAATGTTATCATAAGAAACCATGTTGGAGTAATATACACTAACATACTAAAATGCCAGCAGAATAGGCCTAGGTCTTCAAATCTGCTGCGATTGGTCAGCCCCACCTGGGTGCTGACCTTGCTACCCCCTAGCTTCTCGGCTTCTCCTTCCCAGTTCCGGATATTCTTGCTGTATTGGATTTTGCTTCCAGAACCCTTCCCTGTACCTGTCCCAGCCCCTCTTGAACCCCTCCACTGTCTCTGCCTCCACCAGCCCCTAGGCAGTGCATTCCATGCTCCACCACCCTCTCAGTGAAGTAGCACCTCCTCCTTTCTCCCTGAATCTTTCCCCTCCAATATACTTCTTTGTCTTAATGATCTCCATTGTACAACTTGAAAACCAAAAAGCTTGTAAAACTGTGTAATCATTGCTAAATAAATAAATGACAAGTTAAAAAAATGAAGTTATAGATCTCTGCATCCTGTTGTTACTGGGATATATTGGACACTATTATGGTCACTATTCCCCAGTGGTTCATTAACTTTGCAACTTGTGATATTGATCTTGTTTGTGGTTAGGACTATATCTAGTATGTTTTCTCCTCTTGTGGGTTCCTTTACATATTGTATGAATCCTAGTTGTACCATGCTCTGCTATGGATATGTCACCTTCCATACGTTGTGAGAAATAGTCTTTGCTAAAGGGACATGGCGACACAGCGTGACATGTCGCTTTGTGCTCTTAGCTCCTCACCACCCACCGCTGTGAGCTCTACTCCAACTTGAGTGGCTCCACCAGAAATGCACTGCTCCTATGTCATGGGCACTTCATAGACAATGTTGCCAGATCTGCCACCACTAATCCTCACTGAATCCCTCATTCCGGCTACCCCCTACCATCTGAGATCCAACGACTCTCTTGCCCTCCTGGTTCCCAAGACCTCACACCCAAATGGGCGACCAGGCCTTAAGCTCATCTGCACCAGGATGTGGAACTCCCTCCCATCAAGCACTCGCTCCTCCCCTCCACCACAGCTTTAAAATCTCCCTCTGGGGCTTTCTCAAATTGGCCTCCATCTGCCTCTGCTCTAGATAAACCTTCTCAACCTAGACCGCTCCGACTGGTTGAGTTGCTACTAACTTATCTGTCAAAGGCAATGGACCTCGACACCCTCTATCCACTACCAAGCTTGCAATTTTACTAGTAGGAGTAGTCTACTTAGGCCAAACTGCTCAAGCAGTGCGTGCACAGTTACTGCTTCTGTATCTGTATTTTGCTCTGGGCCTCCTCTATCCCAATGTGTTTCTCCTCTGTCTACCTGCAAGCCCTAACAGCATCACTGCCTGGCATGATGATCAATGTTCATCATGAAAGTACCATACTTGTTTACTACGAGAGTACTATGCTGTTATTTCTACCTGCTGCCAGCTATGTAAACCCTGATGTTTCTTGTACTGACCCTGTTGCTTGATGCACTTAAATGTAACTTTTACTTGTTTTGTCAGATGTTCATGAATGTGCTTTGTAATCTCCCAGGTCACACCTGAAAATAGGCACTTGGCTGTCTAGTGCTTACCTGGTTAACAAAAGCAAATAAATAAAAATAAATAAAAACTAATCTTAGGAAGGCTATACTATATTTGTTTAGTTGCTTCAGGTTTATCTGAGAGTCCTTAACTCAGCACTCCATTTTAAATCCCTCACTGCCAATGATCCTGCACAAATGTGATTGTCTCAAAGCACCTGTCTTCCCCCAGCTTATTCTGTGTACGATGCTCCTCACATTGTTCTCTAGTATTTTTACTAGGTCAGTCCTGCACAGAAAATTACACCCCCACCCTTGACTAGAATTAATGACAAAGCCTCCTCTTGGCTGCATTAACATACATGGTGTGAAAGCCTATGTTGAGTCCCCCAGACTTTACATGAAATAATGACAATATCTCCCTGGCTGCTTCCGCCTGCTAAATTAGTTCATAAACCCACAGCACTCACCCGCACTTTGGCTGTACTAACTGCAATATGCTGTACCCCTATATGAGATAGCTTACAATTGTAAATAGTCAGATGAATTGCTGCTATTTCTTGTATTTTTATCCCTGTACTTGCGCACCCATACTCTGTAGCTGCCTTTCTGTGTTGTCCTTCTGTCAAGAGTGGAACCTTTGAAAAAGAGCATTTTGCTCAAAGGTTATGTCCGAATGATGACATAAATAAATAAATAAATAAATAAATAAATAAATAAATAAACAAGACTCATATGCTTTCTCAAGTTCATCATATATTTGTTCAGCTACTTCGCTGTTTATGCCAGAGGGTCTGTAGCACAAACCAATTATATTTCTATTGTTTCCTATGTCAATTCTAATCCATATTGTTTCTGATTCACTACCTTCTTTTCTCATTTCCTCAAAATGTTAATGGATTTTAATTTGTTTGATATATATGCTGCTACATCCCTCCTCTCCTCTCCTTCCTGTCAAGGTGGTATAAGATATACCCTGGTATTTCTCTGCCCACACATCTTCCCCTGTCTCAGTGATAAAGGCCGTTTCAATTATTTTCCGTGGCTCTAGTATTGCTTCTAAACCTTCTTTTTATTTTGTAGACTTCTTGTATTTATTAGATGACAGTTGATTTTTCTCGTTCTTTTTATAATTTTATTTTTTGTATATATTTACTTTTAGGTTTAGGAATGGATGGCAGTCCATACCCCCTCCCCATAATTAGTTTAAATTGTCAACAGGTAATTAATTTTGTATCATGGTGGACAATGTTTGTGTTCCCATACTGCTCAGATGCAGCCCATCCTTGGCATAGAGATTTTCTTTTGGTAAAGGTCTCCCAGGTATTTATAAAATGACTCCTCCATCAAGCATCTGTTCAGTAGTCGGCATTTATCCTCTGTACTGTGTAATTTGTTTCCTTTGGGACAGTTTAGGTTAGGCAGTAGTCCAGATATTAGTGGTTGTTGTCCCATATTTCTGATCATGATGCTTAGGTCCATTATGTCTTCAACAATGTCCTTTTCATGGTCTTTTCCAATGTTATTATTCCTACACAGAGAACAACTATTTGGTTATTTTCTTTCTTGTCCGCAACTCTTGGGAGAATGCATTTTATGTCTTTAACTCGTGCTCCATGTAAACAGCTCACTGCTCTCTTTGTTTTGTCAGATCCACAGATTATACTATCTGTTTTATGCAGTATGGAGTTGCCTATTAGTAGGATCTTTTGCCTTCAGCTGCACTACTTTGTGCTAAGTTGATTCACCTTCATTTGGGTTTAAAGGTGCATATTTATTGAACAGTGCTAGTTCAGCAGTTACTAGAGACCTTCTTCCTTGGATTTTTACTTATTGTAGCCCAGTCCACCTGCTGTGCATCTGACTTATTTTATTCACTGTCAAACTTCTCTTCGGATGGACTTTTAACCAACATTTATTGCCTCTTTCTCTTATCCTGTAAATCGGGGTTAGTTATTTCTGCCATGTTATTTTTAGCCTGTTCCTTAAAGTGTTTACTTCATTTATTAGTTGGACTATTTCGACACATTTGTTACATTCCATGTTACAGCGATTGGAGCTATAGTATTAGATGTGCAAATGTGGCAGCTACAGCATTTAGTGATAGTGCCACTGTTACATAATATATTTAGAATGTCGTTGGATGAGTTTTGGATCGCCATGTCTTTTCTGTTAGTATACTACTGCATCTCTTTTCTATGTATCTAAAGTGTCTACTAAGACTTTCTTCACAGCAAATCACTATTAAAGCTGTTAGTGTTTACAAGGCTAAACTTACTTGTTTGTATTGTCCTGCCCCAGTCCCTGGTCCACATGGGACACACGAGATATGTGCTGACGGTGAGTCTCTGTGCATGTCTCTGCATGTAATGAATGTACGCTCACCCACACAGTTCATTCTGCTCGCTCTGAGCTGCCTTTATAGGTCCATGACCCAGAGTAGCTCTCTGGTCATGTGACCAATATCTGAGATCCTAACCAGAAATGAATACAATGGCCAGATATTTCAAACTACTTGGCAGGCTGTGGCGTAAACCTGGGCGCAGCGCAACTTGGCTGTGCAGGGGCGTTGACAGGCGATATTCAACGGAGTTGTGCCATGGCTCAGCATCATTGAATATCTCACCTGGCCACCCACAGTGTGCATGGCGAGTGGCACTGCACCAACACATGTGGCCAGAGTGGAGCAGGGGATGCACTGGTGCAAGTTCCATTGTGCAAGTTGCAGCAATCGCGATATTCAAAGCTGACATGCAAATAGGGCCATAATGTATGCAAGGAACACATGGGACCATTTGCATGTCATTAACCCATTGCATGCAG
Source organism: Neoceratodus forsteri (assembly GCA_016271365.2). Lineage (NCBI taxonomy): Eukaryota > Metazoa > Chordata > Ceratodontiformes > Ceratodontidae > Neoceratodus > Neoceratodus forsteri. The sequence continues at coordinate 98,155,996 of JADMNL010000023.1, read as the reverse complement.
GTGCGCTGATCGGCGACTTGCGCCTGGCATCCTGTCAGGCAGCAGCAGTCGAGGACAGATGCCGCAACCTTAACTAATGTGCCCACAGCCCGATCATGAGCATTAGTTAAATATAAAGATTCCAATATCCTGGTGGTCCAGTGGACCACTGTCAGCCTGATCACAGGCATTGGTAAAATAAAATAAGAATCCTATATCCCTGGTGGTCCAGTGGACCGTTGTCAGCCGATCGTGGGCATTAGTAAAATAAAAAGAGTCAATTTCCCTGGTGGTCCAGTGGACTGCTGTCAGCCTGATCACGGGCATTAGTAAAATAAAAAGAGTCCAATATCCCTGGTGGTCTAGTGGACTGCTGTCAGCCCAATCACGGGCATCAGTAAAATAAAAATCATTATTATCACTACATATCTGGAATGTGTAGTACGGTACAGGCTGCAGCGCCCATTGGCTCAAGCTGTGGACCAATGGGCATACAGCCCTACCGATGGTGTCAGTTGACAGGCAGCGGGGTGGCAGGCGGATGGGGTGCTGCTGCCGCCGCTGACCAGGGGGCAGCGGGGCAGTGGGGATCAGTGGCGGGTGGGAGGGGGTCCACTGAACCACCAGGGATATAGAGTCTTTATTTCTTTACTTAAGCTCACGATCGGGCAGATAGCGGTCCACTGGACCACCAGGGATATAAAAGTCTTTTTTCTTTACTAATGCCCGCGATCAGCAGACAGTGGTCCACTGACCACCAGGGATATAGGAGTCTTTTATTTCTTTACTTGCTCCACGATCAGGCAGACAGCGGTCCACTGGACCACCAGGATATTGGACTCTTTTATTTTACTAATGCCCGCTGAGCATGACAGCGTCCACTGGACCACCAGGGATATAGAGTCTTTACTTCTTTACTTAAGCCCGCGATCGGGCAGACAGTGGTCCACTGGATCACCAGGGATATAGGAGTCTTTATTTCTTTACTTAAGCCCACGATCGGGCAGACAGCGGTCCACTGGACCGAGGGATATTGGACCTTATTCATTTTAACTGATGCCCATGATCGGCATGGGGGTGCAACCACGGAGGTGCAGCTGGAACTCAGGTGGACACCCACAGGTGGCGGCTGCCATGTTGCGCCCTGCAATACAGCAGCTCACCTGTGGGTGGCTGGCAGTTGCTCCTTTTTTTGGATCAACTTTGTGCGGCACAAGTAGGGGTTGCGATGCATAGCTCAGCACATCCTGGGCTGAATATCGGGATGTGCAGAGTATGCATTGGGCACACCCTCTACCTGCACTCAGACATTACTGATGCACTTGGTGCATCAGAATTTGTACCAGGTGCAATTCCCATTTGACTATCTGATCAGCACATCAGTGGGTTGCGATGGTTCAACACTGGTGCGCCATGTGCAACCCTTTTGAATATCTGGGCCAATAAGTTTTATATATCTGGTGCTTTTTACATACAGGGTTTTACAATCCTGTGCACAGCAATTTCCCCAGCAAGTTTCACTTGGTTTAGAACTCCTGTAGTGCATTTTACAGCAAGGACTACAAATCCTCCACCCATTTCCTGCTTTGGTCCCCGGTTGCTAGGCAATGCTCACAACACTTATCAAATATATTCACTCTCAACAACAATATTTTAGTAAGGTTTAGCTCTTTTGCCCACTGAGCCTCTGTCACACAGCACATAGCTGTCCCACAGGAAGTCCCCAATGTTCAGTTAAGTCGTCCTTCTTTAATCTGACAATATCATCTTTAGCATCCCTCTTCTCCCTTACATATTTGAACTTATACAAAAACTTTGTGATACAGGTTTGAATAGATATATCGTGAGATGGACTGGAAACTGGCTGACAAACAGGAAACAAAAAGTAAGAATTAGTTCAGTATTATCAGATTAGGGTATAGCGTGTAGTGGTGTCCCACAGAAGTCAGTATTGGCTCCTGTCCTATTTGGCCTATATATTAGCAACATGGGAAAGGGTCTGGATTCAGTTATTACCAGATTTGCAGATGATACAAAATTGGTGGTGACGTCTCTTCATTGACAAATTACAATCAACTGCTTGATAGTTTAAAGCAAATTGAACAATGGGAAGAAAGTAATAATATGTGATTCAATGAAGCAGCGTGTGCGGTAATTCATTTTGGCAAAAAAAAATATCGATATCACATAAATGGAAATACCATCAGCACAGCAATTTTGAAAAGATTTAGGAGTATGGATAAACTCTCAGTTATTATCATGTTCACACATGCTTAAACTGTTAAGAAATGTAATAGTATTATCCACTCCATTAAGAAAGCCTTCATCTCTAAAAATAAAGCATGCCACTAAAACTATACAGGATTTATGTTCTACCTCATATGGATTATGGATCTCCAGTCTGAGTCTGTTTCTTAAAAGGATATAAATCAGCTTGGAAGGATCCAAAGAAGACTTACTAAGTCTATCAAAGGATTAAATACCATGGATTATAATCAGAGGTTGAAGAGTTAAATCTTTTCTCCTTGGAGAATAGAAGGACTAGGGGTGATTTATTATTAATGTATCAAATTATGAAAAATCCAGCATCAATGGAACAATGTAATATAAATATAGTTCAAAAGAGCAAATTTAAGATCACATGATAAACACATTTTTATTAATAAAGTACAAACGGTTAGGCATCAGAACTTTTACAATATCACAACTGCGAATCTATGGAATAAACTACCAGGAATTTAGTGGAATCACCAACAATAGATACCTTTAAAAAAGATTAGGCGATTATTTAATCAGTGAATACCACAATGGATAGACCCATTAAGAGTGGGAGACAATTCAATGGGCACTCCGCCTACTTTGTCGTTGTATACCAAGTTAAGGCCTTCTCACCAGATTTTACTCCCTATGCCAGTTGTACTTTCTTTGTAGCTTTTGCCTTTCTAACCACTCTGCGCTCACCCTGGATTTAGCACAAGAGGTCTGCTAATCCTCCTCCTTCAGAGTATGTTTATACTTCTGGATGTACCTCTGGATGGCTGCCTTCTTTTCTCTTATTGCATCTGTCATGTCCTCTCCCAACCAGCTGGGCTTTTTGGCCTTAGATTTCTTGCTTTTGATTTTGGCACACTCACTGGTTGCCTTCATCAGTCCCTCCCAAATAATGGTCCATTTTCATTATACCTGTATCTCCTTTCTGATCCCAGCAAGGTGTCCCACCAGAATTGTTCCCATCTTCTTAAAGTCAGCATTCTTGAAGTCCAAGTGATGATAAATGTCAGTGATAAGCTAATGACAGGGAAGGGGCAGGGTTTGGGGATTAGGGCTGTTGTATACAAGTTTATAATTACTGGGGGCGTTTTTCCCATAGGGAAATCTGCTTATAATTTGCCATTAGAACCAGTGGTTATAACAGCAGCAAACACGTTCGGGTTTTCCTCGCTCTGCGCATGCACCAGCTGGCTGTCTTCCGCTGAACACTGCACCACCACCCTGACCGCCACTCACTCTCAGCAGTAAGTAAGTGTCTCAAAACAAAAAGAAACGGGGATGTTAGGATTAAACTTCTTTTTTTTAAACCTTACTTGAATTGATAGGTTTCAGGAACCGCAGACCACGCCATACCCAGACAGGACTGCGCCTGAAGAGGAATGTGTTTTATTTTATATAATTGCTGTGGTGAAAAACAGTCCCCAGCAATTATATAAAATGAAAGCTAGTGAGGGTGATAACTCGATTTATGACCCCTCGGTGTGGATGCCTTTATAAACCCCTCAAGCTTCTCTCTGGGGTTTATGTGGCACCCTACACCGGGGTGTGTAAAATTCTTATTATAACTCCCTACCCAGCCTTTATTCTTTATTAATATGTTGACCCTACATGAGGTACCATACTGTTGATGCATGGCCCTGTACCTGTAGACTGTCCTTGGGTATCATGAGGGTAGGGGGACATGGTAATTGAGTGGGAGTTATATATAACAACACCAGTAGCACATTTCCAAGCATTGTGAGCACTGTGTTTAAAACCCTATTAGCTTATTTCCAACCAGCGTGCATTCTACGTTTTGTGCAGTAGCAACCCTAATGAGCACTAACATAGGTTTTTGCCATAAATGTCCTTACTGTTTATGAAATTTGTGTAGTAACCATTTACTCGTGGCCTTTGAAACCCTAAGCAAAACAGGAGTAGACTCATAACATACTTTTCACAGGACCCTTTCTGGTTTGTGAAAAGCCAGAAGGACTTCTGCTGATGGGTGCAGTTCTTTCATGGAGTGTTCTGTACCATAACCCCTGCTCCCATGGGTCATGAGACTGCTTGGCCCTTTGAACTGAAAGTCCACAGTCCAGCTGAGGTTGACCCCAGTGAAACATGTACATTGTGCAGAAATAGAGAGTTACGCATCATTCCAAATCATGAATCGGAATCCCAGCCCTGTGTGTTCAGCTTGTAGCTGGTGCAGTGCCCACTTTTGTGTTTTTTTTTTTTTTTTTTGCTGGGTGCACTGAGGGCCATGTTTATGAAATGACGTAGCTCCTCCCTCAGACACACAACAAAGGCTTAGCTGTTTATTTTGTAAGTGTCTGTGAGTGGCAGAGTTACGGCATACTGCTCTTTATTAATAGGTGCTGTCTAATTTTGAAAATTCCAGCAGGATTTTAAAAAGCATTAAGCTGGCTACACTCATTGTGTTGTTTTTAGTAATGAGTACTGTAATCGCAGCCAGCGCCTCTTGATTTTGTGATAGCGTGTGTCAGAAGTACTATAGATTGAGTAACAAACAGTACCAGAAGCTTAATCTAAGTAACACAGCACAATGTTGTTAACTTTTGCTTTCAGAAATGTACCTTTAGCGACTGGTAATTTAAACTAATTGTGTCAAAGGCAGAAAGTTGATTTTGGGCTTGTGGCCTAATTATCTCTTTAGCCACCTCTATGGGCATATTGCCCTGTATATCACACTTATCCATCATTTATTATGTTTGCTTGTGTGCACAGCACACAAGAAACATATTGATATTCTGTAGTAGAACATTGCAGAGGTGTGGCAATGTTGTTGCCATGCAGTGGATGCTTTAATGGGTGTATCCTCGGCCACCAGTTAATGCTGAAGATACCAGCGATGGTAGTTTCAGAGTGGCGCTGCACTTGAAAGGAATCTGCTGCTGCAGTTGGGGACAGTTCGTCATTGCAGCGGCAGTCCACCTCCCACCCAACCAGGCACAGAGCAGGACAACAAATTTAAATGTTAGCTCCCTCCCACTACTGCGGCCTGCCCACACCCTCCGTTATCCATCCCCTGCTGACATCAGGGTGCTCAATCCCTGTGATAGCATATATCCCCCTTCCCCAATAATGTGGCACACTGGGAGCCCACTCCAGTGTGTCAGAAAATCTTTCTTTAATGTTTCCGACACAGAGATGCCCACTCCTGGTGTCGGATGCACTAGCAACCCCACACCCCTATGTTCTCAGCCAACCTTAGGAGTACCCAATCCCTAATAATCGCCATTAATCCACCCTTCCCGCAGTACTCTGGCACACTGGCGCCCACCCCAGTGTGCCAAAATCTGTTTTGTTAATATTTGGCCTATAAAAAGAAAACAGTCCCACGACATCTTTTTTTCAAAATCTGAAAAAAAAAACAGCCCTCATCATTCCTGCCGCCCTCTCCCCAACCGCACCCTCCTGCTGTGCCCCCACCTCCCGCACCCCCCATCACCCATACTATCTCCAGAGGTCAGGAGCAGTGATCTTCTGTGGACTGGGAACATGTCTGCACTCTTGAAAGACCAACCGGGAACTGAAGAAATGACTATAAGCCCTATAATGGCAGTCAATGGGGATTTTCAACTTAGGTTGATCTCAGCCAATTTTGTAGTTTTGGTCCCAAATTTTCAACATGGGGTTCTTGGGACCCCACCTTTGAACACTGGCACTGTCATTTTGTTTCTCAGTCCCAAAGGTGATGTTGCGGTCGCCAGCGGAATCACCTTTCGGGACCAAGTAATGAAACGACAGCACAACTGTTCATGAGGTGGGGTCCCAAAGCCCTTGTTGCAAATTTGGTGAAAAAGTCCAAAAAATGACTGCTAACTAGTGTCTGTTGCGCAGTTTCTATGCACGCTCGTCACTTCCTCAATTTTTATATTTTTACTCCAAGTTTCCAACATTGCCATTTTTCACGCTTATAGAACAGGTATAGCTGTCATTTTTGCATCCTTCCCAAAATGTGTTTTTGCACCTGTGGTGCAGAATAACGATTGCTGTGTGAAATCAACTTTCAGGACAGATTAAAGAAATCACAGTGCCACTGTTCATGAGGGGAGGTCCCAAAAGGAAATATTGAAAATTTTGTGAAAACATTCCAAAATGACGGCGTTATGAGCATGCATTGCACAGTTTCTACGCACACTTGTAAAATCACCACTTTTCATATTTTCAGTCCAGATTTTCAACATTGCCATGTCTTCACACCTCCTCATGAACAGTACAGCTGTCATTTTGCATCCTGCCTAAAATGTGTTTTTGCACCTGTGGCACCAAATGCTGCACACTCAAATGCGAAATCACCTTTGGTATTGAGTAACAAAATTATACTGCCACTGTTCATGATGTAGGGTCCCAAAAGCCCATGTTGAAAATCTGGAGCAAAATACCAACAAATGCCCGGGCATTAGCGTTTCCAACCATAACGTCCATCCTATACAGACTAATAGGCGTCGGATGTGACTTGACTTGGGGTCATCTGCCCGTAATGCTCATGCCATTCCACCACCCACACTCTGCAGCCATTGACAGGCATCGAGGTGTGCCTTCGGTCTTCAGCCCAAACGTCACTTCATTCTCCTATACTGAACCCATCTCACCTTATTTCCTTATGGAATTGGGTGAGCGTGATGGGTCAAGACCTGAAAGCACACTGAGACACCTATTGATGTCTGTAGGGTGGGCTGAGGTAGAATGGCATAAGTATTATGGTAGATGACCCAAAGCACACCCCAACGCTTGTCAGACTCTGCAGTGTAGGGGTGGGGTGCGTTATTTCATACTTCACTGCCATTCCTATTATGCATCTTTCTAACTCCTACACTACCAATGCCAATATCAGCAAGCAAATATTCAGCATTGACAAATGCTTAGTCTATATGAAACACAGAAACATAGACAATGAAGGCATAAGAAAACTGACAATCCATCTAGTCTGCCCATGGCGCCTAGCATATTCCAGGGCCTGCTGTCCCTGTGGTGTCTTTGCTTATGCTATTCTCCTTATTGCTCTCTGTGTTTCTACCTTCCTGATCCTTTTGAATAGCTACCAAACCCTTGGCTCTGTTCAGTGGTGTTTGGAGCCATTTATGTTTTTGGAACCGCTACCTCTGCTTGCAGAGCATTCCATGGCTCAACCACTCTTTCAGTAAAATAATACTTCCTCACATCCTTTTTAAACCTTCGCCTCATTAACCTCCACTCATGACCCCATGTCCTAGCTTCTGCTCCTGGTAAATAGCTCTTCACAGTTCCCCTAGCTTATTCCTTTTAGGAACTTGAAGGTCTCCATCATGCCCCCTCCTTGTCTAGTTTCAAATGAATACCCCAGTGCCTTCAGCCTGAATTGTATCATTTTAGCTTGTCCCGTCCTTTTCAGACTTGGCACAATATTCGGGCATGGCCTCACCAGTGACCTATACGGATGTAACCGTACCTCCTGTTTCCTACTGTCGAACCACTGCTCAATGTACCCTAACATTCTGCTAGCCTTACTGTAGGCTTTGTTATATTGGTTTGTTTAAAGAGGACCTTCCCAGTTACTTTGACTTTCATGCATTAATTACCCTTCTTGCATTGGTTCTGGAATTGTATTTCATTACTGCCTGCTGCAGTTAGTTTTTGCATTCTGAGCTGCTAAAACTGCAGGGTGTACCAGAGCTTCTATAGCAAGCCTGGAGTTGCTGTGGGCCCAGGGTTATACTGCTGACATCATTGTACGGCAGAGTCAATTTCATACACACACACAAAAAATACTGACAAAGCATTTAGATTTTGGCATAATGTATTGCTAACAGGGTGTCTTGGGGAAGGAGAACACAACATGTACACTGAGTACTGGTAGATTTTCCTTGCAACATTGTTATAATTGCATGGTACTGCACAATGTGAGTCACTCCTCTATCCTACAGTGATGTCATAAGGAGCTAGCAGCCCAGCAGCTGAACAGCAAAGGCAAGTGCAGCATGGCTCAAAAACAAATCCAAATTATGGAAGGTAGAGTAAACCTTGGCCATAAATAAATGCATACACCTTTTCAGGTCTAGCACTGCATATAATGACTACAAGCTGTAACTTTTTGGACCATCAGGGAAGGTCCTCTTTAAGGAGTCACTAATCATGACTCCTATGTCCCTTTCCTTTTATATTGTGCCCAGCTGTACCCTTCCCATTCAATATTCTGTTCTGGGGTTTTGTTCCCCAAGGCAAGGCCCCACTTTTCTGCAGCACAGTGGGACCAAGTTCTCATGGCAAGATTCACATTTGCCGAGAACTTCATGCATGTGGTTGTACTTCATGAAGTTCTACAGCACTAACAAACTACCACATCACAGTGTCAGCTTGTCATCCTGACTTCACTTTCATGGCAGTGGTTATAGCAACCAGGATGGTGGAAAGCACAGTAACACTAGTTCAAAAATAACAGACTTATAGAAATAATGTTAGGCCTAAAAGGCAAAACAAATGTCTCTCCCTTAAGGTCCTAGCCTATTGCATAAATGAAATATGCAGAGGGGACCTTATGTGATAAATAAGGTATTTCTATATGCATGGTATCTATCCCACTAATGAGGTCTCTACTGTGTATCACTTATATATTTGCATGTACTTTCTACACCACTCATGAGGTTCCCACTGTGTATCACTTATATATTTATATGCAGTCTGTAACATACATACGAATATATGTGTGTGGTGTGTGTATAGTGAGAGAGAATCCTGTGTGTGTGTGTATATATATTCGTGTATATATATATATATATATATATATATATATATATATCTATATATATATATCTGTGTATATATATATATATATTTTTTTATTATTTTTAATTTCCATGAAATTGCATCCTCATTCATATAGGTCCCATTGGAAATGGAATGAACAGAATAGAGGGTTATTGCAAAACTCATTTTAATGCCAACCTGCTTCCCTGACACACTACATAATACCATCAGGCCATGACATGCATGTGAACTGATTGCCCATCACAATGTGTCCACGTGTGACAGAACACTGCACCATACCTTCCCAGGCTCAGACCAGTGATGTGTTCCACCAATCCTTGTGCTGCCCAGCCAGCTCCCAGAGCTAATCTCTGAACCTGAGTTGCTGGCATGGAACACAACATGCTACCCTCTGGCCCAACAGCTGGCTCTGAACACATTTCTCCATAACTTCTGGGTGACTCTATCAACCAGTGACAATGTGTAGTCAATAACCCAGGAAAAAAATATGTACAGCGCAATTATTTATTTAACAGGTCTGTTCTTTCAGCAGGTCTACACATTATTATATTACACTTGTGTGTGCATAATTACTTTATTTTTCTTAAAATGACAGTTAAATTAATTTTACCAGTTATTCATTTCAGATGGCATCTCTATACGTTAAAGGCACAAATAAGTTTGTACAAAATGCGGTATGGACTCAACAGGTCTGTGCTATTGACAAGGTTTTGTTTAATTTGGCCCTAATGCAATAATGTAAGACTGAAAATTGTATTAGGCTGTAGTGCAGGTTGAACAAATATCACCATGATTGATGTGCTGTGCCACTGTCTCTGGCAGTGGGAGCTGTGGTAGATAAGTGACTGTTCATTTCTGTTGCAGAATGCAGTCATTTCATTAGCTAATGTATGATGTTATAGCCATGATAATATCACGTTCTGAGCATAATGGGGTTTTGAATATAAAAAGAGGAGAAGGAACCAGATTCTATGGATAAACAGAAATATTAATAAAAATCACTAAGAAGAGTGAATTCTGCAGCACTGCAGAAGTTCCGTGGTAGATTACAAGTTCTGCTAAAATTCTACAGCGCAGAATTCTAGGGCCTTGCCTAAGTGCTTCACATTGCACTCATTGACACAGAATTTCAGTTGCCACACTTTGGACCAATTTTACAGCCTTTGCAGGTCTCTGCAATTCTCGTTTACTCCATGTTCTTAACTCTACCACAGAGTTTAGTGTCATCTGTGAATAGACACATCCTCCTCTGGATTCTTTCTCCCTGTCACTGATGAAAATACTGAAGATAACTGGACCCAGGACAAACCCCTCCAACCAACTCTCTACTCACCTTATTTCTTCCTTAGCTGTTCCCAGATCTCCCATCTTCTTCAGAAGTCTTCTGTGCAGCACCAAGTCAAATCCCGTGCTGAAGCTGAAGTAGTCTACTGCATCCCTTGTCAACTTCTCTGGTTACCCAGTAAAAATACTATCAGGGTGGTCTGACAAGACGTCTCTCCATGAACCCATGCTGCAGATTATCCTGAAGTCCATTTTCTCTAGGTATTCCACTAGGTCCTCTTTGACTACTGCCTCCATTATTTTCCTGCCACCAGTGGTTAAAGTGGAATGGTTTAGTGGGAAAACTCATACATCTAGATTTCTAGGTGATGAACTGTCATTTCTAGGTGGTGGAACTGCCCTATAGTAGTCAATATAAAAAATATGACAGAGACAGTTGGAACTGTCATACTGTTTTAAGAGGTGGTGGAACTAAGTTTCTGTGGGATCCTGGCCAATTTAACCCCGACTACCATGGAGGTATGGTTGGTGGGTCTATAGTTTTCTGGCTGCCCTTGTCCCTCCCTTGTGCAGCAGAACCATGCCCACCATCCTCCAGCCCTTGGGAAACACCCCTCGCTGAAAACAGCTACTGGATCGCTCCACCAGGGACTTCTGGTGATATCAAGGACTGAGCTGCAGCTTAGATGAAAGGCTCCTTCCTTCCCTCCCAAGCTAATTTTGTTCCCTCACAGCCTAAACCTTGAACAAACCTACCAGTATGCCAGAAGATTGAGTGGGGGATGATAAGCAGACAAGATCTTACTCACAAAAGGCCAAAGGAGCCAAAGATGATTGAGGATGCCATGATGATAGTAGGAGCGGAACCAGAACATCTCCCCAGTGAGTTCTTGAGGCCATGGCTATGATTTCTAGCCAGGTTGTACTTTCCCTCCACTACACTGTCACAAAGATATAAAACAATATTCTTCTCCCTCTCTAACCTTACCCATCCTCCCTTACACTGAACCTACTTCTCCTCCTCCTCGCCCTGTTGCACCCACATTTCTATCACTCCTGCTCCACCACGGTAACCATACTCTCAAGCTAAACACTAATGACAATCTCTTACTTTCTGGGTGCCTGCAGAGTATTTTGAGTATTTCTTTAGATGTTGATCCCTGCTGTTCAAGTAATAATTATGCTGATTATGTCATTTGTAATGGCTGTATATAATGACGGATATTCAGAGCAGTTGCACCATGCACTAATAGGGATGCGCCTCGCCAATCACCAAAATGCACCAAAATGCGATATTCAGAGGCAGCAGATGCACAGCACAAAATCCAATGCACAAGAGAGCAATGGAAATGAATTCATGCGCAACTGCAGGCGTACCATGAATATGTGGCACAGTGCGATATTCAACAGCAGGCAACGTGCGCAACAGAGGAGCAATCAGAAGTTGCACAATAGTGGACTTGAGCCAAAATAAAGGGAGCAACCGAGGGAGGAAGCTGCGCATGAGAGGAGCCATAGTGGCAGGAAGATGGGACATAGCAGCAGGGGTGAGGGCAACAAAAAGCAGCACAGGAGTGGCCCAGAGGTGGGCCAGGGGTCACAGGGGTGTGTGTGTGTGTGTGTGTGTCACAGGGACTGTGCATGGGTGCCACAGAGGGGAACAGCAGAAGGGCCCAGGCAGGTCACACTGTGATTGGTACAGGTGGCGCAGTGCCAGGGTGCACCCGATGCAGGTGCAGAGCCAGCAGCACACAGCAGGGGAACCAGTTAGTGAGTAGCCCAGGGGAAACAACAACCCTAGACATGGCCAGTGCAACCTTCCAGATGGAGGCGGTCATGAGGGGTGTGAGGAGGCAGGGTGCTGGGAGAGCACGGCCATGGAAGGCCCATTGGCGGTATGCCCAAAACAAGCTGTACCATGCCCATGCAGCTTTGAGCTGTACAGTGACAGCAAGATCGTGGGTCAGTACCGTCTGAACTGGGCCATTCTGAGGCAGCTCTGTGAGCTGTGCAGTGAGGAGATGCAGGCACCCACAAGACGGAGCCATGCCCTGTCGATGGAGAAAAGATCACAGCCACCATGTGCCTGTTCACCACGGGCACCTTCCAGAGACTAACAGGGGACACAGCAGGCATAACCCAGTCGGCCACATCATGCATCCTCACACAATTCCTCAGCGCACTGCTGCCACATGCTGCAGAGTACATCCATTTCCCCAGCACACAGGCAAAGCGATAGCAAACATGCAGGAGTTCCACAGGGTAGCACGGTTGCCTGTCATGCTCGAGGCCACAGACTGCACCCATGTTGACATCCACACACCACCTGGCCCAGAGGGGTGTCATACATCAACCGCAAGGGATACCCAAGCGCAACTGCCAGGTGGTGTGTGATGCCAGGGTGCATAATCAAAGTCTGTGCCACGCACCCTAGGGGAGCACCACGATGCCTTCATCTGGCACCAGTCTGCACTGTGCCACAGGATCGAGAGTGGGGACATCCCCACTAGCCATCTAGTAGGTGAGTATGCAATGCACGCCAGATGATGGGGCAACAGGGTGTGTGTGTGGTGCAAGAGCAGGGGTGCCATGGGATGCGGCCTGGAAGGCCAGGGGCACAGTGACACAGATCCCCATACTAATGATATCTCACAACACACAGGTGACAGTGGGTACCACTTTAGCCCTGGCTGCTTACACCATACCAGTGGCCCTCGACCCCAGCACAGCAACAGTATAATGAGGCACATGCCATGATACAGAACATCATCAGTGGGTGTTCGGGCAGCTGAAAGCTCAGTTCCGTTGCCTGGACAGGTCAGGTGGTGCCCTACAGTACAGCCCCTCAAGGCCTGTGGGCTATTCCTGGCCTTCTGAATCCTGCACAACATGGCCACCGACAGTGGGATAGCCATTGAGGTTGAAGAGGGGACAGTAGTGGGGCGATGGGGACGCCAGTCCAGCTGGAGGTGGGCAGCCACCCCTGGGCTGAAGGGATCCCTGGCTGGCCTGGATGGTGCAGCAGCACCAGGACACCATTGCAGAGGAGCACTATGGACCACACAGGTAGGTGAGCCTGTCCACGAGCATGCCCCGGGTATCCAAGCACAGCCGACAGACAGGCGGAGGCAGACACCCAGCCTGGGTCAGCGGCAGGGTGTGTGAATGGGCGGGGCTCGGACACCATGGCAGAACACAGCAGGACTGCACACAGCATGCGCACACATGCACACATCCCCCATCCCCTGCCCACACAGCCACATGCACACCCACCCCATACCCCCCCACCACACTGCACTCCAAAAAGAGTCACACCCAGGGCAGGCACTCTGCATGTCTCAGGCGCTGAACACCATTGCACAGTGGTGGACAGAGCTATGCTGGTATCAACATGCACACACCCACAGTGGCCACAGCGCGCTGGTGTGCACAGGGCCCTGTGTGTGCAGGACTGGGTACCATACCATGGCCACACACGGAACACCACAGTGCACACAGAGTGGTGGCAGACAGTGGAGGAGGTAGGGTCAGTTGCACTGCACAGTAGCACTGCCACCATGGACACGTGGGTGGCCCACCGAGGCCTGCCAGCCAGCAAAGGCTGCTCAGTGGCCTCATGGGGTTGCACAGATGGTCCTCCAGGGGTGACGCTGCGTGAATCACAAGGGTTTGCGCAGGTGTCTGCAGGCCACCAAACATGCCTGCACCAGGCGTGCTTGGTATGCCCACAGCCGAGCCCGGCGCTGACATGGCTGGGGTCGCCACACCGGACCCGAGGGGTGGACACTGCACTCCAAGGGGTAAGCGGTGGCTGGGCACACAACTGGTCAGTCAGTGTTGCCAGGGCAGTTGTCACCACCGTGGTGTGCCTATCCATGGCTGCAGTCACGTTCGCCCACTGCCGAGCTAACTCTGCCAGAAGCAGGGCATGGTCCCTGCTGTGCAGCTCCTCTATCTGGCACAGCTCCACACAGAGTGCATCCACCGCTACCATGAGCCGGACCTGCTGATCCTCAGAGGCCTGCAGCAGACAGCTGTGGTTGTCCAAGGGATTGTCCGCATGGGCACCATGCCGACCCATGGGTGAGACCCAGCCCTGTGGCATAGCACCCCACAATGGTGGGCGCTGCATGGTGGTGCTATCTGGGGTATTACCTCATGCGGTGCACCATTGCTGCCTGCCGCCACCAGCACCCTTCAACACTGTCCAGCTGCTGCCACTGCCCCTCAACTGCTGGCGCTTGGCATCACCAAGCGGCTACATCGGCACCACCTACATCACTGCCATGGCCACAAACCAGTGTTGCCCCACTGGACACTGCGGACATGATGGGCACAGTGGCCAGTGGGTGGGCAGCACTGTGCCAATGCTGCCTGCACAGCCACCCTGGTGGTCGCCTGTCAAGGGTGCCCCTGTGACACACCAGCATCACTGTCCGGGATGTACATCACATCATCATTGTTGCTGGAGTCGGCCCCGATCTGTGTCTCGGCACAGGACACCATCCCTGGCATCATGCTGGAACAGAGCCAGGGCCTGTCTCATCTGTGCCACAGGCATCAGCCCGGACAGCCATGCAGGGCTGTTGGATGTCGGACCTTCGGACACCGGTGGAGGTGGATGGGCGCTCCACCTGTTCCAGGGCTGCACCCTTGGTGGACACACCATCCCTGCTGCTCCATGCAGGCGCTCGGGAGCAGAAAGGGAACACAGTACCATTAGTGGTGCCAACATACCCCTGGCCCCAACCCCTGCCACCCTCACACCGCCACCACCGTTCTTCCATGCAGTGATGGGCTGCTGCCCATCTGGAAGCCTCCACCAGGCATACCTCAATGGCACAGCACACATGCTGCTGGCCACCTGCTCCTCCTGGGCATCAGGCGTGGCACAACCTGCTGTCCCCCACCTGTGGTGGAATGTACCACCCAGGGGCAGCCACCTTCTCCTTGATCCTCCTCCTCCTGTCAGTGCCAACCTTCTTCTTGCATTCCTGCACAGAACGCTGGTGGCTGCCCTGCAGGTTGACTGCACATGCCACCTCCTCCCATGCTGTTGCCCAGGCCTGTGGTGTGCCCTCTGTCCACCCAGGTAGGCCTCAAATAGGCATCTGACTCTGCCCTGGTGACATTTGGCCTTCACTTATGCACCTCCCTGCTGCTCATTCTCCTCATGTTTGGACATGCCTGTACCTGTGGAGATGGACAGGTGTTAACAAGGACTGTTCAGTGCCACACCGCTTCGCAGCCCACTGTCCCACTGGCCCCACAGCATGATGCTTACCTTCAAAGGCTGCAATACCGATCCATGGCCTGTGCAGTTCCATGGTGCCCTTATAGTGCAACGATGCAAATGAGGTCATGTGTAACTGTAATGGGATGCAAATGCAGTGGGTGGCCTGAATGGCTCATGAGCTGATTTGCACATCATGGCTATATATCACACAGCTGTGCCTTGCCCAAAGGGATTGTGCATGCTCAAGTCGGGTGCATCACTGTGGCATGCGCGGTAAGCCCCAGAGCATGCATGCCGCGCGCTGCCGACACGTATGCCAGTGGCACAGCATGCACACATTGCGCGGGAGGCAGCAGGCGTCCGGCCACTATCGTGCCTGGCGCTCGTGCACTGTCGACCTACAGGGCACAAACGCTATAGTGCAGCTGGCACAATGCCATCATGCCCTTATTGCACCACTGCGCGTGGTTCCATCATGCCTCTGTGCAGTAGGCCACTGCACAGCGTTGGTGACATGTCCCTACCATGCACCCATCCGAGGGGCCCCAATAGTGCAGTGGTGCTCTGTGCGGGACAGACCCTTGACCCCACGGATGACCCTGCCCTCTAGGGCATCGTATGGCCACATGGCTGCTACCCTATTGCACCGCTCAGTGCCTGCACAATTCTGCGAATGGCAGCACAGCACCGCGCCAGCTCCGCAAGTGGTCCATACGTGCTATTGGCCACCACTGATGTCTGGTTAGTGTGGGACATGCCACGCATCAGGGAAGTCGTGTTCTATATGGGGTGACCTGAGCCCACCAACCTGGTGGCTCTTGTTTAGCACACACTGGGGCCCTGTAGGCCTGGTGCGCCTCCAGAGGCCACGGACAAACGTGGTGGCAGGAGGTTGTGGATGGCTTGGAGAAGGCAAAAGGTAGACAGTACATGGTGGAGCAGTGTTGCCACCGCTAGAGTGACCTGCAGCAGTGGGACCCAGACAGACTGAGGTGCCTGCTGGTGCAGATATGGAGGGGGACAGTGCCATGGCCAGGTAGGTGCGATTGACCTTCACCAGTCTCATCCAACAGTCCTTGGGGCACAATGGTCACCATGCCCCACATCCACGGGGTGGGGATGGGTCACGCATGTGTTGGCAGCTGTGGGGAGTGCACATGACCGCCCTCCACCACTGCAACCCGGACACATCTGCGGCCGTCCTACACGGTCAGGGAGTGGGGGCCATGGTTCAGTCAGGTACTGATGTGTATCTCTCCATGTTTCCCTCCTAGGCCTTGAAAACAGGCAGAAATCACAGCTGGCAGCAGCTGGCCAGGGGCAGGATGGCGCAGGGGGAGGGGCATCAGCCAGCCAACATGGGTGGTGCTGCGGGCAGCAGCACCAAGGTGACCGAATGGAGTGAATACCATTTTCTACTATACATGTGCATGGTGGCTTGCAGGGGTGGGGTGTGGCATGGCCCTCTGTGCATGGCCCTCCAGCTGTACACCACCCACGGTGTCCTCTGTGCCGTCCTGTGGCCTTGCACATGTGGGTGGAGTGTCGCTGGTGGGCTGTGGGTGCACTCGGTGCCTGGCTGTGCCACTGCCATCACACTGCATTGCCATGATGCCAGATGGCCAGGGCAGTGGTGTGTGGTGCATGGACGGTGATGTGTGCAGCGGCTTCCATGGCTGTGATTACATGGGTTGGTGGCTCATGTGGGTGCACCCACTGTGGGTGGTTGCATGCCATCCCAGGGTGCCAGTCACTGATGCTGCGCCGTGCGCATGTTGGGTGGGCTGCATTATCCTAGTCAGGCACTCATACTGTTTCCGCCTCCCTTGTCCTAGGTGGTCATCTTTGGGAGGCAGTGTAGAGGACCTCCAGGAGCTTCTGCAGGTGGCAAGGCCACTTGAACTGCTGCAGCGACACCGACCAGTGGTACAGGAGGAGGCACCACAGGCACCAGAGGGTGGTGGCAGAGGACTGGGAGCTACCAATAGGGCCTGATGGCCCACATCTTTACCCCTCCCCATCTGGACTGTTCCCATCTTGCCCCTCCCCATCTAGACTGTTCCCATACACCCTTGACTCCTATGATTGCCTTTCTCCACGTCCCCTGCCCCTTTACCCTACCTCCCTTTGTAACATCCTACCCATTCCCTCCCCGATGTACATATTTGTAAACAGGTTTTGTTCCTTTGTTGTTGTACTAATACATACATTTCTATTACATCCATGTCTGTCTCTGATTTGCAGCTGGTGCATGGTGCCTTGCTGCAGTGGTTCATGCTGCTGTGTGGTGGGGCTGGGGTGGGTGTGGATGTGTCTGGTGGTGCTCCTCCACAGGTGTGGGTGGGGGCCATGAGCTATCTATACAGGGCATGTGAGGTGCCCTGTGCACTGTTCACCTGTGTGATGCTGGCTGTGGTGCATGTGGCATTTCCTGGGCCCCTGTCAGTGTGGCCATTGCCTGTATGGCTGTGGCCATTGCCACTGCCTCCCCTGCATGCACTACTGGGGTCTGTGCAGTCTTGTGGGCTACCGCTGCCATATGCTCACCTGCCAGCGTGCTCGGGCACGCTGTACCTGTCACCTGCTGACACGCCTCTTGCAGCTGGCACTCCGACCCCATGCCTATCAGCCTGTCATCCCTGTTGCCACTGTAGGCAGTGCCACTCGGCTGCCCCTTCATTCTGTCCATGTGGACTGGGGTGGTACCTGTGGGCTGGTGGCTGTCACATGAGGGACCCGCTGCATGCGGGTGGTGGACTGGTGGCTGTGGATGACCCAGGCCATCCCTGCTGTCAGTGTGTGAGGGGCTCATGGAGTGCCTGCTACATGGCAGACTCAACAGCTGCCTGGTGGCAGGCAGCCTGCAGAGTTACACGGCACCATGGATTCACACTGGCAGTGCTATCACACAGCTTTGATGGGATGCTTCCGGGGGTACCCATGGGGCCAGGTTGGGGGGCTTTGGGTCTTCCCTGTGTTGCTTCCTGTTTGGCACGTGCCTCCATGTACCATGGGAGGGTGCTGTGTTGCCTGGCGGGATTGGTGCTGTGGCAGGGGTTGGTGCATGGGTGAGCCCTTGCTCTGCTCCTGTGTTCGGGTGCCTTCCTACATGTGATGCCATCCATAGCTGACCTGGTCTGTCTGGGTTCCCTTGGGTACTGGTGCTGGGTCACCCACCTTGCTGTGTCTCCATTGGGGACATGGTGGAAGGCCTTGTGTGGGTTGTGGTTGTATTGGTGGGCCGATCCCACACGCCTGCATTGGGTGGTCACAGTGGTGATGTGGTTGGTGTGCAATGCACTCCGAGGTGACTGGATGCATAGACATGGTGGTGGCGGACTGCCTTCATTGGCATGCACTGTTTGGTCACGCATCTGGGCTAGGTGTCTCAGATGCACTGTCTGGGGGGCATCGTTGCGATGGGGGGCGAGGCATGGGTGGGGCTTAGCCATCATTGTGTCCTGGTCCCTGTTGGCCAGCAGATGGTCCAGGACTGCCATGCCCAGCTGCTGGGGTCTACTGGTGTGCATCTGCTGGTGGTTCCTCCTGTGGTTTGAGGGTGGTGGTCCTTTTGCACCCATCTGGCTGTGCTGCTCATGGGGTACTGGGTCCACCTCTGAGAGACCTTGTCCTGGTCAGGTGGGGGGCTGGGGCTGTCTGTCCTGATCGTGCTCCTCTGCACCTTGCACATCCTGATTTGCTGCTCAGCTGATTTCTGGCTTTGTCCCTACGCGTCCCTGGGGGCACTATTGCGCATCATCCCCTGCTTCGCATTCCTTGTTGAGCTTATGGCATATCGGGGCGATATTCAGCCACACTGCACAGGTGCACCTTGTCCTGTGCATGGTTTGAATATCATGCCTGTTGCACCATGGCGCTCACTGGATTTGCGCCAGCTCCTCTACTTGCGCATCATTCTGACGCAGTCTGAATTATCTGGCCAATATTTCCTCACTGTTGTCTTTAACTACTTGTTTATTTGTCTATCATTGTTAAGTTTATGTTCTTGATGTGGAACCTTTGTAAATGAGCTTCTAGCTCAAGATTGTTTCTGAAGCCTAAATAAATAAAATAAAAAGCACAGAAAGCGAGCAGTACACCAGCCATTGCTTTGAGCTGCTACTCAAAGAGATTAAGGCCTCCAGGAAAGAAAACAGGTCAGAGTTTCAAAACATAATGACTGGCAGTCAGGACTGGGGCAGCACCTGGACAAGCGGAACAGCATATCAGCACAGTGGGGACAATGCCCTCCAGCTGGGGTGGCAGTTGACTCACTCCTGCATCACCCCAAGGCCCTGCAGGCCAAATGCATGGATTTGGAAGCCTGGTCTCACCAGGACAACATATGACTCACCGGTCTGCTGGGATGTGTGGAAACAGGCCACATGTATAACTTCCTCATGGACCTGCCGAGGTGGCGTCCTGGCCTGACACTCCAGTAACAGACAGAACATAGAATATGCTCACATAGAGCCAATGCCTAAGCCCATGTATCCAAATGCACGGCCCCATCTAATCTTGAGGAAATTCTCAAGTTACCAGATGAAGAGTTGGTCCTCAAGATAGCATGGCGGAGAGAAAGTGGTCATGAATAACAGAGCAAGCCTGTTCCTGATCCAAGACTACTCCTCCACACACACAAAAGAGACTTTAATACACAGACATCATTAGGGCACTGTGCAGCAAGCAGGTTAAAATCCAGACTCCATACCCAGCCCACCTGAAGGTCTGCTGGGAGGGCGCGATGCATATGTACACACCCTGGAGGAAGCAGCAAGCACTCTCAAGGATTGGGAGATACAGGTCGAGAATCAGAGATAGACACAGGATGCTAACCTGAAGTCCCAGAGGAGTGACTGGACGATGGTATGAGGCAGCAGGTCCAAGCTATGGGCCGGAAGGCAGCAAGTCGAACCATGTCAGAAATCAGGGATGTGCTGCAAGTGGCTCAGGGTACAGCGATGCACTCTACCAGAAGGGAATTGGAGATGTGAGAGACCTGGAACACTTTGATATTCTTTTCTTTATTTAAAATTCACTTGCTCAGTTGCAGAGGGTGGTTGGGATTTCCACTGTTCCTCCATTACGCTGACTTATGGATTGGTTGGAGCTCTGCCCATTGGGAAGCTAATTCCTCACCTGACTTTGTTTATAGACTCTTAAACTCACCCCTGCAGTATATGGCCCACAGTACTCATGTGACAGGGTGGCTTCTCTCTACAATGTGGAGAAACTGCCTGACTTTGGACTGGGGTTTACAGTCTGTAAGTGCCATAGGGATAGGTAGCACTGGCAGATGAAACAGTCCAGTCATAACTAGTGGTTCTCTCCAACTACAGTGAACTGAATGGACATGTGCAGTTTATTTCTAAGAGTTCCATTTCTCCTCGTTGCACTGTAAGCTCCTTATACTGCATATGGTGATGGTGAGAGTTTTTGCATATGAAGCTAAAGTATGATGTGCCCCAGGCACCATTACCTGCTCTAACACTGGGCAGAGGAGAGGTGTGGTGATCCTAGTCTCAAACAAGGTAGCTTTTGAAACTAAGGAAGTGCATGTAGACAAGGAGAGTTGCTGTGTTATTCTTAAGTGTACCTACAATGGTCAGTTATTAACACTGGGTTCTGTCTATGCCCCACCAGCAGTAGACTATGTCTTTTCTTGTCAGTTATTTTACTAATGATGGTAAAGGCCAAAGGGATGTTAGTGTATGTGTATGTGTGTGTGTGTGGGGGGGACCTCAACTTGAACCTTTACACCACAGCTGGACCGTGTACTAATAATAGACTGACAGTACAATAACACTGGGTGCAGCTGCTCCAATGTGCCACTAGATGGTGTGCTGTGCAGTATACATATGATAACTGGCTAGCCTGTTTCCCATAGAGAAACCTGGTTATGATTTGCCATTATAACTGTAGGTTATAATGACAGAATACACGCTAGGTTTCCTTGGTCCACATATCGCCAGCTCCACTCTTCCTTCCTCAGTGTCATTCATAGCGCTGGACACTACACCACCACTCGCACTCAGTGGCAAGTTAATTTAAAAGAACATTAGCTGGGGTCTTTATGCTACTTTGATTAAGTGGCAATTATGGAGAATATCAAGTTAAAAAAATGAAAAATGAAAAGAAAATGTTTCATTTTAGCAGCCTGTTCCGTCTGGGACTGTGCTAAAACCTGACTGGACCACGACTGCCCAGGGATGTGTTTTTATTGCATATAATTGCTGTGGTGAAAAAAGCTCCCCAGCAATTATATGAAATAAAATGAAGGGTGGTGTCTTAACTCAAGATTGTACACACACCCCTCAGTGCTGGATGCTTAAATAAACCCCTCGAGCTTTGCTCTCAGGGTTTGTGTAGAATCCAATACCTCAGGTATGTGTAAAATCTCCTTAAACACACCACCCCATGTATTATTCTATATATACTGTGGAAAGCATTTAGTAAAGAGTTTACTGAGTAGATCACATGGTGTGCAGAACAGCAGTCATTACATGGTACCGGGAGTTAGAATCCATTGCCATCCGGGAAAATATGGATGCAGTTTTGCAACCAAGTGAAGTAACCTTGACAGGGAATGTGTATGAACACTGGAGAGCCTTAAAAGTTTTGAGTTCTGTAACACAGCAATTAGAGCAGAAGATAAGAGACCAGCAGAAGATTGCATTGCTGTTAACAGTAGCGGATGTGGCCCAGCCCGCCCGGTAGCAGTTGGATTTACATTTGCAACACTGGCGGCCCAGGTTCAGGAAGCAGACCCAGGTTGTCAGAGGCCAGCCAGGGGAGAAGGACTGAGAGTCCCTTGACTGCTCTCCCTTCTCCGAGAGAAGTCGGTGCAGCGGTGACACCAGCGGAGGCTAGGTTCGCCATGGCTTTCCGACACCTACCTCAACTCAGAAAGGGCGGATGCTGGCCATCATTGAATGTCCATGCCCCTGCCTATAGGGAAGAAAACCTTGTGCGCCTGGCCGTCTCCATGAAGCCCTGCTCCAGGGCCTCAATTAGTCTCGTAGCCAGCTCCTGGCTAGATACTGGTATTGCGGTGTGGGTAGGGATGGTGCTGCAACCCCACCCTCTGGGGTAAGCCAAGGTGACTGGGAGAATGCAGGCATAACCGAGGTGGAGGTCCAGGGGTCCGTGACTAGGGTGGACTCTGACGGCTAGGGCACAGCAAAAAGGCATACTAAATTAAAAAAAAAAACAGTAGTAGATGCATCTCTAGAAATCTACAATAACTTTGAGTTCACAGAACAAGAAGAAGGCTGGTAACCACTCTGCTGTGATGAGAAAGTTTGAATCTTACTGAACAGTTCAAAAATGAAACATATGAAAGGTATGTTTTCAGATCTCAGTTTCAAAAGAAACTGAATCTGTTGAGCAATATTTCATTGATTTGCATTCGAAGAGCCAGTCATGCAACTCTGGGCTTTTAGGCGACTCGATGATGAGGACCAAATTGTGTTTGGCATCTGCAGAAACAGAGTTCATGCTCGTCTCCTGAGAGAAACTGATTTAATTTTAGCACATGCAGTCTGGATTTGCCAAGCCTGATAAACAGCAAGACTGCTCATGGGAACCTTCAGCAAGAAGGGCGAGACTGCAGTCAGTGTTGTACAAGGGTCCCAGACAAAGCCAAAAAGACACTACCAGGCGAGGAAAGCTTTGCTGAACAAAGTCAGTGGGTCGTTACGTGGAAGATACGAAATAAACATGAACCAATAAAACTGTCCTGCTTTCAAACAAACTTGTCAAAATGTGGTGGCAAGAACCATTTTGCGAAATAATGTTTTTTCAAATGAAAAGTTCAGCTAGTGGGCCAGCAAGATGTGGCAGACAACTTCAATGAGGGAGAAGTGTTGATTGAGATGTGGGAGCTCAACATTGCACCAAAGATGAATGGGTCGCTGCTTTGAAAGTTAATGGGTCTGTTATTCCTCTTAAGCTGGACATGGGAGCACAGGTGAGTCTTTTGCCAATGTCTTACCACAGGCAGCTTAAAGGAAAGCCAAGAATGTTCCAGAAGCCAGTTTCACTACATGCTTATAATACTAAGCCAATCCCTACCAAAGGTATGTGCAGAGCCAATGTTACTTTAAAAGACAGTCCACTGATATACATTTTGTTATTGTGGAAAGTGAGAGGCAGCTTATCTTAGGTCTAAAAACATGAACAAATGGGTTCGGCGAAATGCATCCAAGTAATAAATATTGATGTAATTATGTCAGTCATAAGCCCAGCCACTACACAGGCACTGACTGCTTGATGCTGATAAACTAGGAAATGTGGCAGAACAGTTTGAAGATGTTTTCGATGTAACTGGGTATCTACAAGTACAGTACAAAATACAGCTTAAAGATAATGCACAGCCAGTAATTCAAGCTGCAAGAAAAGTTCCAGTAGCATAAAGGAGAGACTGCACAAGGAACTAAACAGACTAGTCACCCTGAGCATAGTGAAAGAGGTAGAAGACTGGTTAACTCCTTCATCAATAGTGAAAAAAGAAAACAGGTGCTCAAAAGGCTCTTTTACACACAGGTTTAAACGGAATCAGCGTTACCTGTGGCGCCGTTTTACTCTGTTGAATTCAGGTTCCTTTCTACACTCATGAGTATTCCGTAACATTTGTCTCGCTCCCCAGAGTTTTGCTCTACAAATGCTGTTTTCTGCCTTTGTACCAGAATGGCTATTTTACACTATGCGACAAAAGCGGTACACAGCGGTGCAAACCGGCAAGCGAGATTGCGGTTTGAATGAACGTCACCTTAGGGACCAAACAAATGCAATTTATTATAATAGATGTAACGGAATACTGTTTCCATAACAGTTATTCCGTTACATAAACCTGTGTGTAAAAGTGCCTTAAGACTTTACATTGATCCAAAACATGTGATGAAGTTGGTAAAGATCAAGAGAGTTACTGTTTGCCCCCAGGTCAGATATTACAAGTTCCATGGTGGGTGCTGCATTCTTTTCTAAACTGGATGTCTTGTTGGGTTTCTAGCAAATCCTCTGAAAGAGGAAAACTCAGAGCAACGCTGGCACGTTGAACACACCATTTGGCAGACATTGCTTCCTCTGCATGCCCTTTGGCACATGTTCAGCCCACAAGTGTTCCATCGTACAGTGCAACAGTTATTTGAAGGTAAGGAAGGAGGTATGTGTGTTTCTGGATGATAGTATAGTGTGGAAAGAACAAAGCTAGAGCATGATCAGAGATTGACCCACGTTCTGCAACAGGCATGACAAACAAGGTTGAAACTGAACTATGAAAAATGCCAAATGGGGTTGCAAGAACTGACATACCTAGGAGATAAACTCTCACCAGATGGGATCCGGCCTAAACTGGCAAAGGTAAGAGCAAAATAAAATGCCTAACACAAACAATACAAGCATTTGTCAATGCCGAATGTTTGCTTGCTGGCATTGGCAGTGGTAGTGCAGAAGTTACAGAGCTGCATAATAGGAATGGTAGTGAAGTATTGAACTGAAGCCAACCCCATCACCACCACCACCCCTACAGAGTGACAGGCATTGGGGTGTGCCTTTGGGTCATCAGGCATAACGGCCACCCATTTCACCACACTCCACCCTGCAGACACTGACAAGTGTCACGTGTGCCTTAGGGTCTTTGGCCTTCTCGCACCATTCCATCAGGAAATATGGTGAGATGGGTGCAGTACAGGAGAATGGGGTGAACTTTGGGGCGAAGAGTCCAAGGCATACCTCGATGCCTCTCACTGGCTGCAGGGTGTGGAATGGTATGAGCATTACAGGCAAGAATCCCAAGTCACACACCTGATGCCTGTCATTCTCTACAGGGTGGGGCATTATGGTTGGAAACCCTAACACCTCAGGCATTCGTTGGTATTTTCACTCCAAATTTTCAACATGTTTTTTGAGACCCCACCTCACGAACAGTGGCAATATCAGTTTGTTGGCAGCTGCTTATGCACAGTGACTACGGCATTTAAGCGCCACAGGTGCAAAAACACATTCGAACAAGATGTGAAAATGACAGCTGTACTGTTCATGGGGAGGTGGGAAAATGGCAATGTTGCAAATCTACAGTAAAAATATTAAAAAAACTGGTGAAATCACAAAGCGTCACATAGAAACTGTACAGCGCACACCGTAATGTAATTAGTGTGGGGATTTTTTACAGCAGATTGTCAACTCAGGCATTTTGGGACCTTCGATCATGAACAGTGTCACTGTGATTTTCTTTATCTGTCCCAAACAATGATTTCCCACAGCGACCACCGCATCTCTGCGCTGAAAGTGTGAAACACATTTCGGCCATGTTGTGAAAAATGACAGCTGTACTGTTCATAAGGAAGTGTGGAAAAATGCAACTGGTGAAAATCTGGACTGAAAATATTACAAAGTCATGAACTTACGAGGTGCGTGGAAACTGCGCAATGCTGACTCGTAACACAGTCATTTATGGACTTTTTGTCACGAATTTTCAACATAGTCATTTTAAGACCTCTGCTCATGAACAGTGTAACTGTGATTTTCTTAATCTGTCCCAAACATTGCTTTCGCACACCGACTGCACCATTATGCTTCATGTCTTGAGGAAACACATTTCAGGTGGCGAAAAATGGCAGCTGTACTGTTCATAAGGAATAATAAATGGCAATGTGGAAAATCTGGAGTGAAAATGTAGAAAATTCGCGAAACTTACGAATGTGCGAGAACCGCGCAACGACGCCTGTAAAACAGTCATTTTAGGAATTTTTCACCAAATTTTCAACATAGCCATTTAAGACCTCTGCTCATGAACAGTGTCACTGTGATTTCTTAATAGTGTCCCATACATTGATTTCACACACCGACTGCCATTGTGCACTACCTGTGCGGAAACATGTTTTGGGCAAGATGTGAAAAATGACAGCTATACTACTCATAAGGAAGTGTAATAAAATGGCAATGTTGAAAATCTGGAGTGAAAATATTGAAAATTCGCAAACTGGCCAGCGTGCGTGGGAACTGCATAGCAGCAACGCTAAATAAAACAGTCATTTTGGGATTTTTTACCAAATTTTCAACATAGCCATTTAAGACCTCTGCTCATTAAAAGTGTCACTGTGATTTTCTTAATGTGTCCCATACATTGATTTAGCACACCGACTGCGCCATTGTGTGCTACAATGGGAAACACGTTTTGGGCAAGATGTGAAAAATGACAGCTATACTGCTCATAAGGAGGTGTGGTAAAATGGCAATGTTGAAAAATCTGGAGTAAAAATATTGAAAGTCGCAAACTTACGAGCATGTGTAGGAACTGTACAGCATGCCGCTCGCTAAAACAGTCATTTTTAGAATTTTTCCACAAAATTTCAACATAGGCTTTTGAGAGCCCACCTTATGAACGGTGGCAGTGTCATTTCATTACTCAGTCCTGAAAGGTGATTTCATGCAGTGTCTGCGAAATCACCCTTAGGCCCGAATAACGCCATGACAGTGCAACAATTCATGAGGAGGGTCCCAAAAACCCCATGCTGAAAATTTGGGCCCAAAATTCCCAAAATGCCTGAGATATACAAAAAGTTGAAAAACCCTATCTATCCCATTATACAGCTTACTGGCATTTCCCAGTTTGCGGTCGGCTTTGAAGAGTGCAACATGTTCCCGGTCCCACGAAGATCATCGCACGCGGAGTCAGAGGTAAGTATGAGGTGAGGGGTGTGGAGGCAGAGGCGCGAGTTGGTGGGCTGGTGGGGCAGACACAGCTTAGGACCGCTTTTGATCAGTTTTTGTTTTAATTGCAACGATGCAGGCGCTCGGCCACGCTGGGGTGGACTCCAGCATGGCAGAAGGATAGCTGGTTGGGGGCATGGAGCCGATGGGGATTGGGTACCCCCGCCGGCCATAGCATCTGTTGCCCCAGCGTGGACCACCCTCTACTGGGGGGCCGATATAGTGGAGACGACCGACAGGGATTGGGCACCCGTCGGCTATACAACATGTACGCTGAGGTGGGCACCCAGCGTGGCATATGAAACTGTGTTTCGGGGTGCAGCACAGCCGATGGGGATTGGGCACCCCGTCGGCTATACAGTGTTGCGTGGGGGGCAGCACAGCATGTGTGTGTGTGTGTGTGTGTGTGTGTGTGTGTGTGTGTGTGTGTGTGTGTGTGTGTGTGTGTGTGTGTGTGTGTGCGTGTGTGTGTGTGTGGGGGGCGTGCATGAGCAGGCGATATCTTATCGCTGCTCACTGAGGCGTAGCTCCCCTTTCAACTGTGCGCCACTGCATTTTGGAGCTGTCATAGACAGCTCTAGCAGGCATTAGAGAACTGCGGCTGTGCCTGCAAAACACACTGACTGAATTGGAAGAGGGCTGACACACCTCCAAAACTCGATGATGGCACTATGTTTCTTGCACACGTGCAAGCAAACATAAAAATGGATCTGCAGAGAGCGTGTGGGTCTAATAAACTATCTGGGCAATTTTGTATCAAATTTGACAGCCAAAAGTGCAGCTTTAAGAAGCCTCTTATAAGGAAAAATGAATGGCAGTGGAACAACGAACACACACTAAAGTGAAACAGCTTAAAAGTCATTCTGATTAAGGAACCTGCACTTTGGTTTTATGATCCAATTAAGAAAATTAAAGTCCACATTGATGCCTCTAAAAATGAGCTGGTGCAGTTTTACCAAGGAAATGAAAGTCTGTAGCATATACATCATACTCTATAACATCGGCAGAAAAGCGCTATGCTGAGATTGAGAAAGAGACCTTGGAAACAGTATTCGAATGTGAGAAATTTCATGAATACATTTATGGATTGTCAGTGTTACTAGAGACAGATCACAAACCACTTATTGCCATTTCACAAAGAGCCTGGGTGATGCACCACACAATTCAGAGGCTTATGCTAAAACTTCAAAAATATTAATAAAAGAAGTTTGAGCTGCATTGGTCC
Organism: Neoceratodus forsteri; assembly: GCA_016271365.2. NCBI lineage: Eukaryota > Metazoa > Chordata > Ceratodontiformes > Ceratodontidae > Neoceratodus > Neoceratodus forsteri. Next base: position 98,127,536 of record JADMNL010000023.1, on the reverse strand, counting down.
CTGGAAAACAGGAAATGATGGAAGGTTGATACTTTTATCAGACCAACAAGTGTCTTTACGAAGATGGAATAATACACAAGCTTTAGGGCCATACCGTTCCCTTCTTCAGGTGAATAGCAAAACTGAGCAACATAAGCAGTATATATACAGTATATCCACTGTGGAGCAATTTAAAAAAAAGGGCAGGAAGTGAGTAGAGAAAATGAAAAAAGGGACTAGAGGTAAAAAGTCTATATAAGATGCAAAGTAAAACAAACATTTGTTAGTGCCGAATGTTTGCTTGCTGGCATTGGCTTTGGTAGTGTAGGAGTTAGAGATGCATAATAGAATGGCAGTGAAGTACTGAACTGAAGCCAACCTCATCACCACCCTGCAGAGACTGACAGGCATTGGGGTGTGCCTTTGGGTCATCAGACATAGTCCACGCCATTTCACCACCCTACCGTGCAGACACTGACCAGTGTCACAGTGTTCAACAGGGGTCTTTGGGCCTTATGCTCACCCCATTGAATAAGGAAATATTGTGAGATGGTGCGGTATAGGAGAATAGGGTGAACTTTGGGGCTGAAGAGTCCAAGGCATACCTCCATGCCTCTCACTGGCTGCAGGGTGTGTGGGGGGGTGGAATGGCAGGAGTATTACCGGCGACAATCCCAAGTCACATCCCTGATGCCTGTCCAGTCTTTAGGCGCGGGCGTATGGTCGGAAACCCTAACGTCCCAGGCATTCATTTGGTATTTTCACTCCAAATTTTCAACATGTTTTCTTTGTGACCCCACCTTATGAACACTGGAAACATCAGTTTTTAGCTAAGCTGATTTTGCACAGCGACTATACCATTTCACACCACAGGTGCAAAACACATTTGAACAGGATGTGAAAATGACAGCTGTACTGTTAATGGGAGGTGTAAAAAATGGCAATGTTGAAAATCTGAAGTGAAAATACAAAAAAAAAATGGTGAAGTCACGAGTGTGCATAGAAACCGCCAAGCCACACCTGTAATGTCATTAGTTTGGGGATTTTTACAGCTGATTGACAACACAGGCATTTTGGGACCTCTGCTCATGAACAGAGTCACTGTGATTTTCTTAATCTGTCCCGAACACTGATTTCTCAAGCGACCACGCATTTCTGCGATATGCGAAAACACATTTGGACAGGGTGTGAAAATGACAGCTGTACTGTTCATAAGGAGGTGTGAAAAAATGCCAGTGTTGAAAATGTGGACTGAAAATATTACAAATTTGTGAACTTACGAGGTTGGTGGAAACTCGCAATGCACACTTGTAACACAAGTCATTTTATGGACTTTTGTCATAAAATTTTCAACATAGCCATTTTAAGACCTCTGCTCATGAACAGTGTCACTGTGATTTTCTTAATCTGTCCCAAACACTGATTTCATGACACACTGCACCATTGTGCACTACATGCATAAAAGCACATTTTGGGCAAGATGAAAAATGACAGCTGTACTCATAAGGAGGTGTGGTAAAATGGCAATGTTATAAATCTAGAGTGAAAACAAGTAAAATTCTCGAAGTTACAAGCGTGCACTAAGAACTGCGAATGTGTGTAAAACAGTCAGTTTGGGAATTTTTCACCAATTGGCAACATAGGGTTTTGCGGGCCTACCTCAAGAAATGTGACACTGTGGTTTTGTTACTCAGTCCAGAAAGGTGGTTCCATGCAGTGACCACGTAATTATCTTTTAGGACCGAATAACAAAATGACAGTGGCTGAGTTCATGATGGGGTCCCAAGAACCAATGATGAAAATTTGGTGAAAAATTCCCAAAATGGCCGAGATATGCACCAAAGTTGGAAAAAATAAATGTATGCCATTATACAGCTTACTGGCATTTCTTCAGTTCTCAGTCGGCTTTGAAGAGTGCAGATATGTTCCCAGACCACCAAAGATCGCGTGCCAGCCTCTGGAGGTAAGTATGGGGTGAGGGATGTGGGAGGTGGGATATGCAGATGGTGGTGCGGTTGGCTTAAGGGGCAAGAGAGTCAACGAGGGACCGCTTTTTTGTTCTAGGTTTTTGTTTTTTTTTAAGATGACGTGGACTTCAGCCATGCAGGGTGGTCTCCCAATGTGGCACCAGGAAGTTTGCTTTTGGGGAGGTCAGTGGAGCCAACGAGGATTGGGCACTCCCGTCAGTCACACAGTGTGCAGGGGTAGAGGGAGCGCATGAGCATGCTGGGGTGGGGTGGGCTCCCAGCATGTACAGGGCAGTAAGATTTTGCCACACTTGGGTGGGCTCCCAGCATGGCACCAGGAAGTTTGCTTTTGGGGGCAGTGGAGCTGATGGGGAGTAGGCACCCATTGGTCATACAGTGTTTTGGGGTGGAGGGAGCACATGAGCATGCTGGGGTGGGCTCCCAGCATGCTACATGGAGTGTAGGTGTAGGTGGGGGACGAACTGTCTATGACAGTTCAGATGCAGTGCTGATGTGTCAGCAATTTGCAAACTGCCATTGTTGCCTACATGTTACCACCGCTGATTGTAGTGGTGTTTTCTCAGAACTTTATGCCACTGCATCTGAATGGCTGTCACAGACAGCTCGACGTCATTGAGTGCGGTGCAGCCGCATTCTGCAAAAGAGCAGGGCATTGAAGTGGGGAGGCACACCTACGAAAACTCATATGGTGGCACTGTGTTTCTTGCACATGCGTGCAAGCACACATAAAAATGATGAGTGAGAAGAAAGGGGAGGGGTTGGTTTCAGATAATGGTTCACAGTTTAGTAGCTGCAACATTGAACAGTTTGCAAAACAGTATTGCATTCACGATAAGTCCTCCAGTCTTCACTATCCTCAGTCCAATGGACAGGCTGAGAAAGGGTGCAAACTGTCAAAAGACTTTACAAGAAGGCAATGGACAGTAAGGAACATCCTGATTTAACTTTATTGGCCTACAGGTCAGCACCGCTAGTAAGTGGTTCTTCACCAATGGAACTTTTAATGAACTGCAAGTGAGAATGAGAATGCCTGATGCACATTTCCAGTCAGATGTGCCACAGGAAATGGGTGAGAAAGATACCAGACAGAAAAGCTACTGTGAACGGAGAGATAAACCTCACGCCCACTGCCTGAGCATGATGTCGTCAGAATTGGGTGAGGAGGTAAAGGGACCTAGAATACCGAATACAATACCACATGTCCTTTTAATGTTGTATAATAACTGGGAGCATTTTCTCCTATAGGAAACCCAGTTATACTACCACCGTAACACGGCCAGGTTTCCCTCACTGTGCGCATGCCCCCACTGCCAAGTCAGACAAACTTGGTCACTGCTGCCTGTACAACTGAACCGGAGATCAACTGATGATTTATTTTATTACCTGCCACTGCCAGTTCCCAACAGCAACTTCAGTTTTCTTCGTCGGTTCAGTTCAGGGTTCTCACGGGTCACCCTTATAAGAAAATAAAAGCAATGAAAGTAAAATGGCACTTCAGCCCGACCACAACTGAACTAGTGCCATGCCTGCAGTTCGAGTAGCGAGACATAGAGAGAGAACACACGGGGTGGGGGGTCAGTGATTATAAACAGAAAATAAAAGTAAAACTTCTGTTCTGGAGGGACTTAAATAGCAGCAGCAATGCTGCTTTAACATTATAAACAACAGCACCATCTACTGGCCACAGTGTTATTTTTTTTATTAAAATGAACAAAGCGAGAAAATGCTCCCCAGCAATTATATAAAATTGTAACATGGCAAAAATAGTACTACTGCAAGGAAAGCTGATTCATTCAAAGGCGTCCAGGTGGTACAAGAGCAACATGGCATTATGAGATGATAATGCAGTGTTGCTTGTGTAGTACTAAAACAAAGCCATGCGAAGAAAAGAGCAGTATTTGAAAAGCTGAGAGGCAGAGCATATAGTAGGTGTTGTGTCCCCAAGGAGAGAAGCACTCACAGAACTCAGTGATAGTGACATACCTGTGCAAGCTGGTACAGCACAGGAACGTCCTGCAGAGCACATAGAAACAAAGAGGTCGCTGTCACCAAGTGTAGAAGGAGGGCAACTCCGATATAGCACATACACTTAACCTGATACCTGGTTGACACGTGAGAGACAGCAGTCGAAATCGTATGCAGCACTGTGTGACGGGTCCACGTAAACCACAAGGTTTATGTAGAATGCACCCGTGACTGTGAGGCAAGAGAAATAATAGATGGTATGGGAGATATGCACTAATGATGCAGTAAATGCAAAGAACAGAAAATGTAAATGGGAGCAATGTTTGGAAAGCAGTAAAGTGAACGTGGGAGGCTGTATGCAAATTAGACAGAGACGCAGAACCAGACAGAAGAAAAGTTGCATACTGCAGTCCTCCTGAGCAGGGTAGAAGACCAATAGCCATGTCGAAGTGGGAAAAAGTAATACATTTCGTTCAGTTGCACAGTATTGTTGTTGGATGCAGAAGTTTGAAAAGGACACATCTGTGTGTGACAAAGTGTGCACTGTGTCTCAAAAGTGCAGCAAAGTTTTGTTTCTAGCTGAAATATAGTCACTGAAGCATTTATGAGCAAATGGCACAATCATTTCTGACAGTCCTAGTTATGCACACACCATGTTACAAGTGCATTAATCCACTCTGAAGGTGTCATCTAATGGGGAGTTAATGCATGGCTGGTCATTGTAGGCACTCGGCCTGTGGCCTTATGCCTGTGGCCCCAAACCATGTATTAACTCTCCATTAGATACCTTCATCGCGGATTAATACTTACTTGTTGTACAGCACTAATGAGTAACTACAAATTTAGTTACTTAAGATGTAACACTTTATCTAAGCAAAAAAGGTGGATGTACTGATAATAGACTAACAGTAAAATAACACTAGGTGCAGTTGCTCCATGTGCCACTAGATGTACAGTACTATATAGACTGTAGAAAGGGAAAGGCAATATTGTTTAACCAGGAGTAGCACACTAAGCCAAAGCTTACGAACATACAGAAATTTGCCAGCAGATAAAGGCCTAGAGGTCTATCAAGCCTGCTCGAATGTGCAGCTAGCACCATATTCTGCAGCTGCCCCTCCCTTCCACCCTTCCCCTGCATTAACCCTCCCCTTGTCCTGTCCCATCCTCATTTGAAGCAGTCCACTGTTCTACTGCATACCACTTCAGCAGGTAACGCATTCCACCCAGCTCGCCACCCTCTCTGTAAAAAGTGTCTCCATCTCCCCTCGAACCTTCCTCGCTCCAGTCTCATATCATGGCCCCTAGTGGCCCTCCCTCCCTTACTTTGAACAGCCCTCTGTACCGTCTTGTTTATTCCTTTCATGCATTTAAAGGTTTCAATCCGTCACCCTGTCTCTCCTCTCCTCCGATGAGTACATGTTCAACTCCTTCAACCTCCTCTCGTATGAGTAAGTCCCCAGACCCTTGATCATCTTTGTCGCTCTGTGCTGCCCCTCCAGTAACAATGTCCCTCTTCAGATCTAGGATGCCAGTACTGCGCAGTACTCCAGGTCATGGCTAACTAATGGCCTATACAATGGCAGAATCCCTCCCCTCCTCCTCGAGGATATACCCTTGCAATACAACCCAGCATTTTGTTGGCCTTTGCAGCTGCCTTCCTACATTGTGCCGAGTTGTTCATTGACCCTGTAATGACACACCCCAGATCCTTCTCTTCCTGTGTCTGGGCTAGCTGCACTCCCCTAGCTGGTAACTCCTCCTTGGGTTCTTCATCCCAAAATGCAGCACCTTGCACTTTTTGGCATTAAAGCCCAGTTGCCAGGTGTCTGACCAGGTTTCAAGCTTTTTCAGATCATCCTGCAACCCCTGCCATCCCCTAGGTCATCCACCACCGCACCTACCTTGGTATCATCAGCAAACAGACTGATCTTGCTCTTGATGTCCCATGATATGTCTGCAATAGATATCCCAAACAACACTGGTCCCAACACTGAGCCCTGGGAACACCGCTCATCACTGCCCTTCCAGGTGTGAGGGGCTCCCCACCCACCACCACCCTCTGTTGCCTTCCCTGCAGCCAGTTTCTCCCCATCTCACCAGCTTTGCACCCGCCCTGTGCCTACTAACTTCCTTCCCAGCCTTCCATGTGCTAGGAGTCGAACGCCTTGCTGAAGTCCAGATACAGGACATCCACTGCATGGACCCTGTCCAGTTGCCTAGTTACCCAGTCATAGAACTCGACCAGGTTGGTTTGCAGGATCTGCCACGTGTGAAGCCATGCTGTCTGCTGTCCTGTAGTCCTTTGGCCTCTAGGAGGCCACCAGCCACTCCTTCGGGATAGTCTCCATTAGCTTACCCAAGATGTATGTGAGGCTCACTGGTCTGTAGTTTCCCGGTTCATCCTTGTGGCCACTCTTGTGGAGGGGCATCCATGAGCCATCCTCAGTCCTGAGGTACACACCCTGAATGTAGTGAGACATTAAATGGGTCTGCCAAAGGTCCTGCAAGGACCTCTGCCAGCTCCTTCATTACCCTGGGGTGGATGCCATCGGGCCTGGCACCTTGTCCACCCTCAGTGACTTCAAACCCTCTCGAACTCTGCTCTCCATGGTTTCCCCCATCTGTCACCTCACCCCCTGTTTCTGCCATTTCTCCCCACCTTGGGGTCACCCCACTCTTCTCTTTAGTAAATGCTGAGCAGGAAGTACTCATTTAGTGCTTCCGCTTTGCCAGCACCCTGCTTCCACCCAGCCCCCTCCTTCCTAAATCCCTTACTATGTGGTCCCACAGCTCCTTTTCCTGATGTACTAAAGAGTCCTTCTCCCCCTTCTTAATGCCTTGTGCCAGCCTGGGTTCTGTAGATGCTTTGGCTCCCTTACTGCCCTTGTCACCTCCTTCGATTCTGTCAAGCACCTCCCTGTCCTCCCCTCCCCTGTTTTCTTTGTACTTCCTAAAGACAGCTCTTTTCCTCCTTACCTTTTCCATGACCTCCTTGCTCAACCAGATCGGTTTCTTAGCCCTAGCCTTCTTGCTCTGGGCTTTGCAGCAGGTTTGGTTGCCTCCACTATCCCCAGCTTTATGAGCTCCCACCTCTGGTTAGTGTCCATACTAGATTGAATTTCGGCCAGATACCCTTTTACCACTTCCCCATCCTCCCAAGTCGGCCTCCTGAAGTCCAGCACTATTGTGCCAGATGCCCTCCTTCCTTGCCCATGTCCAATGAGCCATACTGAGCGGTGGTCACTCCCTGACAGCGGTTCCTCCAGCTGTAAGTTCTCTCACAAAAGTCCCCATTTGCCAGTACAAGATCAAGGGTGTTCCTAGCATGGTTGGTTCACTGACCATTTGCAGCAGGAAGCTGTCCTGGAAGGCATCCAACAGTACCTGCTCCCTTCTGTTCCTGGTTGTTGGGGTGCTCCAGTCCACTCCTGGCATGTTGAAGTCCCCACAATCACCACACTACCCTTTCCACAGGTCCTCCTGATCTGTCCCGCTAGTTCCCTGTCTATCTCCTCCATCTGAGATGGTGGCCTGTACACCACTCCCATTCTAAGAATCCTATTCTTGGAATCCTGGATTTGCATCCAAAGTGACTCCAGTACTAGCCTCCTCTCCTTCCTCCCTTACACACTTCAGTCCTTCCTTTACATAAAGTGCCACCCCCTCTTTTCCCAATCACCCTGTCCCTACGAAATAAACCTGTACCTGGTACAGACAGGTCCCAGTCATTGTATTGGGTGGCCCATGTTTCCATGATGGCTGCAATGTCCACCTCTCCCTCTGCCATGAGACCTGTAACTGTGCAGTTTTCCTCCCAAGGCTCCTAGCATTAAGGGTAACCACTTTCCACCCTTTTCTCCCCCCCATCCTGCCAGATCGATCTGGGAGCACAAAAGAGATTAAGTGACTTGCTTAGGATCACACAGTATCTACCTAGGATGCCGTGGGAGTCAAGCCCAGATCTCTAGATCTGCAGCTCAGAGCCTTAACCCACTGCGCTACACTGCTTCCTAAAACAAGTATCTGTCAATGCTGAATGTTGCCTCGCTGGCACTGGCATTGGTAGTGCAGGAGTTAAAATGCATAATAGGAATGGCAGATGATGTATTGAACTGATGCCAACCTCACCCCAACCTAAAAAGAGACACATTTTCAACATAGGCATTTTGGGACCTCCCTCATGAACAGTGGCACTGTGATTTTGTTAATCTGTCCTAAAAGTTGATTTCCCACAGCAACCACTCCATCTCTGCACCACAGGTGCGAAAACACATTTTAGGCAGGAAGTGAAAATGACAGCTGTATTGTTTAATAAGGAAGTGTGAAAAAATGGCAGTGTTGAAAATCTGGCATGAAAATATTACAAATTTGTGAGAGTCACAAGGGTGTGTGGAAACTGCGCCAGTACACACTGTTATAAGTCATTTTATTTTTTTCACTAAATATGCAACATAGGCTTTTTGAGAGCTCACCTCATGAATCAGTGGCAATGTCATTTGCTAATCGGTCCCGAAGGTTATTTCATGCAGTGACTGCAAAATCACCTTTGTCAACTGAATAACGGCATGACAGTGACTGAATCCATGAGGAGGGCCCCAATAACCCCATGTTGAAAATTTGGTGCAAAAATTCCAAAAATGCCCGAGATATGCACCAGAGTTGAAAAACCCCTATTTATGCCATTATACAGCTTACCAGCATTTCTTCAGTTTGCAGTCAGCTTTGAAGAATGTAGCCGTGTTCCTGGTCCACCGAAGATCGTTGCACCATACTCCAGAGGTAAGTATGGGGTGAGGGGGTGGGGAGGCAGGGTGAGCAGAAGGTGGACACGGGTTGGGGGAGGCAGCAGGCTAGATTGTGAGGGACCATTTTCTGCTTTTATAGTTTAAAAAAACATTGTAGGATTTTTTTTTTGCAGAGCATTGGTACACTGGGTGGGCTCCCAACATGCCACCCTGAGTGTTGGGGTGCTAGCCAATGGGGATTGGGCACCCCCTGGCACATACCGAAGGGGGAGCTAGAGCCGTGGATTGGGCATTCCATTGGTCATACAGTGTTTTGGGAGACATGAGCATGCTGGGGTAATTCCCAGCACAGCTACATAGGTGTAGGTGTAGGTGTAGGTGGGGGGACGAACTGTCTATGACAGTTCAGATGCAGTGCTGATGTGTCAGCAATTTGCAAACTGCCATTGTTGCCTACATGTTACCACCGCTGGATTGTAGTGGTGTTTTTCTCAGAACTTTATGCCACTGCATCTGGAATGGCTGTCACAGACAGCTCACATTCATTGGTGCGGTGCAGCCGCATCTGCAAAAAGGAGCAGGGCATTGGAAGTGGGGAGACACAGCTACAAAAAACTTATATGGTGGCACTATGTTTTTGTACATGCGCAAGCACACATAAAAATGATGAGTGAGAAGAAAAGGGAGGGGACTGGTTTCAGATAATGGTTCATAGTTTAGTAGCTGCAACATTGAACAGTTTGCAAAACAGTATTGCATTCACTCATAAGTCCTCCAGTCTTCATCCTCAGTCCAATGGACAGGCTGAGAAAGGGTGCAAACTGTCAAAAGACTTTACAAGAAGGCAATGGACAGTAAGGAACATCCTGATTTAGCTTTATTGGCCTACAGATCAGCACCACTAGTAAGTGGTTCTTCACCAGCGGAACTTTTAATGAACTGCAAGTGAGAATGAGAATGCCTGATGCACATTTCCAGTCAGACATGCCACAGCACATGGGTGAGAAAGATACCAGACAGAAAAGCTACTGAGAAGAGGAGATAAACCTCTACGCCCACTGCCTGAGCATGATGTAGTGAGAATTAGGGTGAAGAGGTATGGGGACCGAGGGCAAGGATGATTGGAGAGACAGCTTCACAGTCATACAAGGTTCTGACAGACCAGAGATAAGTGCTGAGAGGTAACCATAGACATTGGCTTAAAGTACCAGGGGCATTCCATCAGGTACCTGATGCAGAGACTTTGATGGGAGATGAACCCAATTGGTGCAAGTTAATGACACATCAAAAACTCCTCAAGAAATAAAAGCAGAGGATAATGAGGGCGCACTTCTACCTGTCCGTGCCAGATGTGGAGAAATGTTCCAGCACTCCAGCAGTGGAAGAGTTATTAAAAGATCTAAAAGACTGATTGAAGAATACCAATATAATACCAGCGATATCCTTTATGTTGTATAATAACTGGGGAGCATTTTCTCCTATAGGGAAACCCAGTTATACTTTGCCACTGTAACATGTGCCAGTTTTCCTCATTGTGCATGTAACCCCTTGTTACCCGGGGTTACTAGAATCCCAGTAAGACCTAGTGGTAGGCAGGAACGGCAGCTTGTGAAACTCCAGTTAAATGGATTTCACTGTCTCACTTGTTCTCAGTCTCAGCTGAGGCTGAGGATGATATCATCATAGAAACTGTCAGCTGCATGAGCCACAATGGAATCTGCAGCAGAGAGCTGGAATAGAATGTTGGGAGGTTTGAACAGTAGTCTGCAGGTCAGTTGAGTTTGAGTTTGCTGAGAGAGCAGCACAGCAGCTCTGGTCAGGCTCTTGGAGCCTCAGCTCTGACATAGGGCTACATTTAGGTAAACAGGTGTGTTTCCACCCCAAAGAGAGACACAGAAGCAGTTTTAAAGTAGGAGACCGCTGATTCAGGTCTCAGTGCCCCCTCACTCCTGGGATTGGGGCAGGAAAGGTTGTCCTGCATATTCCAGGGCAATCCCCTGGTTTTCTACTAATGGAAAAGCTGCCTTATTTGGTCCAAGAGTTTTTGGGAAACAAGAAGAGTTTGTGAATCGCCTGTGGGGGCACCTGCAACCTGAGGGTGAGTTTCTGCTCTTTCTAAAGGGCCCATGTTTTTCACCCTGGGACTTGTGTGATAGTGGGATTGGACTACTGAAATAGTGGAGACCTAGAGTAATAGGCTTAGCCAAAGTAAAAGTATGTTCAAGTCCAGCACTTATGGGAAGTCAAAACATGTAGAGGACATGTGACATACATCTACCCAGTAATCTACATTGCCAAACTTTCAGAAAAGAGTTGTTTAGTTTCCAGAGAAATGGCGGGTATGGATTGTGGGAGCTGGAGGTGAGACCCCCAATCTTTAGTGACCAGGTCCACCTCACGGATTTGCTCTGTAGAGTTCTACTTTGCCTCATGCACTTGGCCAGTGATGCGGAAGTACCCAGACATGGGATTGGAAGGAAAATCTCTAGGAGTTGAAGGCTCTAAGGTGGTTTGGGAAGCCACAACAGGATAACTGGTTCATTTCCCAAAATGGACCACGGATTAAGTGGCCGTGGGGAGCTGGGCCAGTGGGGTAAAACCCAAGTAGTCAAGGCCTGGCTGTGTACCCAAAGCTGCGTGCAAGGCAAGGTGTGTGATGGTGGGGTTCAGAGCCTAAGGGCTGGAAATAGTGAAGAAGTGTTCTGTTGTCTCTAATCTGCATTACTAGAATGTAGCCCGTGGGGTCCATCTATGCTTTGTTTGTTCAGCTTGGATGTGAATATAGGCCACACTGTAGAATCACATTCCTGGTTCTGGACATTACAGTTATTGCTTCCTAAGTTCGGATTTACTTGGTGCCCTCAGGCAGAGTAGCTAAGCTCTAGGCCCCCTGGCTTGAGTAACCTTATCCTCCCCGAACCCAGTCCCACCAGGTACTGCTGTCAGCTTCAACAGCATGCCACCTGTCATTTTGCAAAAAGGCAGGGGTGAGGGGTTACAAAAATGGAGGCACCGCTGGGATTTAATTCTGGGAGGAAGGTGCTCAGGCAAAGGGGCTAGTGTTTTTGGCTATCTGTGAGTGCATTACCAAAAAGCTGGCTAATTTAATTAGTGTGTGCTGTGTGCTGTGGATCTTATGCTGCTGTTTAAAATGCCAACTGTTTACCAAGGAGCAGTAAAGCTAAAAGAGTGTGCCCTTGTCCTGCATCAATAGTTTACTGCATTTTGCCAGCTTGTAAAAGAACTGTGTGGTAAAGAAAAGTGTGGAAGACTGGGGTAGCAACAGGAAAATTGTGCCTTGTACATTGGAAATGCTTTTAAAAAGAACCGTAGAAGAAAAGTGTGGAAGACTGGGGTAGCAACAGGAAAATTGTGCCCTGGATGTTGGAAATGCTTTTGAATGAACTGAGAGACTTGCAGTGTGAATGGCTATGTTAAATGGCTGAAATGGGCTCCCCGCCGTGGAGTCAGTTGGGAAAAAAATGCATTCTGCAGTTTAAATTTGCCTGCTCAACGATCGCTGTGGAGGAGAAGAGCACTTGTGAGGAGGAAGAGGCTCATTTGCATGGCATCTGTAATTGGTGAGGCTGCAATCAGTCCCACCCTCAGCCAGCTCTACAGTGACTGCCCCAGCATTCAAGAGGGGAGTGTGAGTGGAGGCGTGTACTGGCTTGTGGAGGAGCCGGCCGCAGAGTTTTAAAAGCACTGAAAACGCTTAAAAATAGACTGTTTTGTTCAAAATCGGGCTCAGCCCGCTAATCGATCATCTGAATTGCAAGTGTGGTGGTCAGGAGACGATCGGCAGGACTGCCCGCCGCTTTGTTCTGAGGCTCCAAGAACTGGCTACAGGCCATTTTTCCCCATCGCAGCAAAACAGCTACTGATAACACCTAGTAATAACATTGAAATTGCTCAAACAGTGATTTTCTGCCCCATGCCAGCAAAATATGTGTGCAGCAGTGTAGTCGCCAGTAAGTAACGACTGTGTCAAGTTCTGCCAGCAAGTGCAAGTCTTCTAAGCCATTGACTGTGTGCATAGTAATAAGTTCAGCATCAGTTTAAAGTTTAAAGCCAGAGAGAGACTGTGAGTTGTAGCCAATGTGCAGCACTAGTTTTACAGGCAATCCTGTGCTTAGAAACCTGAAGCTTTAAGGGACTGTGAGTTAAAGAAATGTTTCCAGCCAGTGAAAAGTCCGTGGAAAATCATGTAAATGTGTTTAAACAAGAACAGAGCAAGTTTGTGCAGTTTGAGAAAAGTTATCAGTAGTGTGTGTAATCGGATGCGCAGTGGCTTGACCCAATTTCTGAATGTTGATGCACAGGAGTGCTGCCGCCACCATTACAGGGTGGGGTAGTAAAGTAAAACACAGCAGCAGAGGAGCCTAGTCTACAGTTAAATCCCCTGTGCTATCCTCAACGCTGTTGTTAGTTCTTGCTAGGCCCAAATGAGTTGTTGTGTAGCAGTTCCATTGCTGTATAGGAAAATGTGCTGTTCTGCGCCCGTTCTACTTCTTGGACGCCCAAGCCAGGTGTCTTGAAGTAGTCAAGCACTGGCTGTAACAAGTCATCATGCTTAACAAAAATTCCATTTCTTTCATTTCCTCAAATTTCTTTATAACATCACTAGGGGGCACAAAAGCCAATGACAACAGCATTCGTAGTGAAGGGCAAAGTCTGGTCATTGCAGTACCTAGTTTCCACCTTGGGAGTGCTGCTGGAATTTCCTCCCACAGCTTGGGCAAATGGAAAAAGCAACCATGAAATTGTGTTTCAGGAAAACTGTAGTAAATGCCTTCATGAAGCCCTCTTAGAAATCCATTATTAAGATTTGCTGGGCTACAGTTACTTGTGAGTGTGCGAATCTTCCAAAGACTCTCTCCTAGGAAGCTGTTTTGCAGGAGCTGATCAATACATAGACTGAAGTTAAAGCATAATCAACCGAATGCCATGCACAGAGTACAATTGATCGAATAAAGCAGGACACGACTTGAATGTACCATCAAGCATCACCACCCCACCATGTACCACCCTACATTCCTTCAATTTGAGATTGTTTTCTGTAGAAAACAATAGAACTCGATCTTTCTCAGGACCACTGTCATAAAAGTAGAAACTGTTCTCGGAGCTTAGAATACAGAAATCAGGAGGGATAATTAAGTCCTCCACCATGGTAGGAGTTGCAGGGCAACCACGCCCTGTTGCCGAATACGCTGCACAGTACGCTTAATTAAACTAATACCTGGTAGCCTACCAGTCACCGCCTCAGGTGCAGATGCAGTACATTTGACCACAACCTGAGCAGTTGTCTCAACTGTGGAGCGTGCTCTTGTCCTAATGTTACCCATCACATGCCTAACACCATTTCGCAGCATCAGGGACGGGTATGTTGCTTGACAACAGCAACAACAGTTTCCTGAGGTGTGCAGTCACCTAGGCAAGTATATTTTGAGCGCCTGCACATCTCAAGTATACTTTTTCAGACTTCTCCTTATCTCTCATGATAGAGGGTATCCCCCATATAGCCAAGTGGCTTACCTTTGGTTGGTGAGAAATTCAACTGCCATAGCAATTTGAATGTTTTGCATAGTTTTGCTGCTTGGGGTGGAGGTGGAGGTTTTATGAAGTACAACAGGAAATGGGAAATGGAACCGAATTCAAGGAACATATGTAATGTCAGAGCTATAGAGGAAAGGTAAACACAAAAATAACTAGTAGAGAATACTATTGCACAGTCACTATTTTTGAAAATGAAGTCTCGATTCCTGCTGAGTCAATTAAATGTACTGGTCGCTATTTGGTTTTCACGCCTTTGAAGTCACTTTTATTAGTCACTATTATTGGGTTGCTGTTATCATGGGATACCGCCCCAGGGATAACTGTATTGGCTGTATTTCCATTGCATCTGTATGTAATTCTTCTGTGCTATATTGTTGGCCCGGTCGTAGTTTCCGAAAATGGTCCCTTGGATCAGTGCTCAGGACCTGGTAATCAAAGACTTAAATAAATAAAATAAAAATAAATAAACCTGGTAATTATAGGCTGGTCAGCCTTATCTCCATTGTGTAGGCAAATTAATGGAGACCATTCTAAAAGAAAGACTGATGAATTTTCTGGAGGTGTATAGTCTCCAGGACAATAGGGCAGCATGGCTTTGTCTTGGGGAGATCCTGCCAGGCTGACCTGATAGACTTTTCAACTGGGTCACAAGGTTGTTGGACAAGGGCCAGGCAGTGGATGTCCTGTACCTGGACTTCAGTAAGGCCTTCACTTGATGCCACATGGAAGGTTGCTCAGCAAACTGAGTAACCTGGGAGTCAGAGACAAGCTGCTGGGTGGGTCAAGAGCTGGCTGCAAGACAGGAACCAGTGGGTGATTGAAGAGGGGAACTAAGTAAGCCTAGACCTGTAACCAGTGGGGTCCCACAGGGCCCAGTATTCAGACCAGTGTCATTCAACATCTTAATTGGTGACATAGCAGATGGGGTCAAAGTAAAATCTGCCTATTCACAGATGATACTACTAAGCTCTGTGCATCAAAGTAACATACTTAAGAAGAACATAGCAAGCATATTATATGGAATACATTGGCTTAAAAACAGCAGTAAAGGATTAACAAACAATATAAATGAAGAAAATACAAAATCACACATGCCCACACAATGCAAAGCATCATGGGCTGCATATAAATCACCACAGAATGTTATGCTGGTCCAACTTTAGCAGAATTGCATGGTGCGAAAGGCCTCTCACACAGTTGCAAAGGGTGCTAACAGAAGACACAGACATGTGTTTTATCCCTACCAGGACTCATCAGTATACCTCCTCTATTTGACACCCCAGTGGAATGGACCAGCTACCTTAAGGCAAGTGTGCCTTGGATATATTGTGGTGAACCCATTAAAAAAAAAAACTATTTAAAAGACAAAGAACCTCTCAGCAGCAAACACTGAGGCAAGGTTACCCTAAAGGGCATTTGGCTGGGAAGCCAAGTTTCAAGAAAATACAAAATCACACATGCCAGCACAATGCAAAGCAATGCAATATAAATGAAGACTTAGTGTGGTCATAAAAGAAAAGAGAAAATTTGGCAGGTAAGGGAGGAAAGGCAGGTGTCCTTGGAGGTAGGATAAGGGGTCACTGTGGGGAGAACTAGTTCCCTTTGTCTGGGGAGATTGATTGGAGGGGACAGAGGTTAGAACTGAAGAAATTAGTTTATGTGGACGGGAGGAGACAAAAAGGAGGTTTATGCAAAGTGGAGGTGACAAAAAAGGAGGGTTGAGTAAGAGTGGACAGAGTAGAGTAGGGTTACCACCTTCAAGAAGCCCAAAATGGGACATTTCTTATTGAAACATGATTTTTCACAGGACAGTACTTAACCCCACCAATGCAACAGACTTGTTTCACTATATAATCAGAATTTAGGCAAGTATTCTAGTTTCTTAGTTGCTTCTATTGTTTATCATTTTAGGGTATTTTAGTTAAGGCATTACAGTTTTCTGCAACATTTAGTGGAAAGTTTGAAAATATTTTCCTCTGTAAAGACAGGACATGTAGTATTTTTCATGTTCTTTGCAAGACACAACTGCCCAATCAGGAGTGTCCCTGCTAAAAGCAGGACAGGTAGCAACCCTAGTAGAGGAGGCAGGGGTGAGGGTAGGGTTAGTAAAGGAGAGGTAGTAAGGAGGAGAGAAGGGGAACAAAGGAGTGGGAAAAGGTGGTGAGAAGGCAGTGGGGCTAAAAGGATCTGTTGCTGAGGAGAGGGCTACAATTAGTAAGGAAAGGAGAAGGAGGACTTAAGTGAATATAGGGGCAATTGAGGGGTTTAGTGCTGGAAAATCAGAGTCAGATCTGGGGGAGATTAAGTGCTGATAAGAATCAGTACCAGACCAGCCACTAGCTTCCATTATAGGGGAGCAGGAGCACTTCATTTGACTAGAGAGGACAGCACGTAGTTTAGACTGAATAGCCCAATTTTGCTTCAGCTAGAAGGTCACCTGAGGGAATACCTACCACTGTACAGGTCATTAGTGAGACCACACTTAGAATACTGTGTACAGTTCTGGTGCCCTTATTTGAAAAAGAACATCAAACTAATAGAGAGGGTACAGCATAGGCTACCAAGATGATCCAAGGCCTGGGGTATAAACCACATGAGGAGTGATTACGGGAGCTCAATATGTATTCCTGGAGGACGGGGTGGGGATAATGATAAAACCTTCGAATGCCTAAAGAGTATAAACAAGGTTGAAACGGAGGGCATTTTCAAATGTAATAAGGGAAGGGACCACAAGGGGCATAGTCTGAAACTAGTTAGGGTAGATTTAAAAGGAAATGAGGAGGCACTTTTTCCCAGAAAGGGTGGTGACAAAGTAGAATGAACTGCGGAGGAGGTGGTCTCATTGAAAAATGGTGGGCAGTTTTGAAAGGGGGTAGGACAGGGTAAAAGGGGAGTCAGAACTGAAGGGAGGAAGGGAGGATGGAAAAGAGGGTGGAGGAGGATAACTCTGGGGAGAAAGGGGGGGGCCCAGTAAAATAGACTGAGCTGGCACACTGAGCAGACTTGACAGACCATTATGGCCTGATTCTGCTGGAGTTTTCAGATGTTTGTATGTTCATATGACAATGTAGTATGGGATGGGCCCAGAGTCCTGATGCTTCTGGCATGCTGATTCCATACCCAGAGAGACAGGGCCCATATACTGAAGGTCATGCAAAAGGTCTGGGGTGCAGTGGTGGAGTGGTAACAGAGGTCTCCGTGGCTTTTCGTCATTATTATTCCTTACTTTACGAGCTAAATTCAGTAGGGCAGCTGAGGAAATTGGTGATTTTTGAGTGAGCTACACCCCAAGGTCACACAAGAGGAGAACGACACTTTGTTCCCCAATCAGAGGGAAGAACTATTAGCTGAAATACAACACAGTAAAACAAAAAGTGTCTGGGATCAGATGGGCTCCCTCTGAATTTTATAAATTATTCAAAAAGATACTGTCCCTCCTGAAAGCAGCCTACAGGGCAGCTATAGAATAAGGGGTACACTTGCACCATCATGGAACTACGTGGTCATTCTCTGTCCTCCCCAAGCCCAGCAGGGACCCTACATTCTGTACCTTGTACTCATCCCATATCCACCTTAAATGTGGACTATAAATATTTTATGACCATTTTAATGAGATGACTGAAGGTCATTGTCCTGGGGCTTGCTGGTCTGGACCAGATTGGAATCACTGTAGGAAGGCTGGCCCAGAACACTGTCTGACGTACTTTGCATACCACAGACCATCTTAATGAAACCAGCACACCAGCTATTATAATGATTATGGATGCTGAAAAACATTTGACCTGTTCGATTGGCACTTATAAGGTCCTTGCCAAGTCTGGCTTTCTACACTATTTATCCAGTATATTCAACACTACATGTAGCCCTTCAATACCCTATGTTGAGGCAAAGGATGTCTGTCCGCCTGACTGACGGGTTCCATTTGTGCCATGGCACTTGGTAGAGATGCCCTTTGTAACCGTGCTGTCAAACTAATCTCATAGATTTCTTTGACTGTAACCAGAGTGGTGGACCAAGTGGGTGCAGTTGAAGTCGCCTACCTTGACTTCAGCAAAGCTTTTGATAGTGTTCCACATAGAAGATTGATTAATAAGCTGGGTAGGCTTGGTTGGGTCAGATGTTGGTCAACTAGGTGGCAAACTGGTTGGCAGGAAGAAAACAGAGAGCGGTAACTGGTATACAGTCATAAGAGATGCAAGTCACAAGTGGGGTACCCTCAGGGATCTGTCTCTAGCCAGTCCTCTTCAACATCTTCATCAGTGACATTGCAGAGGGACTGAGGGTAGGTTTGTCTGTTTGCAGATGACACCAAGATCTGCAACAGAGTAGATGATCCAGATGGGGTGGGCAGAATGAGAAGAGATCTGGATAAACTGGCAAAATGGTCGGAAGAGTGGCAACTGGGTTTAATGCAAAGAAGTGCAAGATCATGCACATAGGGAAGAGAAACCCTGAAGCCACCTATAGGTTGGGACGGGAAGTTGCTGACAATCACAAGAGAGAAGAAAGAGATTTGGGCATCATCATCATCATCATCATCACAATGACCTGAAATCATCCAAGCAGACCACTAAAACAGTAGGTAAGGCTACAGGGATGTTGGGGTGTATTAGTAGGGTATCACAAGTCATAAGAGGGAGGTAATAATCCTTCTTTACAAGACACTGGTTAGGCCCCATCTGGAGTACTTCACGGCAGTACTGGAGGCCGCACCTTAACAAGGACATTAACTAAATGGAGGCAATCAGGAGAAAGGTAACCAAAATGCAGGGACTGCATCAGAAAACATATGATGACAGATTAACGGAGCTCAATATGTATACCCTAGAGCAAAGGAGGGAGATAGGTGATACGATTGAAACATTCAAACAAGTTGAGAGAGTCTAACACGTTTCAATATAAAAATAACAGGACAAGAGGACACAGCATGAGATTAGAGGGAGGCCGATTAAGGGGTAATGTGAGGAAGTTCTTTTCACAGAAAGGGTGGTGAATGCATGGAACGGCCTACCTCAGGAAGTGGTGGATATGAATACAGAGCAGGGCTTCAAACAGGCATGGGAAAGGGGTGGGAGCAATACAGATGAGTGGAATAGATAGGCCATTGACATAGTAAAGGCCTCATGGCACATTCATAAGGTAAAAAAATGGGCAGATTGGATAGGCCCTGCAGTCCTTATCTGCTGTCAATTTCCATGTTTCTATGTTACAGGATATTTACATTCTCTTTAATGCACACAGTAAGACATTCACCAGCGTGGTTTACAACAGAGCAACAACAAATCATGAAATTCATTTGAGTGCAGACAAAGTCCAGGGTCTGTAGTGGGGTCTCATTAGCCAGAAAGCACGGGGGGTACTGCCCTCCTTAGAGGACTACTGGGTAGCTGTGCAGGTTAAATCAACCCTCATGGGCTGGGCCCAGTGGCACATAGGCCAGAAGCAACCATGCCTCACTTGCCACCACACCAGTGACCAGGGATCGGAACAGCCCTGGGCCACTCAGAGGTTGGCTGGGGAGGAGGCTTGAGTGTCCGAGTGGATGCTCTCTTCCTCCGGGGAGGGAGGTCAGACTGTGTCAATATAACACTGCCTCCTAGGTGACCATAGGAGGTAGTACGGCTGGACAGCAGTTCCAGGTGGGGATGCTCTGGTGGAGACATGTGCACGCCCCATGACATGCACACGCCAAACTACTGCCTTCTGGAGCATTTGTGGGTTCAGGGAGAACACTGGAAATTATCACTACTGGCTGCTGGATGCCAGCCCACGGAGCCCCACACACTCACACATCCTACTGGGCACATGGACCACAGATCTGAATGCAGCACCAGAAGGGGCTTAGAAACCCCGATGGCCACAGGGGGCAATCTGTGGGCACTCAGTGGCCCTAAGGTAAGTCTTAGGGATGGCTGGATGAGGTTGGGGAGCCGTGAGGGCTGAAGGGGGCTGCCAGTGGAGGGAGAACAAAAAATCAACCCTTATGTGTAGGGACCCCCTTGTATGTTGCTACTTGGGAGATGATGGAGACAGAAAAGGTGGACCAGATACCCCTACAAACTGTCATGTTTGATAGACATCTTAGGAATGATAGTCCCCTAGAATATTATGAGGCCATGCCGGTTACTTGGGCAGCCTGAGATAAAAATATTAAATGTTACAGAATTTCAAGGCACCTTTGGAGGTATAGGTGGCTGGTGTGGATAGAACCTACCCCAAGCAGACTAGACCCATGGTTCAGGAGGCAGGCTGGGAATGGCCTGCAAACCCCAGCACGAATGTTTACTGGTAATATAATAAAACCTTTGAGGCATGTAGAACAGAGTTTGGCTGGGTAGCGGGATATCACTTTGATACTTCCAAATCAGGGACTACATTTCTCAGCGAGAGGGAGTAAAGGGAAGCTTCAAAACCCTGTCTTTCCCAAACTTATGCAGCAAAGGGCGTATCGCCATAATATATATTTTATATCACAAGATAAAGAAACAAAAATAAATGTTATGGGCAAATGGCAGGTGGAAACTCAGCTCCAGTTAACTTCAAAGGAGTGGGAAAATCTGGCAGGCAATTTAGGGCTACCTTTTTAAGACAATGGTATGAATTTGTCTGGAAAGTCCCAGCCTGCTGCTTCATCACACCAATTATGCAAGCTAAGAAGATCACAGGGCTACAGCATCATGCTGGAGGGAGGGCGGTAAACCATGTGTGACATATAGCTATATTTTTGACTCTGCTCAACACTTCAGCCTTACTGGAGGTGAAGGACAGGCTAAATGGGATATTTTCCATAGCCTCTCTTATTTCAACATTTAGTCCTATGACTTAGTCCTATGGGGTGAAGGGCAGAAACTAAGTATCTATGGAATATTTGTATACTAGAGGCTGCAAAATCCATAACTAGAAGGGGGATCCAGGAGGCTGCAGATGCTTCTCCCTCCACACACACGCACACACACACACACACACACATTAGAAAAGACTGGGAGGAGGTAGTACACAAATTTCAGAAATGGAATGACTTATCTTTGCACTGCAGGATAGAACACATTCCTTTATATCACGATGGACAAGGTGGAAACTGACACAAGACGAGGTTCAATCGGCAGAGGAGGAGGGGGAGAATGAGTCCCGCTCATGGGAAGTGGTCTGGGTCTGACTTAGACTGGTTTTCAAGACTAAGAAGGGTACCGGATTCAGTAGGCTCCAATTTGAATAGGCCACATAAGGGATTAAAATACTTGACTAAAGATCCCATATCCGGGGTAGTCTCAAAAGAACTGTCCTGGTAGACATGGTTTTCTAGCAGAGTTTATACAGCTTCAGCCAGATAGAACCTTTATAGGCTTTCAACAGGTATTGTACTGTCACTCCACAGGTTCCTTAGGCGAAGCTGATAAGATGGGTTAGGTTTTAACAAAAAATGAAAAATATTGCAATGTAATGTTGTTCAGCTTGTGACTATGTCATTATATACGGAAGATCTATTCTATGGCATGTTTAATATTTATAGTGCTACTATAATCAACAAAGTATGAAAAAGAACAGCCCCACCGAGGGTTGGCTAACACCAATGCCAGTTTCCTTAGATGGATGCATCCCGTATAGACCCACCCTTGTTTACCTTGAGTGCTGCTAATCCTTTTCTGACTCTTTTCGCAAGTATATTTCTGTAGCCTCATTTCTGGGACCTCTCTATCAGCTGCCTTTATCCCGCTCTCTGGCAAGGGCCTACTGTTCTCCAGCGAATATCGAGGCAGAAGTAGTTGTTCAGCATGGCTGCTTTCTGCTCATCTTTGTCTAGTTCTCTGCCCCCTCCTTTAGCCTGACATACCCCTGCCTTTCTTTCTTTCTTTTTCCACTTATATATCTTAAAAACTGTTTTTTGCTCCTTGAACCCCCTCAGCACTGCATGATTCTGCATTGCCTTTGCAACCTTGACTGCCCGCGTCATCTCCATTTTTCTGATATAAGTCATATTCTTTGTCCCCTGTTTAAGTGCATACCTTATAAAGGCCTTTTTATGCCCTCACTGTCTCCTGAATTTTCAGAGAACCAGATTTGGTGTCTCATACTTCTTTCTCTTATTAACTGCTCTTGTGCATGTTTTCGTTGCTCTCGAGAATGGCCCCTTTTAAACCCTTCATCTTTCTTCCACTCCCTGATGATGTCCACCTCAGCTAACCTGCCCATGACCAATTCCCTCATTTGGTTGAAATCTTCACTTATGAAGTCTAGCACCTCAGCCTTAGATGAGGGCTTACTGGTGCTCAGGGCCAAGTAGAACCATCTAGTATTGTGGTTGCTGGACCCCAGCAGTTCCCAACCCTTATGCCACCTATTCATTCCGAGTTGGTGAGTACCACAACGAGAATGGCAGATTGTCATATGGGATCCTTGGACATCTTGTACCTGCAAAGTATCAAGTAGGGCCTGGTTTCTAGCACTCCTGGCTGCTAGGATGGCCAAGTGGATGTCTGGCAGGTTGAGATCCTCTACTACTATAACCTCCCTTTTCTGCCCCCCTTTCCTATTTCTGCTTCTAGTGCCTTATCTCTCCTCTCCCTGGGCTGGTGGCCTATAAACGACTCCCATGTGAAGTTTCTTCCTGACGACACTACAAGCTGCACCCACAATGATTCCACCTCCCCTTTTCCTCCAGTGGATACATCCTCTACTGCCTCTATTCCTTCCCTGATGCAAATGGCCTCCCTCCCCTTCATGCCGGCCCTCTGTCTTGCCTGAATAAACTGCACCAGGACCACCAGGCCCCAGTTGTTGTTCTCACTGACCAAAGTTTCTGTGACAGCCACTAGATCCAGCCCAGAGTGTGTCACCAGTACCTGGAGCTCACTAAGTTTCTTACTCAGACTTGGCATTAAGGCACACCACCTTCCAACTTGCTCTCCATCCCTCTTGGTCCTTGACTGACTTCCCATCATAATTCCTTGATATCCTAGGTGTCTTGTTTTTTCCTTTGATAGTCTATTTGATCTACACTCCCCAGTACCCTGAACTCATTCCACTCTGCCACTACCTTTTGTACACCTTGCCCACATCCCTGTGGGAGTTCTGGATAGGTTCCTCACTTCACCCACCTCAATGAGGAATCTCTAGCCCCAGGCTCTGCCGCCAGCTAGTAACTGCCTGCCAATGTAGACATCAAACTTCGCCCCAAATGCACTAGTCCCCTCTTGTTAGGTGAAGTCCTTCCCATAAAAGAGTCTCCTGTCCCAGAAGCCTCCAGTCCCTACTAAGTGTTACCCATCTTCATGACACCACTCTTTAAACCACCCATTGAACTCCTTGATCTCCTCTTCCTCACTCTAACCTCCCCTCTTCCTACCCCAGACAGGAGGACTCCTAGAAAAGGCCAAGGAAGTCAAGTGCTTCTTCAACTGATAGATAGGCAGATAGAGAGATAATAGTAGACAGAGATAGATATACAGACAGACGGAAGGCTATATAGACAGATAGATAGAAGGTAGATGGATATTAGTAAATAGATAGGGATAGACAGATATAATTTGACAGCAGATAAGGACTGCTTGGCCCATCCAGTCTGCCCATTTCTCCTATCTGCACTATTACCGCTGACCGTGCTCGATTTACAGCTCTTTCTCCTCCCTTCTTTTCCACTATGATTCCCTTGTGCTTATCCTATGCATCATTGAAGCTCGCCACTGTTTTCATCCCCATCACCCCTGCTGGAAGGTTGTTCCAAGAATCCACCACTTTTTGTGAAGAAGTGCTGCCCTCCCAGCTTCATAGCATGTTCCCTCGTTCTCAAGCATGTTTTTTCTGAAAATACTTCCTTCTATACCTTATTCACCCCCATGAGGTATCTAAAGGTCTCATCATATCAACCCGCTCTCCTCCTCTGTTCCAGGGTGTACATATTGAGGTCCTTTAGTCTCTCCTCGTAGGGCTTTTGATGCAGATCCTGAATCATTTTAGCTGCCCTAGTCTGTGCCGCCTCCATTCTATGTCCTTCCAGAGATGTGGTCTCCTGAACCGAACACAGTACTCTAGGTGGGTCTTACCAGCAATTTATACAGAGGCAACACCACCTTTCTCTTCCTCTTCTCTTTCTGCTGGTGATATTCTTTCCAATGAACCGCAGTATTCCTCTAGCCCTTTGTACTGCTATGTCACACTGCATGGACACTTTTAGGTAATCTGACATGATTACCCCTATGTGTCTCTTTTCCTGATTGGTGGTCGCCATACACTCCTTCCATTTTGTACTTGACCCTGGGTTTCTGTGCCCAAAGTACAATATTTTTGCACCTTTTCACACTGAAACCCAGTTGCCATACCCTTGACCACTCCTCTAGTTTTTGCAGGTCTGCACTCATCCTATTGAGATTTTGGTGTCATCTGCAAGAGGCAGACCTTCCATCCCAGCTCCTCTGCAATGTCACTTATAAAGACATTAAAGGGACTGGTCCCAGCACTGATACCTGAAGCACTGCATTGGGTCACCCTCCTTCCTCATAGTGAACTCCATTCGCCACCACCCTCTATCACCTATCCCTAACCAATTTCTTATCTAGTTTACTACCTTTGAACCCGCTCCTAAATTACTCAGCTTGCTTACTAGTCTCCTATGTGGAATGGTGTCAAAAGTCTTACTGACATGTAGGTAAAGATAACGGACTAAAGTCTAAATAAGCTCATTGCAAACATATGAAACCTATGAAGGCAAGCCACATCCACTGCTCCACCCAGATCTATATCCTTTCTCCCCAAGACAAAGAAATCTATCATTTGACATGACTTTCTCATGAAACCATGCTGCCTTTGGTCTTGTAACCCACTGGGCTCAAGATATTCCACAACCTTTCCTTCAGCAGTGATTCCATTAACTTTCCCACTACCAATGTCAGGCTGACTGGCCTATAATTACCATCCTCCTCCCTGCTACCACTTTTTGTGTAGTGGGACTCATATTCACCCTCTTCCAGTCCTCCGAAACCACTCCTGTTTCCAGTTAGCTGTTAATTAGGACTGTCAGAGGTGCAGTCAGTATTTCCCATTCAGACAGCTGTTAATCAGGACTGTCAGAGTTGTAGCTTGTATTTCATTCGGATAGAAAGATTGATAGCTAGATAGATAGATGCTATAGATAGATACTGTAGTTTAGATGGATTTCCCATTCAAATAGATAGATGATAGATACATACATAGACATATACTATAGTTAGTTATACACTGTAGTTTAGATAGATAATATAGATGTATACTGTAGTTTAGATAGATAATATAGTTAGATACTGTAGTTTAGATAGATAATATAGTTAGATACTGTAGTTTAGATAGATAAACTGTAGTTTAGATAGATAGACAGTCAGATAGATACGTATCTGAGCTGTTGGCACAGTAGGGTATGAGGACCCAGGTAATGTGGTGCCAGTGATCAAAGCTATGCTTTATGGCCAGTATAAATGGGGTCATTAGATGAATAAAGTGAACTTACAGGGTTAATGTTAGCCTAGCTAAGGTTCTAAAATGTGTTCCTGAAATGTGCTCTGACATGTTAATGAGTTGCTTCCTGTGTATCCTGTTTACCTGTGTTCTGTCACATAGGCTCGAGAATGATTCACTCACCACAATGTTTTAAATTTTTCAAAGTGACATTTATTTAGTGCTTATATGGTAGGAAACATCATACTATATAAACTGCCAACATTTTGAAGAAGACCCTTCTTTAGGACTAGCAGTTACTTGTGTGTGCTCTTCCTTAGCCTCAGTGCACCTTACCACAGAAATATTCAGGACTATGATATCTTATTATGGTGCCTTTCCTGGCATCCCTTGTACCCAGTCTTTTGCACCTTGCCTTTCACAAACAGTCCTCTGGGATTTGAGATGGCAGGCATCACACTCTTCTGTGTGTCAGATCACAGGCAGTATATGTGTTCTGCTCATTACAGTAAGTATAGTGACCTGCGACTGCACCTTTAATTATCCATTGGATGGGAGGGGTTCCCGAGCCATGTTTCCTGACTGCTAGGTGCATATAAATAGGGGCCCACATCCTCCAAAGGCAGTTCCTGGCTCCATTCTACAGTGTAGCAGTTTCAGTTTAGCACCTAAGAGTGTGCTTTCTCTGACTGCAATTGGCAGAGGGGTTTGCGGGCTTGGGGATGGTGGCATTTGTATTTATTTTTATATATTTAGTTTTTCGTCTGGTCAAAGAGGACTAGGCAATTCGCCTAACTTCAGCCTTGTCCCAGGGAGGGGAGATACAGATGGAAACCAAGTTAAATTTAATTAGATTAAGCTGGTGGTATTTTTAGTGAATGGGGAAATTTGATTAGTCAGTTCAGAAAAGCCACTCTCTAATTTGGAGGTGCCTATAGTAAAACAAATTCAGGAAAAGCAGACAACCATGGCACTACAACTCTCTGAATATTGAAGAACCACAGCTTGCCACAAAGAATAAAGAGTGCAATGCTTTATTCAAAGATAAAGAACACCAGCAAAGTCGATGCAAACACAGCCCAGCAAAGCCTCGATGTTTCATGCTTACACTTTGTCAATCTCTCTAGAGACTAGGAGCCAGAAAAGTCAGACATTCGTGGAGGTCATAAGGGCCTTCTTCCTCATGCATTAGATGACTGAGAAATTTATTCCACAAGGGTACAATATGTATATACATATATTGTAAGTCCCCAAAACAGGCTTGCTTATGGAGCTGAGGCTCCATTTCCCCTTGGTGCTGGCTGCATCTGGTAGCTTTGGGGATCCATATCTTGCAGCCCCATGTTGTGGCTTGCAGCTCCAGTTGCCAGGATTCCTGGTGCACAGTCTGGTCTGTAGCGGTGGATGGACTGAGCACAGGGTGGTGGTTTCCACACCCCAGGTGCGCTATGTGTGCCAGGTCTGTTTTCTTGGTCGGCCACGCCTGGGACTGATGGACTGAGAGTTGAGGGAGGAAGGGGACATGTAAATAAAGCCACCCAAAGCTCATCCTACAAGCAAGGGGACTATCTGTGCCCTTTTGGGCTGCTCCTCTCAAGCAAACTGTATTTGCAGTTTGAGAATCTGCCTAAGGCGAAGCAGCCCAAGCTCACCCTACAAGCATGGTATGGTTGGTACTTGAATTTTGGCATCTACGCCAGAGGAATCTCACTTGCTTCTATTTGCCAGCTGAGTTTTTCTCCACACTATGTGCAGCAATCCAGAAGTCCTCTAGGAACTGCTGCCAAGAAATTATTGCAAGGACTGTCTCTGCTTGAAATGTTTTGATTTCTCACCTTAAGAAATGTTTAGTCTGATGTAGACATTTCTTAGAGTTGATTTAAGTTTTGATAGTTTCCATTTGCAGTTTATACAGATCTGCCACTAGAGGCACCTCATTTTTCCTATTAATCCTCCAACCCACTTGACCAATTAGCCTCTGCTTCTCTCCTGTTTCAATCACCATTATCCCGCTCCTTTGTTTCTCACTCTTAGTATATTGTACTTAAGAAAAATATATATATAAATACAAAAACACGGCTATAAGTACATAGTAGTTCTCTGCCCTCTACACCTGTCCCATACTCTGGTCTTCCTGGTTTAGCTACCTTACTCCTCCCAGTGACTGTGGGTACGCATGGCCTCAGCAGTTTTGTATAGCCGCCTCCACATTTCATAGTTTCATAGTTTGGAAACAAGTTCAGAAAAGACCATGGACCATGAAGAACTTGCCACCATTCTATTTTCAAATGGTGGAACAAAAAAAACTTTCTATCACCCATAAAGGCATCAAGACTTCCTTTAAAAGATATCATGTTTTCACTTTCGATTATATGTCTGGGCAGCTTATTCCAAGTGTTAACAACTCTTTGTGTAAACCACTGACTTCTTTTCACAATTTTATTATTTTCTCCAAGCAGTCGGAGGTGATGTGACCTTGTGTCTTTATAATGCATTATATTCTTATTTAAACCTATTAGTTCAAATAATTCTGATTGTTGAAAGCCTAAATATCAGATATAAGTCACCGTAATTTTTATATTCCATAGGATATAGCTGTAAGTTTCTTTATCTATCATGATATTGTAGACCTCTGAGGGCTGTTATGCATCTAGTGGCTTTTTATGAACTTTTCTAGTCTATTTCTGCCCTGAACAGAGTAGGGGCACAAAAGATGAACAATATTCCATATGCGGACGGACAATTGTTGTATATGGGAAGAATAACTGCAGAATCTCTGCTGCTTATGGATCTCAGGATACAGTGTATGATTTTATTGCATTTCCTGAAAGATATATCCGTATGATAATCAAACTTTAGGTTATTGGTAACCTAAATTCCAAGATCTTTTCATTAGTACTAACTTCCAAAATAGTGTTATTAATTTTATATTGCTAATTTAGGTTATGGAGTCCAAAGTGCATAACTTTACACTTTTTCTCATTAAACTGTAGTTTGTGTTCATGTGCCCAATTTACTAGCTGATCTAAATTATTTTGAAATATTTTGCAGTTTCCATGTTATAGACTACACCACACATTTTACAATCGTCTGCATATTTGCATAACCAAGAGCCTGGGGAATTTGCATAGTGGGTAGAAGGATGTTAAATAAAGCTGGGCCTAATACAGAGCCCTGTGGTACTCCACTTGACACTCTCCCCAATGTGATTTATAACCCTTATTGATACACATTGAGTTCTATTATTTAGCTAGGAGTTAATCCAATTTTATTATATTAGGGTATAACTAGAGTTTTATCAATTCATGAGCAAGAATTTTAATAGAAACTGAATCAAAAGCCTTAGAGAAGTCAAGGAACACCACATCAACTGGCATTCCCACATCCACAGCTGCACTACTAGGTTCAAAGAAGCATAATGGATTAGTTAGGCAAGATCTACCAGATACAAAACCAGACAGTGTTTAGTCTATTTGTTTTATATTTATTAAATGTTGTATTATATTTTTCTGTAATAATCTTTCAAATACTTTACCCACCACAGATGTAAGGCTTTTTCATAAACTTTCTAGTCTTGGTATTGACAGTCATATAATAAAATGGGTATAAAATTGGCTTTCATATAGAACTCAGAGGGTGATAATAAATGGGAGTCTTTCTGATTCTGGCAGGGTCCTGTGTGGTGTTCCTCAGGGTTTGGTTCTTGGTCCCTGCCTCTTTCAGGTGTTTATATTTGATCTAACTCACTCCTGCTCTCTTATACTATTAAATACGCAGATGATGTGAAGATCGGAGGCCTAAGTTCCAATTTGATCAAATATCCTGTATTCAGCATGACCTAGATGCTATCAGTATTTGGGTCAAGAAGTGGGAGTATGAAGTTAAATTCTACAAAATGTAAGGTTATGCACTTGGGTTCTAACAATTTACATTTTCAGTATATTTTAGACGAGTTACCATTGTGTACCACTGTTGACTTGAGAAGGACTTGGGCATAACAATTTCTGACAATTTAACTTTCCCAAAGCATTTGTATTCAGTCACTAATACATCTAATAATATCATACGGTCTATTTTATGTAATATCAGATCTTGCAAACAGGAGGTGTTGCTGCCTTTGTTTAGATCATATGTTCGACCCCATCTTGAATACGCTTCACAATTGTGGTGTCCTTTAAAAATCAGAAAATTTTTCTTGAAAGGGTACAGTAAATATACAAAAAAATATCTGGACTTGAGTTGTTACCTTACCAATCTAGGTTGGACAGATTGAAAGTAATGTCTCTCACCACTAGACGATCAGAGGTGACCTTCTTTTATATGACATTATTCATGACCCTTTTATTATGACTGAATTAGGTTTTTCTTTAAAAATCTTTACATAATACTAGAGGCCACATCTTACAGTTAAAAGGTAAACTTTAAACATAATAATCGTGAATATTTCTTTACTGTTAGAATCATTGGGCCTTGGAATCAGCTCCCAATAAATGTAATTACTAGTAATACTAAAGAAATTTTCAAACATCGCCTCGATACTTTAATTTTGTCCAGGTATGATTTCTTTTTTTTTTTCTATGGCCTAGTATAGGAACATTATGGCTTCCGCCTTCTGGCTCCTTCAGTCAACCTTAGTAGTATGGACTATAATTTGTAATGACAAGTTTTTCCCACCTTAATGAATTGGGGTGACATAGACTTTACTGCTTCCAATGTATTAGCTCTATCATCTCCAGTGCAATACACTACTGGCATAATCACAACACCACCACGGATTTTTGCTTTTCCAGTCTTATTGCCAATTCTCAAACAAAGCCTGCCTATCATATTCTACTATTACGGAAAGCATGTACCGACTTTGCAATCTCAGTGGCTATAAAGCTGCTTTCCAAAGTCTGTAGTTCCTCAGCTCTTTCCTAAAGGTCATCTCTGGTTTGTTGTCCTACTGACCATCATTCTATCAGGTGATGTAGAACTAAATCCAGGTCCCTCAGTCCACTACTCACCAGCTAACATATCCGCAATTTTAATCAAAGGGCTCTTTATTGCCCACATGAATATTCAAAGTGCAACCCTCTTGTTCCCAGGGGTTACTAGAATCCCACTTAGAATCAGTGGCAGGCAGGGAGAGGCAGCTAGTGAAATGCCAGTTAAATGGGTTTCACACTGTCACACTCTGTTTTCAGTCTCAGTTGAACTAGAGTGATGATGTCACCTGAATTTTCCAGACAGCATAAGTTACAATTGAATGCTAGCTACAGGCTAGCAGTAGAATGTTGGGTTAGAGTGAGAAGTTGGAGAGAGAGAGAGAGAGAGAGTCTGTAGAGTGAGAAGGCTGCAGAAGGAAACGTCTTAGACATAGCTGTGACAGAGCTACCTCTGAGTTTGGGTAGTGTGTTCTCACCCTAGAAGAAGAACACAGAAGACCAATGAGTGAAGTGGTAGAGACCATTCCTAGAGGGTTTTCCAGTGCCCCAACCCCAGTGGGATGGGGAATTCCAAGATTCAGGGGCCATCCCCTGGTCCAGCCTGGAGTGTGGTGAAGCTGCCTGAGATTTGTTTGTTCTGTGAGTACACGAGACTTTGGTGTGGAAAGCCCTGGGGCACCTGCATTCCTGTGGTGATTTTTCTCTGATAAAGGGACCCTGTCACCAAGACTGTTTCTGTTAAAAGTGTTTGCCTACTATGGGGTCCGGGAGAGACTTGCCAAGTACAGAACTTTTAGTTCATGTCTGATTTAAAAGCATCTGCTAAAGTGAGGTTCTAGTGTAAAGACATTGCCAAATTACAGAACTTTTAATTTCATGACACCTCAGAGGTGTGAGAAGTAGAATGTTAAATGTGAGACATTTCAAGATAGCATCTACAAGAGTTTTCTGAGAAAGGTATTATTAACCAGATGAATGGCCGAGTATAAATTTTGAAGCAAAAGGTGGAGACCCCCATCTGGAGTAACCATGTTTACCTCTCCGGGTTCTGTTTAGGCACCTTTTTATTTTCAGTGCACTTGGCCAGTGCCTGAAGAAAATACCCAGATGTGGGACTTTGGATTTTTCTGTGAGCCTGAGTGTGCTCAGAGGTGGTCAAGGGAGCCACCAGTAATTCCTCATGAAATATGGGAAAGTCTCCTAGTACTGGTCGAGGGTGCCAAGTCAAGGGAAGTGTACCAGTTCAGGCCATGTGTGCTAAGTTACATTCAGAACCTGAGGTTCACTGTGTGTGTGTGTGTGTGTGTGTGTGCGTGTGTGTGCTCTGTACCTCAGTAATCTGCATTACCAGTGGGAGTAGCCCTGTGGGGTCCATCTTTGCTTTGTATTATTCTCTGTGTATGTGAATAAAAGCCACCTCAAGAATCCCAACCTGGTTTGGACAGTACAGTTATTGCTTCCACTGAGTCTGGATTTACTTGGGTGCCCTTGACCAGAAGTACCAACCGAACATAATTCTGAGCAAATGTTTTCCCTAGGGACCCAGGTTGATGGCCATGATAAATGGTCCCTCCAGTGTGAGCCAGGTAGTTGCCACACTTGGTTTGCCTGTCTGAGGATGGCAGATTACGAAGTAGAAGTAATGGTAAACAGAACTGTTCATAGTGACTACCCCATCCCTTTGTTGGTACCATGTGTAAGAGAAGCAGCCCTGCTAGTTGAACAAGGGGGCTGGTGGGGAGGTTACAAAATGGAGGCACCGCTGGGATTTGTTTGAATTTGGGAGAGAACATGAGATGTTTGCTCAGGTTATGGCTAGTGTTTTGTCTGTCTGGCAGTTGGTAGCCCCAAAATTGGAAGCTTTGTGTATAAGGGATTCACCAGAGTAGTGCCATCCATATGTGCCACTGAGTGCCTGCTGTTCATGTGCTGCTGTGATTATGTGCCAATGTTTACCAAAGAGCTGTAAAGCCAGATTATGCGTGCCCTTGTTCTGCATCAAAAAGAACATTTGCCAGCTTTAATTTGAAGTTGTGACAAGAAAAAGTATTGAGAACTGTGAGAAACAAAGAGACATTTGTGCCCTGAAAGTTTAAAATGCTTGCTGTGTGGACTGGAGGAGTCACTAGAGAAATTGCCATAAGAAATGGTTAAAAGTGGTGCTCCTGCGTGGAGTTACAGTTGAAAAGAAAAAGTTGTTTTGCAGTTTAAATTTTGCCCACCCAACAATCGCCATGGAGGAGAAGAGCACAGAAGAAAGAGAGGCTCATTTGCATGGCATCGAGTGATTGGTGAGACTGCAATCAGTCCCATCCCAAAGCCAGCTTCAGAGTGTTGCCCAATGTTCAAGAGGAGAGGAGGAGTGGTGCAAGCTGGTTAGCCAGAAGGAGGTAAACATTCTAAAAGTTAAAACATCAGACTTTTCTGTACTAAATCGGGCTCAACCCATATTCCGATCAACTGGGGAGAAAGCGTGGTGTTCAGGACAGTTGGCAAGACCACCAGCCCATTTCAACCCAGAGGCCTCCAGGATTGGCTGTTGGCCGAGAATTTCCATCGAAAAGTCAGCTATTGATTCAGTGAGTAACATTCAGCAAAACTGAGCTCAAACTGTATGTGATTTTTAAAGCCAGCTGGATCTGGGTGTAAACAGTGTGATTGTTTTTGCAAAGAAGGACTGTGTAAGTAAATCAAACCCAAGCAAGAATTCTGAGCATTAGACTGTTAGCATGTATTATGGATTCAGCAACAGTGTAATTTTCTGAGCAAAAAGAGAGACTGTGAGTTGTATGAGAGGCTGCAACAAACAGGCAATCCTGTTCATGAAATACTGTGGCTTTAGTGACTTTAAGCAAGTAAAAGTGATTAAAAGCTAATGTAAAGTCCTAGAAAATCAAATAGATATGCTGAGGAAACAAAACAGTACAATCTGTGCAGTCTGAGTAAAATTTATCAGTATGCAGTAAATCGGATGCGCAGTGGATTGAGTCAGTTGCAGAATGTTGATGTGCCAGAGTGCTGCCACCGCCATTATAGGGTGGGGCATTAAAGCAAACACAGCAGCAGGAGCCATTTTGTGAGACTGTTCCAAGTAGAGTGAACTCAGTGATAATAGTGAATTTGTGTGTCTTTTTTGCAGTCATGGCTTCAGGATCATCCTGCTACCCGGATCATGCCCGGCTATGATAGTGGAAGAGGTTACCAAGCTGAAAGAAATAGAGAAATGTTTCTACGGTGGAAGTTTGCCTCCTCATGTTGCAATTCCTGAATACCCTGTGAGAGTATGCATAATGTGCCTCAAGGCTGGAAGGGACGCTTCATGATTCCTCACTGTTTTGGGTGCTTAGAGCAGCAAGACCTCAACTAGTGCACTCAAGATTCGTTTGGTTCCCACATGGACAAAGCTTCAAGATCTTGCAAGTAGCAGCACACAGCATCAGGATAAACCTATTGGGGCCCAGCAGAGTGTGGCACAAAGGAAGAGGGTGTAGATGTACTGGCAGAGTATAGTCCTCATGATGTCTCCACACCTGTGTCACAGATGGACAATGCAGAGGAGAATCAGTGGATCCATGGAGACAGGGTCCAAGTCCTAGCCTCATTGGAGAAGATGAGGTTTGAGAAACCCTAGATTGGGAGGTGACTACCTCCATGCCAAGTGAAGAGTGGACAGTATCACGAGTGAGTATGACTGCTCACTCTGGGCCCAGGTCCTAAGTGAGGAAGAGGAGGAGGAGGTGGGAACTATGTATCTTTATGATAAAGGTTCTAGTCCACAGCCTCAGGCTCTTGCCTTGGAGAAATCAGAGGAAGAAGTTGGTGATGCCACAGCCCTGCCCTCAGAAGGAGGGGTCAGGGACCCATTCCACCATAGCTTTGATTATGTGACACTGGCAGAACCAGGACTGGCCACCCCAAGCCAGGCTGGTGGTTGTGAACTGACCAGGAGTAGTAAGGAGGAAAGACTGGTTCATAGGAAGGCAGATGAGATCTACGGAATGTCCTTTCCTACTTTTCCTCAGAGATCCTGGGAGGAGATTGAGAAAACAGGAGAGCCTGGCTATTGGAACGGTAACTAAAGACCTGCATCCAGGTGCAAAACGTTTTGTCAGAAGCAAAGTGAAAAGAGACAAATTGCAGTATTGGAGAGTGGGCAGGACACTGTTCATAGACATTGTATGTATTGTGGACAGAAAGAGCAATGAGACTTTCAATAATGCGAATTATGAGCACCCAGACAGGGTAATAATTCTTGCACCTGACCCATTGTTGTACTACCTTCAATGTAACCAGCTTCCTGTGAATGTGCCCATGCCTACCCAGTGGAATGCAGAGCAGTGGTAGCCAGTGCTGCCATCCAGCCATTGCCATACCCATGCTGTTCCACCAGTCTGGTATTCCATGATCCAATGGTGCATCCTAGATTCATCAGCCTTGCAGTGTGCCTTCCAGTTCCATTGTCTGGCCTTTCCAGATGACATCAACCACAGATACCATCATCCCAGCTGTTTCCTGATTCATCGCCTGGATTTCGGATGCCATCAACCTAGCTGTTCCTTTCCTGTTCCAAGATTCCATCTCCTAGATGATGTCAGCCAGAGATGACATCACCACAGCAGTTTCAGACATCCATCCTGTCATTCTCAGAAGATTTCTGCCCAACTGTATCTGAAAAATGCTGCCAGGGAGAGTCTTCAGCTGGAGATCCATTTTTCATTCTTCAAGGGACTGGTAAGTCCAGACTTTTCTTACTTTATCGACATTGCAATACACATCCTACACCTGGCAGATTACAGACTGTTGAACTGTCCACAAAGACTCTCCTCTTTGGGACTACTGTACACCAAGAACTGTACTTCACCGGCTCCGCCCAGGAGAGACTCTTTCATGGACCTTGTCTTCGGGCATTGCTTGTTACTAGTTGGGACATGATGGGCATTCCATCCCAAAAGGTGTATTGTAGATAATGTTGATGTTTTCTACTGTTTCTTTTTTCTAAAAAATATTTTTGGATTCTCCAGTCTTTTGATGGTAAGGGTTATGGTCGTGTACTGTGTTTGCAGATTTGGGGTGCTGTTTTTGTCTTTCTCTTCAGATGGATCCTGATGAAGACAGAAGAGAAGACAAGAAGAGGATTGAGGGCCTCATCAGAGTTCCTTATGTGCTTTAAAATGTTGTTTTTAAAGTACTGTGTAGTTGTTAACATGTGTTAACCTTTTCGCTCCATAGATGTAGTTGTGGGGAAGTGTGGAGTGTAATGCTTGGGTATAGTGTTAGCTCTTGGTTTGGTTTGCAGGTGTCCAGGGATGGGGAGGTTCCTCTGTTTTGGGCAGGTTTGTTTTGGTTAGATAGGTTTTCCCTGGAGGGCTAGAGGGATAGACGGGTTGTGGTCCTGACCGGCTGTAGGGGCCGAGTGCTGGTCTATTAGGCTATGCTCTGACAGTTCTTCCAGGGCCACTGATTGCCATAATAAGATCATAGTGTAGGGCTGATGCATCAGCCAATGGCCTCTGGGTGCTTAGTGTTGTCTGCCTGTGCCTGGCACATGGTAGGGGAGAAGGTAGTGCTACCTCTCCATAGTCAACAGATAGGGTAGTATGGCCTGCTGCTGGGTAGGTAATGACTGGGACAGCTCTTTCCTGGCCGAGCTTGGTTATAACCCCTTTGTTCCCAGGGGTTACTAGAATCCCACTTAGAATTAGTGGCAGGCAGGAAGAGGCAGCTAGTGAAATGCCAGTTAAATGGGGTTCATACTGTCACACTCTGTTTTCAGTCTCAGCTGAGCTGGAGTGATGATGTCACCTTAGAATTTTCAGTAGCATAAGCCACAATGGAATGCTAGCTGCAGGGGATAGCAGTAGAATGTTGGGTTAGAGTGAGTAGTTGTAGAGAGAGAGAGAGAGGTTTGTAGAGTGAGAAGGCTGCAGAAGGAAACGCCTTAGACATAGCTGTGACAGAGAGCTACCTCTGAGTTTGGGTAGTGTGTTCTCACCCTAGAAGAAGAACACAGAAGACCAATGAGTGAAGTGGTAGAGACCATTCCTAGAGGGTTTTCCAGTGCCCCAACCCCAGTGGGATGGGGGAATTCCAAGATTCAGGGGCCATCCCTGGTCCAGCCTGGAGTGTGGTGAAGCTGCCTGAGATTTGTTTGTTCTGTGAGTACATGAGACTTTTGGTGGAAAGCCCTGGGGCACCTGTATTCCTGTGGTGATTTTTCTCTGATAAAGGGACCCTGTCACCAAGACTGTTTCTGTTAAAAGTGTTTCTACATATGGGGTCCGGAGAGAGACTTGCCAAGTACAGAACTTTTAGTTCATGTCTGATTTAAAAGCATCTGCTAAAGTGAGGTTCTAGTGTAAAGACATTGCCAAATTACAGAACTTTTAATTTCATGACACCTCAGAGGTGTGAGAAGTAGAATGTTAAATGTGAAAGACATTTCAAGATAGCATCTACAAGAGTTTTCTGTGAAAGGTGTTATTAACCAGTTCACTAACCTACGAGCCAGAATACTGTTATGCTTGTGCAACTGTGTTAGTTTGGTTTTGGCCATTTGCACTCTATTCCTGAGGAATTACCACCCTGTAGGGTTACGAAGGCAAGGAACCCTCGGAGAGGTTCCACCCCTAGAGGTGCCATGGACGATTCCTCGGACTAAAGATACCTTAGGAATCCCCCAAGGAGAGAGTGCTGAAGCTGGAGGAGGAGGGAGGATGGTGTGGTAAAAGAAAATATGCTTCACAATGAGGCTGAGAGGAACTGCTTATATAGCTCAAGAAGTGGAGTGACTGGCTGCTTGGCCACCGAACTCAGGCAAAGCCTTTCCAATTCACTGACCTACACAGCCAGTATAGTGTTATGCTTGTGCAACTGTGTTAGTTTGGTTCTGGCCGCCGCACTTCTATTCCAGAGGAATTAGCACCCTGTAGAGTTACAAAGGCAAGGAACCTTCGGAGAGGGTTCTACCCCTAGAGGTGCCACAGGATGATTCCCATGACTAAAGGTACCTTAGGAATTCCCAAAATAAATGTTTAATCATCCCCAAAGAAGGAGGCCACACGTAAGCATATGAACAACAGTAACTGTAACGTAGTAGTAGAGAAGCATAGGCAGTTTGATAATGTAATGAGATGCTTCAGTTGGATAATGTAATGACTGCCCAGGTTTATGTAGCATAATACTGATGGTTTGTGTTGAGATAGGGGATCCCTAAGGAAAGAGGGAATGGCAGGACATCCTCCCCCATCCAACAGCGAACCTACCTAAAGAAACTAGGGGAAACAACTATGCTAATTAAGTGTTATGACCTGAGAAATGGAGGACAGAAAAACCCTATGAGGAGGAAATCTATGGGGACCCAAGGCCTAGTCGCCTTCCTCCAGGCTTGGGATAGTTTATTTAGTGACAGCTCTGCAGCTGCAATTTGGAAAATCCAATTAAAGGGAGGTAGAAAATATTCCAATTTGGAGGAAGGCCTCACTGAAACCCTCTAGTGGGAATGCTGTGGAAGGTTGCAGAAAATTCTGCAACAATATGTGCAACAAGGCGCAGGATGAAAGCAATGACTGCTGAGGCATTCACCTGGCCTACCTACCCTAAGCTCAAACCAGGTGAACCAGAGGCAGTCGAGGGAGAATGGTGAAGGTGCTCTTGCTAGGGAAACCACTAAAGTCAATGGCTAACTGTTATAGTGAACACTAGAGCCAAAGGAGATTGTCTAACCACCCTCCACCGCTAGTCTTAAATTGTAGACCAGGAGCTGCTGTCACATAGCAGGCAGCTAAATCCAAGCCTGGGGCAATGACATTCCCAGCTATGGCCAGGTGAGAAGGATCCCGCCCCCAAGTTGGACACGCTAAGATGCGGACTAAATGCAGACTGAGACAGTCGGCTGTAGGAACCCTGTGCCAGATAGAATGGCTGGCATGCCCCAGAATTGATTGAGAGCTGAAAAGCTGGTGAGTTGAATGAGCACGGTGTGCTAAGATCGTAATGAGCATTGAGTGCTGAGACCTTGTAAGGTCCGAATGCAGATTGAGTGCAGCAGAACCTCAGAGGCTGAAGCCGAGGGATGGCAGTAGGCATGAAGCAATAGTTTGCATAAGCAAAGAGCAATGGTTGCATAAGCAAGTTTGGACCTGCACTGAGGTCAGTAAACAGAGTAGTAATAAGTGGACATGCATGTAGGTCTGCATAACGAGGGCAAACGGCACTGAATAGTGGGGGCAAGCCAGCCAGGCATTTCAAAGCCAAATCAAGGTGACAAACTCTGAGGATTTTTAGCAACGAAGACAGGATTTAGAACAGAATTAATTAGCCACATAGGCCATGAGCCCCGAACACCTCCCAGTCCCCACCGTAGGGACAAACAAGGAAGCAATGGAAGGGCAGAGAACCACATGCAGATATAAAAGCTAATTTAATAGCCTCAGCAGGAGCTTTAGCTAACCTCAGAATAGAACAAGGTACAGCAGCAATGGGAGTAAACAAAGCAGTGGCAGGAAGCAATTAGGCCCAGCAGCAGTGGTGAAAACAATTGAGTACACTGAGTTGTAACTGCATAAACAAATAAAAGGAGGCACAATGCTCTGAAAGCACTGTCACCAGGCAGTGCAATGAGACTGCTGCAATGAGGTAATTGGAACAAGCATGAGTGAGCTGTATAGCTAGGTTCAAGTAAATCTCAGTCAGGTGAAAGTAATCGAGTATGCAACATGAAGCAGCTATAGCTGAGCTGAAACACAGATCAGATTTCCAGGTGCAGTGCAAGTAATTTGAGAGTTGTGCGTGAACTGAAAGCAAGCAATATGAGCTCTGGAGTAGCAGTATGCTACGAGCTTGAAACAAAGCCCCCCAAAGGAAAGAAGCACACACAGCAAGGCAAATACAAACCAGAAGCAGAAAATAAACATAGAAGCCCAGCAGAGACAAGCAGGAGCAGCAAGGTGGGGGCGGCACAGGCCCCAGCCAGCTAGGGAGGCCTAACCTGCTCAGAGGAAAACTGACAGAGCCTTCAGTTGCAAAGAAAAATGCTCTGACAATGAGGCTGAGAGCAACTGCTTATAGCTCAGGAAGTGGGAGTGGATGGCGTTGGCCACACCGAACTCAAGGCAATGCCTTTCCAAATGAACGCAGAGAATAAATTTGAAAGTAAAAGGTGTGAGACCTCCATCTGGAGTAACCATGTTTACCTCTCCGGTTCAGTTTGGGCACCTTTATTTTCTTCAGTGCACTTGGCCAGTGCCTGAAGAAAATACCCAGATGTGGGACTTTGGATTTTTCTGTGAGCCTGAGTGCCTCAGAGGTGGTCAAGGGAGCCACCAGTAATTCCTCATGAAATATGGAAAGTCTCCTAGTACTGGCCGAGGGTGCCAAGTCAATGGAAGTGTACCAGTTCGGGCCATGTGTGCCAAGTTCCATTCAGAACCTGAGGGTTCACTGTGTGTGTGTGCTCTGTACCTCAGTAATCTGCATTGCCAGTGGGAGTAGCCCTGTGGGGTCCATCTTCACTTGTATTATTCTCTGTGTATGTGAATAAAAGCCACACTCTAGAATCCCAACCTGGTTTGGACAGTACAGTTATTGCTTCCATTGTGTCTGGATTTACTTGGGTGCTCCTGACCAGAAGTACCAACCTAGCATAATCTGAGCAAATGTTTCTCCCAGGGACCCAGGTTGATGGCCATGAAAATGGTCCCCAGTGTGAGCCAGGTAGTTGCCACACTTGGTTTGCCTGTCTGAGGATGGCAGATCACTAAGTAGAAGTAATGGTAAACAGAACTGTTCTTAGTGACTACCCCATCCCTTTGTTGGTGCCATGTGTGAGGAGGAGCAGCCCTGCTAGTTGAACAAGGGGGCCGGTGGGGAGGTTACAGAAGCATCACCCGTAACCTCCCAGATCTAGAAGCATGTGTTGAAGTCTATAAGCCAGATATTCTTTTGCCTAACTGAAACTTGGCTCAAACCAGTGCTTCCTGATTCCATCTACTCTCTGGCTCACTGCTCCCTAATCCGCAGAGATAGGTCACCATCTAAGCGGGTGGTGGGGTTGCCATTTTCCAGAAAACTCATCTTAACATTGAAGTTGTACCATCTCTGCCGCCTCCTCTCCTGTGAATCACTACACGAAACCTCACCCTGGGTGCAAAGAAAATGCACATTATCTGTGCCTGTAACCCACCCTCTGGGGCACAGCTGGCCTACAGGAACTGCCAACCAAATCTCTGCTGGCTCTAAGCAGAATGAGATCCTCGCACTCAGAGACTTAAACCTAAACTCAGAGTCAGCTCAGAGCTTACTCGTATCTCTGATACAAAGTTACAACATGCACCAGCTATTAACTGAACCAACTAGAACTACCCCAACCCTGAATTCCTCCTCCTCATTGACTGGGTACTGACTAACTGTCTGGATATGCTGGCTGATGCTATTACAGATCATAACCCTGCTTTCTGCATTTAGAGCCATACAGCAACACCTTCCCCTCCACCTCACTATGGAACATAAATTAATAAAATACATTTTCTGAACTTTCCACATACCCTTCAAGGAAATAACAACAACGTATTACCAGGATTTAGCTGTTTTGCCAAACACATTATCAAAAAGCTCGCCAGGCAGCCCTATCACAGAAGAGGAGGAAACTCAGAGAACTACAAGACAGTAGCCACAACAACACCTTGACTCATCTGGGGAAGTAACCACAGCATTAACGGTGTCAGCTGGCTCAGTTGGTAGCACATCCGCCTTGGACCAGAAGGTGGTTCTTGCCCTACATTGGGATTGAACTTGTACTCTAAAAATCGCTGGCATCCGAGAGTGCAGTATTGGGGGTGCTGTACTGTTGGGGTGTGCTGTCCTTCGATGATACATTAAACCGAGGTCCCTTCTGCCCGTCCCAGGTGGAAGTAAAGAACCCAGGGCACTCTTTCGCAAGGCACAGGGAACATTCCCAGTGTCCTGGCCAATATTCCCTTCCCATAAACCGTTCATGCAATTACCCAGGCTGTGTGTGGGTGATGATGTGCATATGGCTGCCACCACACATTCAGTCACTTCACTACCACTCTAGCATTGCTTGTAAAGCGCCGGATACTGTGTATGAAAAGCACTATATAAATGCTGATTTCTTTTTCTAACACTGTTGAACAAGATAATACACTGCAACAACCATCAGTAGTCAACCTATCTAATAAAGAACTCACACAAGCTGAAACATCTGTATTATCCAGGGCTTAACTTCCTCCCCACACAGGAATTTGATAACATTAGATTCTGTGGGAGATAGAATTTTTAGATGGCTTCATCTAAAAGAATATTTCTTCCATAAAACCTACACCAAACACACATTATGACAGCACAAAAGAAAACATCAGACTGGACCCCTCAGAGTGGATGCAACCCAAGTTATATACATACATCAACTGCTTCCTGGAAGAATAAACTCCCAAATCCTTAGCAAACGGCAGAAACTCCTGTACAATATTACATCACTAGAAAAGAGGACAATACAACCTGAATAACAAACTATAACATTGTAATAAAATAAGCTGACAAGGGTGGAGCTGTGGTTGTGATGAACACAGAAGATTAGTTAAAGAGGCACACTGACAGCTGTCAGATACAGCTTATTATAGATAACTCACTGAAGACCCTAAGATACAATATGCAGAAGAACTCAAACAATTCATCATATCTCTACCAAACAACATCCAAGAACAGTTAAAAATACTAATTCCAAACAAACCTAATCCAGGATACTTATATGCTACCCAAGATACACAAACCAGGGAATCCAGGACCACCCATCATCTCTGGCATTGGCACACTCACTGAAAACATTTCAGGACTCATTGAATCCATTTTAAAACCACTAGTAAGAGCTACTAGCAGTTTTATTCAGGACACCACAGATTTCCTCAGAAACTGAAACAAACTGCCACCGAACACTATCCTAGCTACAATAGATGTCACTACCCTGTACTCTAATATCCCACATGAAGATGACAAGCAGTTTGTCAGAAATGTTTAAAGGAAAACACATCTGCAAGAGACATTCCAGAAACCACCATCAGCACCCTAATAAAATTCATTTTGACA
Organism: Neoceratodus forsteri; assembly: GCA_016271365.2. NCBI lineage: Eukaryota > Metazoa > Chordata > Ceratodontiformes > Ceratodontidae > Neoceratodus > Neoceratodus forsteri. The sequence continues at coordinate 98,084,849 of JADMNL010000023.1, read as the reverse complement.
CACAACTTCACCTTTAATGGCAAGCATTTTACAGATCATGGGACAGCCATGGGCACTGAAATGGCAACACAATATGTCAATCTTTTCATGGCCTGCTTAGAGGAGGATTTTTAAACACCACACCTTATAAACCATCTGTCTACCTCTGATTTATTGATGACATATTCCTGATTTGGGCAGAAGGTGAAGACTCTCTCAAAAATTCCATCATGATTTTAACAACTTTCATTATTCCATACATCTCACTATTGAATACCCACCACCAGCATACAGCTTTGACACCACAGTCAGTATCACTAAAATGTATATATACAAACTGCTTTTTACAGAAAACCCATTGACAGACACCGCTACCTGCATAATTCCAGCTTCCACCCAAATCATACAAAAAATCTGTAATCTCATAGTCAGGCATTGATCCCATCGAATCTGCTCTGATGAGAGAACAAGATACAGACAGCTCTCCCGACTTCAGAATTCCTAACTGAGGGCCACTCTCCAAGACAAATTGACAGAGAATTTGAATGGGTCATACAAATACCACAAGTCAATCTGCTGTAATACAGGCAAAGACATCAAATGGACCTCACACCCCTAGTGGTCACTTACAGCCCATGCTAAAACCCTTCAGAAAATTATCAAAGAGATACAACCCATGCTGAAAGAAGATGAAACACTGAAGGGCATCCTCTGAACCACCTGTCACTGCCTATAAGCAGCCCCCAGCTCTCGAACATAATAATTCATAACAAACTCCCAGCAGATCAAAATAACCAGAAAACAAGCAGGACAACACCATGCAACATGGCAAGATGTAAGACCTGCACCCACATATGCGCATAGGCCACCATTAAGACAAGCCAGAACAACATAATACAAATTAATGGATCCTACACATGTTAATCCAGCAATGTGGTTTACCTAATTTAATGCAGGAAGTGCACGATGGATGCTATATTGGGAAACTAGGAAACCACTGAGAACCAGGATGAATCACCACTGTCACACAACAGTAAACCAGATTAGCAGCCCTTCCATAGGAAACCATTTTCACAAACAGATCACTTCTTGGATTTATCTCTCTTGATACTAAGAGGCAACTTCAGAAACACACAGGACAGAAGGACATGAGAATTGAAATATATTAAACAATTTAAATCTAACATTTCTGGACTGAATCTGGACATTGATTTCATGACACACTATGGTAAACTGTAATTCTTTTTTATTGTGAACTAAATCATGTCATTATTTATCACACTTTGGTTCTGTATTTCTCTTGTTATTTTTTTCTGAGTTCTGCCTAATCTGTTTTTTTCACCTGTACCTCACATCCCTCCCTGCCTCCTACTAACTTTAGCTCAGTCCCACCCACTCCCTATTGTTTCACACCTCTGTTTTACTCACCTCACACTCTGTTAATTTAGGCCTTTGTTCTTTGGCTTCTCTAATTTATTGACTTCCTTGCATCTCTTAGACATCTCCTGTCTGTTCTATCCTTACAGCCAGCCTCTGACTTCAGATGCTATCTGTGTGTCTTTGTCTTCCTTTAGCTTTCTTTCAACTCCTACTGACTTGTTCCTACTTAGCCCCTCCCCATTTCTTCTCTTTTTTAACTTTGCATCTTAGACTTTCATCTCTAGTCCCTTTATCACCTTCCTATTTCACTTCCTGATTTTACTTGCTCTACAGTGCTATATACACTGCTTATGTTGCTCAGTTTTGCTGTTCACCTGAAGAAGGACCTGTGATGCCCTGAAAGCTTGTGTATAATTCCATCTTTGTACAAGACTCTTGTTGATCAATAAAAGGTATCAAACCTTCCATCATCTCCTGTTTTCTAAGGACCAAATGGCTGGAATCTCTTTTACAAAATATGCAACATTTACAAACTTTGTTGACCTGGACCTTAGAAGCATTCCTACGTTCTGTCTCAAGCATAAACTGGTCTGGCATCTATCATTCCTGTGATGTTAAGACTACACTCGGTACTTTCTTGGACAAATTCCTAGCCATTCAGGGTAAACATGCCCCCAAGGTAACCTGGACGGTGTAGGGGTAAATAATCTAGATGGCTTCGAAGAACTCCTGGCAAAGCTATGGGAATGTGATAAATGCTGGAAAAGTTCAGACTGTCTGGGCTCCAAGCTGACTACAGTTCTTACAGAGAACAGTGGAACTCCTGCAAAAACAAGTTTGCACTACCAAGAGTACATACTGCAGGAATCTACTACAAACTTCTGCTGAGGACCCCAGGAAATTTGGGCACATGTAAAGACTTTCCTAGGGGCTTCTCAAAAGAATATTCCTGGAGACAAGATACTAAATGGGGTACACTGCAACGACTCAAATACCATTGCAGACCTTTAATCGCATGTTCTCAGATCTATATCCATACACCTCATCCTTCCCATCTCCTCCAACTGGCTCATACTCCTCCTTTGTGACTTATTCACCTACCCACGACCCTCCTCTTAGCAAACAGCATTCTACACCTCCATTTCTTTTCAAGAAATATCAAGGACCGAGGTCCTATAACTGCTACAGTCCATCTCGAGTAATACCAGCTCAGGTTCTGATACCCTTAAACCAAAGCTCCTAAAGCTAGCTGCACCTATTATTGCCTCCCATTGTCTAAAATCTTCACGATGTCACTCTCCTCCAGTCTGGTTCCTGACCTCTGGAAGATTGCTTGCATCACACCTGTCTTTGAAAAGGAGATCCTGCTGAGATGACTAACTATAGGCCCATAGTCATCCTCTCAGTCCTTAGTAAAATTCTTAAGAAACTTGTTGCCAACCAAACTAATGTATAGAATACCTAATGAAATACAATCTTCTCTCTGATGCACAGCATGGCTTTAGAAAAGGACATAGTACTTTGACGTCTCCTTAAATTCACAGTGGCTGTGCTTTCAAATATGGATGCTGGATCATTCACTGGGCAGTTTTCATAGACCTTACCAAGGTCTTTGATCTTGTTGATCACCCTGTTCCTTTCCACTTCAAAAATATGAACTTTCTCCCTGTGTAATCAGCTGGTATAGCAGTTACTTGTCAAACAGGTCTCAAATTGTGAAGTCTAACTCTCTGCCTGACAGAGCTGTTATCAATATTGATAGTTTCCTAGGGTCCATCCTGGGACCCCTACTCTTCTCCCTTTACATTAATAAGATCACTGACATGTTTTACCATGTTCTGCCTTACTTTTGCAGATGCTCTAGTCCTCTATTCCAGCTCCAAAATGTCTCCTTGTAAACGCTTCACTCTCATCTGATTTCAACAATGTTCAAAACTGGCTGGCAACTCATAAACTTGTCCTAAATGCAAAGAAAACTCAAGCCATGCTACTGTATTTGGCTCTGGCCCCAAACTCAGGACCTGTCAGACTTCCCTGATGATATGTGACTCAGGCAGCTCATTAATTGAATGTGTATCCTCCATTAAGTACCTCATAGTCCTCCTGGATCAATCCTTGATTTCAATCTGCACATTCAATTGGTCTGTAAGGCTGTAAACATGAAGCTGGGAATTACCTACAAAATGAGCTATATGCTAACCCCCTCGCTATGCTGGCCATTGCCAGGGTACCCTCCTCCTGACCTCACATATGGTGCTCCAATCTTTGTTTTGGCCAATAAAACTACCCTGCATAAGTGGGATGTTACCTATAATCATGTCTGCAGGTGTGTCTCTTCATCTCCTAAGCTAAAGCACCACTGCCAACTCTACAGTGACTTGGGGTGGCTCCCCGCTGCCTGCTGACTATTCTCCCTTGGCTCACTTAATGGCTCAGTAATCAGAAACAAAACTCTGTCTTCTCTTGCAATGATTCTTGTAACCCAATCCCCTCCTATGGACTATGCTTGGCTGATCAGTCTCTATGTGCCAAGATGCTCTGACATCTAAGGGCTCCAGTGCCTTCCACGATGTTGCCCCAAGTTCTGAAACTCCCTTCACCAGGCTCTTCGTCAGACCACATCCCATCTTAGTTTTAAAAGAAAGCTTTTAATCTCATCTATCTCTAGTTGACTCCTGCACTTGTTTTGACCCCACCTAATTCCTCTCTGCATCCTCCTCTCATGCTTACCCTCTTTCTATATCCCCTTTTCCTCCACTTGTGAAACTTATGTTATCTGCCCTCAAGGGCATTTTCATTTATAACCCTTTATCTCCACTTATAACACCCTGTTGGATAGTTCCTTCCTAATTATGTTTCTTTTCTCCTCCTTTTTCCTATTTTAGCTATAACTGCAATCTGCATCACTTTCTATTGTCTGCTGCCTTACCTGTATTTATTGTTGCACTATGCTATGTTTCCTGTTATATCTGTCACCTTGTAAACTGCTGTTTACTCCAGTGTGAGTGCACAATGTCCTATCTGATTGTATGCTATGTTTGCCATTTTGTATTTACTTTACTGTTCAGCAATACCTGTAACTACTGTACTGTACATGATGTTCCTGCACTGATGTAATGTACTTATCCTACCACTCTTTTGTACTCTCCGGTTGTGCCTGAAAACAGTCATTGTTTGGCTAATGTACTCATCTGGTTAACAAAAACTAACTAAATAAATAAATAGCTTATGGCGGCTGGCGCTACTGTGAACGCGTGGGCATTGAGTAAAGAAGATTAAACATGTGCGCTGCTCTATTTGGAGGTGGTAATTTTGGCATTGGCTGGTGCTGATCGGGGCACAATTTGTAAATAGTCATTTTGGGACTACGAGTTCCATAGGGCTTTTGCCTCCAGGTGATTTTGGCACAAGAGATTTGGTCCGGATTGGACCACTGGTTTGGCGGGTTAGTCTTGGCACACTGGGGGGAGAGAATAAAAGGGAAGCCAAGGAACTTGGAGAGAGAAGGAGAGTTTAGGGACTGAATGGGTGATTGCCCGCTCAGTCCATGATAGTTCTGTTTTTAGTTTGTGTGGCTGTGAGTCCCGGAGAGCTTGAGGGACGTGGAGGAGGCCGCAGCTTTAGAGCTCCATTGTGGAGCAGCTCTGGAGACCTGTGCCAGATGAGGAGAGCAGATTCAGTGAGGAGCATGAGGAAATGCTTGCAAGAACCATGCAGTATGGAGGTGGGCTAGTGGCTACTAGCCCGGAGGACCACTGCTGAGCGGAACTATTAAGAGGACTGGTCACCATGGACAGAGTATAAGGAGAAGCTGCTGACTGCCTTCAGGCACCAGACGGGGCAGGGAGATAAGAGAATGGCACCTGAGAGGTGAGGTGATTCAGGGGTCCGGCAACCCACTGGTCCCAGAGACTGTTTGCTATCGCATCACTTATGGAAAGACTGTGAATAGGGGTGCCAGTGGGTTCCAGGGTTTGGCACCCCAGTTACATAGGGTCCCAGCAAGAGAAGGGTCAGTTTCTGTGTTGGAGGAGGAACTGATGCATTTGTTGTTAAAGGCCTGATTCGCCATGAGCTAAGCTGCCTGTGTATTGGACTATAGCTGTCTTGCCAAATAGGTAGCTGCTGGACTCTGCGCCTGATGTGATCTTCATGGTTCAGAGCAACCTGTTGTCTGTTTTCTACCCCATGGAGTGACTATTTCTTGCTTTGTAGTTAGTGTTCTTTTTTTTTTTTTACCAGGAGGGACACACTGTTGAAAGTTTGTTTACTGGTGCAACTTAGGAGAACAAGGAAGTTAAGTGACTTGCTCAGGGTCACACAGTATGCAAGTGGGGCTGTGGGATTCAAACCCAGGTCTCCAGGTTTGTAGCTCATAGCCTTAAACCACTGCACTATACTGCCTCATTAAATGGGATCACCTCATTCCTTATCTGCCGATGATTTCTATGTCCCTGCTGTTCTGGTGTTTGCCTCGCTTTGTTTAGCTGAACTGTTTGCTGTTAACAAGAGTTTTGCCTCCACAGCCCGGCTCCCAATCTGTGTTTCAGGGTGGCATCCAATGGGTCTGGAACCAGAGGGCCATTGAGGGAGATGGCAAGAGGCCTGCCTGGTGAAGATTGTCTACAAAGGCCTTGAGGCAAAATGGCAAGGTCAGGCAGGTGAAGACCCACGTTCTTCATTTCTGTAGTCGATCAGCTTTGCACCCTGAAGATTGGGGCACCACGGTCTCATCAGGTCTGGTAAGCCGGGCTGACCAGGTATGTGGACTTCTTTATGCTGTATAGTAACCCCCTGAACATTTTCCATCATACCCTAGACGCATTGCCGGGGCTTATATATGAAGTACAAAAGACAGAAATGAGAATAAATGAAGTGCCATATCTGGAATTTGAACCCAGGCCACTCTGAATATCATTCTACCACACTGCCAGCTGTGTGTCACCCAAGCAACTGGAAACCTCTGACTCCAGAGATGCCCATTCTTTCTCAGATACACAACCTGTTGCTACACAGACTTCAATAACTCCCTCCCTACATGATACTGGCATCCAGCCCATAATTGCTGGCACAGAAGAGTATGGTGTTCTGTGGTATTGTAGTGGTGTACATACTGCAGGAGTGAAGGTTTGCATCAGTTTTACCTATTACCTCCCCAAACAAAGCCTATTTAAACAAAGAGATTATTGTAAAAATAATTAAAATGTTTCACTTCACTTCTCATACAAAAGAGCTGCAAACCATTTTAAGATTGCAATAAATCACTTTAGGAGTGCATTGAAGCATTTGAATGCACTTTATAGGAGCATAAGGACACTCGGCCTTGTGACTCACACCCCTGGGGCTTGCATTAAAATCCTTTTAATGCACATTTTGTTGTGGCTTATAGCTTACTTACAACAACAGTTTATTTTGAAAATTACTTTTCTCCTGTTAATGCACAGTACTAAACTGAACATTCTGATATTTTTGAAGCAATGCATAACACAAAATAAGAATTTATATAGAAAAATACTGATTGTGTCTGATTCTGAGTCACAGAGTGTGGAAATAAGAAACAGGGAACCAGCAGCCACCCTGTCATGGCCTACACGCTTCAGCTATACACCAAAGACGGTTTTAGTTGATGGGGAGTTCTCCATGCAGATAAGTTTTAATGCAAATGAGGGTCAACATATAGTATGTTACTGCTTGAAAATGATGTGTGCATGCTGACGCATGCAGTTTGATACCTATGGACTTTTATGTACTGTATGTCATAGCACTAGTTGCTTAGCACTGTGCCATGAATAGCTGCTGTGGCCACAGGTGCCACTACATTAGTCATTCTTCACATCCCAGCCCTTGTTGGCTCACTGTTGGGCTATGGTGTTCATATTTACTATCAGTCTCAGCTAACCTCTCATAATCTAGGGTCCCTTCCTAATATCTTCCTGAATATTGTCCCATCCAGTATAACCCCATCCTTTCCCCAAGCACTGTTTTCTTGTGACTAAAATGAACTAGCATACTGCAGAGCAGGTACGTACTGCTCCCTGTCCTTAAAAGAAAAACACATGGACAAAAACTCTGAAAAGAGTGCTGTAAACCTGGTCCATGCCAGATTAAAAGAGAACTTCAAAGGGCTGAAGCAGACTCAAAATTTTAAAATGAATAACATATAGGACAGGCAGCAAGGGCAATCTAAACTGGAATAAAAAGTACAGATAAAACATGTTATCCTAACCGCACTATTACTTTCAAAAAATATTTATGTGTTTATGTGTGTATATGTTTGTATGTATATAATCCTTTAAAAACATTTTCTTTCTCTTTTAGACAATTTAACCTAAATTCTAGAACATGTTCATGCACATACACATCCCTCTCGTAAATGTAATCACCTGACAGACCTGTCATACCCCCAACCCGACCTTAATTGCTCTTGCAGGCTTTGCCTGTCAAAGTTTAGAAGATAACATTTATTAATAAAAATACTACTACTATATTTGAAAATGTCTTTAGTTTTCATCCATTATGCCCTTTTCAGTCACAGTATTGATATGTGCACTGCAGACAGTCTGGGAGACATTTCATGCAACTAGGCATGTGCAAACATGCCAACAATCATAATGCTAACAGATCTGTTTACATGAGCCAGTAACCAGATCTGAACAAGAAAACCTAGGTATGCAAATCAGATTTCTACAAATTCAAGTAATCTGATTATAATAAGAATTCTTCTGCTTACATGGATCTGTATAATCTGATTTGGTAATCACATTTCTCAGTAATCCAGTTCAAATCAGTAATATTACTGAGTGCATGTAAACGTGTTCCTGTAACTATGAGATGCCCTAATGATGGCTGCCACCGCTGTGTCTAGTGCAGAGGGGAACAGAGTGAGGGAGTTTTGATGAAAGGGATGTTTCTACTGAACCAGCTCAACCAGTAGTAGAACCACCATGGGACACACAGGTTACAGATGCATTACTGAGACCATTGTTAATACCAGGCAACAGCCCTTAATCGGTGCAGAAATTACAGTTACTGCATTACCCACAGAGACCTCAGATGCACATTAATAGTGGAGCAAGAAGGGCGAGGATTACAGGCTACTAAAGAGACCCTGGGCAGAATGATGGGAGAAATAAGGTCTTCCCAAATTGATTCCAGAAGACCCAGCACAGGTCCTCGATATTCAGATGTTTTTAAGCACAGCAGGCCAAAATGGAAACCGAGGAGGAAAAAAATTGATTTTGTGTTCACAAGGAGGGGTTAATATAACATATTAATTGCCAGCAGATTAGGCCATACGGTCTATCAAGTCTGCTCGAACCTCAGATCCCTAGTTGGGTGCCGAGGCCCTCCCTCCTTGTGTTCCAGAAACCCCTATCATCCATCCCCACCTCCCTGGCCAGGCCATCATCTGATACATCCACTTTCTGTGTCTGTCCCACCTCTTTGAAGCCGTCCAGTGTGGATCTCTGAACCAGCTTTCCAGGCAGTGCATTCCAAGGGTTCACCACCTCTCAGTGAAAAACCTCCTCCTCTTTTCCCCTCACCCTTCCACCTTCCAACTTCAAACCATGCCCTCTGGTGATACCTCCATGCTTTAGTCTAAAGATCCCTCCATGTTTACTCCTATTTATTCCCTTGAGGTACTTGAAGACCTCAATCATGTCCCCTGCCTCCTCTACTCCAATGAAAACAGGCAGAGCTCCTCAAGTCTGTCCTCATATGTTAAATCCCTAGTCCTCATATCATCTTAGTTGCCTCCTCTGTACCCTCTCCAGGAGCTGTAAGTCCTCTTCAAGGTGGTCTCCAGTACTGTATACAGTACTCAAGTGTGGTCTAACCAGTCCATTGTACAGCGGCAGAATAACTTCCTGCTTCTAGAGGTGATCCCCTTACAATGCATCACAACATCCTGTTTGCCTTGCTAGCTGCTCTCCTGCACTGCTCAGAGTTATTCATACATGCATCCACCATGATCCCTAGGTCTTTTTCCTGTTGAGGCCTCCAGCACCTCCCTCCCAGGGTGTACCTGTGTTTAGAGTTTCCCTGCCCAAGATGTAACACCTTGCACTTGTGATAGAAATTTAATCATGTGTGAGCCAAGCTTTCCAGGGTGTCCAGGTCCCTGCAGGCCAACCTCCCTCTTTCCCCTCAACTACTGCTCCCATCTCCCACCTGAGAATACACTGCCTGTTGATATTTCTCGCTTCCTAACCTCCTATGTATAAGTTGCATATAGCATCTTCTAACATTTGCAGCATTAAGAACTATAAGAAGAGAGTGGCTGCTTTGTCTTTTTCCAGCATTCCAGCTTTCACATTGCGTTATTACACGAAACAAGGTCGACCTCTCTCTTTCAGGTCTCACTTGGTTGAAAGACGCTGGGTTTGAGGGCTCTCTTTGAGGGGGATAGAGTGGATGGTTTGGGTGTCTTGTTTCATGAAACTAATTTTTCAGTAACGATGGTGGTGACATTTGTCCAGGAGGGTGTTATTGTTAGACTTTTTATATCAGGGTGAAATACAATTTAATTACTACTTATCCCTCAGATGAAGGTTGGAAGGATAACTCTTTTGAAAGTATAAGACCTTATTTGTATACTGTGAGACAAGTGGTACAGGGGATTTTAATTGTAAGGAGGATGTTCGAACCCACAGTGCGCTGCAAAAAAGACGTATTGTGATTCTCATGCTCGGAGAATTTTTGCCAATGCAAGTTTAACTGCTGCACATTTGGCATTGGATGGGCTATACCTACTGTAGAAACAATTTGCTACTAGGAATGATTACAATTTTATGTCTCCTCAACTGACTCCAGATAGTTTCAAGCTAGCACCTTCAGAGTTATCTGATCACATACTTTTGGACTGCATCCTTCACATGAACCTCTGTCCTCACAGCCTAGTGGCAGATGGAGGGTAAACACTTCTCAGTTAGAGTCTCTTGAGGTATGCACAGAAGTAGAGCATTTGTTGACAGCTAGAAAGTCAGTGTTTGTTTAATATGATGACCCATGCACATGGAGGTCACAGTTGGACATAAAAGAACTTGCCAAATATGGGAAGCAGAAATGGCAGACTGAATATTTTAAAAATATATATTTGTATACTTTTTTATATATATAACATTTTACTCCCTCAATGACCCCTGCAGCTCCTGTCAGCCCCTTCCGTGGCTTGCTCCCTCATGGTGGGGTGGAGAGGAAGGCCATCCCCACGAGTACTGAAGTCCAGTTCAGGTCCAGACATCCAAGTGATGGTGCAGGTCCAGGAAGGAAAGCAGGGCTCCATCCTGCCTTGAGATCCCTTTTCTGTTTTCTCCCAATCCCTGCCAAAGCTTCATGTCAGAAACGTGTTCATGGAGGCGACTTGTCTCGCAGATCCATGGCTCTGCCCTTAGACTGCTCATTGGCTGCACTGCCACTGGGCCTCCACCCAGTGGCATCCAAGGGCCGATACAGTTACCACCTTACCCGAAACAGGAGAGCTGTTCTAAGAACACTCAATACTCTGTCACCCCACCGACTCCTGGCAACCCGTGCTTGTTCCCCAAACAGGGTCACCAGTGTGGCAGGAGGCAAGGGTTGAATGCTCCAGCCTGCCATGCCACTGGGCCAGCTGTATTTGAAATACTGGACACAGGGCTCAACTGTACAAAATTCTTTGCAAATGTGGGTGTGGGGGTAGAGGTGTACAAAACTCAGTCTGACACATTAAAACTATGTTTAAATTATGACATGATAGGGCAGCTTCTTTGAAGGTAGAGTTTAAATATGAGATACAACAAAAGCCATTTGGTGACCCTTTCATGGCCTGCAAAAGCAGGACAGATAATACCATTGTACATGCCCTGGAAAATTAGAATGGGGTGATAGTGACCAACAATAATGACATTTATCAGGTGGTAGAAACATTTGTAGAATGGACTTTCGGTACAGACTGTACATCTGACAATCAGTTACACAGATGTTTAACTGTCCCGGTCGACGTGAAGATCGGCACTTGACTGTCTAGAGTGCTTACCTGATTTATAAAAGCTAAATTTATAAATAAATAAACTGTCCCTGTCACAAATTTGACTGACACACAACCAACAAAACCAATGAAAGGGTTTGTCAGGGAGGATATTATAGCAATTATTTCTGCTTTGAATAACGGGTTTTCCCCGGTATAGATGGTATACCCATGAATTTTAAAAGTCGTTTCAGAACTTCTGAGTGAAATGTTGCCTATGTACAATAACATATTGACAACTCCAAAGCTGATACTTTCTTTTGGTAAGGCCATTTTAATCTTTATTCACAAAAAAGAAGAAAACTAATTCGAGAAAACTGAAGGCCTATCAGCCTTTTAAATTCTCATTAAAAATTTTATCTAAGGTTCTCTGTGTTTGGTTACAAAAGGCTGCAAAAGTATTGGTTGAGCCTGCACAGACTTGTTCAATCCCAGATAGGAATACACACCATAATGATCTATATATCTTGAGAGGAGTTTTGAGCTAGGAAGTAGACATAGGTTGAGTAGCTACAACTTGTTAAACCAACAGGCTTTGACACGGTGTTGCACACTTTCTTATTTTTATTCATTTGAAAACTGGTGACTTGGCAAGGCACACTGAGCTGAGGCTCATTTCCAGGTGCACCTGGGATGGGAAGTGGTTATAAATACATAGTACAGACACAATTCTCATTAACAATAAAGTATCAAACAGAGAGCCCGATGAAACCGGAGTAAGTGCACACTGAACAAACAATGCAAAAGCAACAAAGTGAGCATTACAGGACTCAGAGATGGTTAGATTGGAAATAGCATAGGGCACTGTGGAAGTCTTGCTGAGCAGACCTTCCATGGCTGAGGTGGAGAGACCAGAAGTGTCATCTATATACATGTGAATGTGCAAGCTGGAAAAGGCTGAGGGCAGGTCACTGAAAAAGATGAAGAGTATGGGACCCAGGATGGAACCCTGTGGGATTTCTGCCTGGATGGGAAGAGGAGGTGACAGAGCTACCAACCTGTACCAACTGTTGTTGATATTTTTGAGATATTGGAAAGGTGTGGTCTACTTCCAATAGTATGGAAAGCTGTTGGGAGGAGGGAAAGCAGGAGCAAGGGGAGAGAAGGAGTCTCCACTGATACCTGAGGGAGTCTGGGAGGTTACTGAAGTGAAGGGAAGAGGGGAGCTGGTTCCAGAGTGAGGGAAGACAACAGGAGAATGCTGACTGCCCAGCAGAGGTGTAAGGATGTGGTACTGCAAAGGTGCAAGGATCTCTGGAGTGGAGGGAGCAAGAAGCCAAGGAGACAATGAAGTGGAGTGATGAGAGAGGTAGGAGGGAAGGGACCCAAACCAGTATTAAGATATGAAGGCAGTACAGTGAATCTGCTGACATGAGGGTAGAGGAGAATGGACAAGGATCGAGAAGCAATGGTGAGTTTGGAAGGGAGCTGGTAGCAAAATGACAAAAGGAGTTACAGAGGTTATCCTGTCTGGCCAAGGAGGTGGAGGGCAGAGCCATAGAACACGTCCTCCATGTAAAGACCAGGAGCCACCATTCTGATGACAAGCTCTCAGCAAACCTGTGGGGACAAACAATCTTTATTGTAATACAAGGCACCAAGTTTAGGCTGAAGTTTGGCATGTAAGACGTTGATGTGGTCAGTGAATTGGAGCTTGCTGTCAAGCCACAAAACAAGGTACTTGAAGGATGGAGCCACTTCTAGGGGAAGCATCCAAGGTGAGAAGATAGGCATGGAGGAAGTCTGGCCAGTTTTTGACTCTTGCCAAAGGTCAAGGACACAGTTTATTTGTGTTGACTCAGAGATGGTTAGATTGGAACTAGCATAGGGCACTGTGGAAGTCTTGCTGGAGTAGACCTTCCATGGCTGAGGTGGAGAGACCAGAAGTGTCATCTGTATACATGTGGAATGTGCAAGCTGGAACAGGCTGAGGGCAGGTCACTGAAAAGATGGAGAAGAGTATGGAATGGCCTTGGTTAACCAGACTCACCTACAGTATTCTGATATTGGGTAATTATCCGTCACAATGGCACAGTTATAATAATAGCACACTAACTATGATCTTTGCATCCCTCAGATTTTCTCTCTGGAAGGCAAGGTGTCAGTGTTATAGCAACTGCAATCTGTAAACATTTCTATCGCTCCCATGACTGTCACTCTTAAGAGACGTCCAGTCCAAAGACTTTCAACTATGCTCCAGGCGCCGTGCACCATGCATACTGGGATCAAATTGCTTGGCTATAATTTTCAAACATTTTGTTTAAACCCGCTAAATATGTTGGTTCTTTGTTTCCTGATTATGTGTCTTATCTTTTCACTGTACTGGAAAGTACTTTTTATTATTAGTGGTATTTGGGATCAAGCAAGTTTTCTTTATTTTTTTAGTACATTTTTTTCTCTTTGATGTTTGCTTTTTTCCTTCTTTGATTTTTTTTTTTTTGGTTTGGGATATGTGTTTGTTTTTGATAATGTTTTATTTGTATTTCCGAATGGTTTTTTTTGTTTGTTTTAAATAAAAGTTCCTGCTCTTTTCGAGAAATGCCATGGATCCTTAGTATCCACTTACTGTAAATAACTACTAGAACAAGCAGACAGAACCTCAGTTTAACATATCATCTGCAAGATGACACATCAGGGTGCAACACCCCTTATACCGCATAACTGCACTTTACTAGTTACCTAAGTTACCAATTGTTGTAACTATTGATGACCAAGTCTTCTACTTGTATTTTGTGTTATATATTGCTCATGTATAACTTGTCAGTTCTACTTGTATCTACATTCTGAATTTGCTCATGTATAACTTGTGAACTGTTTATTGCACTTTGCCCTCTCTTCCCCTCCCCCAGGATGCATCTGGAAATGAGCTGTACTCAGCTCAGTATGTCCCTCTTGGTGAGATGTTTTAAAATAAATGCTGCACTGCAGTCTCAGTATTGGATTTTATCCCAGGTTCATGGTGTGGAGCTAGAACCCACAACCTTCCAATCTTCCAGCTTCAGAGGCAAGTTTCCAACCTGATAAGTAGGGCAACTGAAAACTGCACCTGCAGTTTTTTATGGAATCCACAGTTTTCACCATTCTCCACAAACACTGACATTTCTTCAATTTCTGCAATTTTGAGTTCTTATATTGAACTGTGTAAAAGTATTAACATTTTTAATTAAATACCTCAATATATTGACAGTTTGCATGCAGACTTGGGTTCGGCCAAACATAGATACATAGGCAGTGTCGGCAGATATGGGCCTACCACCCACTCAGTCTGCCCATCTGAGCTTGTAAGTTCACTTTTTTTCTTCCTAGAAATCTGTTGCCCCTACCCCTGACCTCCAGAAATCCTTTATGTCTATCCCATGCATTCTTAAATCCTGTGATTGTTTAAGCCCCGCCATTTCCTCTGGCAGAGTGTTCCACTTGTCCACCACCTGTTCTGTGAAGAAATTCTTCCTCACGCTTCCTCTGAATCGTCCCCTCCTCCACTTTCATCCCATGCCCTAGTGCTGGAACATCTTTTCACTTAAAATAGTGTATTCCTGCATCCTATTCCTCCCTGAAAGATACTTGTATGTCTCTATCATGTCCCCTCTCCTCCTCTCCTCCAGGGAGTATATATTCAGTTCCTTCAACCTGTCGTCATAGGATTTGTGATGCAATCCATGTACCATCTTTGTTGTCCTCCTCTTAACCTTCTCTACCCTGTCTATGTCCTTACATAGGTAAGGTCTCCAGAACTGTACACTGTACTCCAGGTGGGGCCTCACTAATGTCTTGTATAGTGGAATTATGACCTCCTTTCCTGCTGGTGATGCCCTTGCCTATGCATTCAGCATCATATTTGCTTTACCTGCTGCCTTGTCACACTGTTTCTCTACCTTGAGGTCATCAGAGATGATAATCCCACAATCCCTTTCCTGCTTGGTACATGCTATATCCTCACCCCCAAATGATATATTGTGCTAGGTTTTTGTGCCCTATATGCATTGTCTTGCACTTCTTTTGCATTGAATTTCAACTGCCAAACCCCTGACCATTCTTCAAGTTTCTGCAGGTCCTTCTCATTCTGCCTACACCTCTGGTGTGTCTACTCTGTTACAGAGCTTTGTGTCATCAGTGAACAGGAAAATTCTGCCTTCTAGGTCTGGCGCAATGTCACTGATGAAGATGTTGAATAGAACCAGTCCCAGCACTAATCTCAGTGGTACCCCACTGGTCACTCTCTCTCTGTGGAGTGACAGCCATTTACCACCACCCTCTGTGTCCTGCCGCCCAGCCAGTTATCTACCCACCATACTATTGTACTGCCCACACCCATATTCCCTGTTTGTGTAATAGTCTCTATGTGGCACAGTGTCAAGGCCTTGCTGAAGTCCAGATAGGCCATGTCCACTGCCCTCCCTGATCCACCTCCCTAGTCACCCAATTGAAAAATTTAATGAGGTTGGTCTGACATAACCTCCCCTGGTGAAACCATGCTGCCTTGGGTCCTGTAGTCCATTGACTACCAGATGTTCAACTAATCTCTCCTTCAGTAGTGCTTCCAAGATCTTCCCCACTACTGAGGTGAGGCTAACTGGTCTGTAGTTCCTCGCTTTCTCTTTGTTCCCATTTTTGTATAAGGGGACTACATCTGCTGTCCTCCAGTCTTTGGGTACCTCCTGTTTCAGTGATCGGCTAAACAGGATTGCAGGTTCAGCCACCACCTCTCTTAGTTCTTTAAGGACACTGGGGTGCACCCCATTTGGCCCCATTGCTCTATCAACTCTTATTACTTCCAGTTCCTTCAGGACCCTTTCTTGTAAAGGGACTTGTGTCCATTTCTGCACTATTCCCACCTCTTGTACCCCTTCAGACCCATCATCTCCTCCTCCTCAGTAAAGACTGAGCAGAAATACCTGTTCAATATGTCAGCTTTACTGTTGTCATCCTCCACACAGCTCCCATCCTCCCTTTCGGGTCTCACTATCCTCCCTTTGCCTTTCTTTTCACTTATGTACCTGCAAAAGGATTTTGTTCCTCTACCCATTGCTTTGCAATGTGCTCTTCTGTCTGAGCTTTGGCTTCCTTACTAACCTCCCTGCCTCCCTTGCTTCTCCTGGTATTTCTCCTATCCCCTTCTTGCTGAGTTGGTTCCATGACCAGTTGCTTGAGGAAGGCACCCTGAAGGAGTCTAGGATAAATCTGTTCCTAGTTGATGCTGCTGCTGGGATGCTCCAGTCCATGTCTGGAATATTGAGGTCTCCAACCAGCACTACCTTACCCTTGTCTGCCATCCTTTGGATGGCTAGCATCAACTCTATCTGTTTCTTCCTCCTGGGCTGGTGTTCTATAGAACACACCTGTGCAGATAGCTGGCCCCATTTTCCTTTCTAGTTTAACCCACAGTATCTCTCCCCATTTTGTTCCTTTTGGATCTCTGTGGCCCTTATGTCATTTTTCACATACAGTGCCACCTCCTTCCTACCTGCCTTGTCTCTCTTCTGAATATGTTGTAGCCGGTATGGCCATCTCCCAGTCATGGTTATCATTACACCAGGTTTCTGTGATGACCACAATGTCCAGGTTCTGACTGCACCATAACAGCCTCCAGATCTTCTATCTTGTTGCTAAGACTCCTGGCATTGGCACACATGGCTTTCCAAGATTTGACCTCCCTAAACTGTTTAGCTGTTCTACTCCAGCCCTTTTCCTGGTTGTCCTTATCCCTGGTTTTCCTTGCTGTCTGCCCTTCTGTTGAATTTTGCCCCTTTTCTGCCTATCCACCTCTTGGGCACTCATCTCCATCTTTTGCACACTGCTTTGTAGAGATATCCACTCCCGGTTCACTGATCCACTGGTAGCTGTGGGAGGGCAATTATGTACCCTCCTTGCTGGTCTGCCACCCTCTTGGCTAGTTTAAATGCTTGTCATGTAACATTTAAACTTATCATTGAGTGCTTGATTCCCTCCAGGATGAATGCAGGCCATCAGGGCTTGAACAAGCCTTCATCCCTCCAGGTGGGTCCTCAATCACCAATGAATTCAAACCCTTCTCACAGCACCAGTTCTTCAACCATGAGTTAAAGTTCCTGGTGAATGCACCCTATGTTCTGCTATGCAATGCAGTGCAAGGTAGAGCAAGGGTTTTATGTGACACTGATTTCTTTTGAATCTTTGTCTTGTTTGGTTTAAAATCCACTGGCCAAGCAGAAGTACACTTAACATTTAACATTTGTTTTGTGTTGAAGCAATCTATCAGAAAACTTTTGTTGACAGAGACTGAAACAAAAGATGGGAGAAAAGGTGCAAATGATCCCATTCACTTAGATGGGGTGCTAACTACGAAGCCTTTTTGTAAGTGGCAGGGCAAGTTATTCCTTGTGAGCATACTTTCATACAGACTAGTTTTGATTCAAATAGCTGAGGATTTTTGGATGGCCCTGCTGATTTTAAACTTGAATAAGCTAGTTGGTAACAGTGATCTCACTCTTAGCAACTACCCCTAGATGCTCGCATGCAAAGACTACAATAACAAACATTTGTCAATGCCAATGTTGCTTGCTTCTATGTGCTGTTTAGGTATTTGGAAGTCATTGGAGTGCAAATATTGAAAATTTCGAACTTCTGGCGTCGCGTGGAACTCATACGCATGGCTTGTAAAAACAGTCATTTTAGGAATTTTTCACCAAATTTTCAACATAGCCATTTTAAGACCTCTGCTCATGAACAGTGTCACTGTGATTTTGTTAATGTGTCCCATACATTGAGTTTGCACCGACCTGCGCCATTGTGCGCTACATGGGCGGAAACACGTTTTGGGCAGGATGTGAAAATGACAGCTGTGCTGCTCATAAGGAGGTGTGGTAAAATGGCAATGTTGAAAATCTGGAGTGAAAATATTGAAATTTCGTGAACTTCGAGCCTGCGTGAAGATCTGCATACGCCTCATAAACAGTCATTTTTGGAATTTTTGCACAAATTTTCAACATGGGGTTTTGGGACCCTTCTCATGAATGATGTCACTGTCATGGCAGTATTCAGGCCGAAGGGTGATTGCAGTCACTGTGCAGTCACTACGACAAATCACCCTTCGGACTTCAATAACGCCATGCCAGTGACATCATTCATGAGAAGGGTCCCAAAACCCCATGTTGAAAAATTTGGTGCAAAATTTCCAAAAATGCCTGAGATATGCAACAAAGTTGAAACCCCCTATCTAGGCCATTATACAGCTTACTGGCATTTCCTCAGTTCGCGGTCAGCTTTGAAGAGTGCAGACGTGTTCCCGGTCCACCGAAGATCGTCACGCCGGAGTCGGAGGTAAGTATGGGGTGGGGGGTGTGGGAGGCTGGAGTGCGGTGGGTGAGTGCGGGTTGTGGGAGGGGTCGGGAGGGCAACTCCTGGGACCGCTTTCATTTTCAGGTTAAAAAAAAAAAGCCGTGGGACCGTTTGCCACGCTGGGGTGGGCTCCCAGTGTGCACAAGGATGTTGGGGGCATTCAGCTGATGGGGTTGGGCACCCCCTCGGCCAAAGACTCATTGCCACGCTGGGGTGGGCTCCAGCGTGGCACCTAACTGGGGGAGAGACACAGCTCAGCCCGATGCTAGAGTTGGGCACCCGTTGGCTCGCAGTGAGTGCGGGGCGTGCCGCCTGCGTGTGGGGGAGCTACGCTTCCAGTGGGCTTCTTATCTCTGCTCGCAGGCGTGGCTCCCCAACTGATGCCACTGCATTTTGGAGGCGTGTCATAGACAGCTCCAAAATGCGATAGCTAGCAGCGCCTGCCAGCTCACTGACTGAATTGGAGGAGGAGGTGACACACTCCGAAATCTCCGATGATGGCACTATGTTTCTTGCACATGTGTGCAAGCAACATAAAAACCTGATTAAAGTCTAAAACAAGCTTATAAAACACAAAATGTATCTGAACATTTATCTTCAAACAAAATCATTGTAGCCAGAGTAAAAGAAAGGTACATTACAGGGTAACCTGACTACTGTATGAAGCAGTAAAAATATATCGGTATTTTTTACAGTGCCTGTTTTCAGGTACAACCCAGGAGCACTGAGGAGGTTAAGGGACTGCTCAAAATCACATGGTATGTAAGTGGAGGTTGTGGGAATCAAACCCAGGTCTGCTACATGTTGTCAGCTCATTCACAGTTTGTTACTCTTACCTCTAGGTTATACTGCAGCTAATAACCCCAGATTTAATGTTTAAATATGTGATTTCAAAATAGTGTACAGTACCTACAGTATAAATTATGACCATTAAGCACTTTAATAACATTTTACTAAAACTCAAGTTATTCACCACGCTGCTTATTTTTTTTTTACCAAAGTGGGTGAATAGCTGGCAGAGCACTGTAAACAGCTGTCGATTAGGCTTCATTATTCTGAAGCCAGAAGCAAGACAAAAATAGGTCTCGAGCTTTATTTAATATTTATTTACTGTAGCTCACTTTATAGAATTTATTTAGCACTGTATGAGGCAGATGCTTTTAAATTTTGGAAGATAGGCAACACTTATGATAGCTTATCAGTTTAGGATTTTTATTAGGAACATAAACTTTTCTTTATGTTTTAAACATATTCAGATGTCAGTGTATTCATTTAGCAGTTTATACTGACTAATATGTGCTGCAGAAAACATTAAAAGATTAATTGTGAAGCACTCAAGGTCTATAGTAGAACCCCACAATTTCCTCAATTTTGCAAACGCTCCATAATTTTGGGTAACCTTTTCTGCAGTTTTCAGTGGCCCTGCTGATAAGCCACTGACACTGTTTAGTGCATGGTCCTTGGGTCTGGATGTCACTGGTTCCCCTAGAGGCTCAAGACTTAGTAGGGAACTGAGATCGGGAACAGGGGGCCTCTTGGGGACTCGCCTTCAAGGGAGGGTCTACTGTGGCAACCAGTTTATCTGGCCTTGAATGGCAGTGGAGGTGCAATGGCAGAATTCTGTGCTGGTAAGGGATTTGGCCTAGAGCAAGGCCTCTGTGTGAAAAGTGGAATACCCCAGCAGCCAGCGCCGACATTTGAAACCCCAGAGGCAGGGACTGACCTGTTTAGTTGAGTCAGCAGAAGAAGGATTGCCCTTATAGAACTGCAAGTGTGCAGCATACACGCTACATACTTGTATTTCTGTAAGGAGTGACCATCCTGGAGGGTGTTTGTCTATCTCCGTGTCAGAAGCCATGCAGCCTATATGACCATCCTGGAGGGTATTTGTCCTTCTCCGTGTAGGGAGACCATGCAGCCTACTATGACCATCCTGGAGGGTGTTTGTCCTTCTCCGTGTAGGAGACCATGCAGCCTACTATGACCATCCTTGAGGTGTTTGTCCTTCTCCATGTCGGGAGACCATGCAGCCTACTATGACCATCCTGGAGGGTGTTTGTCCTTCTCCGTGTAGGGAGACCATGCAGCTACTATGACCATCCTGGAGGTATTTGTCCTTCTCCGTGTAGGAGACCATGCAGCCTACTATGACCATCCTGGAGGTGTTTGTCCTTCTCCGTGTAGGGAGACCATGCAGCCTACTATGACCATCCTGGAGGGTATTTGTCCTTCTCCATGTAGGGAGACCATGCAGCCTACCATGACCATCCTGGAGGTGTTTGTCCTTCTCCGTGTAGGGAGACCATGCAGCCTACTATGACCATCCTGGAGGGTATTTGTCCTTCTCCGTGTAGGGAGACCATGCAGCCTACTATGACCATCCTGGAGGGTGTTTGTCCTTCTCCGTGTAGGGAGACCATGCAGCCTGCCATGACACAGCCATGGGAAGACCACAGTGGCAATACAGCAGGGCATGGCTCATGGAAGAGGGCAACAAATGGGATGCATGTAGATGCACATGAATGCCATTCCATCCTGGCTGGTTAGTGGAGATGAGGGAAAGGCTGATGGCCTCTCTCTGAGGGTGAAGCTGCTCAAACCACTGGACACTCAGGTTTGCTCCTCGCTTCCCTGTCTCTGTCTTTGTCCCTGTCTGATAGATAACTCTTTAGTAAAGGGCATATCAAGGAAATTAGGATTTGAGGGCCCTACCAGGTCAAGGACATGGCCTGGGGATAAACAGTGACCCCAGAAATGATTCTGGATAAGGGTATTCAGGCAGGTGGAAGGAGGTCTGTGAGGAGGACACTGGATCAAAGAAGAATAGAATGTACGTGAAAAAGAGCTTCTGCTGGAACGTTATTTCTGATAAAAATAAAAGGATTATTTCTAAAAAGGGTTTGTTTTGGCAGTTGTCTCTTTTATGTCTCCTAGTGTATAGAATTCAGACTGAGGTGCATGCAGAAATTCTTTTACAGTGACTAATTATATTCATATTTGGAATACTGTCCAGGCACCAAATTCTTTCCAGCAGGTGCGGACCAGGAATGAGGATGAACACAATGAGATATTCCAGCTGGCGTGCCACAACCTCTTCTCTTATCAGAGCTCGAGGAAACGAACGGAAAAAGAGGAAGGAATAGAGCAGAAAATAGAACTGCACTGGAAGCTGCTCTCTTCCTATTTGTGTTTCTTGTTTACATTAGCCAGCTAATTCCTTTTTCCTTCTTCTTCTGTTTATCCGAAGTACATCAGACACATGTGGTTTAGGCCTTCACAGGGCAAAGTGTGTATGTATAAAGCCAGGATGTGATTCAGGACTGAAAAATGCTCTACAGAATCAACTCTGGAGCATCCATTGTTTTCAGGAATTCACATCGTCACTTTGACTGTCCCAAGCTTCTCGATCTTCCTCAGTCCAGTCTCAAGGTACTTATGAAAAATAGTTGCTAGTCCTGTTAGCCATGTTTTCTTTGTCATTTTGTTTGTTCATCTCTGTCCCACCCCACCTATGCATCTGACCGTTATCACCAGCTGGGAATAGAGCTGGCAGATTGCCCTCTTCAAGTCACAAACAGACGGTTGTTGCTCACCTGGTCACTATTTTCAGCTTCATTTGTTGGTATTGCTCAGTGGTGTCAATTCAGCAGAATCATGGGAGATTCTGAAGTCCTATTTCACCAGAATCATAAGGCTTACTAAGTCCCATTTCATGAGATTCATAGGGTTACAAAGTTCCATTTAGGCGAATCATACGGGTTGCAAAATTCTATTAAACAAAATCATAGGAATTATAGAGTCCCATTTCACCAGAATCATAGGAGTTACAAGCCCCATTTCCCCCAGAATCATAGGGGCTTCAAGCCCCATTCCCCAGAATGATAGGGGCTATAAAGACCCATTGCCTCGAAATCACAGGGCTTCAAAGCCCTATTTACCCAGAATTACAGCGTTACAAAGTCCCATTTAGGCAGAATCATCAAACCTTATTAAACAAAATTATAGGAATTACAAAGTCCTGTTTCACTAGAATCATAGTGGTTACAAAGCCTTATTTAACTAGAATTACACAGTTACAAGGCCCTATTTAACCAGAATCATAGGGTTTAAAAGCACCATTTTGGGGCGGCCCAATGGCGCTGAGGTTGGCGCTGGGCGCCACACCTCACGCTATGCCTGTGACCCGGGTTCGGGGCGAGTTCAGGCACCGGGGTGGGTAGGGGAAGGTTGAGGATGAGTGCCCTCGTGGTGCTCTCCTGCCCGGCAAGGAAGGGTGGGTTGCTCTGGCATACCAGTGGCCCCGGTGGAGACCGGAGCACTGCAATATGACAAGCAAGCACGTAACTAGCATGACCGGACGCGGCAGGTTGCCGTGCACCAGTGTGTTGACTTGCACCATGCAAGGGAGGGATTGGGGGTAATGCACAGAAAATGGAATAACCCGGCGCTGTGGGCAGGCGGTGGCACCTGTCCCCATGCCCTTCGCTGGCCATCCCGGCTGGCCTTTCAGTTCCTCCAGCTAAGCCCTGCCCTGCAGCCAGAGTCTGACTTGCAAGAGTACCCAAGAGGAGGGTGACCCACCCTGGGCAGGTTAAGCCAGAGGTACTGGCTGCAGGGGAGGAGGAGGCACAGATCGGAGGGCCTTAGGCAGACAGGACACAGGACTAGGATGCCTGAGAGAGATCCACAGGGCAGCGACAGAAGCAAAATAAAGTATAAAAAAGCCCCATTTCACCAGCATCAGAGGAGTTACATATTTTAGTGCTTCATCACTGTGTACTTTTTCACAGTCTCCATTCTACACAACTATGCACAAAAGGCTGCATGTTTCCATTGAGGGGTGAGATGACTTCATAGACCTTGAGTGAAGCTCAAAGTCACTATGACATCTCATCCCTCAGTTGAAAACCTCCCAGCTTTGTTATGTTCCCCATACATTATTTTGTACAGTATCGTTTGTTTAAATACATTTACCTTCTTCCTAATTCTGTCTTAATTTGTGGTCCAAGAAACAGAAAGCGGCAAACAAAAGGATAAAATTAAACACATTTATTGCCTCTGACACTCTCACGCCGTGTCACCACTGCCCTTAACAAGGCCTGCCATCTTATGATCAGCCATCCGCCTGACACTCACATGCGACTTATATGAGCAAGCAAACTGGCTTCAGCTCAAAGGCAGACTATCTTATCAATCATGTCTAATTGTGAAAAAGGCCCCTTGGTCTTTTGCTTCTTGGTACAGTCAATGTTTAGGTCACCAAACCACAACGGCATACTAGACGTTATCGAACCACGGGTTCATAGTGCCTCACTGCTGTACCACCCAAAGGCAATGCTCATTTACATACAGAGCACCACTGTGGTATAATTCACTCCACTGTGATGTTACCAAGACCAAACACTGGGCTCCTTCAAAAGAAACTGCAGCAGCACTTATCGCCAATGCCTTCTGTGACTGCTATGCATAAAACAGCTTGGGCCTATTTCCTCTCCTTTGCCCATACCCTACCCAACCCTTCCTTCACCCTACCATCCTGCCTTGCTACTACCCTATAACTTACCTGCCTTCCTGAGGTTCCCATTAACCAATCCCAGCATCAAACTCTGCTTGCTGCTCCATAGAGGCATCATCAGTTCCTGCACTCAGTGCCCCACTGGAGTGCACTCTTAAATTGAATGACGAGCCACGTTTGTCTGCTGATATTCCCCTCCTGGCAACCCCGCCCAGACAATGCCTTTAGCTGTATCCCTACTCTGGAAAAATGTTAGACCCTAGCCCTTAGCTTCTGTCTATCCTGTAAGACCATGTCTCTAGTTGTTGTCTTTCCCTTATTTGCCTCTGACAATGCCACTTGGCTGTATCCTTTTCCTCCTGTGGCCGTATCCAACACTAATGCTCTTTTTGCTAGTTAAGCTTACTCCTAGCCACTGTATGTCTGCAAAATACTTGTTTTGTAACTGAAATCCATATGTGCTTATTTTGTTGTTATCTTTACTCCTAGAATCGCTATGTATTTTCTCACTATACTGTTTGTTCTGTTCTTTGATACAACGTGAAGCCTCACGAAACGAGCCTTTAGCTCAAAGGTATTAATTCCACGACTGATGTAAGTGCTAGCTGCATGAGCTGGCAGCATTCTGGCAGACAGTTCATCTTTTAACAAACACTTCACTTGAGGTGTACGTAGTCTTGCTGGTATCTTGGATATGAGGAATCCGCAGTACAGGAAAGCATGAGGAATTGTAATAGACAGGTGATTCTATGCTTTTGTACAACAGCAGTGATATTTATGGACTTCCATACACACCAACACTGAACCATATACTATGCATAGAATAATGTATAGGCAACTATACACAACAAGGCTGTGATTCCACTGAGGGGTAGTCCTGATGACAGAGTGAACTCGGTGAACTCAAGAGGTCTCTGTTGTCACGGCAACCACAAGGTGGAACTCAGACCTGGAGTGCATGGTTGCCCAGACATTTGTTTCCTTTCACTGTCAGTAGCCCCTCTCTTCAGGGGACCCAATGCGATCCTGCATCCTGAGCTCCCTGAAGAGCGCTAGCTCAGATGGGTGACCCGCCCTAGACCCTGAGCACTTGGATAATCCCCTGGCTGGGGTGGAGGAGACTCCTTCCCTCCTGACTTACTGTGGGAATGTGCACCCTGAGCTGCCTCCTCTGGTTCCTCATTATGCCGATGCAGGATCCCATCTACCAGTGCCACTATGGGAATATTCCTGTTTTCTGTCAGCACACTTGGAGGGCCAATGTGATAAAGGCACGGTGAGGTCGTGCCTTTGCACCGACCCTCGGCTGGTGTTCACCCCTCCTACACCTCTGCTACCTCTGACTGCACTACCACCCGTTGTCACCCAGGTGGTGGTATCGTCAGCGAGATCTGCTGCCTATCCCTCCCAGAGGAAGGGAGTGGCCCATCGGGCTCTATCCCTTCTCCCCAGGCCAGCCCTCCAGCAACCTTGGCTCGCTACTGAATCCAGGTCACTGGTGTCACAAGCAGTAGTGCTACGCTGCACTGGCAGGCCAGCAAGAACCCACTGTTTAAGTACAGTGTAAAGTGTGTGCATCAAAGTACAGTGCAAATAACCTTGAGACACAGTAGGACAGAAAACATCTTAGAAGTAGGCAGTAAAGTGATCAATTGACAGATTCCCTGCATCTAGTTTGCAAGGTTAGGCCCTGCAAAATCTGAGCTCTCAGCTGGTGTGGGTTCATGGGTACTAACACTGACCCTTCCCAGCAGTACTTGTGAGATCAGAGGGCTGCTGGCTGCATGGTGACAGCCATATTTGTTTGCATTCTTTGTGGCTGGTTTACACTTTTGTGCCACATCCTGCTGCTTTCCTTGTTGCCCCACAGAGCTTTTCTTATTGTGTCCTGACCCTGGTGCCTGCCCTGGGCCCATGACTGCTGCTGAAGTGGCGAATGTGCAGCTCATTTCTCAGTCAGACCTCTGGCTCTATTCTTCTGCACTTGCACATGTGCAGTGCTGTCATGGTTTTCCGTGCCGATGGTTCCTTCGCTCCTAATCCCACTGCCTGCTTTAGGGTTGGGAAACACTCCATCCTGCACCTGATGGTGTTCCTCTTTCCTGGTCCTGGCACTGCAGCAAAGTCCTGGGGCAGTGACTCTGGACTGCTGTCTAAGCAGCATTTGCCTAAAACGTCTGGCAGGAGGAGGCCCAACTCCACCCTGGCCACTCGTGACTGCCATTATTGTGGACAGTTGGTCTAACAACTGCAGTTCTATGGAGGGGCCTACTGGTGGCTGGGCCCCAAGAGCCTGTCAGGTGAGCCTGCAATATGGGAGCTTGCACCACCCCTTAACCCATCTGGAAATGGGCTGCATGGGGTGCAAATTATGAGATTGGTGAGGGGTACAAAATTTGGGAATGGGGAAGGAAATTGGGTGGGTTGAGAGATGAGTGGCACATTTTGTGAAGGGTATGCAATGTGAATCTTGGAGTTAGGGTTAGTAAATTTCAGTGTGTGTTTGTATACATTTTGGAAGGATTAGGTGCGTTTCAGTAGCAGGGTCTGTACATTTCAGTAGTAGCAGTGCAGCAAAACAGTCTGGGGTATGGGGGTTCCAGTATTCTCTTTGTGGAAAGGTGTGAATTGAATGCCTCAAGGAGGTCAGAACTCCTCAGATGTAGGTCACTATTTGTTTTAAATGTGTTTCTTCAGTTTTAGTTTGTTCCATGCAAGCAGTAATACCCAACAGGGTGGGAATATTGGGCAATACTGGACCACCCAGGGTGTAGTGAAGCAAAGACACCACTGGTGAAGGGTCTTATAGCCCCTGGAAGGTCTGTATCACAAATACTGCCCACCCTGGAGGGTATCATTGCATTAGAAAATCAGCATATGTACTACTTGTGTAAGAAAAAATGTTGAAATAATTAAAACCCTCATTTTAAAATCATTGTTCAAAGTTATTTTTTGTAAAGTAGTCCATCCACTGGTAGAGTTGCCAGTAGAGGGTGCTGCTGCTATATGACACCTGTTGATAGCAGGCATGTTTAAAGACCAGTCTTTTCTAAGATAATTTTAACTGTTTTGGTTTCTTGTTAGCCTATTTTTTGTTCCACTTGAAAGGAATGCGATGTGCAGAGACAGTGAGTGCAAGATTAACAGAATGAGCACAGTTGGTGATGGCTGTGAGCATGTGAAACCTGTTGGTGAGCGGCTATGAGCATGGTTGGCAAAGAAGGAATGAACACGATTGGCAAAGTCACAATGACTGCACTCATTCCAAGCACTGTTGGTTGGTGATTGCTACTGGGGATGGGAGCCATGGCTGATTGGGGAGAACTGATGGGTTAGTTGGCAGAGTGGTTGTGATATGGACAGTGCATGTCAGGTTACGCTTTATTAAATAAATGCTGATTTTGTTTACTGTGACAACTGTCGCTATCCCCAAGCAGGAGACACCAGAGCAGACTGGGAAGAACTGAGTGTGGTGTATGCCAGACTAAACAGCTTTTTGTGTGTGGTGAGGGGCTTCTGTTATCTGATTAAAGTGACTACTGTTTTTCGGGTGTGGAGAGTTCACTCACTTGCTAAGTGAGCAGAAAAAATTGTGGCTAGTAGCTTTTAAATCCAAACTGGCACAGTGATACCAGATTGGTACTGATGGAGGCAAGACTGGCACATTTTATTTCCTGGTCTCTATTGAAAGGTAATGTATCCACCTGGCATGGGTACCATTTAAGAGACCGGAAATCTTTAGCCTATTTTCTAAACATTTGGTTCCTTATCCTCCACCTACCTTGCAGTTTATTTGTGCAGGATAGCCCAGCCAAGAAGCAATATTTCATTCTCAGCAGTGGTCTTGTTTTTACATCTGGCCTCTGTCCCCATCCACCAGTCCCTACTGTTGCTCCTAAGTAACTGTTGATAATGATTGCAAATTTCATCTCACCTGGTTCTATACGCCTCGCTGTAAACACAGTATACTGCTGTATGATTCGTTTTTGCGTGTATTGAAGCTTTGCTATATCATTCATGCCACTGAATCATATTATTTATATGGTTAGGGCTTATTGTTGTGCATGGTTTCAGCCAGTTCAAAAAGCTTGTTGTGCACAGTTGAAAGTTATTGCACATTCTAAAGATGCTGTTGTGCACGTTTCATAATTAGTGCACCTGGCGTTCCCTCTTACACTGACTACCACTGCTTCCCTGCTGCCGCTTTCACTTTCGTTTGCTCGCCCGCTCCAACTACACATATGTTATGATCTCTTACAAAAACCGTATACTGTAACAAATAAAACATGGGTGACCATACACAACTCACCCTGTGTTTCCACCCTGGGGCTGAGATAACAGCATGGAACTCTTGAGCTTCACTCTCGAAGTCCATATGCTGTTATCGTGACCCTCGATGGAAACACAGGCCTGTGAGTATGGTACATTGTCCTTATAGTTTCTTTATATATGAGAGTGTGTAATGGAGCAACAAACAACTGTAGCCAATCAACAGAAAAACACTTTTGTTTTCCCTGTACTGTACTGCACTGCTGTTGTACTTTCAGTGATTGGGAGGAAGATCAGCATGGTGCAATTAAAATTCTGTCCACTTTCAAAACCAGCAATTCAGGGTATTAAATAAGCCAAAATATTAATTAGCAGTTTTGCATGCAAATGCACTAACCAGCTGTGATAATGCAGAGCATGTGGCACAAATTCATTAGCAAAAGATCAGAGCTTTATTTTGAATGTGTTTTGATTGTGTAACACTGAATAAAAACATAAAAATGTTTAGCAGTCCAGTGCTATACAATTCAGAAAATAGCTAGCTATGCCTCTGATATGCACAGCATTGTGTTATGCTGTACCTGCTGTTTAAAAGCCCACTGGTTTAAGTTCCAACCAGACCAGTAAATATAAGTTTTTATACACCTCAAGGTGTGTGATTCTAGAGTTCACCCAGGCATCACACACCAAGCGTATGAAAAAACAAGGTCCCACACGCTCCGCATTTTATTTTTACAATTGGTAGAAAATAAAATGGGTGGTGTATGGACCTTGTTTTTCACATACCCTCAGAGTGATGCCTCGGTAAACCTAGCATCACATACCTTGGGGGTCTATAAAACTTATATTTACTGGTTTGGTTGCAACCTAAACCAATAGGCTGCTGTATGCATGAAGGGGCTTGTTATGTGCCAGAACGGATGCATGCCAAGCTGCCACGCAACAGGGCCCCACGGACACATGGGGTTCGGGATTCACTATTCTTGGCTGGCTGCATAGCACCTCACCAGGAGGATGGATATAAGCCAGACTGTAGCCTTCCATCGAGAACTGCAGCCACTCCACAGTAGATCCCCTGCTCTATGGGTACTGCCTGGGCATAACTGTGCCACCTGGGAAATGTGCAAGCCTCGAAACTCCACACATGTGCTGGCTGGAGCTGGGTGTGCCATGGTGGTGAGGCACAGAATCATGGATTTGTCTTATCAAATTCCCAAAACAGTGACATTTTAATGGAAAATACCAAAACCCTATAACAAATGGCAGAAATCATGCATGACATACATGGCGAGTACAGCCTAACAATGTTGTGTCCCAGATGCACAATACTGTATTTAAAATGTCTTTCCTTTATTTTTGCTAGCAATGCAAGAGCCAGAAGCCTAATATACCTCAACTTGGTGGGAGAAGCTCTGAGCTCTTTTGACCAGGGTAGGGGAGCCTGAGACTGGGGTTTATGCTTTGTTACAGTAGATAGCAGTGAACTCTACTGGGAGGAAAGTATTAGTACTGTTTCTTCTAAGTGTAGCACAACCTACACAGATAGAATAAATGTCATGCCTGGAAACAGATTAGAGGTGAGTGTATTAAACTGCAATCCCTGTGACACCAGCAAGGGTCACTTTGGGGCTTAGGAAGATGAAAGACTGGAATAGGGTGACATGGCTGAAGCAGGGGACTGCACCAAGATGTTATAAAATGAGCAGTTCAGTAGCTGTGTGTGGTAGTAGCAAGAATGTTTAATAACTTCCTGTAGGATATTGAGCCTGCTGCCCTCCGGAGAAAGACCTTTCACAGCCCTCTGATGCCTTCCACATTCTTAAGCCATGAGGTCGCCCTCATTCATGTAGCAAACATGATACCCTGCGGAGATCTGTTAGATATCCATAACTGAGCTCTGCACTAAGGGAGACCTCTCTTAACCTACTTGTGCCTAGGGCAAGAGACCTTAACAACTTGTTCAGTGGGAGTGCTAGTGCACAGTGGTTTTCAGTATACATATACCCCTCAGTGACAGGCCTAGCTGCTGTCTCTGAGCCAGGATGATTCCACAGAGGCAGCAGCAAGGACTTTCCAACACAAGGATTTCAGGGGTATCAGTCTAGCCACCTTTTTAATAAGCTCAAGTTCATAAATCTGAAATGTGAGACCCTGGCTGACCTCCCATCTTTGCTGGTTGCCCAAGTTTAGACCTTTGGCTGATCCCCTGCTTCAAGCTGTGGCTGCAGAATGACTCAGACAGAAGATGAGGAAATGTCACACCACTTGAAGGCATGGGCTCATGTTCCAGGATTCAAGCATCTTGAATTGACTGAAGTTTCTGCTCTTTGTTTTTGTGTCTTCTGTAGCTGAGCATGGGTTTAAAGTTAATCTGATGTTTAAACTCAGCACCCTGGCAAGGCACCACCATAATTTAGTTTGAATTTATAGGACAGAAATCACCCGAAAGGACCCAATAAACTATTTGGGGGATACGTGTGATACAATACGTGTGGAAAGAGCACATATAAACAACATAGTAAAATGGGCTGACTCTAGGGGGCTGAGTTTAATATGGACAAGTGTTGTGTTATGCACTTAGGTTCCTTCCTTGTTTTGGCACCTATCTCCGAAATGGACTACCTTTTAGAGAATCATATAAAGAAAAGACCTAGGGATAACAATCACTAAAAACTTGCTTATGTTACACACTGTAGTGACCAAATATATAAGGCTAAAAAGTACTCTGGACTATTAAACAACATTTTAGAAGCAGGGACGAAAATGTGATAATGCCTTTGTATTTACTGGTTAGGGTCAATAAATCACCATGGGCAGACCCTCTCAAACTCTATAATTTACATGTGTGAATTATGAGTCCCATCGCTCCTGTACGGTTCCTGGCAACTGTGCCACTGTCTGTCCTCGTGCTGGCAGTTGGCTTGCACTTTTCAGGAAAAGCGCTCAGCATGAAGGACCGAGGAGACTGCCCCCCACTACCTTCACCACCACCACCTGAGCAAAGTCTGTACTTCATGGCTCTCTTCCTTCTTGCCACACATGAAAACTAAACCCCAGCTTTTTTTTTTTAATACTTGCATTTTTCTTTCTTTCTGGCTCAAACTCGGCGTCCGTCCCAGGTCCCATTCATGGTACATCAAGCAACCACATCACGCTTTAAGTAAATCATTTTAATTTCCACAGCACTTTAAATTAATAAATAAAACAAATGCACTCTGTTTCTCCATTATTTTTATTATCAATCATGCATGTGTATTGAGGGAGATAACTATGACAATGACCTCAGCACAGCTATGGAGGCTCCACTGGGACAATAGTCCTTACTTTCAGGCAACAACCAGTAAATATAAAAAATTAAACATGGGAAGTGTTCAGATTTGGATTTTATGCACACCAGCGATTACGCAGTGCTAATAAACCCATCAGGCCTCACCCTCGGGGTTTATGGACCATTACACCTCAGGTGTGCATAAAATCTCATAATACACACTTCCCATGCATTACTCTATATGTATAGAATCATATGTCAGACTATTACTCGACTATAATTAATGGCTTCCCCTTTTTTCCCATAGAAACCATGGCATATTTGTCAAAATAAAGAGTGTTTATTATGGCAAACATGCACACAGTTCCCTTGCTCTAGCTGCACGCACTGCAGCATTCCACTCCTGACCACTCGCGGTTGCCGCTTTCGTTCTCCTGGACAAATCGCCACTCAGAATCAGTGGTAAGTATTTTAATATCACGTATGTCTATTTAAAAAATAAAAACAACAACTGAGCTGCCAACCGTGGGAAAAAGGCAGTAACCCAGACCCTGCACTGAAACTTGACCGTGGCGGTGACCGCACCAGAATGTTTTATTTTATATAATTGTTGAGGTGAAAAAGGAAACCCAGAAATGATGTAAAATATGGATCAGGGCATGTAAACTCGTAGTTTGCACACACCCTCTGGGTTAGATGCTAAGCATAAACCCCTCGGGTGTGTGTGTAAACTTCTCATTGCACACCACGACCCATACTTTATCCTTTATATGGCAGCCCTGTTTGGGGTCTAATGACAAAGGTAGTTCTGACAGATAAGAAAAAATACAGAAACAGACTATTAAATTGATTTACAATCTAAAGATGTTATCTTATAACGACCACCTTCAGAAATTAAACCTGATGTCTATCGAGACAAGAAGAGTACAGGGAGACCTACTATTATGCGATGACATAATGCAAGATGATTACCTTCTGAGTGAATTAGACTTTGATTTCAAAAATGATAATATAGGGCACAAGGGCCATCCACTACAACTAGGACCTAAAGGGCAGGATTCACAAAGAGATCTAGCGCAACCCAGATGTGCGGCGTAAGTCAGAAATAAGCCAAGCTGATTCAGAAACAGGATGGTCATGTGCCAGAGATGCCTGCGAACAACATGCGCCATAGGTGCAATGTAATGACATGCAGCGCATATACAGGCGTACCCATGCATACACAGCACAACCAGATTCACAGTGCATAACCATGGGCGCATCTATGGGAGGGACAACTCCAGCGCCAAGCCAAGATGTGCCATAGAAAGCTGAATACAAAAGAAGGAGACTTATGTCCAACACACCTGCAGGGTGTGACTGGAATAACTGCAACAGCACACAGCCAGACCCAGAGGGAAGAGGAAAACAGAGTGAGGAGAGACATAGCCAGCCAGCCAGCAAGCAAGCAAGCCAGGTAGCAAACCAAGCCAGAGGGCCACACAGATAGCACCAATGAACCCAGCAGCTGTCACCATAGCTGGTGCACAAATGAGGAGAAGAAGGAGGCAGAGGCTGGAAGGCACCATGGCGAGCCAGCCAAAAGGCAGTATCGTGCCTGGCTGTCCTTCAAGCAGCTCACAGAGGTGGAGACAGTGAGGCGATACCACCTCAACAGGGCCATGCTGAGGCAGCTCTGTGAGCTGTGCCATGGTGAGATGCAGGCACCCACTGCATGAGGTCACACCATCTCGGTGGAGACCAAGGTGACAACGGTCATGTGCCTGCTCGCTACAGGAACCTTCCAGAAATGTACTAGGGACACCACTGGCATATCACAGGCCTCAACGTCCCACCTCTTCCACAGTTTCTCACTGCACTGCTGCGCATGCCGGAATACATCCAGTTCCCCAGCTCGCGGGCAGAATGGACAGAAGCCATGCAGGGTTCTGAGGTGGCACACATGCCAGGCGTCATACAGAGCCATCGACCGCACCCATGTGGTGATCTGCGCACATCAACTGGAAGGGGTACCATTCTGTAAATTGCCAGGTGGTGTGCGACAACACAGGGCAAATCACAAATGTCTGCTACACACCCTGGGCACACACGATGCCTACATATGGCACCAGTTGGCACTCTGCATGAGGTTCGAGAAAGGAGGACATATCAAGTGGCCATCTGATAGATACATGTGACAGGGCACCAACAGCACAGGGGCACCAAGGCCTGGACACATGGGGTGGGCCGTGGGCAGTGTGAAGCAGGCACATGGGCCCTGGAACAGCAAGGGTGTGAAAGGGTACAAGGTGTACACAGCATGGCATGCAAGCACTGTGCACCACCACGACAGACAGGAGCATGCAAGAGCAGCCGTGGTAGGGATGCTGGACTGCCTGGTATGTGGATGCATGGGCAGGAGAGCAGGACGAGGCACACACCACAGAGGGCAGGGATGAGGACAGGGCACATGCTACAGTGTAACCCAATGTACTAGCGACACACATCTATGCCCACAGGAGACACCATTATACCCACTGAGGCCCAGGCTCCTCACCACCGGAACAGTGGCGGGAGGAATGCCACAATGAGGCATGCATCGCGACACATGCCATCATAGAGCTTGTCTCGGCATGTTGAAGATGTGATTCCGTTGCCTGTGTCAGTCAGATGGTGCACTACAGTACAGCCCTGAGAAGGCCTGTGGCATATTCCTGGCCTGTTGTATGCTACACAACATGGCCCATGACCATGGGATACCTGTCAAGGCTGGTGAGGTGACAGTTCTGAGGAGGAGGGGTGGGAGGGGTGGACAGGGCACCCCTGAGGGCCAGGAGACAATGTCAGGCAGAGCCACAGATATCCGAGGCTGGTAGAGAGGCAAGGAATATTGCATGCGTGTGGTGGAGGAACACGGGCCCTCGCAGGTGGTATGCTGGTATGTATGTGTGCAGGTGTGAGCACCACAGTGTAGGGACTGCATGACGTAGAATAATGGACACTGGACGCCGCACAGTAGCACACACAGGTGCACAAACACGGTGGGGGACACACAGACACCAGGCATGCATCAACCTAGCACCACCCAGGCCATGTCGCAGATGTCACAGGTCAGTGTGGACTGCGGCCTGCACATGGGCATTGCAGGCACTGGAACATACTCATCATTCCCATGACACATGGCACAACAGTGGTACACAGTGGTATTCCTGACCAATGCCTTACACTGGGATCCTAGACGCCTGTACTGGACCAAAACACACAAGCAACAGAGGTTGAGTTCCACCTACTATGAACTAAGGCTATTGACTCTCAAACTCCTGCTCCTCCTCCTCCTCCTCTTAATGTCAGGAAGTGTTCACCTAATCCTGGCCCTATCTCCTCAACACAACAAAGCCAGCCAAAACTGAGGAGGGACTCATCTTTGTCACCCTAAATATCTGTAGTCTCCTACCAAAACTGGCCTCCCTTCAAACCTTTGCCAGCCAACATAACCCGGATATCCTGGCCATTGTTGAAACTTGGCTGACACCCAGCACCCTGACCATGCCATATCTCTTCAAGGCTACAAGATACTCAGGCTGGATAGGACCTCAAAAGGGTGGTGGCTGTGCTATTTACATAAAGGAATATCTCACATGCCTCCCTGTTATGTATACCACCACGGATACGCGGTACAACTCCTTCCTATCAAGCTACTCCTTGGTGCCCCAACAAAGTCCTCACGGTTACTGCTATCTATATCCCACCTAAAGACCGAGGCCGGCCTCCAGACCGCATTTCAGAATTCGCCAGATCTCAACCTCCTGACGAGCTCCTTCTCCTGGTGACTTTAATATCAACTGGCTAGCACCAGACACAGGGTCGACTAAGGATGCTATCCTTGCTGCAAACTTAACACAGCTGGTCAATTCACCTACTAGGAAAACTATAAATCTGGTAATAGTACCTAATAGATTGGATCCTTACAATCACCCTGCCGGATAAATAATGTCGCTGTTCTCCCGGACTCTCTTAGCGACCACTCTCCATAAAATGCACCTGGTCAAACAAGTTCAGAAAACCACCTCCTAGAACCATCTCTAGTAGAGTACTACCTTTTGGCAATCTTACTCCTCTCAAGGAAAATCTTAGACAGAAAGACTGGTCTCCCATTTGCAATACTCAAGATGTCGATGAAGCCCTTAATCATTTCATCAACACTTTCAACGCTGCCTGTGATTCCTATGCACCTGTAAAAAGCAAAGTGGAAGCTCTCAAATTCTTGGTTCACTGCTAATCTATTGGCCCTACACAAAGGAAGGGACCACCTCTGGGCTATAGCAAGAGGCACTGGCTCTCTGACTGACATCCAAAAGTATAAACAGGCCCAAAACTACTGTACCAAAGAGACTCGCCGGGTGAAGGCGCCTACTTCAAGAATGCCCTCTCCAACTCCTGGGGTGAAGGAAATCCTTCTGGGACAATCTAAGAAATATCACGAGTAAGCAGTCCAAGTCCTCTCCTACTATACTGAATGTGGATGGCACTACCACCCCTTGACTCCTTGGTCATAGCAAACACCCTTAATGAGACTTTCACTGACCTTAGTGGTGTCCTCTCATCTGACTACTTCGCTGATACTGACCTCCAATCTCTATATCCCCTCTGCCCTCCAAGCATACCACCCTTCCATCTTAAAATAGTTAAAGCATATGAAGTTCATAAATACATAAAGAAGGCTATATCTAAATCCCGGACAAGCAGTGACTCTATTGACCTTAAAATACTGTCCCTTACTCTGGATGAAGTTCTCTCCCTCACCAGAATATTCAATCTCCCTCTGCTCCAGCAAGTTCCCTAGTAAATGGAAGGCTGCAATAG
Organism: Neoceratodus forsteri; assembly: GCA_016271365.2. Lineage (NCBI taxonomy): Eukaryota > Metazoa > Chordata > Ceratodontiformes > Ceratodontidae > Neoceratodus > Neoceratodus forsteri. The sequence goes on along the minus strand of JADMNL010000023.1, from coordinate 98,048,270 downwards.
TCACTCCTGTGCACAAAAGTGGTGACAAGTCTCTGCCTGGTAACTATAGACCTATTTCAATACTTCCTCCCTGTCAAAGGCTCTTGAGACGTATAGTGGCTGACCAACTAACAGACTACCTTCAAATATAACATCCTCTGTGCCCAGCAACATGGATTCAGACAAAAGCGTACTACATCGACAGCCCTGCTAGAATTTTCAGGAGCAATCCACAAGGTCTTGGACAAAGGACTCCTAACCGAGCTGTGTACATTGATCTAACGAAGGCATTTGACACTGTACATCATGGTCTACTCATCAGTCAACTACAGTCTCTTGGGCTCTCCTGGGCTCTGGTGCCTGGATAAAAGTTACCTTGTCCAACGCTCCCAGGTTGTAAAAATAGCTGGAGTTCTCTCAGACCCTAAGCCTGTCCTCTCAGGAGTGCCACAGGGATCCATCTTAGGCCCTCTCCTTTTCAGCCTTTTCTAAACTCCTCCCTAAATCCTGCCCAGAGCAAATTATCCTCTATACTGACAATGCTGTGATTCTATCCTCGCACAAAGATCCAAACCCTTCGCCTTAGCCTCCAGCATGCATTTGCCTGTGTTGAGGCAGTGGTTCGATGACATAAGCTGGTCCTAAACCACAAAAGAACAAAATCCATGCTCTTCTCAAGCCCCAAAACCAGAAAAGGCAAGTACCTCTCACTATCAACACATCCCTCGGAATCACTCTTGAACAGGTGGCTACCTTTAAACATCTTGGAATCACCTTTGATCAAGGCCTAGTCTTTGCAACACATATTGACAGTATAGCCAAAACTATTAATCCTCGGCTTGGGATACTTTACGGAACAAACAACTCCTTACCCTACCAGCACTGAAGCTAGCTATTCAATCCTCAATCATCTCAATCATCGACTATGGCTTAATTGTCTATGGGTCTGCCTCTTCTAGCACACTTAAACGTATCACAACCTCCTTAACAAGGCCTGTCGGCTGCTTACTGGTGCTCATTGACATACTCATACTTGCGAGCTCTATTCTGAAATGGGGTGGTTACAACTCTCAAACCGCTTAAAGTACCTCACCTGCCTTATGGCTAAGAAATACATCATGGGCCTCACCCTCCTTGCATTCAAAACCTGTAATGCCAGAACACAAGTGTCCGACCCACCAGAAGATCAGAAAATCAGCCTCTTCAGGTCCCCGTTGCGGACCACACAGGGTGAACGATCATTTGCCTATCGTGCCCCAACTGGCTAAATACCCTTAGCACCACTATTACCTCCTCTAACTCTTTAGGTGCATTTAAACCTAGCCTATTCTCTCACCTTGCTACCTCCAACTCTTGCGACTGCCTTGATTAAATCCTAACTATTTCCTTCCACCCAGACCACTTACCTGACAAAGGCCTGGTAGAGGTTTCCTTTTCTCTAACTATGGTCCGCTCCTCCCTCCTTTCTCTCTCTTGTACTACCTATCACACTTCCCTTACCTATCTTTCCCTTCCCATATGTTTTCTAAATGATGAAAGTGTTTAATTGGTAATTATCTGTCGTTCACAAATGTCTTTGATGTTTAACTGTTTCATGTCTCTGTTTATTTCCACAATGTAATCTAAATGTGCAACTCACTGTAACCCTATTGTTTGTACCTAATTTGACACGGAACCTTTGTAAAAAAGCCTTGGCTCAAGGTATTAATTCAAGAATACAATAAACAATAAACACAGACACACTGGACAGCCTGCACAGGTAGCACAGGGTGGTGCCAGGAAGGCTGTGGGGCAGGCGACTGCCACACCTCCACTGGCACAACACCGCGGGCGTCCGATACGCACAGGTGTGCCATCCTGCACCACAGGCCTGTGGATATGGGCATCACAGGGCAGCCCCTGACCACCACAGACATGAGGGTGGCTTCTGCCATGGCTGGTGGTGGCGGGGTGCCACCACCGCCACTGGGGTGTTCCCAGTGACCTCACAGGGTGCTGCACTGAGACCATGAATGGGTGCCCAGTAGAGTGACCATCTGGCGCCCGCTGGCCAAACCATGGATGGTGGGTGTGGAAGCAAGTGGCAATGGAGTCAGCAGCAGGGGATTTCTCCTGGCTCTGCTGCCAGGGTGTATGGGACATGCTCCTGGGCATCCGACTGGATGCATGATGTCCTGACATGTTGTGGATGCAGCCAATAGCTCCACAGCCACTGCAATCTGCTCCAGAGCTGTGGTCATGCCCACCCACATGATGCGTGTCTCTGCTGGCATTTATGCATGCCACGCAGCCGCAGACTCCATCCTTCTGGACCATGACAGCCCTGTGGCTCTGGAAGGGCCTCCTGCCCTCCACAGTCGCCCACAGAAGGTCAAGGTAGGCCCCATGTTGTCAGTAGGTGATGCAGCATGGTGACATCACCGATGACTAGGGATGAATCAGCTGACCAGGTGCATCCACAGGTGGTGGATGCACCCAGGCAGACGCGGCGTGGGTGGGGCTTAGCAGGCACCGCTGCTGGCTGCCCATGGGTGGTGTCCTCCAGGGTCACTGAAGCGGTGTGTACACAGGCACCCTGCCCGGATGACACCGACATCACCAGCACTGCACTGGGCAGTGGTGCAGGCAGTACAGCACCCACAGCCATGGGCAGCTGTGCTGTGACTGCACTGGAACTCAACACAATGGGAACATCAGTGGCACTCCAGGGACCCTTGCACAGGCAACTAGCGATGTGTGCACCGCTGTCGGCCATGTGTGCGGCGCTGGTGTCGGTGATGGTTGTGGAGGTGCCAATGCCTGCCCCTGCATGCCACTGGCAAGCACAAGGAGGGCATCTGCAATATCCACTGCATCATCTGGGTCGGCATAAGACAAGCTGGAAAGGCTCCCCAACCAAGCAATGTACCTGCTGGCTGTCCCACCATCGCTGGCTGAGTGGCCCACAGGGCTCACCATCACCAGGGCCGTGACTGGTGTTGCATGGGACATGGATGGTGCAGGTGCAGAGTCATCCATGGTGGTGTCATCAGCCTCATGTGACAGGCCCACATCATCACCCCAAGGCATCATGGTCAGCCATGGCCATGGCTACCCTGGGCACAATGGTGCTGTGGAGAGAGGAAGGAGACTGTGGTTAATGCACAGTACACACATCACAGTGGTGAAGCACAACAGGACGCAGCCGTCCACATGGTGCCAGAGCTGCAGGCCTGTCCACAGCAGGGCTGGGCATGACGGTGATATGCAGACCATGGTGTGGTTGAGCCTGCCACTGTCCCATTGTGCACATTGTAGCAGTGGCCTCACATTCCACACAGGTGCACAGCGGACATGTGCCCTCTGGTGCTGCAGCACCCACCACAGCACCACAGGGCATGACATGTCAGCCAGGGATGACCATCCCTGGGAAACTGTGCCTGGGTGTAGAAAGTGACAATGCATGGCACGCAGGGGACAGGTGTGCCTGGCTCATGGCACATGGTGGCGAGCCTGTCTAGGACACACAGCTACTCACCATGCTGTGACAGGCTGCCACCATCTGGAATCCACCACCTGGGACACCATGCACAGCTGTCCTGGACACATTGGTGGGCCAGAAGGGCCTCGTTGGGGCTGAGTTGTTCTGCCCTGATGGCTCCACCCCCTGCCCACCACAGGGATGCCTGGATGTTGGCCACCTTCTCCTTGGCCCTCCTGTGGCCATAGTTCCAGTGCTTATGGCACTCTTAGACCGATGCGAGTTATCGGTGCCACTGCATTCATCTGCTGAACCACATCCTCACAGCCTTCCACCCACACCATCCAGCTGCCTCCCTGCTGGTGATGACATTCAGGCATAGTGGCATGCCTCAGTGAGTGCACTCTCCTCATCCTTGGTGAAGTTGGGGCATAATCTGCTGTGGCACCTGCTTCCTCTGTCATACTGGCTACTGTGGGAAGCATCCAGGTGTCAGTCACGCCTGTGGGTACACATGGTCCTGCTTCCTTCTGCCTCTGTCCATTGCCCCCAAGGTCCGTGATGCTGTTGTTCTGGGCAGTGGTTCACGGGTGGTCATCCTGGCACAGGTGGCCATGCACCATGGTACACTGTTCACTGGGGATGCTGCATATGCCATGTATGATACCTGGTCCACGGCTGAGGCAACAATAGCAGCCACCCCGGGGCACACTGTGCTGCCTGCCATGGTCATGTCCTGGTACATCTGCAGTATGTGTGCTGCCACCGTGGTACCCCATCCATCCTGGGAGACACCATGCAATGCCCGCAGGGTGGGGGCACTGGACATGTGGCAACAGCCATGGTGCAGCTGGCAGCAGGGTGGGCATGAAGACACTGCCATTGTGCCTGCACAAGCACCGGCTGTGTGCCTCGGACCCACCTGTTGCACATTGCTGCATTCACCACACATTGCCAGTGCCACTCAATCACATACCTCTCCTGTGTCCTAGTATACAGTGGACGGCTCCTCTGTTTAAGTCGTATGACCTCCTGTTCCACATACATTGTAAGGCCTAGGCTCAATGATGACTGTATCATCATTCAGCATGACTGTGTCATCCATGCTGGGATGTGTATGTCCGGTTCACAAACAGCCATTGTGGACATGACAGGAACAGTCACTTGGTGCTCTGTGCACCTTCTGTACTGCTCTGCTGCTGTATTCCACATTATGGCCATGTGTTCCATGTATTTGAGGCATTGTTCCACATCTGGGGTACTGGAGCATTGCCTGGTGTGCATGCTGCATTCAATCACCCAGTATGTTCTGTTGCCCTATAAACATGGCTGTGTACTCACCCTCAAGGCACTGACTCCTCTCAGTCACCTGGTCTCAACCTGCTGAATTGGGAGCATTTGATGGCTCAGGGCATGCAAATGAGGCCTGAGCCCCTGGTAATGAGATGCTAATCAGCTGAGATGCCCATGCATGTGGGATGAGGCTGTTTGTGGCGCATTCTCTGTGAATTGCATAGTTGCCCCAGCTCATCTCACTTTACATAGGGCATCTCAGGGATGCGCCGATAGCCCAGTGCATGCCCGTATCATTGGGCACATGTTCCTTTATCTAGGGCAATCTAGACAACGCTTCTGTCACGCATGCGCGATCACCATGTCCAGTGGCACATCTCCCATGTTGCGCCATTACACTGCTAACCCGATGCGCTGTTGCAGGCCTGCTGGCCATGACGCTTGTACAATATCGCGCAGTGTGATCCAAGATGCACCGTCCATGTTGCACTGTGTTTGTATGTGCCCATGGATCGCGCACAGCTCGTGATAGCTGTTTATAGCAAATGCGATGCACAACATGGCGCTGCATGCACATCACGTATCGTGACCAGGTCTTGTGCTTACCACGTTGCAGACTACATTACATGCGCAGGCATGTTGCCTTGAATTATTGTGCTTCACGCTCAGTGCATGCTGTGCTGCATGTGCCTCACTGTTTCACGTGGTGCATAACCACTCTCGACTGCTCATTGCCTTGTTGCACCTTGCCACTGTTATTTACCCTTGTAGTATGCCTAGGGCAGGGAGACAGACACCAAGGGCCATGAACTGGTCCCAGGTGAAGCTGCTACATCTGGTGGCACTTGTCATGTCTGTGGAGGGGCAGCTGTTTGGGCCAGGATGACCTCCATGAGCTATGGCTGAGGTGTGGGTCTCCATTGCCTGTAGGATTGTGTGGCGCACAGGGATGCCACACACTGGGAAGCAGTACAGGCATCATTATGGCGCCTTCCAGGGCGGGACCGGAGGCTGGTGCAGCTGCGATGCTGTGCATGCAGGGATGCACTGCCAAGACCAGGTAGGTGTTGGTCATCTGGCTCTTTTTGTAGCAGCGCATTACTGAGTGTGTGTCGAGGCCTTATGGGGGCACCCTCATGAGTCTCAGGCATCCTGCACACTTGGCAGTGGCTGCACCTGTCAGTGCTGCCATACCATGTGTGCCATGGGGGGATGGGCATGGCTGTATCTGCCTGGGGCGCTGGGTGCTTCACGGCTGGTTACCACTGTCTGCTGCATGGACACAGGCCGGTGATGGAGGGGCACTGTGGCACTGTATCCTGCAGTGGTGGTGGTCGCTCATGGTGCTGTCTGTTGTGTTTTGCAGGACTAGATGCCAGGCAGTGGGCTACAGATGCCATTGAGGTGCAGAGGTGGAGGATCATGTGTGCCAGGCCTGGTGCCCTTCCAGGGGCAGGTGAGTCATGCATTCTGTTATTGCTGCATTTCAGTTGCTGTAGGGTTACAGTTGGGTGGGGGTGTTGTCCACGTTCAGGCCCCTCAGTGTGTGTTCTTTCTGTGTTGCTGTAGGTGTCCAGGATCACCAGGCTGTGGCTGGGGTGGTGCCCCTGTTGGCGTGGACTGAAGAATCCATGTGGCCATCCAGGCAGCCCTGCTCCCACTGTCCAGGACTGTTCAGTGCCTGTCAGCTGCCGTGCAAGGCATTCTGCTGTGGCTCCCAGTCTGTGGCCGTGCCAGAGTGATGCGTGGCAGGGCATGGCGATGCTAGTGGCCCCTGCCTCTTCCTGGGGTCATCCCTTGTATATAGTTATTGTTCATAGCCCACTGTTACTGTCCCTTTCTGCCCTCCTTCCCATCCCTGCACTTCCCCTTTCGTGTTGTTCTGGTTGTTCTTTGTTCTACTTTTCTGTTGTACAGTATTTTATGATATTACTCTTTTATGAACATGTTGTTCTCAGCACTTGTGTCCGTGGGTTTGATTGTTCCAGCTCTGTGGTTGCTCCTCGTGCCTTGCTGACTTGCTCCACTTCCTCTGAATAGCACCCCTGTGATTACAGGGCATCTAGCTTGCCCTGACACATCTCAGGTTGGAACGGCGCATCTCCGGATTGCGCCATTGTGTTCATGGCAATCCACGGTGGGTTGTGTCATAACTTTACACTGCACATGCCTCTGTGAATTGCTCTGTCTTTGCTCGGTGCATCTGCTTTGCACCAGTGCATTTGTGATGCGCTCAGCGCAACCTCTTTGTGAATCCAGCCCTCAGAATTTAACACAAATAAAAGGAAGGCCTTCTAAACACAGAGGGTGGTGAATCCATGGAATGGACTACCACTGGAGGTCATAATCAGTAAAGACAAACAACAATTTAAAAAGATTAGACCAATATATGTTAGATGGAAACTGCTTGTCTTATTATGGGTAAGTGACAGGAGTTCACATGGGCCGACCATCTGTCAGCTCCTTACACCTTAATGCGTAACTCCTAACATCACCAGTCACTGCTGTGAATCACCTTTGGTGGGGTACTTCAATGAAGCAGTCTTCATTTTAGTTTTCATAGAATCCCGCTTGGCTCAGGGTAGGCTCAGTCCCCCAACTCTGCTCTATTGTGCTCAACATCCCAGTCCAGATGCAGACTCACAAAACAGGACACAATAGTGCTCGAGGGGTAGGGGCACCATTGAGGCAGGCAAGTGAGTTTTATACTCCAAGTTTTCTTGCCTTTCCCTTTCCTACTCCAGTGGCATCATGCAATGCCATGGTAGGCCATGCTGACATGAAGTACCCCATGGATGGAGGCAAGCTGCAGCTGCCCACCACAGGAGTTGCTGGTACTTCTGGCCACAGTGTAAGCTCTTCCTGATTAGGAAAGTGCTGTCATCAGCTACACCAGCTGACCTGGCCACCCCTTCTCATGGGTTTGCAGGCGTGCCTATGAATGGGGATCACTTGTACATTTAGTGGGCCAGGAGGCAACCACTATTAAACTTTGTATTAAAAATACATAATTATTAGTACTAGTGAAAGGTGCTTGGCTGACAGCATTGGAGACTAAAGTCCACTTTTCATCTGCATGACTGAAACCGCATGGGCAACCACCGTGTAAGCTTCCTTTCACACTGCTCTGTCAATGTGCCCAGTCTCACTGCCAGTAGGTGCGCCGACTGGCTCAGACTTCATACCCATGTAGTTGATAGCCCCACATGTGAGAACACCAACAAGGGAGATACTTAGTATCAGTCTGGGAGGCAGTTTTGGACATGGACACCTGTTTATTTGGAAATGCACTGCATCCACCACACTCATTTCATGTAGACTACTGAACAGCCATAAGCTGAAAATGACTTTTGACACTAGTGACTGGGACCAGTGGTAGTAGTAATAGTTCTATTCATTTATAAATGAACAAGATAAACAATCCGTTGAGTACACAAGTACACTCATTTTCAAGGGACACAGCCCCATCACCCGAGCATCCCTAAGATTTGAACCAATGCCTGAAACATGAAAGGCTCCTTTAAGGGGGTTCAGAGCCGGGCCAGTGGTGCAGACATTGTGCCTTACCTCTCCCATGCCAGTGACCTGAGTTTGGGAATGAGGTCAGGCTGCAGGAGCAGCCAGGGCAGGAGGCTTGAGCATCCCAGAGGATGCTGTCCTACTCAAAGGCGTAGGAGTGGCCAGGTCTCACAGTATACTGCCACCTGGGTGACCACAGGTGGCAGTGCAGCTGGTGTAGCTAGGGATGGGAGGACATCAGCAGGCACCATGTGAGACACGCTTGTGTGTGTTGTACTTGGTGCACTCTTGATGCCGTCATCCTGGGGAACTCAGGAGGAAAAAAACAAGTGTCAAGGCGTAGCTGGCCAGCTGCAGGCCCCCTGCCTGGCTACTTAGGCACAGTTTACCACACCAGATCCTGTAGTAGTGGAGGTAATGGGGAACCGTGCCACCTCTCCAGAGGAAGCTCTAAAAAACATGGAGAGATGCAGGTAAGTCTAGGGGATGCTAGGGTGATGGGGCTGTGGCTATGTCTAGCAGATAAGGGTCTACTTGGAGTGCAGGTGGCATAAATAGAAAAAGGGCACCAGCAAAAAACAAGTTTGCATCAACAGATCTTAGATGTGTTTCATTCCCCAAGGAAATTGATTTAAAGGTATTGAGTTCCTTTTTGTGGGGCTTCTGCATGACAACAGGATCTTTGTCCCATTGAGTTGACCAGTTTCTGGTACCCAAGCAGAAGCCATAGTTTGAGATGTTTCACAGTCATTTCAGTACAACAAATGAAATTATTTATCTTTTGGCAAAATGATACCTTTATTCTGGTAGCAAACAGTTGAGGTCTTACAGCTTTGAGACCCTTAAAGTGATTAACCAAGTTTCTACAAGAATAATTACAATTGTAGAGTTCAGGCACAAATCTTAAAACATTCCACTAAAAATTACTTTTGAGGACATTTCATTCTTTGTTACAAAGACATACTGTACATAGATACACAGAAGCTGTTGGTAGATAAGGACCTCTTGGCCCACCAAGTCTGCCCTATTTATCACTACCTAGTATGAGGTTTGATGCACAAACTGAACTTCAGAGCACCCCACCTACAGGACACCCTTGTCTGATTCACTCCTTCTTGAATCCTGTGAATGTTTTAGCCCCTACTACCTCGTCTGGTAGGCCATTCCAAGCATCCCCACCCTCTCCATGAGCAAATATTTTCTCATGTTACCCTTAAGCCGTCTCCCTTCCAGCTTCATACTGAGCCCTTGTATTGTAACATTTCTTACTTTAGAAGAAGCTCCATTCCTGTACTCTGTTTATACCAGTGAGCTATTTGTATTTCTCTATCATATTTACATGCAATCAGGCTCTTTGCCCCAAAGACTTCATTGGTGGGATTTTAAGCTACCTTGACACAACACTTGTATCTGTATTTCAGACACATGCTGCATCACACAGATGCGTCCAGATGTCCATGTCCTATTCACAGACACCTGAACATATTGCGATGATTCCCACATCTATGGCAATTTCTGCCCAACTGTGGGAATCGCATCCGTTTTCTGGATACAAGTGTGAAATTCCATCCCAGGAGTTAGCCCAACTGTTCATGGTCTAACTCCTGGAATTGATTTTGCGTGCATCACAAAAACAGATGTGGTGCTTTGAAACCCGTAGCCTGCCACTTGTTCACCACTGCTTTTCCCACCCTGAAATGAATAGTCCTATGCTAGTGAGAGTAATTTCCATAGCAACAGACTGCAGTACCATAAGCAAAGGAATAGGAATTCATGACAGAAATAAGCCAAGTGGACAGGTAAAGTCTGAGAAAGACTGCTCCCATTTGAATAAAATGTCTTCAGTAATAAAAATAACAGCTCCTGAAATTCTAAGTTTGGGAGAATCTTGTGGAACTGCATTCTGCCGATGCTTACTCGGACATGGTGCTAAAAACAGAAAATCTCTTTAAGATACACTAGGTCTGATCATTTCCGTAATAACAGGCTCTGGCGTCACAAACTAAGGATGTTGATCTCAGCTAGACAATACTTTTCAAGAAAGCAGATGAACTCTAAAGTCCTATTTACACTTACTGGAGCACTGTACCGGTGCGCTGCTGTGAGGGATTCAGAGAGGTAGAGCCACTGTGAGCAGTTATGTGGGCAGCCAGCTGCAGTGCACAGCCCTTGATGGAGATCAATTGCTGGTCGAAGTGCTGGGCAAGGTTGTGTCTTCCTAGTGAGGACTAAAACCTAATACTTTGCCTAGTTGCTTGCATGAGCGTATATGTTTTTGCTTTGAGTGCAGAAGTTCCTGCCACAGTGGGCAGTCACTGCCATTTGCTACCTGGGTTGCTGCTGTGCTGGGGAGCTGTAATGCTGCAGGGTTGCCAGTTCTAGTATGGACGATCCCACCACATTCAGTGCCATCCTGTGTCTCTGTCTGTCTAGCTGTGTGTGTGTGTGTGTGTGTGTTGTATGTGTATATACTGTATATATATATATATATATATATATATATATATGTGTGTGTGTGTGTATATATATATATACTGTATATAAAATACTGTATATGTAACAGATAATCCACTGCAGGGCATATGGTCATGCTCTGATAAAGACATGGTTTGGTGTGTGTTGTGAGACATGAGGCCACAGACCAAGTGCGTTCAATCACCTAAGGCATACATATATCAGAGCATGACTGCATGCCCTGTAGTGGATTATCTGTCTTATAAAATGTCCAAAACTGTACTGGGGGAGTGAAAATAGAAAGAAGTGCAAGCATGCGGTTGTTGTGGGATTATGCATGGCCATGTGGTTTGTTTTGTCCAATCAGGAGACAGCATTTTACTGATTTTTCTCACCATTTATAAATAAATAAATATATATATATCTGTAGGTGTATCTGTATATGCGTTAATGCAGCTGTAAGGATTAAAGAATGTAAAGCACACAAAGTAAGGACATGAAAAAATGAGAGTTTGGAATCTTAGGAGTGTTGGCAAATCAGTGATGCGATGTTCCTTGGGGTTCTCATTCCTAACGCCCACTCCATCACCAAGCCCATAGTCTTGTGACCCAAGCACAGCTACAGGTCAAGCCTGTGCCACACAGTCATAGTGCTTGGAGCTGGACATCTATGGCTGTAGACACTGGGCCTGCAGAATCAGCCGTAACTTTCTTCACCAAGGAAACTGTGGGCCCTGAGTAAAGCAGGATATCATGTATAACTTTCTTCACACGGGGCCCTGCAGGCCATGCAGGAACCAGGAGATCAAGAGCATTTCGAACTGAACTTGTACAGGTCCAGCAAACCTTTGCAAAGCAAAGGATCATTCATTACTTTTATCATATAGTAACTACACGCCCTGTACCTATAATGTCTCCTTGGGTGATGAGACTAGAGGCTAGGGGCTGTGGGAAGAGAGTGGGCAATAGGGTGTAAACCCAAAGACACACTATAACACCAATTAGCTAAAACTTCTGACAGGCCAAACCCTAATTTTGCATCTCCTTACTTTGTGCTTGGTATCCACTGATTTTAACGAGTCAGTTTGGGTGAAGATGAAAGACCGACTGTAAAAATGGCTCCCGTGATTTTACAGCAACTGTCCATATAAGAGAGGTAGTACCGTGATTTAAAATGAGTGTCAGTATAAGCGGTAGAACCACGATTTAAAGTGAGTGTCAGTAAAGCGAGTTACTACCATGATTTTACAGTGGGTGTCAGTGTAAGTAAGATAGTACCATGATTTAAAGCAGTGTCAGTGTTGTAAGCAAGATAGAACCGTAATTTAAAGAGTGTCAGTGTAAGCGAGGCAGTACCATGATTTTACAGTGAGTGTCACTGTGGCGAGGTAGCACCATGGTTTATAGTGAGTGTCAGTATAAGCGAGGTACAGTGTAACCCGCTTTATTGGACTACTGGTACATGGCAGAATGTGGCGATATAACCAAGTGTCCATCTTATCACAAAGTGCACTGTTACTTTTTTGGGGGCAACTTATTTCTGTGTGTGAGCTTATGTGGTTATGCTGTCATGATTTGCCACATGGTAGCTGGGTGTACTTTCAGGATGTTTACTATGAGGGTGATTTGTGCTGAATTGCCAGTTCTCTCAGAAGTCTTACGCATGTCATCAATCTGTTTTAAAATGTCCATTTTGTTTGCCAGAGTAAGAGTGTTACGCTCCGACATTGTGAGGCTTAAATTAAAATCACCTTTCTGAATCACAGCAGCAGAGCAACAGCAGAGGAAAAGCAGGCTGGCTACAAGCAGGTATGCACACAAAGTCTCAGACATACTAACAAGCTCCAGTAGCAGTGGCGTGGATAAGTCAGTGTGTAACTGCAAGCTCTTAAGTAGCTGTCAAAGACTGCTAATCACCGCTAATCGTTGCGAAGTGTTAGAAGCCAGACCCACAATTAACGCTTTCAATGCTGTCTACTGCCGTAGGAATGTCCAATTAAGACTGCAGCTATAAGTCGGTTTATCAACATGTTTCAGTGCTAATTTCTATGAGCATGGTTTGGGATTCAAGAAAATGGCTGAACTAACTGAATAAACGGTATATCCATGTCTGATTTAGTTGGGTTGGACTGTAGTACTGTGCTTTTAGAGGAAGTCTCATGTAAGCAGGTAGTACCATGATTTTACAGTGAGTGTCAGTGTAAGCGAGTAGTGCCTTGATTGTACAGTGAGTGTCAGTGCAATCTAGGTAGTACCATGATTTACAGTGAGTGTCAGTGTAGCGGTAGTGCCTTGATTTTACAATGAGTGTCAGTACAATCTAGGTAGTACCGTGATTTTACAGGAGTCTCAGTGTAAGCGAGGTGGTACCATGATTTTACAGGAGTGTCAGTGTAAGTGAGGTAGTGCCTTGATTTTACAGTGAGTGTCAATGCAATCTAGGTAGTACTGTGATTTTACAGCGAGTGTCAGTGTAAGCGGTAGTGCCTTGATTTTACAGCGAGTGTCAGTGCAATATAGGTAGTACCGTGATTTAAAGCGCGTGTCCGTGTAAGCGAGGTAGTAGTGGTAGGGAGCTATAGAGGACGTGGTTTGTGATGGATGTTGGTATTTGTGTATCAGGCTGCTTCTGAGCTGGCCGCTTAGTGTAGAGGAGAGTCACTGATGAGCCTGGCAGATCTGGGTTTGATACTGGGTCTGCAAAGTTTGTTTTAGTTCTGGGTAATATTGTGTTTTGTTCTAACTGGGGAATGTTTAATTCCTGCTGTTCTGCCCACCCTCCTGTCTATGTTCCCTTCACCATTGCCTCCTCCAACGTTCTCCCTCCCCTATTTGTCCCTCCCTCCCAAGTTTTTCTCTGTCCCAGTGTTTCATCCCCTTGGAGTTTGTTATTACATTTATGGGGTGGAGGGGTGAAGCCACTCTGCCCCTACAGAAGCAAAAAGTATAGATGTTTGTTGATTCAATATATGTTGAAAACAGTTGAATTTGCAGCAGCTATAGTGCCAGTAACCATATTTACTTTTGGTGTTGTTTTCGCTTATTTGGTCACCTGTTGTAATGCAGCCATCTTTATCACATGGAACTGTGCACTTTGCATTTCAACCTTAATATCTGCATTAACATTGTTTTTGCAATGAATTTCTTTTCTTTTTGTTCTAGAGAATTGTATCCTTATTGCATTTGCATGAAATGGTACAAATGTGCAGGGTCTGGGGCCAAGGGAAGAGTCCATCTGGCTGTGGATGTGCAGAAGGGCCCTGCATCAAGGAAAAGTTAGTTTGGCTGCAGATCTGCAGGACCCTCCAGGCTATGCACCAAAGCGAGTGTCCACATGGCTACGCACCCACAGGGTCCTGAGGAGCCCTGAGCCAAGACAGTTGAAAAGAAAAAAAATAACTTTGAAAAACACTCAAGAAAGCATGCTCATACATCACAAAAGTTATTTGAGGACAACATAAGTTTGTTTCTGCTTTTGTATCTCGTGACTTGCAAATTTTAATTTTTAGTAAAAATAAAGGCCTTTTTAACAAAAGACAACCTAAAGAATAACCTACATACCTTAACCTGCCAAACACACAAGTTACGCTGGCAAACCCACCTTGTTTTGTGTGGACATCAGAGCATGATGATGTCCCTTGAGATATCTGATTACACCCATATCGATGGGTTGTGTGAGACTATTGGAGTTTGGTGGCAAAAACACAACTTTTATATGGGAGTACATTCTGACAGGCTCATAAGGGTGTACTGAACTGCTGTCAAAAGCAATAGAACGTGCCAACATTTTCTTTTGAGCTCTGTCTCTTTTCACTGAGCCAGTCCATAAAAATCAGTCAGTCATCCAGGAATTTGAGGAGCTATACTAGGCAACTGGGAGGGTGGCCAAGTCCTTTGCGAGGCACCTAAGGTGTTTGGTTTTGTCAGTCAGCAGCAGCCTTTCTTTTCTGTGCTATCCATGTTTGCACATGATATTTTGATTTGGCATCTAAGAATATTACAACTGTGTACTTTAAGGTCCGAATTTACATCACATTCTCTGTGTGGACAGCAAACTTTTAATTAGGGACAAAGGAGGGACAGAGCACTTTTAGGGGTAAATGGGAGACAGTTGAGGTATGCCTCCAGTGTCCAAGAACTTTCTGCTCCTCCAACTGGATTTCTGCACTATCTACAAGAGGGCACTCTGCATGGTAACATGCAGTTCAACATTATGAAGCCTAACAGAAGCCACCGATACCTCAAGAAGAACTTTGAAAAACAAAATTTGGACACAAATCAGCTTACATTTCTCATTAGCTCTGTATTTCTTACCCGTTATTTATTACTGAGGTCATATGCAAGAAATAGTGGATAATGTATGGTCATCTATGGCTAACCGGTTTTGTTAACCATCGAGGTTGCCAGAGCAACCATGTAAACCTCGAGAGTGAAGCTTCGAGAGGTTTATATCACTGTGGCAACCTCGAGATGGGTTAAAAATCGGTTAACCATCGATGTACCATACATTATATTTTATAGTGTATGGTAACATTTATGTTTTAAAAAAGAAAGCAGTTCCTTACTGCAGTTTTTTAATGTCACGCTGCTCTGCTCTCACCAGCCATCAATCCAGTTGCGTGCATGCCCAGACTGTTCCTGGTTGTTAACCCATCGATGTGACATATCATCGATGGGTTAACAATACGTGATGTCACATCAATGGTAAAATGTTGTTATAAAAAGGTAGATTTCTACCTATAACAACATTCTACCATACATTATAACAGGATAATTGTTCCCTGACAGATGAGTTCATCATCTCCTATTGCTTCTTCCCAAACTAATGTCATAATATTCTGCTTGCAGCATCACTGTTATTCCCTTGGCAGCGGACTGTGATGTCACAACAGATCGTTCTAATTTCTAGAAGGGAATAAGTTGTAGAGGCAGATTAACTCTAGGGATAAAGATATTGTTTTGTAGGAATTTCTGCAGTAATAAACAGTGGAAGAATAAATCTATACAAGACACGTGAAATGCAAACTGAATGGTATCTAAATATTGTGTTTTCATAGTTTTCCCAAAGGCATCAGCTGCTCTTTAAAGACACAGTAACTATTGCTTGTTATGAACAGTTGCCATTATACATTGCATTACATTATATGCCATACATTTCCTAGTTCTTTCTAGTTTGTTTTTTTCATTTAGAAACCATTTAATAGTTTTCATGACGTGGCATTAACAGTTTTAAAAAAATGACTTATCTCTAATGTTCTTACACCAGTTTGCAACAAATAAAAATGTCATGTTAACACCTTGTCCATCCCTTTGTTTGTACTTTACAGTGTGGTCCAGTCCATAATCACAGTAATGCACTCAGAATGTGTTTTATCATGGGATAGTGTCACTTCTCTGATGCATAAGGCTTTGCCTCATACCACACAACACACCCAAGGCATGACATTATAATTGCAATAATACACAACAGGGTGTGGTATATGGAAGCAGTAAGACAAGACAGGGTGTTGCTTTGGCTGAAATAACTACCCACCCAGGAGCACAGTGAGGCACAAAGCTGCAGGCAGAGGGCTCTACAGCCCCAGGAAGGTTAGCTAGCATAACCCATGCCCGGAAGTTTCCATAAAAGAAAACAAACAGATAATACAGGTACACATCATCTTCCATATAAGAGCAGAAGTATCAAATATTCAGAACAGTGTACATAATCTGTAGGAGAGAAATAATTATATTTAGATTAGGTTTACATCTTAACAATAAAGAAACAAGGCCACAAGTGAAAATGAAAGGATTACAATAAATTGGGAAACAGCTGAGTTTAAATTATCCACTAGATATAGAAAGAAGTGCTGGTGAGTGTCTGAAGTTAAGCATAAAACTGATAAAATAGAAGAGAATAGACAGGGAGAGTGATAGGGGTGAAGAAAGAAGGAAAAGAGATAATAAAAAGAAGGATATCTGTGTCAGAGAGAGTTATTGTCCCTAATCTGAAGTATAAGTGATGAAAATAAGGGGTGAGTACTTAAATATTAGGGCTTAGGGATGGTAGAGGTGTCAATATAATTGAAATAGTCCTACCAACATCTATAATATATACTGAGTCGGTCATGGGTGCTGTGCGAAAGTCGATCTAGAGATGCATACTGAGATAAATTATGAAGAACATCTGAGAAGGCTGGTGCTTGGATTAATCTCCAGTTCATGAGGATTAGGCGTTTACTAGAAGAGACAGTGGGCGGATATTCAAAGGGTTGCGCCATGCGTAATAGGGTTCTTGCATGCTAAGTCAGTGTGCCATTCTGCGATATTCAGCAGGAGGCAGTTGCGCCACCGAAAACAGGCTGAGCAACAGCACAATGCAAATGAAGGCATGTGCAACCGAAGGGGTGGATCCCTGCATAAAGAGCTTAATGCGATATTCGTGCTGTCACAATGCAACAATGGAACAGCCGGAAGTTAAAACACAGCCGGAAATAAGCCAAAATAGAAAGGCTCAAGGAAGAGGGCAAGAAATGCTACAGGGATGCCAAGTGAGACAGACAGAGAGACAGACAGTGACAGTCAGAACAGGGCAGACAAGGGAAGTTGTGGGGCCATAGGCTGCAGAGGCCAGCGCGGGGTACCGGTGCAGTGGAGGTAGCAGTCAGGACAGCGGGGTAACAGAGCAACATCAGCCGGGGGTCACAAGCCAGGGAGATGGACAGTGCCAGCTTCCACATGGAAGCTGTAATGAGAGGTGAGAATGCATGCTGCGGGGGCGTGGCGTGGAAAGGCCCGTCGATGCGCCCCAACAGGCAGTACGTGCCCGCATCAGCTTTGAGCTGTACACAGATGTAGAGATCGTGGGCCGGGTACCACCTGAACAGGGCAATACTGAGGCGGCTCTGTGAGCTGTGCAGTGATGTGATGCAGGCACCCTCATGACAGAGTCACGCTCTGTCAGTGGAGACAAGGTGACAGCCTGCATGTGCCTGCCTCGCCACGGGCACCTTCCAGAGGCCGACAGGGGACACCATAGGCATCACAGTCGGCCACGTCATGCATCCTCACCCAATTCCATAGCGCACTGCTGCCACATGCTGTGGAGCACGTCCATTTCCCAGCACCGCGGCAGAGTGTACAGCAAACATGCAGGAGTTCCACAGGGTAGCGCGTATGCCTGGCGTGCTAGGGGCCATAGACTGCACCCATGTGGCCGATCGCATGCCACCTGGCCCCGATGGGGCCACATATAGGAACAGGAAGGGCTATTCAGTGTCAACTGCCAGGTGGTGTGTGATGCCACCGGCATAATCAATGTCTGTGCCACACACCTGGCGGGAGCACATGATGCCTTCATATGGTATCAGTCCGCACTGTGCCATCGATTAGAGTGGGGACATCCCCACAGGCCATCTAGTGGGTGAGTCACGCATGTAGGAATTGCAAACGTGGGGCAAGGGTGGGAATGCCACAGGTGCTATGGTAGTGGCACACAGGGATATTGGCAATATGGACCTGAACATGATACTCATCTCCACCATCTCCACACGGTGACAGCAGATGCCCACTCCGTCCCTGGCTGCTCACACCATACCGGCGCCCATGACCCCATCGCGGCAATCTATAATGAAGCGCATGCCGCCACCGCAACATCATCGGCGGGTGTTTGGGATGCTCAAGGCACGCCTCGATGCCCTAGACACCTCCGGGGTGACCTGGCAGTACAGCCCTAAGAGGCCTGTGGGATATTCCTGGCCTGTTGTATCCTGCACAACATGGCCAAAGACTGTGGGATAGCCATTCAGGTCGAGGAGGGACAGCGATGGGGACACCAGCGGCACCGGTGATGATGGTGATGAGCAGCCCCCTGGACGGCGGGACCCCCGACTGATCCGGCAGGCCCAGCTGCCCGGGACACCATCACGGAGGAGCATTATGCATGCACAGGTAAGTCAAGGGCCATGTGCAACCAACACTATCCAGGTGCAACCCACAGGCACACAGAGTAACACACCAGGGGTGCATGACGCAAGGAGTGGAAGGGACCAGGCACACAAACACACCATCAGGAGGGTGAACAGTCATATGGACACACACACACACCAGGCACACAGCGTACATGGGCAGGTGCACAGCAGAGCAGGAACAGACATGGCAAATACACAGATCCACAGACCACACCACCACCTGTACTGTCCAAGTACGTGTGTCAGATGCTGGGCACCCTTGCACCTTGGTGTACAGTACAATGCAGGCATCATCTGCACACACCTGTGGACAGCAGTCGGGATGGTGTGCAGGTGGTCTGTGTCGGCGTGATGGGCAGGGCACCCACCAGTGCACTGCCCACCATGCAGCGCACATCTGCACAGGGCAGCACCAGACAGAGCCCACACTGGGAGACAGGTGGTCATGTTGCACTGTTCCATGGCCACCGCCAGATGCGTGGGCGGCCTGCCGTGACCCAACAGCACTGGCAGGCTGAGCAGCGGCCACATGGGGTGGCACCGATGGACCACCAGGGTACCACTGTGCGATTGTGACCTTGTCCGCACAGGGTCTGTAGTATGCCAAACATACCTGCACCAGGGGTGCTCGGGATGCCACAGCAGAACCGGTGTCGACAGGCTGGGTGTCGCACGCGATGCCGAGCGGGAGTGGGCGTGCTGTGTGGGGTGCGCGGTACAGGGCATCTGCTTGTGTGCCCAATGCAGCCACAACAGCGACCAATGCCTGGGTCTGCCTGTCAATGGCGGCGGTCACATCCATCCCATATGGACCATCTCTGCAAGGATCAGAGCACAGTCACTGCTGTGCTGCTCCACAGCCATGCACAGTGCCTCCACGGACGTTGCAACCCGCCTTTGCTGCTGTACTGATTCCTGCAGCAGGCGGTGTGCTCTTCAAATGGGTACTGTGCCACAACGGCATCCTGTCCCCAGGGTATGGAGGTCCTGATGCTCAACACCCCTTGAGGGTGGGCGTGTTCACCAGGACCAGGCATGGGCATATCAAGGCGGTGGGCATGTGCCACCACTGGACACTGTATCCCCAGACCTGGTGGGTGACTGCTGCTGTTGGCCCTCAACCGCTGTGCCCAGGGACCACTCGCTCCACTGCTGTGGCCAGCAGTGCCAGACACCTGCAAAGCCACCGGTGCTGCCTCACTGGTGCTGACAGGCACAGCCTGGGACTGTGCGACATGCTGGCACACACGTTGGAACCAGCTGGCCCAGAGGCGCGTGCTGGCCCGCTGCTGTGTCCGCCATGGGACACATACATGTCACTGCCCATTGCAGTCCTTGCATCATCAATGGTGCAGTGCGTGCACAGCCACAGTCACAGCGTGCTGGCATGCTTGCATTCCAGACTGCTGAGACACAGGCTGAGCACCCCCACACCTGACTCACTGACAACAGGGTTGGCAGCCAGGCGTGCATGCTGGTGCGAGCGTGCTGGCTGGCGACAGAGGTGGATGGACCCTCCTCCAACTCCGGCAGGTCTTCCTCACTGCCTGGACCCACCACCACCATCCTGAAGATGAACAGGATCTGTAACAGAAAGTGAGGACATGTGAGTGCATGTGAACAACCTCCCCAACACCACCGCCATGTCATACCTGCAGTGATGGGCTTCCACCTGTCTGGAATCCACCTCCCGGTACGCCCCTCAATAGCACTCCACTGCATTGATGCAGCCAGTCGGTCCTCAGCCGGGGTCAGCTCCGCCACCGCTGGCTGGCCCCGCCTGTGCCAGCATGTGCCACTCTGAGGGCTGCCATCTTCTCCTTCACCCTCCTGTGGTCTGTCCCCATCTTTTGCATTCCTGCACGGGCGCTGGTGGCTTCGTGCAGGTTCACTGCCCAGCTACCCCTCCCATGCAGCCACACGGGCCTGGGGTGCCCCACCGTCCCACTCAGTAGTGGCTCCTCCTCCAGGTAGGCCTGGAAGAGGGTCTCTGTCTCCGCTGTGGTGAAGTTGAGCCTCCTCCTCCGCCCACCATCCTCACCCTCACCTTGGCTCTGCTCGGTCATGTCGTCTGTATGGGTGGAAGTGGACACCTGTCACTGTGCAGTCTACAGCGTTATCCCATGACCATTGGCCAGAACATCACACAGCATGCAACTCACCTCTCACCTGCAATGCAACGAATCTGGCCAGAGCAGCCCAATGTCGCACATTTATAGCGCAATGCATGCAAATTAAGGTGGAGCAACTGTATGAGATGCAAATCGCGCCACTGCATGCTGAATGGCTGATCAGATGATTTGCATGTCGGCTGAATATCAGCGCCCGTTGCACTTTGTGCAATACGGTTGAGCTAGCTGAGCCAATGGTGCATTTCTGTGACTGTGGTACACTGCATTGCACATGTTCAGGTAGCTTCGCGGGCATCTGCTGCGCTGATGAAGTGCTGTGCCGATCAGCAATTCAGGCCATAGCCACCATTGTGCCAATGGCGCTACAGGCGCTGGTCACATATGGCGCTGTAGCAGTACTGCGCAATAGTCCACTGTTAGCACTGGCACGCAGGCATCCGATCGCCCAGGGCGTGTGGATGTCCGATGGGCGCTGTGCGTGGCCTTGCGAGACGACCCATGACCTTGCCCCGACCTTTGCCCCTGGCGCTGTCGTCTGGCATATGTACAGCTCTCATCGCGCTGTTCGGTGACAGCACGATGTGGACCCGATGGCGCTGTCCGAACAGCGCAATAGGCAGTGATGGAGTTTATTGTGCAACATTTCCATGTGGGGTTGCCATGCTGCAGAGTGCCATATTGCCACTGTACTTTTGAAAATGGCACGCAGGAGAGCACCACAATGGGGCTTTGAAATAGCTAACCTGGTGGCTGTGGTGGAACCTCACTGTGGCTCACTGTTTGAGAGAGTGCCCCTGCAGGTGCCGCACCATGTGTGGCCGGCAACAGTGCACTTCATGCCCTGGAGCAAGGCCACTGGGGGCGGGAGGAGGACCCCGATGCCAGGCACACGGCGACCTGCAGAGGAGGCGTGCTCTGCTTGCACGCCTCAGGTCACGTCGCAGGGCATTGTGCCCAGGCCAGGTGGGTGTGCTGTGTATGCACAGTATTGTCTGCATAGGTGACTATGTAATGTAATCTGCGCATTAGGGTGGGTTGGGCTGTGGTTTGCTGTGAGGGTGTTTACAGGGGTGTGCTGTTTGGGTCTGGTTGTGTGGGCAGGCACACTCAATGAGACAAGGGCTGTCTGTTGTGGGATCTCACTGATGTGTTTCTTCCTTTGTCTCCCACAGGCACCGATGAAGCAGGGCTGGGCCAGGCTGAGGCCTGGGATGTGAGTGCCAGGTGGTTAGCGGAGGAGGTGTGCAACAGCCACAGCAGCAGCAACAGCAGCAGCCACGGCACCTGCTGAGTGGCCTGATGAGGGTGAGTGTCATTACATCATGGATGCTATTGCATGCTGGGGGACTGACACCTTCAGGGACAACACTACCATGCATGCAACATGTGACGGTCATCACTGTCCAGTGGCACAACCAGCGTAATGTGTGTGTGTGTGCATCACTGGTGGTCCATGCATGCACTGAGCACATGGCTGTGGCACTAGCATCCCTGCATAGCCACGTCACTGGCATTGGTTGTGCTGTGCTGAAGTGGGCGTTATTATGTATGCAGTGGTGCACATGGCCATTGCTGGCTGGTTGGGCTTATCTTGTGCGCGGTCACTGTGGGTGGGTGCAGTCCATCACAGGAGTAGAGGCACTTGACTGTCTGCTGCCATGCATGATGGGTGGGATTCAGGGATGTGTGGACGATCATAGCCGATGACTCACGATCCCTTGTCCTAGTATCCGGATCCTGTGCCTGATGGGCCGGGGGCCTGTGGGGCTCACTCAGGTAGCCATCCTTTACACACACACACCATTCTCCTGGACTTGCAGCAGCATGGGATGCAGCACGGGAGGAGCCACAGGCACAACATCAGGCGGGAGGAGGGCAGGCACCGTGGTCGCTGAACATCAGCAAACCCACCTTCCCTCTCGGTTGTTCACCTGCCCTTACCACCCCTACATCCATACCCCACCCCTGCTTTGTAAATATGTTGTTGTTTGTTGTTCTATTATACATCTTAATATGACATTTATATTTTGATAGGAATATATGGTGGTCTCTGGGTTGCAGCTGGCTATGGGTGCTCAGTTGCAGTGGTGTGCATGGCATCTGGTGTGGTATGGTCATGGGTATGTGTGTGCATGTGTGTGGGCGGTATCTCTGGTGTGGGTGAGGCTTCAAGTCAGTATTGCCGTGTGCTGCCACCCACTGCTGAGTGCTCATGGTGGGTGTGGCTTATGTGGTTCTGTGGTTCACGAGGGGTTGCAGTGTGCGGAGGGCCTGCAAGTTCCTGCAGTGCTGGTCACTGCGCATGGGTCAGTGTCTTGGGGTCACAGTGCTGGAGTGCTGTGCACAGCGGAGCCGCTGGACACTGGGGTGCTCCGCCCCTTTGTGTACAGTCTCAGGTTGACAGTGGGTGTGTGCTGTAGTAACCACGGCGGGATGTGCTTTGTTGCTTGTCCCCATGGTCCGGTGGCTGTTCCATCCCTCCCCAGTTCTGCTGTGCTTGGGGTGTGGGGTACATTGTTGGTTTGTGATGTGTCCCTGTGCCCATCTGTGGCATGGGTGGTGGGCCCTGCCTACCTCCCTGGTTGTGCAGTTCCATTGCTATGCTGCTGGGCCTCTTTGCTTGCGCTATGGTGCCTCTGAACTGCTCAGCTGGGCCACCTTTGTTGCAGCCAGTAGCATCAGCTCTGCTCAGCTTCCCCTCCTGATTGCGCTAGCACATCATCACTGCTCAGCTTCCCCTTCTGGTTGTGCTATGCGCGCAGGTTGTGCAATATTCAGACATTGGCTGCTTGTGCAATTTGTCTTGCTCCATGTTTGAATATCGCGTGTGTTCAGCATGTGTTGCATTGACTTGCACTTGCTCCTGCTGTTCACTTTTGGGCGCGGTTTGAATATCTGGCCAGTATGTTTAGCCATCTGAAATGTGCATGAGAGAGGGTAGTATTGCTTGAGGTAAGTATACCTAATAAGAAAAATTTCAGATCTAGTGGGATTTTTGTCTAGTTACTCTAGAGGAAATATATGGACTTTATGCCAAAGCTTATTGATAGGAATACAGGCCATAGGATATGAAAAATATCACCATTAGGCAGATTGCATCACCAGCAATTATTGTTGTTTAAATATCCTATATGATGGAGTACCAAAGGGTTCTATACCAGGAGTGTAGGATTTTAATTTGAATTAGAGACTGCGTGCATCTTTGAATGTGTTATGAGATATATGCCAACATTTACTCCATTGTATATCTGTGATGTTGTACTTAAGGAGGCACCCATTTGTTTTAGCTGATAGAGTTTGATCTGGTAAGACATCCATGATGTCTTTATAGATGGAGCTATTCCATTTTGCAGTTAATTTAATCCACTGTGAAATGTATTGATCTTGTAAATTATGCTTATGGACATAATGAGATGAGAATTATAGGCAGCGTGTATTTGTAAATACTTCCAGAAGTCCTGTTTGGGGAGATTCCAGGTTTTCTGTAATTCTGAAAAGTTTAAGAGTGAATGAATTCTGATCTAGAATGTCCCCTAAGAAGAAAATACCTTTGTTTCTCAAGAGCGGCAGAAGATAGTTTGATTCTCTAAAGTAATTAAAGGGTTACCCCAAAGAGGGGTATAGAACCAGGGGTTGGATTAGATTTTAGAATTTGTGGATTAGCTTCCAGTAAAGCACAGAGGATGAAATAGTGGGATGCGATTTTAATTTGGGAGGAAGAGGACTGAAGATAAAGGCTGTAGGAATTCCCCAGGGAGGATGTGGATTCCATTGTAACCCATAGCGGGGTATGAGGTGAAACTTATGGAACCACTTGATAGTTTGAGAGGTCAGAAGGCCATAAATAAGCTTTAAACCAAGGGTCAAAACCTCCTCTCTTCCAATGCACATGGAGCTTATTACAGACTGAATCGGTAGTTTACCATCCCATATAAAGTTACCGAGTAATTTGTCGAGCTTGGAAAGAAAGATAGCTGGTAAAGTAAGGGATATTGGCAAATAAATAGAGAATTTTGCGTGAGATGGTCATCTTGATGGTGAGCTATTTTCCCATGAAAGAAAGATTAAGGAGTTTCCATCTAGTCAGGATATTCTTGATATTATCAAATAAGGGCTTAATTTATATGCAGATTTTCTCTAAGTTTCAGGTTATTTTGATTCCTAAGTAAGTAATTCCTTGGGGTGACCAACGAAAACCAAGAGGCAGATTCATAAAAGATTTGCAGTGGTCATTGAGAGGAAGTGTTTCTGATTTTCCATAATTGAGAACAAAGCCTGAGATATTTGTGAATTTACTGAATATTTTAATCAGCAAGGTCCAGCCTCTTTTAAATTCTCAAGCAGTATTAGAAGGTCGTCCACATAGGAGGAGATATATATCTGGAACTGCCGATGGAAATGCCCTTAATATCAGTAGATTGCATGACAGGCAGATAATGGTTCCATGGCTAAGATAAACAGAGAAGGCGATAAAGGACAACCTTGTCTGGTTCCTCTTGCCAATGAAAAGAGGGAAAGAGGGTGGAATTAGTAAGAATTTTTGCTATAGGTGAGGTGTATAGTAATCTAATCCAGGAACAGAAGGTATGAGAGAAACGGAAGTAAGACAGAACTTGATAAAGGTAGTTCCAATTTAAGGAATCAAAAGCCTTCTCAAAATCAATAGCTATATACTACAGGTGTTTTGAGGATTTGGCTTTGTGAATTAAGTTGAATAAAAACGTAAATGATCTGAACCAGATATGTCTTAATAAACCCAGCTTGTGAACAATGAGATAATTTAGGAATCAGGGTTCTAAACGAGAGGTTAGAAGTTTAGAAAAATCTTTCCATCTGTATTTAACAGTGAAATGGGTCTATAACTAGCTGGGAGTAGAAGGTCCTTGTCCTTCATAGGGATTAGTGTGATAATTGCTTCGTGCATTTGGAGGAAGTTTACCTGTATGCTTAGCTTCTTGAAAAACATTAAAAAGAATTGGGCATAAAGTGTCAGAAAGTGATTTATAGAAGTCTACAGGAAATCCATCTCCTCCCAGAGATTTACCAGACTTCAAAGAGGACAAAGCTTGCTGCACTTCTAAGGGGAAAAGGTTCATCTAAAGAATTTGCTTCTAGAAACAGAAAGAAGGGGCAAGTGTAAACTATTTAAAATTGTTGTATATGTAACTCAGGTGAGGAATTGTGATTAGAATATAAATTCTGATAAAACTCTTTCATAATATGGTTTATAGAGGGTTGTCAGTATAATTATACCATGAGAGTCCTTGAGACCTGGTATATCTGCCTCAGTTTGTAGCACCTTAAGCTGGTAGGAAAGAAGCTTCCCATTTTGTCTCCTTGTTCCCAATATTGATGTTTAAGTTTAAATAGAGTTAACTCAGTTTTACAGGAGATTAATTCATTTATTTTAATTCTTAGTTGGAGGATTTCAAGGTGGAGTTGGGAGTTAGGATTTTGTTTGTTCAAATTAAAATACAGTTGTTCTTTAGCTTTAAGGATTTTTCAAGATCAGCCAATTGTTGCTCTCTTATTTTCAATGAGGCAAACTAATTATCTACTAATCATAGCTTTGAGGGCTTCCATATGGTGCACATGGAGGTGTCTATGGCTTTATTATAAGAAATAAATTCTTTAATGTGTGATTTAATGATAGGTAGGAAATCAGGGTCTTTAAGGAGAAGTGGATCAAGGCGCCAAAAGAGGTTTTGGTTGAGGAGGGCCCCATAAAGATGTAATTTAACTGGAGAATGATCTGAAATTACTATGGGAAGAATCAATGAATCAATAGTTTTTCCACTATGGCAGGGAAACAAACCAATAGTCAATTCGACTGTATGATTTGTGTAATGAAGAATAAAAGGTGAAATCTCGGTCACGTGGGTGAAAAAGTGCAAGGCGTCACATAAACCTAAATCTTTTTAGAAGCAGTGAGAGGCCTTAATACTTCTGGGGTGGGCATCTATGGACATGCTGCTCCTATCTATAGTAGCTTCAAGGCAAGATTAAGATCACCTCCAAAAATTATTGGAATATTGTCAGAGTTGGCAGATAAAATCTGCTGAGCTACATTATGGAAAAACTCTGGGAGTCAGAGTTGGGGCATAAACATTAACAAGCATAAGAGGACCAGAAGGGTGTTTAATTTAACAATTGCCCATCTTCCTTCTGTATCAGAGATGGAGTTATAAGCGACCATTTCAGATTTTATGGATAAGTATAGCTACTCCTCATTTTGGAAGAAAAGAAGAATTGTAAATTTGACTGACCAGACTTTTTAAGTCTATCTACATCCTCTGCTAGTAATTTAGTTTCTTGAAGGAAAGCAATATGAGCTTTGTGTTTTTAATGTAGGAAAGAATTTGCTTTCTCTTACAGGAGAATTAAGTCCCTTCACATTCCAAGTATATAAAAGTAAATCAGACATAATGTCACATTAAAATAAGAAAAAATTGGAACCATGAGGGACATATAGGTAAGGCAGAGGATGAGTAGGAGGTAGAAAAAGAAAACAATATATATAGATGATAGGCAGGATCATTCAAGTTGACTAAATAAAGAATGCTAAGCATAATCAGCACATATATCCTTATATATACAAAGTAACTAGATAGAAAATAGGAAGACATTACTTATCAACCACATTATAACACACTAGCAAGCTAGAGAATATATTCCTTAAGGAGCAGAGAGATATGAGTCAGCTAACTAGCTGGAGACTCTCTCCCACACACCAGGGCATCAAAAATGGAATAGACCAGAGGTGACCAACTGAAAAGAAAAAAAAAAGTTGGTCAGAACCTGAGGTCTAAACCTAATAATATTATGAGAACAATAACAACAGACAAACTTGGTCTGAAAGTAACTATGCCACATAAAGCAGGGAACCTCAGGTTAATGCAACAGCTAATATGATTGAAAAAAGAAAGAACAATATGCCAGAACTTATAAAATATATCCAACAACAGTAAAGGTAATAGAAGTGTCAACTTTTATAGCTGGAAACTTGTAAGTGTTGTGAAAAAAGCCAGTAATGCCCTAACATTTGCAATCAGGGAGTCAGGTACTTGATAACTATGTTTTAGATTAACCAATAAACAGTAATTACTGCATTTAGCCAAAATTAACCCAAACTCTAGATACCACAACTTGGTAAAGAAGGCTACTCGGGGTATATACAGTATTTAATAAAAGGGCAGTGGATAAACTGGGTAAAATATTGAGACCTCTACGCTGTAAGCCAGATAAGAACGGGAGAAGGTGTGGGATATATCTAGCTCCAGGAAGTCTGCAGGCACAGGGTTATCTAAAAGAATAGATGTTGATACAGTTTACTCGAAAATTGCCTCTGTGCAAAGTATATGGGGTGGTTAGGACTAGATAATAGGCCCAACGAGCCCCATGAGAGGAAGAAGCACAACAAGGAAGTGTAAATTAGAATTATTAGGCTTCGAGCAGAATAGGGTGCCTTAAAAGCATAGAAATAGATACCCTGTGTGACAGAACTCCGAAAATAGCTAGCAGTCATGATATAATGTGAGGGCTTTGTGGTAAGATAGAAAGAGATACATCAGAAGTCTTAGCGTGGGGTTCAGAACTATCTGATATATTGCAACATTAATTTAGTGAGATTAATCATTGAAAAGGAAAAATAATACAATATCTAAAGACTTATACCACAAGGAAATCTTAGATTGTAGTGGATAGATGGCTATATAATGTTAACTAGGAAATGTCCTTGTGTCCTAAAGCTAGTGTCATAATAGTTATCCAGAGAAAATGAAAAAAAAATTGCAAAATGCAGTAATAGCCAATAAGTATATGTCCAGATATCATAAAAATGAGATAAATTAACAAGTTCCAGAGTCCGATGATATCCTGAGACAAATAACTAATTAGGACTGAAAATGGTATAATTAGAACCAGCGCAATGTACAGCATTTCACAATCACAACCTGCTGGGAGCGAAGTGATCTGAGAAATGAAGACTGCACAACACATGTTTAGGCAATAAAAGGCTGGCTTCAGCACTTAAACTCCTGATATAAAACATCAGGAAGAGGTAAAACAACCTGTAAACAAGCTCTGGGTTCAGGTCCTCATTACTTTATGAGACTTGTTAAAATTATTTTAGTTCTTGCCCTTAGATTTAGCTCTGTGCTTCTTTTAGGAGGTTCTAGAGATTTAAGGGGAGTAGCAACAGCCTCAACCCAAGAGGAATCTACTGAAGTGTTGCCCTGAAGTGCAATGCATGAGTTGGAGGAGATATCGTCTGTATTTCAGGATGACAGATCCTCCTGTGATGAGTGCCTGTCGTCTGTCAGGAGGGCAAATTTGTTACTCAGTGGGATGGGGAATCGACATGTGAGTAAGAAGCAGAGGGTTGATGTGGTTTGGGAGAGCATTCAGTAGTGCAACAGGAGTGTTTGGCAAAGCGGGGACCAGAAAGTAGTTTTCTTGAAGTCGACTGGAATGTCTATAAGAGGGAACAGCAGTGGGAGTATTAGTAAGGACCTCCAAATCTGTGTCATTTCCACCTCGGACCTGTGCAGCAGTTACATCCTCTGGAGTGGATTCTGAACTGCGGTTTTCCTCAATGGACCATCCAAGGATTCACCCCTAGAGTGGATTCTAGACCGCAAGATGGGCCCCTTTCCATGTTCGTCCAGCCAAGGTAGGAAAAGTTGGAGAGATATCCAGAAAGTTAGCTAAGGCCTTGGGGAGTTGAAATCTTTGAAAGATGTACCGAGATAAAGATGCATTGTAGCTGGGTATCAAGAGCAATTTAATTCCTTTTGGTGCAGCGTTTGCTTGAGGGTTGTAGCTTTTCTTCTGATTGTCAGTTCCTTTGAGAAATCTGTAGATAAAATCTTATGATCCTGCCACATAAGATCCTTACTTCTGTGGCACGACTCAGGATCAGCTCAGTATGTGCATAGTTCAAAAGTGGGCTATGATGGGTCTGGGACACTGGTCTTGATTGGGTCTGGGACCTAAGGTATGATGAGATCTCTCAATGACCAAAGCTTGATCAGGAGGAAGTTTTAACATCTGCAGGTAAAACGTGGAGCAGAAGTGCAGATGTGTCCCCTAATTCAGCACCTTCGGGAAGCTGAAGAAGCGAGGTTGTTTCTCCTGTTGCGTTTTCAATATCATCGATTTTGATTGTAAAGATTTTATAGTGCGGTCCTGGCTTCGGATCGTGGCCTGTAAGTCGTGGATGGAAGTTGTGTTTTAGTAATTGAATTCTCACTAGTGGTTATTCGGTAGCCTACCGATGAGCGTAGTAGTATTTTGGTGAGTGGAGACTTTTAAATCATTAATATCAGTCATTAACTTGAAAACATTGCTTCCACTCTGGCAAGATAATTAGGTTGCAGATTGGAGTCAGCCATAGCACTGGTTGGTGAGGCCTGTTGATCTGAAAAGACTAGCACAGTAAAAATAGAAGCTTAAGGTCCCCAATAACTTACAGTATTTGTGAGTCTGGTTGGTTTAATGTTTGTCTTGAAAGCTGGCACATAAAAAGAACTGGGTATGGATGGATGAGGTTAGATTACTGCATTCCTGCAGAGAGGTTGAATTATGCAGCCATCTTCTGCCTAGCCATGTCTCAATGCCCACTTTTTAAAAAAAAAAGCAGATATTTTCTTTAGTTAAAAGTAATTAGTAAAATGTAATCCCTCCTTGCTTGTCAGTCATCTGTCTTTCCACACCATTCACTAGATTGAATGTTTGTTTATCATCGAATACAGGAATTCAAACTTCTACAGAATTCTTCTGGCAGAATGTTCACTTCTCACACACAACAGAAGGCCTTATATGGAGCAAAGGTTTTCTGTGGCAGGGTAAGCAACAGAGACTGCCTTGGTGAGCTTGTAAGGTTTGGAGGAGATTTGCCAATGGCACTAAAAACAATCGGAACTAAAGCTGTGAATTGCACTTCAATTTAAAAAAATGTTTATGTGTGTAAGGAGATGACAATAAAAGAAACAAATGTTTATTTATAGATTTTATTTTATTATTTGTGGGAGCTGTGCTTTTCAGGGCCCTTTTGAAGGTTTTCAGTGAGTAGAAAAAGGCAACCATGTTTGTGATAGCAATAAAGGATATGTGAAGTGGGTCATGAATTCTGAATGTGATTTGCCCAACTTCCAAAACTCACTGGTCCTTTTACTGGGCATAAGGATGAGGCAAATCCATCAGTGCCAGCCTACAGCTAAACAGAAGCTAGGGTTTTCCCTACCCATTTTATAACATGGGTGGTTAAAGGCACTCACTGTTGCCTTGTGTCTCACATTGCACCCAAGGCATGACAATATCTCCTGATAAACCACACCCTGCTGTATATTGTTTCTCAGTTAGTACTCCACCCATATTTTAACATAAACTCATGGTGATTTGCATATATTACCCATGATGCTTTGCCTTATGTGTTTGTGTGTAAATATACTTTAAGATTTGGCTTTACTGCTAATGTGCTTTTTTTTTACATAGATGCTGCAGTGCTTCTACACTGAAGTTTTGTATTTTGAATAATCACCTAATGTAAACATGGCTCATTGGGTCCTTATTCCACCCTACAGCCACCTTTCTTGATATTTTCAGTGCCCTAACTTTCTTTTGAGCAAAGACCTGCTCATGTTTGTTTTTTTTTGTTCCATCAAGATTTTTATGTGCTGGCCAGCAGCAATGAGGGTTGAGAGCACTGGGTGCCACCCCCAGCATCACACTGATGATCTGTGCTCAGAGACATACTCAGGTCCTCTGGGCAGCCGGAGTGGGAGAGGCTGGAGTGTCTGGAGCACTGCTCTCCATGCTCAGAGAGCGAGGGTTACAGTGCCCGGTGTTTGCTGGTCCTTAGCACTGGCTGGGGATCGGCAGACAGGACTGTCAGAATGGGGTGGAGTGGCAGCTGCAAGTATCCCACATACTGAGTGTGCGAGGGAGCATCTGGGTGATGTACGGTATGCTCACTCCTCGAGAGGCCAGAAAAATAGAAAATGGTGGACTCCTGAGTAGCCACTGACATCCAGCCACCTGGTAGCCCCTACACCCAATGAACACCCAGGCACGCTTGCTTTGCATGAAGGTAAGCCCTGGTGGAAAATCAGGGTGATGGGGCTGAGGCTGCTGGCATCCAATGGGCTGCTCAGGGCCAAGGGGAGAAACAACACTAAATGCAAACAATCAAGGTTTTATGCTCCCAGCTGCCTGGCCCTGTCTGTCTACTGGCTTCCTAGCACCACCACCACCCATCTCAGGGACTGCATGTATTTTCCTCCATGGTGGTGCCAGAGGCGGAGGGCTATCCTCCACCCAAGACTCTCATAAAAACATAGAAGTTGACAAGCAGATAAGGACCACAAGGCCCATCCAGTCTGCCCATGTATTTTTCTACCTTATGACTGTGCCATCATACCTTTGCTCTGTCAATGGCCTATCTATTCATACTCATCTGTATTACTCCTTATGCCTATCCCATGCCTGTTTGAAGCCCTGCACTGTATTCATATCCACCACTTCCTGGGGTGGCGTTCTATGCATCCACCATCCTTTCTATGAAAAGAACTTCCTCAATTACCCCTTAATCAGCCTCCCTCTAATCTCATGCTGTGTCCTCTTGTCCTGCTATTTTTCTTACATTGAAACATGTTAGACTCTTTCACCTTGTTTATGCCTTCAAGGTGTTTGAATGTTCGATCATATCACCTATCTCCCTTCTTTGCTCTAGGGTATACATATTGAGCTCCATTAATCTGTCCTCATATGTTTTCTGATGCAGTCCCTGCACCATTTTGGTTGCCCTTTCTGGACTGCCTCAATTTGGTTAATGTCCTTGTGAAGGTGTGGCCTCCAGTACTGCACACAGTACTCAGATGGGGCCTAACCAGTGTCTTGTAAAGAAGGATTATTACCTCTCTCTTCCAACTTGTTATACCTACTAATGCACCCCAACATCTCTCTAGCCTTACCTACTGCTTTAGCGATCTGCTTGGATGATTTCAGGTCATCGGTGATGATGATGCCCAAGTCTCTTTCTTCCCTTGTGACTGCCAGCAACTCCTCCCAGCCTATGGTGGCTTCAGGGTTTCTCATACCCTATGTGCATGATCTTACACTTCTTTGCGTTAAACCCTAGTTGCCACTCTTCCGACCATTTTGCCAGTTTATCCAGATCTCTTCTCATCCTGCCCACCCCATCTGGATCATTTACTCTGTTGCAGATCTTGGTGTTATCTGCAAACAGATAAACCATATCCTCCAGTCCATCTGCAATGTCACTGATGAAGATATTGAAGAGGACTGACCCCAGGACTGATCCCTGAGGTACCCAAATTGTGACTTGCATCTCTTCTGACTGTATACCATTTACCACCACTCTCTGTTTTCTGCCTGTCAACCAGTTTGCCACCCAGTTGACAAATGTCTGACCCACCCGAGCCTACCAGCTTATTAATCAATCTTCTATGTGGAACAATATTGAAGCTTTGCTGAAGTCAAGGTAGATGACATCAACTGCTCCCCTTGGTCCACAACTCTGGTTACCCAGTCAAAGAAATTTATGAGATTAGTTTGACAGGACCTTCCTGTTGTAAACCCATGCTGTCTTGGATCCTGTGCTCCTATGGATTCCAGGTGCTGCACTATCCTTTCCTTAAGGAGTGCCTCCATAATCTTGGCCACTACTGAAGTAAGACTGACTGGTCTGTAGTTCACTGCCTCCTCCTTGCTACCACTCTTGTGGAGCAGGATCACATGAGCCCTTCTCCAGTCTTCTGGGACCTCTCCTGTGCTCAGAGACTCAATAAACAGTTCTAATAATGGCTCTGCTAGTTCCACCCTTGATTCCTTAATACTCTGGGATGTATGCCATCAGGTCCCATTGCCTTGTCCACCCTGGGCTTATCGAGCTCTTGTAGGACCCTTTCTTTTGTGAAGGGACTAGTGCACCTTCCTCCCCCGTGTCCATGGTGCTGAGCTGTGGGCCTGCCTACTTTCTCTTCAGTAAATACTGAACAGAAGTATCTATTTAGGATAGATGCTTTTACATGGTCCTCCTCCTCACACACCCTTATCCCCTTTGATCTTAGCAATACCCCCTCTGGACTTTCTCCTTTCACTAATGTATCTATAGAAAGTCTTGTCACCTTCTTTACTGTTTGTGCTAGTATTTCCTCGGTTTGGGCCTTTGCCTGCCTTACTGCCTTCCCTGCCTTCCTTAGGGAAGTTTGGTATGCCTCCCTATCTTCATCCTGTCATGCGTTCCTTATATTTTCTGAAGGCCAGCCTTTGGCTCTGACCTTTTCGGTTACTGTTTTTGAGAACCAAAGTGGTTTCCTTTTCTCACTAACACAATGGGATGTTGCTTCAAGTATTGCATCTTTAATGCTTGTCCACTTTGCCTGTATCCCTCACCTGTATTTCTTTTTGCCAGAGCTAGCTTAACTCTGTTGGCCATCTCATCAAAGTCAGCCCTAGTTTGGTGAGGGCCTGCAGGGGCCAGTGACATCATATTGCTGGCACACTTTTCCTCGTATTTTCTTTCATCCCTTGGCTGGCAACTTGCTATGACAATAGCATGCATGCATGTAGAGTCCTGCCTCCAATCACCCCTTGTGCCTCATACGTACACACACACACACACACACACACACACACACACACTACACTGAGCCTCTGCTTGGTGGCACCTCCCAAGAGAGAGAGCAGTCTGTCAGATACTCAATCTGCTAACTCCCCTCCAGGTGACCCCAAATGACCTGATTTCAATCTTGAACCAGGGTGGCAGGTGACAGCATAACTGCCTCATCCTGGGCCCTTCATTTGTGTATTTATTGATTGATTGATAGCAAATTGTCTGAACCTTTCAGAATTTAAAAAACAAAGTTCTGATACTGTTTTGTTACAGAAAATGTCTAAAGTTCAGTAAGGTTTTAAATTTATCCAAAACAAGTTCTTCCACCTCTAGTTATCGGAGAAAGGTTTTGCTTTCACAAATTGATACCTCCTGGAATACAGTATATGACTCTCTCGTGTTAGTTACATCTTACCTGCTGTGGTACCATGGCAACCAATTCCACTATTTGATATGCAGCTGTATGTATCATACAGAGAACCAATCTTTTCTCAGCTGTCATACTCCGTATGAGTGGAAATGAGGGGATATAACCATAAAAGATTTGCGGTGGCTTCATTTTAAAATAAAAATAATTTTCGGGAGTTGAAAATAATTTATTTACATACTGTAGTAACTGAAGGTTGGAAAGGGTGGAGGTTTATCATGTCTGCCTCCTGCCTGGTTCATACACAGGTCTGAATCAGTATGCAGTGTAAACATGTACTAATTTAAAGGCACCCAGAATTTATTTGCCTGGAGGCTAGCAACATATCTCATTTACAATGACACACTATATCTACCAGTGTTTTCAGCTAGTGGAGCACAGCAGGGAGGTTAAGTAGCTTAATAATACCCAACAGGGTGGGTGGTATTGGGCTATACCAGACTGCCCAGGGCGTGATGAGGCCCAATACCTTATAGCCCCCTGGAAGGTCCGGTATAGCTCAATACCACCCACCCTGGAGGGTGTTATTGCGCTTGGAAAATGGGGTAAAGGTAACATTTATATAAAATATTTAAAAAGAAATACAATTAAAAGAAAAAAGCAATAAAAGTTAGTTTTCAGTAAAGCAGTTCCTGTAGTAGGGCTAGTAGAGGTTTGGCTGCTCTTTACGATTATTTTATCCCACTTTTCATGTGCCTTAGTTTGCTCATGGAAAGTCCCTACACACACACACACCAGTAAAACTGGAGGGCTGTATTGTAGGGCTGTGGGCTCTCACTCATAGACACCTCTGAGTAGCTGTAACTTTTTTTCTCAGTTTAACAGATTGTGATCACTATTGCAAAAGGATTTGTAAGTTTAAAGCAGCTAACATCTGTTTTCATGTGCAGTGAGTGCTGACAGCATAGAATGAGGAAAGAAAAAAGCATTGCTGTGCTGTCAGTTCTCTTCTCCTTCCGTTCCCCAGAGTTGGCTGTGTTTTTTTTTTAGTCAGTAATGAGCTTGCGACTGTGATTCCAAAAGGACTGAACGTTTAGAAGGAGCTGCTGCTCGCTTTTAAGTGTACCAGTTGTGAGTTGTCCAGAGGTGAAGAGAAATGAAGTTTTTTTTGTAGAAAGAGCAGAGTTCTGTTAAAAGAAAACATTTGTGCTCTTCTCTCTCCCTGTTGGTTTGACGAGGGAGAGTGGATGCCATCTGTTTTTGCGAGTGGAATTCCAGTTAACAGGGATTTTCCTAAGCTAGCACTGCGGAGAGCACGCTTGCATGCAGTAGCTCACTCTTGATTACCATCACCCTCCCTCATACCCCACACATGCTGTATTACTATGTACTAGTCTTTTATTTACAGTATTTATTGTTTTAAACCAGTAACTTACCGATGGCGTGTTGCTAACTTCGCTTTTTTTTCTCTGTCTTGCGGCGCCACATACTTCCTGCAAACCGTTGTTCAGGTCTCGAATTTTGAAAAGAACAAACTCAGTTCCATTGGTGGAATATGTGCTTTAACAGGGGATGGCATGAGAGGTGAATTTTCTTGAGTTTCCATACCGCAGATGGACGCCCATCTGCGGTATGAAAATCAAGAAAATACCACTGCTCTCATGCTCGGGTCACGGTGTTACAGATAATGTGCTAACACAGCCCTCCACTGCCCAGTTAAAGGTGCATTGGTGACAATTGTGGCATTTGAACCCGGGATCGTGGGACACATCTTATCCATCTTCATGTGATGCAGCAGTGACAATACCCAGTTTTGAGTATAAAACACAGAAAAGTAGAATTTGTTGGCAGATAAGGTTGCTTGATCTACCTAGTTTGCCCTCTTTTCTCTACCTAGTCTGCCATCGCAGATCCTACCTGGTCTCTAGCCACCTCCCCTCTGCTCTGATACCAGTTTTTCTTTATACCTATCCTATGCATCCTATAAGCCCACCACTGCTTTGCCACCACTACCCCACTGGAGGATTATTCCAGGCATCCATCACACTTTCAGTGAAGAATTACTTCCTCATATCCCTCCTAAACTTGCCCTCTTGCTTCATTGCATGCCCTTGTTTTGTACACCTTTCTGAAAATGCTCCCCTCCTGTACCTTATTCACCCCATGAGGTATTTAAATGTCTCTGTCAGAGCCCCTTCTCCCTCTCTCTTCCAGGTTGCATATTTACATCCTTCAGTCTCTCTTCATAGGAGATTTGGTGCAGCTCCTACACCATTTATGTTGCCCTTCTTTGGATGGCTGCTAACCTCGCTATGCCCTTTCTAAGATGTGGTCTCAGAACTGGACATAGTACTCTAGGTGTGGTCTTACCAATGACCGATACAGTGGCAACACTACCTCTCTCCTTCTGCTGGGGAAATCCTTCCTAGTATGGACAGCATTCAAGCTTTTCATAAACAGACATGCTATTGGATAATAGGTAAAGGAACACTTTTACTATAGTATGGGTCCCATTTCTGAATGTAAAGGTATTGCAGTTTGTGTCATGCTGATATATAGATCAAGAAGATTGCTGCCATATAAATGATTTATCGCCATCATAGTCGAGTATGGCATTACATAATTTAGACATATGGATGTCATTTTGACAACATGATTCCAGTGTGTAAGATACTGTAATAGTAACTGAATTCCTTTACTTATTTAAATTAATTTCTCTGTATTAAACCAATATGATAAAACTGATGGTTGATTTCTAGCTCAGAATTACTACACCTATTTCTGTCATGTTTTCTCTTACTATGGATAAAATAAAAAATAAAAATTTTAATGGCAAAAAAAATATGAAATGCTACCCTGACTCCTGTTGTGCAGCCCTCAATCCCTCAATGCAATCTGCATATACTTAATTAAACCACCTGCTCTGTCTAGTGACCTAATCAACTGCAATTTATGCTCTGTCTGCACTGAGTTCCAGTACTGCATACAAGGAGGATTACATTAATTAAGATTAACTCTCAGTCTGACAGAAATTTGAACATTGTCATAAAACACCATTCTTTTTTTTTTTTTTCCATCAGTTTCTTCTACCTTCTCCTGTCTTTCTGGCTTGCCCTACTTTGGGCCACACAGTGTCAACCTCCACCCACCAGGCCATCCTTGTTGCCATCTGTTTCATCTTCACTGGCCTGCATCCTCAGTAGACCCAGGGTAACTCTTCCAGGGGACCCCCTCAAGGAGGCACAGAAGAGGGAGATAGTTCCATACCTATTGACTGAGGAGTGCAGGGGCCAGGAGGATTGGAGGGGTGATGCGGTGGCTACATGGCACGGGGAATGAGGCGACCATCATCCAACAGCTGGGTGGGCAATTTCCACTTTTCTGGGTCCTCCCACCTCCCACATTTATGCAGCTGCAGCAGTGTTCTGGGGGCAGGGACAGTTGGCAATGTGTGGTGGTCCACACCACCTAGAATGCCTCCGCTTAACCACCTCCAGGAGTCACTAGTAGAGTGGTCCAGCACTCCCTCCAAGAGGGAATCACCCAGAGGACACTCTTAGTCCCTCCCTGTCAGTCTCCATTTCCGACCATCTGGGCTTGGGGGCATGAACCCGGGTTGCTAGAGTGCCGGTGATCCCCATCACTCAGTACCACAGAGCCCGGCATCAAATTTCAATTACTATTATACTGTGGTTGATAGGAGTTTTAACTTTAGTCAGCTACTCAGTGCTACAATTACCCACAGGCAGCACTGACCCCAAAACCCATTATACTAGCTTCTACCCGAATCCTCATAGAGACTAAAAGCCGATAACACTACATCCCTGAATGCACAGCCAGTTTATACATGCCCAACCAAAGTACAGCCTATCCTCTCTGTAACTGACCTTGAGCAAAGGAAACCCTCCTCACTGCTCTAACTACTACAATCAGTGCTATAGGCAAGGTCAAATCTTACCATCAGACATCTACTTGCATTGCTCCTCATATGTACAAAGGCATCATTCTTGTTTTATTAATGTGGTCTGGAAATGTGGGTCTCAATCCAGATCCCCTATCCCCGAGCCGCCCTGACCCAGAGAATGTTCCTTTCAAAAGGTCTAAACATTAGAGGTCGGATTTTCAAAGCCCCAAGAATGCCACAAACCCTGGTGTGCTGATTATATGGTGCGGACTTGGGGCATTCTCCTGAAAAGGTAATCAGGTTTCATTTTCACTCCTATGCATGGTATGTCATGTTGACCAGCTTCCATCTGGTCTAGCTTGTGGTTTTCAGGTACCTTTTATAGAGCTTGTGTCAAATATTTGGCAGAAGCTGCTGTAAGAGAGGAAACTGTTGCAACTGCACTCAGAGAATAGAAAATCAGGTGCAGCAAAGGTCTATAGTAGCTGTGCTAAAAATGGGTTTGATGTCCTCTTTGAAAATCCATCCCTATGATTCTAAATGTGCATAGTCTGTTAAAGAGCCACTGATGCCAAAGTGCTACATTGCAGAATCCAAATAAGCATACTCCCAGTAAATCTCATACCAAAACTAGATTCTTACTTTACTTGGTTTTAAAGTTATTAGCCATTTTGTAACTTGACTGCACTACCTGTGCAATAAAAGCAGGTGTCAGTAAAGAGCTGCTGATTATGTCATGTAGGGACCTCAAAGTCTAGTAATCCCTGTCAGCAAGCCTATAAGACTCATTTCTCCAAAGCTGTAAAGATCATGTGCTATGGTTTTCACAAGTAAAACAGACAGCACCAGTCAGTAAACATTGCTAAAATACTATACATGTAACCCCTACAAATGTGGTTTCTCAAAAGTCTTCCTTGAGCTTGCCTAATGCTCACTGTCAGGCTGATGTTCTGTGTTTTAGCAGTTTAAATGTATTGCCAGAGAGTGCCTGTATAGCCTCTGTGTACTGTCTCCTAAGAGCTGCCCTGGCTTGCAGTCATAATTAATCTGAGAGGGAGCTCTGTTAGAAGATGTACTTGTTTGCTGATCATTTGTTAGAGTAGTAATAATATTGCAGTTTGTTCTAACCTGCCTTTTTGCAGCATGGACAGTTCTGTTTGTTTCCATCGTCTTGGTCCTGGACTGCAGAATGGGCCAATCAGTACACCTGGGACTCTAAAATGGAGCCTGCCTACAGGGGCTTGGTGGGGCCAAAACTTGTAGGAATTGTAGTTTTTGGACTTTGGTGCCTAAAATAACCTGGGAAGCCCTTGTTATGACTGACAGAGATCAGCCAACTGAACCTTTTGGATCTTGGGAAAGTCTCACACTGCTTGCAGTTTCAGTTAGATATGAGTTGAGAAGTGAAGAAGTAACAGTTTGAGATAGTTCGAGCAGCAATCCATAGTGGATTGCGTGGGAGAACTGTGGAAAGGCCTGAGTTTGGCCTGCATGCCTGCCTGCTGTCCCTGAGAGGAATGTGTGCTTTTTTCAGACTGAATATGAATCTGAGAGTGAATTAAGACACTGAATTGTGACCAGGCTTTAACCTGAAGAAGACTGAAGATTTGCTGAATGCGATTGGCCTGTCAGGACTTCCAGCTACCACTGAACTCCCAGATTGTGCAGAGACTCTGTAATTGCAACTGGAGAGCTATTTGCCTGGTACAGTGGAATCTCCTTACATGTGAATGTGCTGGGTGCTTATAGTGTGGTGATTTGGTTCCCCACTGTGTTGTCTGAACTGTGTTTTGCTTGC
Organism: Neoceratodus forsteri; assembly: GCA_016271365.2. Taxonomy (NCBI): domain Eukaryota; kingdom Metazoa; phylum Chordata; order Ceratodontiformes; family Ceratodontidae; genus Neoceratodus; species Neoceratodus forsteri. The sequence continues at coordinate 98,007,779 of JADMNL010000023.1, read as the reverse complement.
TGGAGGCTGTATCCAGCTCTATGGACTGAATCCGTATCCATTTCCATTTGCCTGGCCCTGCTACACTGGCTCAGCCAGAATACCTGCTACACAGAGAAGTCATCGACAAGAGACTGGCCTGGGATCATCCCACTGCATAACGCCTTGAACAGGAACGATGCCTCAGTGATTCGTGTGGGCCCTGCTTTTCTGGGCACTCCAGTTCAACAGCCTGCAATCTCAATTTTGTCCTGCCTGTGTCCAATATTGGGTATCGTGAGTAAACATCAGGGCAGCTCCAGCAACAACAGCTAAATCTAAAAGTGTTGTCATCTGATTGTCTTGTTGCCTTTTCTTTCACGAACTGAGACCTCCGGCCCGGATTACAAATAGTGTGTGTTGTACATGTTGCTTTCTTCCATCACAGGCCCCAACCAGCTGAAATGTTCCTGACTAGCCCACCATTTTCCTACCTGGGCACCCAGAGTGTTTGACTGTGTAGGGACTCTGAACTGCTTGAATATCTGTCTGATTAATATAGTTTTAAGCAAATCAATCTGATTACACCCTCACTTGTTCAAGTCCCTGAATAAATCAGATTTAACTTTGTTTGCATTTATCTGACTGTGGTTCAAGTTTGTGCTGAAAGTATTGTACTCTTGCTATTTGCTGTGCTTAACCTTGTTTTACAGGGGTCCCCAGGTTCAAGCTAGAGGAACCAGTCCTGGCGGTAAGTGCAAACAATATGAGTAATTGCCTGGTGAATAAGGGTCATTGTGAAAGTAATTATTGTATATTTTGTCAGGCCACTAGAAGGAAAGAGGGAGGTTACAGTGTCCCAGAGGGCTGTGCCCAGGTTAGCTTTACCATCAACAACCTGACCTCGGGTGAAGGCACCTGCTTCATTACTCAGGCCCTTAACCTGCTACTGGCCAGGCAAGCAGGGTAGTAGCTTTGGGATAGTGCCACTTAGGGTTACATTTTGGAGGCTCACCACTAGGATTTTGTGCCTTCTAGTGGCCAAAAATTATGAATTATTGTTAAAGATTAATGGCTACCCCAGTAGAAATGGCTGTACACCAGTTGCTGAAGTGGTGGAGTGGGCAGGAGATCAACCTCAAAATGCTCTGTTTATACTGGATATTCCCTGGGTACCAGTAAGGACACTGGAGAGGAGTACTCTCCAAAGTTGAATGTTTAAAACCCTGTGGTGGTGGTGGGTCGACAGGCTGATTTGATCACCCAAACTTTCATAGCCTTGGTAGAGTTAGTGACCTCGTGGACAGCTCTAGGTCCTATCCGCCTGGAGAGTTATAACAAAAGACAGTAAAGGCCCTGGGAGGATGAGCTTCCACCATTATCTGAGACTTTGAGGAGAAATTTGCTAAGTTGTTGCTGGAGGAAGGAAAACTATAGAGGACTTTAGAAACTATTCCTGCCACCTGGGGTGTTCCTTCCCAACACCCTCTCCCACTCCAGCACCTGTTACCCACTTTCTGTGCCCATGCCAATGCTGGCCCCCATATCTGTATCCGTCATTAGTCACGACTCCTATCAAGGCTGAGAATCTTCTCAGGCACCCTCCCCACCCAGGGGAAAATGACTGGAAACCTGGATCGACTATGTTGCCCCTTGTTTCCCAAGTGGCAGTGTGCAGAGGCTAAGAAGCAGAAAATTATCATAGAAAGTTTGAGAGTCCCTGCCCTTGAAGCCATTAAATTTTGAGGTCCACGAACCCTGATGCATCTGCTCAGAGTACCTATCTGTGCGTGAAGGCAATTTTGGGAGCATTGAGTCAGGGGAGACTTTGATGTGGAAATTCAAGGTACCAAACAATTGAAGGGGAAAGTTTGTCTGAGTATGTTACTCACCTAGAAAGAGCTGTGCAGAAAGCTTACCAGAAAGGTGGGGTAGCCACCAGTAATTTAAACCATGAGACTGGGGCACACTGCAACATGCCAAGCATTCTAAACTGCAGATCATCCAGCTTCGTCTTTGGAATCAATGCTCCCAAAGTGAGGTGCAAAGCATCACATCTGAGGTTGTGGACTCTCTGTGTTTTGTGGACCTGTGTGAATTGCCGAAAAAGGGGCTGATGGTCTGAGTCTCCTGGTGACACACCAGAACTTGAACAACAATATGAGAGTGCTGACAGCCCCTTTCAGTGCCACAAAGCCTAATTGCCAGAACCTTCTCTAAATGAGCCAAGTGTTGTGAAACAGAGCCTACAGAGCAAGAGCTAACAATGCTCCCAGTTTGGACATTTCCATCCATGCAGAGGCACCCCTCACAGATAATGAAAGCTCCAAAGTTAGAGCTGAAAGTACAGAGACTGTGGCTGTTCCCTCAGAAAGACTGGCCGAGCTGTCAAGCCAGTATTGTGCTTCAGTTATGATTCTCCGGGAGGCCAGTGGATTTGCCTCTCAATGTGTTTCACAAGGGTGTTTATATTTCTCAGAGCTCACTACCCAAACTGAGCTTAATGGCCAGTTCAGGTTGATTGTTCTTCCTTCTCAGTATGGTGCCCCTGCCCCATCCAGACCCAAGTTAACTGACAGGAAGGCCCCCTCCTACATTGTTTAATGTACAGGAAGTTATAACATGAACCAGTATTGTGATGTCACAAGTACGTTAATTAGCAGAATCAGTATTACCTGTATGAAACATGCATAAGTATTGTCCTTATGGATATAGTATCATGAAGTGTAGTGAATATGTATAGTAAAGTAATAAGTTTATGTTAATTGAATGATGGTACAGACTTGTGCTGGATGCCAAGTTTTCTCCAGGCAAGGAAGGGTGTAACCCCCATACACAAATGGGGGTTTCCAAAAAGTCTTGCTTGAGCTTGCCTAAATGCTCACTGCCAGGCTGGTGTTCTGCATTTTAGCAGTTTGAATGTATTGCCAGAGAGTGCCTGTATAGCCTCTCTGTACTGTCTCTTTAAGAGCTGCCTGGATTGCAGTCATAATTAATCTGAGAGGGATCTCTTAGAGGTAATAATATTGCAGTTTGTTCTAACCTGCCTTCTTTGCAGCATGGACAATTCTATTTATTTCTATCATCTTGGTCCTGGACTGCAGAATAGGCCAATCAGTACATTTGGGACTTTAAAATGGAGCCTGCCTACAGGGGCTTGGTGGGGCCAAACTTGTAAGAATTGTAGTTTTGAGCTGTTGGCACCTAAAATAACTTGGAGGAGCTCTTGTTGTGACTGACAGACAGATCAGCCAACCAAACCTTTTGGATCTCGGGAAAGTCCCACACTGCTTGCAGTTTCAGTTAGATCTGAGTTGGGAAGTGAAGAAGTAACAGCTCGAGATAGTTCAAGCAGCAATTCATAGTGGAGTCACATGAGAGAACTGTGGAAAGACCTGATTTTGGCCTACATGCCTTCCTTCTGTCCCTGAGAGGGAACCTGTGTTTTTTCAGACTGAATACAATTTGGAGAGTGAATTAAGCCACTGAGTTATGATCAGGCTTTAACCTGAAGAAGACCGAATATTTGCTGAATGTGATCGGCCTGTCAGGACTTCAGCTACCTCTGAACTCCCGGATTGTGCAGAGACTCTGTAATTGTGACCGGAGAGCCATTTGCCTGATGCAGTGGAATTTCCTTACATGTGAATGTGCTGTGTGCTTGTAGTGGGTCGTGATTTGGTTCCCCACTGTGTGTCTGAACTGTGTTTTGCTTGCTGGAGGCTGTATCCAGCTCCACAGACTGAATCCATATCCATTTCCATTTGCCTGGCCCCTGCTACACTGGCCCAGCCAGAATACCTATTACGCGAAAAAGTCATCGATGAGAGACCTGCCTGGGGATAAGCCCTCTGCTCAACACCTTGAACAGGAATGATGCCTTGGTGATTTATGTGAGCCCTGCTTCTCCGTGCAGTCCAGCTCAACAGCCTGCAGTCTTGATTTCGTCCTGCCTGTGTCCAGTATTGGATATCGTGAGTAAACATCAGGGTAGCTTCCTGCAACAACAGCTAAACCTAAAAGTGTTGTCATCTGATTGTCTTGTTGCCTTTTCTTTCCCGAACAGAGCCCTCCGGCTCCGGATTACAAGTAGTGCGTGTTGTGCATGTTGCTTTCTTCCATCACAGGGCCCCAACCAGCTGCAACGTTCTGGCTAGCCCACCATTTTCCTACCTGGGTAACGGTGTTTGACTGTGTAGGAACTCTGAAATGCATGCATAACTGTCTGATTAATATAACATTTAAGCAAATCAACCTGATTACGCCTCTTGTTCAAGTTCCTGAATAAATCAGATTTAACTTTGTTTGCATTTAACCTGACTGTGGTTCCAGTTTGTGCTAAAAGTATTGTACTGCTGCTATTTGCTGTGCATAACCTTGTTTTACAGGAAGTCCCCAGGGTCAAGCTAGAGGAACCAGCCCTGGTGGTAAGTGCAAACAGTGTGGTAATTGCCTGGTGAATAAGGGTCATTGTAAAGTAATTATTGTATATTATTCAGGCCACTAGAAGGGAAAGGGGTGTTACAGTGTCCCAGAGGGCTGTACCAGGTTAGCTTTACCACTAATAACCCTGACCTCTGGGTGGAGGCACCCATTTCATTACTCAGGCCCCTTAACCTGCTACTAGCTAAGAAAGGGCAGTAGTCCTTGGGATAGTGCCACCTAGGTTACATGTTTCAGGTTTTGTAACAAAGTTGATAAAATTGTATTATTTAATGTTTTGTGAGGTCCATTTCTCCAGGTTTACTGGATACTAAGTCAGCATGCCTCCAGACTGCTGAAGCCAATTAGAGTGCTACTAATTTTACTGCTGTTTGTCATTGTCTGTTTTACAATATGTTTTAATAGAGTCCTTATATGTGTTAATTCCTCCTGGGATGGAAGTGTTAGCTCTGGTAAAATGATCATTGTAATTTAGAGTAGAACATAGATGAGTCTGCCCGCCCCATTAACAAGGAGATGGGATAATTGTTATAAACTGCCATTCTTAGAAGTTGCCTCAGTTGACTGATAGGTGTGAATAAGCTCAGCCTTTCATCAGAAACATGACGTTCATTCACAAGGTGAGAAAATTGGATCACCACTGTGTAGATGGTTGTAGCCTAGTGATTTGAAATCCTGTGGAGCAGCGTTCACATGGCATAGCTCTAGAAACGCTGCAGGTGCTGCAAAGAAGATCCAGCATTTTGAGGAGGGTGCAGTCAACAATACTAGAGTGGAGGGTCTTCAGACCTGAGTTCAGCCAAAGATAGTTTTAGGTACATTAAGCACAGCTGAACTCGGGCAAGTAGTTCATTTAACAAACCAAGGGCTGTAAGTTGATACTAGGCAATGTATTGGATGGTGCTGGCTGTTCACACAGCCAAGCAAACTGATACAAAACTCCTACTCCACTGTGTGATCCCAATAAAACAGGGATCGTGGGCACAACAGAATGCAAGTGAAAATGCATGAACGGGTGGCATTCACATGTGCAACAGTAAGACCGATTTGGTGCTGTGCACCACCAGCACCAACTCAGAATATGCAGTGTGAATGAGCCTTTAGTCTGCAAACCTCACAGTGTGCTATGATCCAGCATTCAGCAAAGGACCTCAATAAAAGACACCCAGACAAAATATTGTCAGTTTTGTAACAAAGCCTGAAACACAAAGTTTTTAAAGCGATGTTTACTAACTCATCCTGCCTGTTTTACTTATGAAAACCATTGAACATGATCTTTACAGCTTTAGAGAAACAGGTCCTATAAGCTTGCTGACAGGGAATACTAGACTGTAAGGTCCATAGATGATATCAGCAACAGATCTTCATTGGAACAGGCTTTCTTTGAACTGGTAGTGAAATCAGGGTTACAAAATGGTTAATAACTTTACAATGAAGTAACATAGAAATCTACTTTTGGTATGAGATTTACTGTGGATATGCTTATTCTAATTCTGCAATGTAACACTTTTGGCCAGATGGCATCAGCAGCTCTTTAAGCAAAGTTGATGCAGTAAAACCCTGGGCACTCCATGCTAAACCTGGCATCTATCTACTCACAGAGACATGGTTAAATGATTCTGCACCATCACATGTGCTGATCATTCCTCACTTCAATCTCCACAGACTAGACAGACCTACCAAGGGTGGCGGCACAGCTAATATATATATGTAATATATATATAGATATATATTAATGAACAGCTTCATGCAGATACAGTCAGCTCCACTCTAGGCCACATGAATTTGAATGCATGATGTTAAAGACTGCACTGTCAGAAATCACTCCCCGGTGGGTCAGCTCTCCTAAAGCGCATTTACATGAAACATAGAAACACAGACTTTGATGGCAGATAAGGACCGCTAGGCCCATCTAGTCTGCCCATTTCCTACCTACAGGATAGGCCGTAGATCCTAGTTAACCAACAGCCTATATCTTCCTGCCCCCCACAAGAATTGCCTTATGTCTGTCCCATGCATTCTTGAATTCTCCCACAGTTTTAGACCCCACAACTTCCTCAGGAAGGCTGTTCCATCGTCCACTACCCTCTCTGTGAAATAATACTTCCTCACATTGCCCCTGAACGCCCTCCTTCTATCTTTAAATTGTGCCCCTTGTTCTTGCAAGTCTCTTTTTCTGAAAGATGCTACCCTCTTGGACTTTGTTGATTCCTTGAGGTGCCTAAAGTTTCTATCATGTCCCCTCCCCTTCTTTCCTCAAGGGTATACATATTAGCTCCTTTAGTCTCTCCTCCTCGGCTTCTCTTGCAGACCCTGCACCATTTTAGTTGCCCTCCTCTGGACTGCCTCTATCCTGTCTATGTCCTTGCGGAGATGGGGTCTCCAGAACTGGGCACAGTATTCCAGATGGGTCTCACCAACTGTCTGTACAGAGGGATAACAACTTCCTGTTTTCTGCTGATGATGCCTCTCCTATACATCCCAGTATACCCTGGCCTCCCTACTGCCTTCTCACATTGCTTGCTAACCTTAAGGTCATCTGATATAGATTACCCCAGGTCCCTTTCCTGTTTTGTGTTGTTACTACCTCCCCACCCATTGTGTATTCTTCCCTGGGTTCTTGTTTCCCAGGTGCATTATTTTGCACTTTTGCATTGAATCCTAGCTGCCATACATCTGCCCATTCCTCCAACCTTGCCAAGTCCCTTTTCATCCTTTCCACGCCTCCTTGTGTATCAACCCTGTTGCAGATCTTTGTGTCATCTGCAAAAGGCATACTTTTCCTTCAGTCCCTCTGCAATGCCACTGATGAAGACATTAAAAGGACTGGACCCAATACTGAACCCTGCGGTACCCCACTAGTAACCGCCCTTTCTTCAAGTGGACTCCATTTACAATTACCTTCTGTGTCCTGTTGTCCAGCCAATGTTTTACAGGCTACCACCCTGGGACCCACTCCCAGGCTGGTTAATTGACTAATAATCTTTGTGTGGGACTGTGTCAAATGCCTTGCTAAAGTCTAGGTAGGCCATGTCCTGCATTTGCAGCATGGTAAGCAATTGTCCCAATCAGTGCCTAATACTTGAAGATCTAGACCTGAACTGGCTCACTCACAAATCAAATGAACTAGAAAATCTGTGTAATGATCTAGGATTCATGCAGCTTATACTGGAACCAACTAGACCAACTCATATCAACCCTGCAAATGACTCTCTGTTAGATCTTATGCTAGCAAACAGACCATAAATCCACCCACTCTGCAGTGTTTCACAATGAAAAAGTGACCATTATGTAGTTGCATCTGCTAGAGGTACTAAAAGCCCAATTATCCAACCTAAATTCATATCCAAAACATGCTTTACCAGTTTCAGTGTTATAAATTGGAGGCAGTATAGCGCAGCAGTCTAAGGCTCTGAGCTACAAATTTGGTGACATCCAGCAGACCAGACCTGGGATTAAATCCCACAGCTTCCACTTGCATACTGTGTAACTCTGAGCAAGTCACTTAACCTCCTTGTGCTCCAAAGGTCACTCCGTAAAAAGCTTTCAGCTTAGTGTGCTATACCTGGTTAAACAACTAAATAAAAAAATTACCTCAATGAACTGGCAGCTATTAATTGGCAATCATTTTTACCCTGCCCCACGGTGCATGTGGCAACAGACATTTTCTATAGGGCACTGCTGGAGGGTATAAATAACACTCCCCATGGTCAATTGAAGAACAAAAAAACAACCTGCCTGTAGTTCACCATTGAGCTGAAAATGGCACTGAGAAACAAGGACCTGCTCTGGGCAACTACCAGATGCCACGAAACTGGAAGCAGTCTGAGTCAACTTTAAAGGACGAGAAAGTCCTGCACCAAACAAATTTGGACAGACAAAGCTAATACTATCTATACTCACTGGACACCAAGTGACATAGTACTATGAAATATTGGTTGCTTATCAGATCAGTAGAAGGCGCCCACCACCTCCACCCTTCTGCAGAAAATTCAGTGTAACCCCTGAAAATGGGGGTTCCCAAAAGTCTTCAGGAACTTGACTGAGTACTGCAAGTCTGGGTGGCGTTCAGCGCAATGCCGTTTAAATATGGGCACTGTGAGTGCTTTCAGAGATTCCACGTACTGTCTCTTTAGAGCTGTCTGCTTGCAGACTATTAATTTGTATGGGGGACTGTGTGTTTTAATGCCCGAATCCCGCCTGGCTATTGTCTAATCGCTTCCACTTCTGCAGTCGCTAAAAGCGAGAGGAGCTTAATTGAAAGATGTAAATGTTTACCAGAAATTATTTGGAGTGATAGTTAAAATGCAGTTTGTCTAACCTGTCCTTATTGCAGCTAGAACTGTTTCATATTAAGGTCCTTCATTTTGGTCCTGAACTGCTGAATTGGGCCAATCAGTGTGGGGACCTTTAAAATGGAGCCTGCTGTGAGCGAATCAGAGCTGGGACTTTCAATTGGACCTTACTGTAAAGGGACTATATTGCAGGTGCCTCTGGGAAATGTAGTTTGGACCTTGGCACCTTGCACCAACAGAGGGAGCCCTGCTGTGACTGACAACTGAACCAACCAACCAAACTCTCTGGATCTAGGTGAAAGACCCTAAGCTGTCTGCTGACAAGCCAGATTCGAGATGGCTGTAGCAGAAAGGAAGGAGCTCTGTTGCTAATGCAGTAGTTGGCAGCGGAGGCAGCGTATTACAAACCCCAAATGGGTCTCTGACCGTTAGTACAGTTAAATCCACTGAATCTGAGTTTGTGAGAAGGAAGAAGAAAGTCAGAAGTGTGGAAACCAGGTTAACTCTGTAGAAGACCGAAGATTTGGCTAAAGTGCAATCGGTCTGTCAGGAACTGAAGCTGCTGTGTGTGTGTTCCCAGGTATTTTGCAGTGTTTTGCAATCAGGATTGAGCAGCCTGCCTGGTATAGTAATTTCCTTTACATATGAATGTGCTTGGTGCTTGGGAATCACAATCTTATTTCCCCTGTGCTGTGAATTGTGTGCTGAAGCTGGAAGCAGAACCCAGCTTGATTCGGACTTAATCCACCTGTTATTAAATGCTGTTGGGTCCAGTCACAAGGGCCCTGTCTCCTTACCCTATTGTTTCTGGCAATCCAGCAAGAATATCCACCATCCAGCTCTCAGCTTTGGGTATTGTGAGTACAAATCAGGTATCTCCTACAGCCTGTTATCAATTACAAGTGTGTTTATTACTGTTTCATTTCTTCACGAACTGAGCCCCAGGGCTCTGGATTACAAATTGGATGTGCATGCGCTTTTTCCATCACAGGGTCCCAGCCAGCTGCACCGACCCTGGCTAGCCTCACCATCCTGGGAACCCAGTGAGTGTGACATTTGAGGGCTCTAAGTACGTGCACAGTACTGTGATTATTGATGTGTTTAATCTAATTAACCTGATTTGCCCCTCCGTGTTACCGTCCCCTGAATAAATCAGATTTGTTGTTCTTGAACTATATACTGTCTGTGGTGTCAGTACATATAGTACCAGCATTGCATTGGGTTGTGTGTATTACCTAACCTTGTTTTACAGGGGTCCTCAGGGACTTGCTGCAGAATCAGTACTGAGGGTAAGTGGTACTGTATGTGTAAAAGTGTGCATATGTGGGGTATTGGGAAAGTAACTCCCGTGTACTGTGTGGGCCACTAGTGGGAACAAAGGGGTTACAGTGTCCCAGAGGGCTGTGCCCAAGCTAGTTTAACCACTAACAACCTGACCTCTGGGTGGAGGCACCTGTCACTGGACCTGGCCCTTAACCTGTCACTAGCCATACAGGCAGGGGTAGTAGCCCTTGGGATAGTGCCACCTGAGGGTTACACTACTTAATGAAAACCTTATAACAGACAAACAAACTATACTGGTGTAAATAAACTCTTACTTCATGTCAGTTGGCCTAGCATTTGATAAGTTCCCCCTCTGCATCTTGTTAGACCCCACCCACTGGACACTGCAGGATCTGTTTGCCCCATCACCGGCCCATTCGCTTCCAGCCCATCACCTACAAACAAGTGGAGCAACTTCTGCTAGGGCATAACACCAAAAAGTGCTGGTACCGATGCTCTAGACCACATTTTCCTCAGAACTGGCTACATGTACCTCACAGTACCCACAATGCATCTCTTCAATCTATCCTCTCAAGTAATGATATTCTACTACTCTGGAAAACAGTACATCATTCCTGTCCTAAAATCAGGTGATGTTATTATCCTCAACAACTATAGACCCATATCCAAGCAAGGGGACTACTGTGCCTTCTGGGCTGTTTCCTGTCAAGCAAACTGCATTCTGCAGTTTGATAAGCAGACTAAGGAAGCTGCCCAAGCTCACCCTCCAAGCAAGGTACAGGTTGGAACTCTGAATTTGACATCTACCCTGGAGGAATCTCACTTTCTCCTGTTTGCCAGTGTTACTTCACACTATGTGCAGCAATCCAAAAGTCTTCTAGGAACTGCTGCCAAGAAATGAATGCTAGGACTGATCTCTGCTTGAAATGTTTTGATTTCTCACCTTAAGTAATGTTTAGTCTGATGTAGAGATTTCTTAGAGTTGATAGTTTTGAGAGGTTTTAAGGTAGTGTGATGTTATCAGCCTGGGCCCTGTCTCCCTTCTCTTAGAGCTGTAAGTCTGTGGCTGCACCCTTGACCTCTGTGTCAAATTGAGGCTGCTGCAGTGCCCCCAAAACTTGCTTCAGAACCTCCTGCCTGTTTTTTCCCCATTACAGAGTATATTTTTAGCCACCAGAGGCCCAGTTATAAGCACACTTACCCAGTCCAACCAATTCAATACAATACAATTCTGTCCAACTTCACTTATTGTGTGGTCAGTCTATCAGTGTTCATCAGTCTTGCCTCCTTTCTACTGATTGATACTGCTTGATTGGCCACACCCGCCGAAGTTCCCACCCAATCCTTCTGTGCTCTTCTATTCCTCCTTAGAGCTACTGATCTGCACACCAGGCTTGCTGTCTCTGGCAGGCATGACACTTCAAATCCTGTCTTCTCTATCCACTGAACTGACTGTTTCCATAACTCACGTAGCCCTCATATTTGCGGTCCCATGGCACGCTCCTTATACTCAAGCCTTTTCTTATTCCTAACCACCTTATCCATAGCAGCTCACCACAACAAAGAACAAGGATCAGGTCTGCCTCAGGAAATTTCAGTCCTGTACTTGAACCTCATTGCACTGCACCACCCCTTATTTAATATGTCCACCTCCCTTTATCGTTTGCCCATATCCTTCACCCTTACTCTCTCTGCTCCCTTCATATATGTCGATCAGAGCACTCTTTTAGCTTCCCTTCACTGTTGCCCTAGCATTACGTCACACCCATCATCACCTTACAGAAGGTCACAACGGAAAAAAGCACTCTATCCTGCAAAAACTGGATCAAGAAACTGCTTCTCTTGCTCCTTCTCTGTTCAGGTAACGTGGAGCTAAACCCTGGACCCCATTACCACTCGATCTCCCACAGAATTTGCATCTGCACGGGACTGAAGTTAATGTTAGTCAACATATTGAGCCTTGCAAAAGATTGCTCGCTCCAAGTCTGGGCTGCCCATTGTTTTAACCGAATCTTGGCTCAAAAATTCAAACAGTGATCAACAAGTCTCCTTCCTGGCTACAGTCTGCCAGGGCAGATAGGGAAGCCAGAGGCGGCGGTGTGGCCATCTACACTAAATCTAAGTTTACAGTCAGTGATATTCACTGTAAATCTAAACCTAAGGAGTACAAAATTGTATCTCAAATTACAGCTTCCATCCACTGAATTTCTCACTATTATTGGTGGTTATCACCCCCATCTGGTGGCGCTGACATCCTCACCATGCCTTAAATCATAATCACCTCCGCCAACACTGAAGCTTTAATACTTGGGGATTTTAATATGGACTGGCTTACCCCAAGTCGCACAGCCTGAAGTCCTTCTGTGAAGTCGGCTTAGCCCAGTTAGTCGGTGAACCCACTAGAACCAATACACCCAATCCGACAACAGTTCTCTCCTTGATGTCATACTTTCGCATCCCACAAAATTCTTCACTCTGCAGTCTTCCACAATAACATGAGTGATCATGGGGTGGTTGATTGTACAAGATCACAAATTATAGCCCGACAGAAACCAACTCTCATAACTAAGTGGTCCTTCGCCAAGTTTAATGCATCGGACTACTTATCCGACTTGAAACAAAATTAGATGGCAAGATCCTGCCTTGCCAAAACGATTGATGAGGGCAATCACTGTCCTTAAGGACAACCTCACTGCACTGGCCAACAAGCATGCCCCTTTGATCAAAGTCAGGGTGCATAAAACATCCAACCCATGGTTTACATCAGATCTCAAGGCTACACTCCTATGCCGTGATAAACTCTGGGCTAAGGCTAGAAAATCCAAAAGCCCAGCTGACTGGCAAGCATTCAGAGCAGCTAGAAACACCTGCATTGAACAAATCCGTACAAGCAAAGCCAACTATTATGTCTCCAGCCTTGAACAGGCAAAGGAATTCCACAAAATCTGGAAGACACTAAGTCCATTGAAGGTCGGTCTGTAGTCCCCTCCATTCCTCTGAAGATCCTCAGCAATGATAAGGCTGTGGAAAACAGCTGCCTAATCCTCGAGAAAATCAACAATCACTTTGTAACTGCTGGTCTAGCTTTTGACTCCTCATCTTATGCAGCCTGTGGTAGCAACCAAGACTGTAATAACATTGACTCACAAACTCGACCCACCCACTCCAGTTGTGCCTGCTTACCTATAAAGAAGTAGAAGATTCACTTCCTAACATAGACATTCAAAAAGTGCAGGGGATGATGATCTAGAACCTTTTATCTTAAATTAGGCCATCTTGACCTCACTGCCCCTATCCTCCACATATTCAATCTTTCCATTTCCACTGCCACTGTTCCTCCTGCTGGAAATCTGCCTACGTCCTCCCATTATTCAAATCAGGGGATCCATGTGACCTAAACAACTATAGGCCCATCTCAATCTTACCTGTCCTCTCCAAAGTCCTCGAAAAACTAGTTTACTCCCAAATGAAACTCCATATCGAATCATCTTCAATCCTCAACCCTGTGCAATCTGGCTTCTGGCCCAACCATAGTACAGTCACTGCTCTAGCCAAAGATACCAATGAATGGATCACAGCAATGGACTCCAAGAAAGTTACTGGAGCAGTATTTTAGATCTCAGCAAAGCGTTCGACACTGTCGACCACAATCTGTTAGTCTCAAGCCTAATAAAGTAGGCATGCCACCCCACTGTGCCCAGTGGTTTACCAGCTACCTATGGGAAGGACCCAGAAAGTAAAGCTGGTGGCCTCTTTCTGCATCCTCCCAGTTGTCAGGGAGTCCTGCAAGGCTCCATATTAGGTCCCATCCTCTTCTTCCTGTCGTCAATAACCTTGACATACATATATCCCAGTCCCATCTGCATTTCTTTTGCTGATGATACTGTACTGTATACATCAGGCCTTGCACTGGCTGAAGTGAGGGATGTACTCAAGCCAACTTTGCACAAGTAGAAATCAACCTAATCAATGCCAAAAACTAAGGCCATGATCTTTGCCCCAAACACCACCTCCACTTCCCTTGCAAACACGCACAAAGAATTCATCACTACCTCCCTAGGTGAACACTTTGAAATCACCTCCAAATTAAAATATCTTGGTATGTGGGTAGACAAGAAGTTTTCCTTTCATGACCACCTCTACGATCTGGCAAAGAGGCTAAAAATTAGGCTAGGTTTCTTCTTCCGTAACAAGTCCCTCTTTCCATTGGATACCAGAACTAGGCTGGTCCAGGCCACTTTCTTGCCACTACTCGACTATGGAGATCTAATCTATTCCTCCACAGCAGCCTCAGGACTCAATAAACTAGACTCCTCTACCACCCAGCCATACGGTTCATGACAACCTACCCTACCAAACCCACCATTGCAATTTGTACCTAGCCACTGGCTGGACATCACTCTCAACTAGACACACGCTCATGCTGTATCTGGACTCTTAAGCTACTCCTGAACAAGCTCCCAAACTATCTCACAACCCTTTTCCGTATTTCCCATAGCACATACTCTCTTAGGAAAAATGACCTCCTCCTCCTCGATGTACCAAGAACTCACACCTTACTAAACAGTGGGCCATATCGGCGTAACTCCCAACTATCTGGAACCAGCTCCAAGGCATATTGAAGCTTCCCGGTACTGCCCTGTCAGCTTATTTAAAAGGTTGGTTGCTGCAAAATAAAAGATATGTGCAGCTGCTTCTAAATCCTAGCTCACTGCTCTAACCCTAGTCCACTGCTTCCTCTTACTTACCTAGAAATTAGCTGCCTTGATACCCTGAAAGAAGCGCTTTGTACCCTTTTTCTGTACTTGTATTTTTCTATGTCATTGTCATTTATATGCAACATGTTAATGCTTGCCCATAATTCTGTACTTGAATTTGTACTGTTTTTTCAGTTATGCAATCTGTAACTACCTGTCTGTGCCAAAGGATCGCCTTGTTTATCAGCTTGCTCAATGGAGTTTTCCTACAATAAACTTGAACTTGAACTTGAACATATCAATTCTCCCAGTATTGGCAAAGCTCCTAGAAAAATTATCATTGCCCAAGTGAGAGATTTCCTGTAGGCATCGAACATTATAACTCCCCTACAATCAGGTTTCTGACCAAAACAAAGCACTGTCTCTGCCTAGCTAAGGTCACTAATGACTGGATACAAGTAATTGGTACAAACAAACCACTGGAGCTATTTTTCCTGCTCTCAGCAAGGCATTTGACACTCGGACCATAACATTCTCATTCACAAAATGTCCAAAACAGGTTGTGGCACTGCTCCATTGATTGGATTCACAACTACTTAACTGGCCAGCACAACAGATAAAGGCAGAAGGCCTCAACTCTACTTTACCCCCGAGGCATCCCCAAGGCTCTGTACTTGGCCCATCACTCTTATGATATATATTAATGACTTAGGTGAGTCCATTACTGATGTTAAATTACACTTTTATGCAGACAATAGAGCATTATATGCCTCCAGACCCAACATTAGCTCTATATGCCTTGATGTCAGAAAAGCATTCAATAAATGAGTCTAAACATCTGTTAAATGCAACCAAAACAAAGGTCATGTTCATTACCTCACATAATGCAGCAATACATCATGCAACTATCCCAGACATCACTACTCTACTAGGTAAGACCCTTGAAGTGGTTGAAAATATGAATAACCTCAAGTGTAGATTGATAAAAATCGCCTTCACTGCCTATATAGAGGCACTGTGCAAAACAATGCGGGTTAGTCTGGGCTTTACTTCAGAAACAGGCACTGAATCCTGCATGACATCTGCAAACGTCTGGTCCAGGCCACCTCTTTACCCATTCTTGACTATACCGATCTTATTTACTGTCATTGCACAGCTGCTTATCTTGCTAAATTAGATATACTCTACCACAAAGCCCTCAGGTTTATAACAGATTTAGGACCCAGAACTCACCACTGTACGTTCCTTGCAGAAATATGAGTGAACAGCATATTTGTGAATGATTATTACAGTATGCACTGCAAGCCCATTGGTCCACAGTGTGGACCAATGGACTGACAACTGATACTGTAAGCTCTTCATTCGACAGGCAGCCGTGGATGTATGCGAGTGGGTTTGCTGCTGCCCGCCAATGAATGGGGAGCTGGGTGGGCATGGGGTCCTGGGAGTGCCACTGGACCAACAGGGAATTATTTATATTGGGTTTACGGGTGATCGGGCTCTGGTGGTTACCACTAGACCACCAGCGACTTATTATCCACATGTCCAGGTGATCGTTGTTTTCGATAGGGTGAGGGAACCACTAGACTTCCAGGGCATTATTAAACATTTCTTTCTTGGTGATTGGGCTACGGGAGGAGGGGTTCCACTAGACTACCAGGGAAGTATAAAACATCTATTATTTGGGAATCAGAACTACGGAGGGTGGGGGAGATCACTAGACTACCAGAGCATTTCTTATGGATTTCAGATGATTGGTGCTACCGGGTGGGGATACCATTGGACCACCAAGGGACATATGTGGGTGCTTGTGCATGGTGTTCAGGGGGGTAGCCACAACGGCTGGCAGCTGCTTATTCGCATTGCAGTACAGCAGCATGCCTGTGGAGTGGGTGGCACTGAGCATTTTATACAGGCTCAACTTTGAGCCCAGGTTTGCAGCACATCTCAGGGTTGTGCAGGCATATCGCCACCCATCCCCGCTGAATATTGGGATCAATCAATCAATCAATCAAAATATTTATCCAGGCGGGCACCATTGAGCAAGGCTCATTTGCAAGGTGGACCTGGTCATGAATACATCAAAGTACAGTACAGAAGCAGGTATACAAAAGCAATAATATACAAGGAAGAAAAATATATACAGTGTATACAGTACAGTACAAGGTTGAAATAAATAAATAAAAAGCATTATTTTACAATTGAAGAAGTCATCAGATGTACAATCAACCATAGGCATTCAGGGTTATAAGCAGAGATCTTTTGAGTGAGGCAGCCGGCAACTACACATATAGGGAAAGAGGTTGTGTGTGGGGTGGCAGGTTAGAGAGGTGAAGAAGAGGAGGGATATATTACTGATGACTGGGGAAAAATTGGGCTAAACTCACAGAAAGCAACGATGGCTGTTGTGTACTTGTTTATTATGGTAATGATGGAGGAGGGTAGATAATTGGGACACTACTATGGATGGGGTAGGACTTTAGCCAGGCTGTAGCAGACAGGAAAGGGTCAGTGTAGCAGGAAGAGTTAATAGGAAAGAGTGAGAGCCAGGGGTAGAAACATGGCAAGTGTCAGGATGGAAAGGAGAGTTGCAGAATTAGTGGGCTAGCGGTGAGAAAACATTTGCAAGGTGCTTTCATAGCGACTGTAGAGCGCCTTGAAGATATTCAGGCTAGCAGGGCAGCTCAGCTTCAAGTTTCTTTGTAAACCGCTCCACAATGTGGGTAAAGAGAAGCTTAGAGCAGCTTTGTCGAAATGAGTTTTGACCCTTGGAACTTGGAGGGCAAGTAGGGAATAGCTCCTTAGAGCGTAGGTGCCTAACACACTCCGGGAATACAATCTGAGACATATGAGGGAGCTTGTTGGTCACCACTCTGAAGGCCCATAGGGCATCTTATTCCTTCTACAGCGAAGGAAGTCCAGCCTAACGATGAGTACAGGGAGCAGTGGTGTGTGGAAAGTGGAAGGCCAGTAATGAGCCTGATAGATCTGTGATAGAGGGTGTCCAACTTTGCCAGTGCAGAGGCAGTGCAGTGGCTGTAAAGCAGGTCAGCGTAATCTATTAAAGATAGGAAGGTAGCTTGAACAAGTTGAATCTTGGCCTCCTTTGTGAGCAAGTGGTTAATTCTGTAGAATAGTCCTAATCTTTGGCTTAGTTTCTTCTTTAGTTCTTGAGATGGTGGTGAAGGAAAGTTTATGACTGAGCCAAACTCCTAGATATTTGAATTTAGTTACATACAGTTAGTGTTGCTCCAAGAACAGTGGAAATTTGTGGGATAGCCCCCAGCAGGAATTGCTGCATGCAAGGAGGGGAGAAGAGCATGTTTTGTCTTTTTCGCATTGAGGAAAAGCTTCTTGTTTATGAGCTGGTATTGTAGAAGGTTAAATTCAGCAGGAGGTCTTCACAGGCTGCTTCAGTGTGGGATGACTCAAGTACAGTACAGTAGATCTGCGAATAAGTGGATGTTGGCTTTTTGATGGGATCATTGATGTTGTTAATGTAGACTGCAAGAGGAGGGGACCAAGGATACAGCCCTGGGGCACGCCCTCAGCATAGGTTTTAATGGAGATGGCCGCTGGAGATGTGCTGCATACATTATGTTTGCACCCGGTACATCAAGAATTGCACTGCACATTTCCCACTTTGAATATTGCCCCAGGGTGCATTTCTGGGGTTGCACTGGCGCAACTCAGTTGTGCCGAGCACAACTCCTTTAAATATCTAGTCCATAACATCTAAAGAATTCTATTTTCATAGTTCAAAGCCACCACATCATCTACTAGTTTTGTTTCTTTACTCTAAATTATTTCTACCATATCAGCATCCTATAAATATTATAAATCACTAACGTGATGTCAGCCAATCAGCCCACAGAGCCACTGTACCACTTATTCTGTGTACAATGTGCTCTCTTGCAAAACATCAGGAAGGGGCACTCCACTTCAATGCCAGAGGAAAGGTAGCGTAATAAACTTAAAAAAAAATTGTTAATGCCAAATGTTTGCTTGCTTGTATTTGCTGTGTAGGTATTTGGCATTGATAGTTCAGAGGCTAAAATTAGGAAATTAATAACACAAGTTACAATATTGAAATTGCAATTGGAAATTAAGAGGTTCATGCATAACATTGTTGTTTTCTTAGATTATGACCTTGAATTTTCAAAATGCTAGTTTTATTGCCCCAGTATATGAACACGACAGGAGTCATTTATAATCTGGCCCAAACCATTTTTGTGAAACAATCATGAAAACAGGTTTTGGAGGAGATTTGATAACGCCAGCCATGTTCATTTGATGGGGTAAAAACATGAGTAAGTTGAAATGTGGGTTTAAAAAGTAAAAATATTGGAGTAAACACTGGAAAATGTCAACATTTGTTCATAATTTTTTTTAACTTTGACCCAATTTTCAACATAAAGTAGTCTTTTTATTATACGACCTTATGAACATGACAGGTCTCATTTATGAAATCTTGTCAAAAGCTACCCTCCAATGTGATTTCAATAATATTCAGCACTGGTTCAGACAAAACCAATTAAAATTAAACATGTCTAAAACTGTTTCTATGGTATTTGGCATAGCGCAGAAACTTTGCAGATCCTCGCCCACCCATGACTTCTCTGGATGGTACCCTCTAGATCAGGTCACTAAATACAAATATCTGGTGTTTGACTTGACCTCACTTATCCTTCTCATCTCACATAGATGCAACAGTCTCTAAAGTATGCCTCAAACTTGGTTTGCTATACTGGCACAGAGACTCCCTTCCACTTCCTGCCAGACACCAAATCTTAACTAAACTGATCCTTCCCATTTTTAATTATGTGGATGTGATCTACTGCCCCTGTAACCACCCTATCCAAGCTTGATACTCTCCTAAACTCCTTCTGACACTTTGCTACCAACTCACCCTCAGATCAGAACTTATTACTGCGACCTGTACTCCCTTCTAAGACTAACCCCGCTGTCCCACAGGACGTTACATCCATCCCTTAACTTTATATCTAAATTCTGGTTCAACATGTTACCCTCCCACCTGTCAGATAGTCTCTCCTGGCCTCCAATCCCCTTATGCACTGAGACACAGAAATGAAAGATCCTTTAGCGTATCTTGTTCATCCTCCTCATCTGGCAAAGCTGCTTTCTCTACCGGCTCCCCAGTATGTGGAACAAACTAGGCCCCTCTGTTAGGAACTCCTCCTCTTGTTTTGCCCAAGCAACAACTACACTTTTACCACCTACCCCTGCCCTGTCCCAGATGATTCAATCTACACTCCACAGTCTCGTGGCTTCTGTCTCTAAGCACTTACTATAATTTGTTCTCAATGAGTGCAATTTCGTATCACATTGTGACAAGACCTGAAATGTTCAAGATTGTTGTATTCTAATGTTTATGAAATATTGTTGTCACCGTTGTCTATTTGTCTCAGTGACCTGCAATAATCAAAACTGCTGTATCCAATTATTTATGAAATATTCCTGTAATTTGTGTCTTTGCAAAACTGTATGTACTCCCATCTCCCTCCCTACAGGTCGCACCTAGAATCGAGCATCAGTTCAGTATCCCTTTCCTGGTTATCAATTGCTTAAATAAAATAAATAAATAAAAATGTCATTTGCAGCACAAGTATGAAAACACGTTTTGGGCAGGGTTTGAAAATGACCGGGTCATTTTCGTGAGGTGAGGTACAAAATGGCTATTTTAAATTCGAATTAAATCTGGTAAAATAACAAAGCTAGAGTAAACATAGAAGAATTTTACATTTCTCTGTAACGTTTGACTTTTGTTGAGATTTTAACCCAAATTTTCAACATACAGTAGTCGTTTTATTATCCCCACCTTATGCTCACCACAGCTGAAATGTTTTAAATCCTATCTGAGAAGGTGATTTTGTTCAGCAATTACGAACACATGTTTCAAGAGACGATTTAAAAACATACACATAGCCTTGTTCAGGAGGTGGGTAAACAAAGGCTATGCTGAATATGTGTTTTGTTTTGTTGAATTTTGTTGACCAGGTAAGCTCACTGGGCCTAGAAATCCCTTTTCAGCAGTGACCTGGGGAGGAGGATACAGATGGTAAGCAACTGAAATTGAACCAGATTAAGCTGTTGGTATTTTTGTAGTGAATGAGGAAATTTGGTCAGGACACCGGGACATTCCCTACTCTTCGTGGAGGCGCTGTTACCATGGAAGAGGATGCATTGGGAGCTCATTCTGCTGGTGTACCTGTGGATGTGCAGGTCTCCCAACCCACAGGTCCAGCTCAGGAGACCGTTTCTGTTGTTGAAACTGTGATGGAAATAGACAGAAATGTGTCTTTTATTGCTAATGACACAGCGAGTACACCTAAGGGGCTGTTTGCCTCTGAAGAAGCTTGGTTGGAGCATATTCTGCAGTAAAATAAATAGTTGAGATATGGAGGAATTGAACACCCTATGGAAACGTCTTATAATGCGCTGGAAATGTCTGCTGTCCTGCAGGAAACTTTAGACCCTGGTATTTTGAGAGATGCTGCAGCGGTGATTTGGGAGTTGGCCGATCAACATGAAACTGGTAACGCTACAGCTGAGAGTCTTGCACCACAGCCTAGTGACACACTCACATCAAAAGCATTCCCCAGCCTGAGTCAGAGCTGGCGAAGGAGATTGTGACAGCTGAGGTACAGCCTTCAGCACCGCAGAACCTCCGATGCAACTAAAGAGAATTGTGATGCTGTGAGTACACCAAGTACACTTATTTTTCCAGACAAAATGAATGTTGCTATTGTGTTGCCTGATCTTGGTTTGAGGAAGGAAGAAAGTGAACAGAGCGACTCTAAGCCATGCACAAACTCCCGACTTCCTTAGAACTCTCCTTCTGAATGCAGGGTGGAAAGGGCGGAGTCAGGCATTTGGGTTCCCGACCCAAGCACAGTCCGATACTGGGACAAGTTCTCCCTGAAACAGAAACTCTGCATACTGTTGACGAACTGCACTGTCCTAAGGAAACAGCTGTACGAATGGAGCATAGAGAATGCCTAAGTTCTCGAGGAATACAGGAGACTGAATTGCCTACCTTTCGGCATCCCATTCCTCTAAATCTGAAGGATCCGTGACTGGGCCTGCTGGGTGAGGAGAACAAGACACCTGAACACAGTCCTACATGACAGCATGCTAAGTTCACAGAACAATCTAAAACTGCATGGGAGCGTTTTCAGAGGAAAGATGCTTTCTAGTCTCCCCTTTGCAGCGGCATAATGCTGTGCGTTTGGAATATTTAGGGCTAGAAATAACCCAAGATTGTTTGTATGTTGGTAGACATTTATTAAAGACTTCTTTGGGATTTTTTCTAATGAAATACATGCATTGATACATGTTTCATGTGCTAACCTTTATGATGTTAGTTTTAATACCCCACAAGGGTTATATCATTTTGGACTAAATATGACTCCTTAAAGTACACTGAAGTATGGTTGCGCTTTAGAGCTCTTCCTCTGACTAAGCCTTCTATTAGAAATGTTACGGTGTTGTTTAGTAATGAATCTGTATCTGTGCACAATATTACATACTGGATACAACAAAAATGTGATGTGATTGATTCTCCACAACCTATCTTTGATGCGGAACATTTATGGAATGGGGTTGGAAATACAGTGTAAGGTGCGTTTGAGGAACAACAGTTTAGGCCCAGTGCATTTACCTAATAGTTTATTTTGGGTAATGAGAGGGGCCATTGTTTTTTATCCTGGGCAACAAAGGCCTGTTTCAAATGTGGGGCCCACACACATTTAGGTTCGGCTTGTGATAGGTTGAAATGTAACCTCTGTTTGTCCTTTGGCCATCATGGTTCAGACTGTAGGAGGATTTAAAGTGTAATTTGTGTGTAGCAACAGGCCATACTTACCGATCTTGTCCCTGGGCTCGCACAATCGAGACAGATCGTGGAGCCAGGATGCCATTACAAGGGAAGCGCAGAAGAAGAGCCACGGTAAGCGAGATTACACAGATAGGCCTCAGCCTGATCACGCACCTCCCACCCCTGCCTCTTCACCCCTGAGGTGGTTGTGGTGGTTGAGCTAGCTAGTGATTTAGTGCCTGAAGAGCTAGTTGTCCCTCCAGATAAGGCAGATATTGTGGAGACTGTTCCTATGGCAGAGCCTGAAGGTGAGGCAGCAACTATAGAAATGCCTCCCCAGCCTGTTAAGCGTGTGCAAAAAAAAAAAAAAGTGGCATTAAGCAGTCTAGGCCTTGTCCTAAAGTTGCTAAGGCTTATGTGCCTGAAGAGGAAGGAATTTTACTGACAAATAAATGAGATCCTGTCAGAGGTGCCCAGGAGTCAGAGCAGGGGGAGGTTCTGAGGCTTCCTCCTTGGCCCCTCATTCCTCGGAGACAGATGGAGATCTTCAACAAAAGAGGTAGATAATGATAGGAGGAAGAAAATTGGTGCAAGAGTACGGAGAAGTTTATGGTTAAAAAACCTAAGTTTGACCCTCTCCTCCTTCCCCAGAGCCTTCTTTAACGTTAACCATCGCTACGGTTAATGTTAATAGTATTAGGAATGCTAAACACAGATTAATTACATTTTCAGTACTGAAAGATTTGGGGTGTGATATTTGTTTGTTGCAGGATACTTGGCTAAATACTAATTCCTTAGTTAGGTCAGCTTATAAATTATGGTGTTGGGGCCCCTCCTTTTTTCTTTTGGCACTGATGTCTGTGATGGTGGTGTTGAGATTTTATTTAGAGGTGATAGGTTTAAAGTCTCTAGAATGGTAGATATTTCTTTGGGAAGGCACTGCTACTAGTCTTTCAGTATAATGGGCGTGTTGGAGACTGATTACTATCTATGCCCTCCCCTGAAAAAGGATAGAATAAATCTTTTCAATAAGATTAAACCTTTTTTGCTTACCACTAAGCTTATTCTTTGGCGAGATTTCAGTTGTGTTGTGGATAGGCTTGATGGTGGTGCTGTTACAAAAAATGATATTGTGATTCTAATTGTTCGAATCTTATACTTGAACAGAGTCAATTACAGGATTCTTATAGAGTATTGCATTTGCAGGGTGGTCACACATACCATAGGGAGCCTTGTCCACCAGGATTGATTTTTTATTTACTCAGAAAAACTTATGTATACAGAAGGCAGAACACTCCTTTGGAGACTTCAGATCATGTTATTCTCTGTGTTGTATTGGGTGGGGTCATAGGTCCTCACTATGGTCATGGCTACTGGAAACTGAACATAGCTAATTTACAGGAGGAAAATTTGATCAACTGTGTAACTGAATTTTTAAAAGCAAGGATGTCTATATCTGTGTTGGAAAATAATATTAGTTTTTGGTGGGAAGGCACAAAACAGGGATTGCGGTCATTGTTTCAGAAATATTCTACACAGTGTTGTAACAACCATTACAAACATTATCTTAAACTTAGTTCTCAATTGGCTAAAGTTTATTCTATTATTAATACGCAACATATAACTTTAACCACACAAGTTTCAAATTTGAAAGCTGAAATGGCGGGTTGCAATATTCGAGATGCCGCCATGCTAAATGAATACAGAATTTGCTTCCCTGGTAATATGGGGTTTGGGGATGCTTTTAAGAGCTATTCACAGTGGACATCAGATAGGTTTATGACATCTGTTAGGACTGAAGTGGCATTTTAGTATCTGATGGCCCTGGAATTTTAAAAGCAGTGACTAAGTATCTATCTGGTATGTATGAAGCCCCTATATTGAGGAACAGTCTGTAACAGAGTTACTTTTCACAACTAATGTCCCTTCTTTGTCAGATTTGTTTATTAGGGACCTCATTAAACCTATTTCTATTGATGAAGTTGGTTTAGTTATTGGTCACTTGAAAGGACACTCTGCTCCGGTATTGATGGTCTTCCTTGGAAATTTATAAAGTATTTAGAGATTTGTTAACTACAATATTGGTTGTAGTTTATAACTGGAGTTTTAGGGACTTTAAGAATTGATTTTCATTTTGTGTTGCAGTCTTGTATTTAAGCATGGAGAAAACAGATCTCAATAATTGGAGATCTCTTAGTTTGCTAAATACAGATTATGAAATACTATTGAAAATATTTCATAATAGACCAGGTCATTCAGCCAGCAGTACTTCCTTTAGCCCAAACTTGTACAGTGCCAGATCGAGCAATTCAGTGCAATTTATTGTTAATACAGGAATTGGTCAAATAAGGTAAAGAGGAGAAATTGAGTGGTTATATTATGTCATTGGACCAGGAGAGGCCTTTGGCAGAATACCATCAGTTCATTTCTCGTCTATTGCTTCATTATGGTATCTCACTTGCTTTTGTGACATGGATAGATTGGTTGTATAAGAATGCACAAGCCATCCAACTGGTTAATGGAATGTTAGGGCGTACATTAAAATTTCACATAGTCGACAAGGTTGTCCACTCAGCCCCTTGCTATATGTATTTTGTTTAGACCCATTATTGCGTATATTTCAACAGGATCAGCGTATTAGAGTATCAAGCCGATAGGGGCATTATGGAGAAATGTGTATAGCATATGCTGATGATGTATGTGTTATGGTAGTAGATCAGGAACAGTATTCAAATTCAACAGGAGCAAAATTGAATAAAGGAAGAGCACTGTTTACCCCTTGTGTTGGCACTGTCTCACTAACAAATACATGGCAAGGGATAAAAGTGTCTATGGACCCTTTTAAATTTTAGGGGTTTGGTTTGAAGAGGAGATAATGGATATCTTAATTGGAAGGCTAAAATAGATATTGCTTCCTCGAAAGTTGCAGTATGGAAGGCCTGGCAACAAACTAAAAAGAAAAAGTGGCTGTAGTTAAAACATTTTTGTTACCGATATTTTGTTAATTAGTGCTATGTATCCTTTGCAATGTAATTTGGAAGTTTCTCTTTTAAGTCTAGTTTTCCAGTTAATTTGAGAAATCGTTTATACCCCATTAAGAGAAAGATTTTGTATTTACCGTGGGGAAAGGAGGTTTGAATTTGATAAATCCTGTAGTATTTTTATAGTATTTTTTATATTAATTTATTAGATTTTACAAAGCCCAGCCCTGCAATTTAGACCCTATATGCAAAGCCATTGGCTGAGGCCCTTATCAGATATGGTCTGCTCAGGGGCGCTATCAGCCCAGGTTAAAACAAACTGTATCTTCTTTAGACTGGCTCTTGGGAAATTGAAGAAATGAAGATAACGATGCAAATTCTGCAACTAAACTCTAGTAAATTGGTTTATGACACAATTCCACATCAGGTGTGTATTTCCTCAGTGGAATTTAAAGATGTTGCACCAAGCCAGCACCTTAGAGTGTTGGAGACCTTGAAGGACCCTGACGTTCCTCCAAAAGTGTGAGATGTTACTTGGTTATGTTCTCATGGTCATTTATTTGTGAAGGAAATGCTAAGCGTAAATCAATAGAAGCGTATGTGTCCTAGATTAGCTTGTATTGCACAAGAAAAATCTATACATCATTTCCTGATACAGTGTCCTTTTGTTTGTAAATTTTGGACATTGTTGGCACATTTATGGGATAGCCCATACTGGAAGGCAGTTACTTATGCAGAAGTAGTTGGTGGGATTAGTTCAAGAAGTTTGGGGTTAAATGATGGCTTAGTACATTTATTTTTTCATTTATAAAGTTTGTCTTGTGCAAGTGCATTGCAAATTTGTATTACAACAGGTGTACCAAGACCCAAGGACTGTCATTAGTGTTCTTGAGCAAGACTTGTATAAGCAATGTATATTTTGAAGTTGCTCATATGCAACATATAGTGCATAGGTAATTTGTTGGCATAACGTTCCTTTTATGAAAGATAAAATTGGATGAATCTATTTTACCTTTCATGTTTATTTTCCTTTGTTTATATGTGTTTCTAGTATCACTGTTTGAAGAATGTTTTTTTTTTCATTTATGTATCTTGTTTAGCTTCTTTCAATAAAATGTTCCCTACTGTCCTGCAGGGAGACTTGCTGAAGTGTGGACAGGCTACAGTCAGTCTAAGACTGATGACTGAGGTGAATGGTTGTCAGCTGGAGTCGGAGCTGAGGCCTGAGGCTCTGCTTATAATTATGGAGAACCTGTGTATAGTGTATGGTGGAGCGGCTGTTCCGCGGAAATCCATGCCTGGAACAGCGTTGTTATCCTTCACTCGTGCGTCCGATCTTGTTGTGCTGCACCCAGTCGTCACGGTGCAGCACAACAAGATCCAGGCTACATCGTATCAGCAATAGAAGCGGCGGCATAGGCTAAACGGAAGGCGGCACTTTGGCGGCAGACACAGAAGTAAGCTTTTTCCCCAGTGTTCACAAGTGGTATTTATGGTTGCCCATACACTATAAAAGATTGTGTATGAGCAACCATACACAAACTAAGGCAGTTTTGCGATCTTGAGGTTTCCGTGATAGCGGACCTCTCGAGCTACGCTCTCGAGGTCTCAGGTTACCACGGAAACCTCGATCTAACTACCTGTTAATATCTATGCATACACAATCCTCTATGTGCAGACTGGGACGCTATAGGAGATGCTAGAATGGAGAAATGAGAAGTTTCTACTGGTGACTCTTTATTTTCTGGTGTTTCTGAACTAGTGAATTTCTCAGTACCTTTGGAGCCTGTTTTGGAGCCGTCAGTTGAGTTTCAGGTGTGAGCGCTGACCGGGAGTGTATAGTCGGCTTTGTTTCTGGCGGAGCTGCAGTGGTGTGTCCCCTGTCAGTTGCTGCCTCTACTCCTGTCATTCCGTGGGTAGCGCCTCAGCTGTCTCAGGCTGACATCAGCGCTACTATGCAGAAAAGAATGCAGAAGTCTTTTCGACTTCCCCTGCAGATGTTCCTTTGAGCCTGGGAGCAGGTCGAAGAGGGCTTTTGATTCGTTCGGCTGGATGCAGACTGAGGAGGGAGATGGGTGCCTGCCGGACTGGGTGTCATTTTGCAAGATGAGCAATGTACTACCAGTTCTCCTAAACTACTGCCTGTAGCCCCAAATACTTGCCTGCTGAACATGCTTTCCAGCTTCCCTCACGGTTACTAGTGGTGGTGTGCCCGGGAGTCCTGAGGTTCCCTTGCATGATTCTACTCAGGCTGAGGATCCCCTCCATCTCCCAGACAGAAGATACAACAGACAGGTCCTACCTTTTCAGATCTCTTTAAAAATAGTAAAGTGGATCAAGCACCTAGGAAAAGCGCTGTCCGTCTTCGTTATAAAGGTGGGTCAGGAACTCTTTACACAATACGTGGCAAAGAAACAGTTAAACGATTCGATGGGTTTGCTGCCTCAGACATTTATGCCTGATTAACATCAGAGGTGAGGACACTTCTGATGTCAGCTTTAGAAATTGTTCTGGTCTGGACACTCTTTGGAGAAAGTATGAGACTCTAAAGCATTTATCTTTATGGGTTCCTTTTGGGCCATTCCCTTGCCTAAACCCTTTACAAAACTGTTAATATCATGTTTCAGAATGAGTGGGTTAATGTTGGAGATATTTATTTCTGGTTAGAAAAAAGTGTCAAGTTTTGGGTCCTCCTTCTGCCATTATTGATTCAGAGGGTATCTGGAGAGGCAGTTGGCGATTTAGAGTAAAATAGCTTATGTTGGGGATGGTGTTCTAACCAGGGCAGCCTAAGGCCTGCTACAAGTGTGGTAGTCGTAGACACTTAACTAGCATTTGTGACAGGGTCATTTGCACCCTTTGTGGGATTATGATCATACCAGTAATGTTTGCAGAAAAGTTCATAAATGTAATCTCGGTGAAGAACATGGCCATGCCTACCATCAGTGTCCTTGGGCGGGTCAGAATAGACACAGTGGCCTGAATAAAAACGATATTGTCTCTGATGCATGGGACAGATATAGACCTCCTAGACCTGACCCTTCTGATCCACCCCCATCCCGTCCCAGCACTCCCGACTGCAGAGTAAAGTGATCATGATATGGGCCAGGAAGATGTTGTTGATATATCTTCTCACGGGCGCTCATTCTGAAATCCCTAGCACGTCTGATGAAGGAAGCGATAGGTCTAGTATGCCTCCCCTCTGCTGGCTTTAGAGTCCCTTCAAAATGCATTCCTATCTAGTAAAGCTCCTGTTTCTGCTGCACCTGTACCTACTAAGAATTCCTTTGATATTTTGCAGGAGGTTGATGGTGGGTTGGATTCAGATGCTTCTTCCATTTTGGGAGCTGTATCTGAAATGGACTGTGAGGAGGAGTTGGTTGGGCCAAGGATGTGAGAAGAAAAAAAAGGAAAAGGATAAGGACATAGGTCTCTTGCAATACTTGTAGCACTAAAATGCTAAAAGACAGCTTGCTTGGTTTAGTTTTCTTGTAACCTTATGGGCAGATGTTATTTTTTGCAAGAGACCAGGTTTAATTCTGTCACTGATATTGTACAATCTAAGCGTTCATGGCCCTGGTGCCCTTCTTTTGGCCATTCGGGCAGATGTGGCGGGTGGGTTGGGCATTCTCTTCGTACCTCTGACCTCCGGGTACATAGGTTTATAGACTTGGTGCCTGGTAGAGCTATGGTACTTGACTGCACTTTCAGGGTTTTCTGTGCCTTCACAGTATGTACCGTCAGAGTAAAAGTTCCAGGATTGATTTATTTAATCAAATTAAGCCCTTTTTATTTACTACAAAATCTGTCATCTGGGAGGGATATGAATTGCAGTCTGGATGTTAAGGTTAAGGATAATGTGAAAAAAACATATTGTTATTCTCATGTTTTACGGGTATCTTAGACGCAGCCATGTTGCAGGATGCCTAATGGATTTTGCATAAGCAAGGTGGTACTACGTATCGAAGAGTGCATTTTTTACCAGAATTGACTATTTCTTTATTTCCAGATTTTACATGCATTACAGAAGACTGTGTCTTTGAGTGAATTTACTGATCATAATATTTTGCACTGTACTCTGGGTCTGGGAAATGTTCCACCTAAGTTTCCTTCAGTCCCTAAGTGATGGAAATTAAATTCCTGTATTATTACATACCCCCATAAGTTGCAGGTTGACAGGGTTTTTTTTTTTTAGAAAATCGGTTGCAGGAATGTATGAGGATTGGGGTAGTTGGTGGATGGAAACCTAATCTGACCTTAAGGCCCTTTTAAAAAGCCATTAACCAAACTTTACCTTGTTTTCAGTCAGTTCCCAGTCAATGCTGGAAGAAGAAGGATGTGTTGGTGGAAGCAGAAGGACAACAAAGTGAACCAGATAGATAAGTGAGGGGTGCAGGGGGTGGGTGCTGAAAGGGGGCTTGGGTGGCGGTATGGGGGTATAAGTCATCACTGGACCATTTCTTCTTTTAGAGGTATGGGGCACCGGGGAAGCAATCAGGAGGTGAGTGTGCTAATTGACAGTGAGAGAGTTTGTTTTATGGATTAAGCACCCAAGGAAGTGACCAGGAGGTGGGCAGGATGACTGGCAGTGGGAGGAGTTTTTATGGGCAGGACATGGGGAAGTGACCAGAGGTGGGCAGGATAACTGGTAGTGGGAGGAGTTTGCTTTATGGGCAGGACATGGGGGAAGCGACCAGGAGGTGGGCAGGATAACTGGCAGTCGGAGGGTTTGATTTACAGATGGGGCATGCCGGAAGCAATAGGGTGGTGGGTGGGATCATTGGCAGTGGGAGGGACTTTGTTTTATGGACAAGGTATGGGGAAGTGATTAGAGGTGGTCGGGATAATTGTCAGTGGGAGGAGTTTATTTTACAGATGGGGCATGGGAGAAATGATCAGGAAGTGGATGGGATAAAGGCAGGGGAACAGAAATGGGCATGCAGCCCAAGCAGTTCCCTCATCGGTAGAAGCCAGGGCTGGTAAGGAAGTGAGCTGCAGACTTGTTTGTTTTATGCAAAAAGTCAGGGGTAATAGAAATGGGCAAGGAGTTGAAGCATCTTCACCCTCATCGGCAGAAGCCAAGATCATTGAGGGAGTGAGCTGTAGAGATGAGGAGCAGGCTGAGTGTTAAAGCATTCAGCTGACTGGTGGGTGGCATCTTGTAAATGAAAGGAATCAGCTGCACTCTGATAGGTGTGGCTGCTTCCTTTCAACTACACAAAATTTCTGTCCATCAGTCAAACTGAACATCGTCACTATCTGCCTGCTCTATAGCATGTACAAACAGAAATATTCAGCACAATTACAAAATATTTAATGTTTTGCATATTCCTCTCATGAAGAGTCCTGCCTTTCAAATTCTTTTAATTCTGCAAAATTCTGGAAAGCATTTATATGTAAAGCACAGAATACTATGCCAACGATTACATAATTCTGCAGTTTGCAGAGAATGACTCTACAGTTTTCATAACTCTCTAAATAATGTTCCATGGTTAATATAAACAGCAGATTACTAATCAGCAGATTTTAAAAATTCTACTTTCAAATTTTGAATTCCATTTCTGACAGAATTCTGCAGAATTTGGTGGAATTTTCAGAATTCTGCAGCATTCTGGTGGAAGCAGGATTTGAAAATTCCACACAGTTCTAGATTGTTGCTTACAGTGGTGTCCATTAGTGTTGCGTGAAAAATAAAATTCCACCAGCAGAATTATTGCGAAAGTTAGAGTGTCACTTCTACAAAATTTCAGAATGCACTTTGGCAACTTTTGCAAAGTCTGATGTAGAGTGGCAAAATGAATGCATGAATGGTGGATTAATGTACTGAATTTCAGAAAACAATTGCGCTGAACTGGGCTGGCAGTATAGCCTGGAGTTTAGAGTACAGAGCTGTGAATTAGCTTGGTATATCCAGCAGACTTGAGTTTGATTCCTACAGCCTTCACTTGTATACTGTGTGACTCTGAGCAAGTCATTTAACCTCCTCAGTGCGCCTGGGTCACCAATGAAAACAAGCACTTGTGCCTAGTGTGCCTTATCCAGTTACCAAAGAATAATACAAACAACTGATCACCGAACTGTGGAACAACTGCTTGTATTGCAGATTGATTTATTAAATTGAGGAACAGAATTCCACAGAACTGTCATTCTGCAGTTATTGTGTATCATTCCACATTTCAGCCAGAAAGTTTCACATAACGTGGTGAAACTCACCAAGCACATTTGGAGAGTCGGTTTCACCGAGTTGGAGTTTCAGAAAATTTCATGAAATTTGCACACATTCAAAATTCACACTTCCACCCAGCACTAGTACCCCTATCCATCTCTTGGCTATAGTTATACACAGTAATGTGATTTATGATTTGTGGGCAACACTGCACAATACGTTCTGTTACCACCCTGTACCAGCGGTGTAATTAACATGTAAGTGCAGGGTAACTACTTTGTACTTGCAGGTCAGATTTTCAGTTACTCTGGTAATCAGTTCAGCCCATTTGTGTGATACCAGACAACAGCAAAGTTCCTCCTGAGACATCAGAGCACAGCTGATAGATCATTACTTGCCATGAATCATCAGCAGAGCTCAACTGAGGTTCTGCAGCATCATTCTTTCTTGTTCTCACTAGGCAGTTAAGTCTCCACTTGAGGTTGTGATTTACTGCAGACATTTAAATCAGCCTCCTAACCAACAGACCTACCACAGAGATTTTTCAAAAGTCTTATGTTCCTTAGCTTTGCACTCTGCATTCATCGGGACTTCCTTGCCACATGAGGCCAATGCCTCCAGGCTCTCCAAGTTTGTGGTTAGGTAATCTGCTGCTGAAGCATTAAGATGTCAGTGGCTACAGAGAGGAGCTGATGGCAAGTCTAACTATTCCACACATCCATTATGACACAGAAATTCTTGTTGCCGTGTTGGTCCTTGTAACACAAGATCCACACAAATTGATGATCTGATACCTTTTATTGGACCAACAGAGTTGTTGAAAAGAAAATAGATGTTTTGAGTTTTTGTATTACACAGAACCCTTCATCAGAAACCAACGACAATTGCATCCATTACTGCAGGGACATGATAGGTTTCCAGTCTTTCAAGTTCACAGCTGGGTTACATTTCCTCCCTCTAGCAAGTCACAAGTGCCGGAGCCTCTGCCACTCTCTGCAGTTTGCTCATTTAAAACCTCCTGATGCTTCAAGAATAACTTTTGAGTTTAGATCTAAATCAGGTTATAACAAAGTAGGCACTATATTGCTACACATTGCCGTGATGCCCATGGGCAGATCCCACTATCCCACCCCCACCCTTACCAGCACACCATTCCTAAATATAACCTGGCCAGAGCCTGCTGTCTCATGCCAGTTGATTTGCTCAACATGTGAAACCAATTGTGTAAGACCTATTTCAATTACCTGTACCCTGTAACTCAAATGTATGTTGTTTGACCACAGTGTGACGTGGTGCCTCTAACAAACGCCTATTTGAAGAAAACCTGTACTATGTAATCTAAAATGCTATGTATGTCTCAATGTGACGAGGTACCTTCAGAAACAAGCCTCTGGCTCAAAGTTTGTAAACTGATTCTCACAAATAAATAAATGCTGGTACCCTCCTTTTACAGTAGTTTTATTTAGACTCACCCTATCAGACTCTGTATCTAGTAATGGATGACACATGCAAACTATTCTGTAACAGCGGAGCCTGAACTTGGGGATTGCCAGAGCCTTTAAGATGTAAAGCTTCCTGCACTACAGCCTGCCTGTTGTGGCACTTCCCACCACCCATGGTCGGCACTTCATTTATTGCTGCTGGCAGGTCACATGTCACATCACATGACCTATCCTTCTTTTACTAAGTGTCTACTTTCCCATTTGTAGCTTATAGACACCCAACCACTAGGGGCTGCTGCACTCTCCACTCTAGCTCCTCGTTCAACTCTCCACCCTTCCTAGCAACTGTTTGCAAACCTACCCACTAGAGGTCCCTGCAGTTCCCTTTGAATCCATTCTGCTATCTTCTTTCCTCACTCCTCCCATCAAACTACCACTAAGCACCCAGCAGCCTCAAACCTTGTACCCTTTATTCTAAAGTCTACTGTCTAACCACTAAGCCAAAGACCAGGCCAACATCTTCTTCTACTTTCAAACTCTTAACCCTTCCTCCCTCTCTGAA
Source organism: Neoceratodus forsteri (assembly GCA_016271365.2). Classification (NCBI taxonomy): domain Eukaryota; kingdom Metazoa; phylum Chordata; order Ceratodontiformes; family Ceratodontidae; genus Neoceratodus; species Neoceratodus forsteri. The sequence goes on along the minus strand of JADMNL010000023.1, from coordinate 97,974,114 downwards.
TTAAAACACTTTCTACACTCTGTCCCTAAGCTATACTCAAACCCAGTACCCTTGCCATCAGAGTCAACAGCTCTACCTCTTAACCACTTTGTCTAGCTATTTTATTCTGACTTTCTAGGACTTTTAGTCTCTTAACCCCAAAAAAAAATATAAAGTTTTACCACTTCTCTCTTGCTGCCTTTGCAAGCATTGAACCCTGCACTCTCACTGTTTTAGTCAGCAGTTCCACCACTCAGCTAGCACACCTGCTATTATTTGTGCAGGATTTCAAACTCTAAAACCCTCTAGCCCTCAGACACTGCTAAATTGTTTGATTGTTACTGCAGGCCTTGAGCCCAGCTCCCTGCTGCTACAGCCAGTGTCTGGGGTCCTTCCTGCTACCCTGGGCAAGTCTTGAACCTAGTGCTCTGCCACTGTACCAAAGTGGCAACTACAGTTAGAGGTGACCTCTCACTACCTCTCTCCCCTCTGTCATCCTAGTTCCCCATCTTTCTTCACTTCAGCTCTCTCACCCTTACCAATTATGCATGTGCACCTCCTGCCTACCTGCCTCTCTCTTCTCCTCCTCCTCCTTTTGCCTTCCACCAACCATATTGTCCCTGTTAACCCTCAGCCTCACTACTCTAGTGCCCTACCTACCCTCCTGCCTCCCTCCTCCTATACCACTGCTCCTCCCCTCCCCGCCTCCACACACCCCATATGCTCCTCTCCACCTCACCCCCATCCAGACATTACCTTTCCTCCCCCCAACCCTCTTGGGCATCCCTAATCACTCAAGCCTTCTCTGCCTGTGCTGTCCTACCCACCCCTGTGCTCAGAAACCCCCTTCTCGTCCTATCGCTCCCGGCGTAAACTCTCCTTCTGCCACCCTCTGGCCAGAGCAGTTCTCCTCCTTCTGCTCCTGACGAGAACATACATCCCAACCCAAGTCCTGCCCCTTCCACCCACCTACTTGGCCCACTGGTCTCAAATAGCCTCCATGAACATATGCAGCCCGCTGAAAAATTTGGCCCTCCAGTGCTGGGCCATGGCTCATCAACCAGACATCCTAGCCTGGTTGAAACCTGGCTGTCCAAATCCACCCTGACTCATTTGTTTCCCTCCCAGGCTATACCTTATACTGGGAGGACCGAGTAAACAAGCGAGGGAGGCTGTGCAGTCTACACTAGGGACACAATATTTGGACATCGCTCCCCACCCCTGCCCTTGTAAATGGGGCCCAGGCTCTACCCTCAAACTCACCCCGGACCCTCTAGGGGCCCTCTATCTCACCACTGCCTCCGTTCCCCAAAGAACCAGCATCCGGCCCTGGTATTGTTAACTGACCATCTGACCTCCCTCCACCATAAGGCGGAACAAATCCTAGTTGAGGACCTTAACGTAAATTGGCTCAGCACCTCCTCTTCCACGATCCGAGACTCATTTGCGCCCAAGACCTGACACAACTCGTCACCCAGCCCACTAGAATAAACCCAAAGAGAGGAACCAGCACCCTTTTGGATGTAATTATCACCAACCGACCCCAAAAATCCAAAACATCCAGGTCCTACCAGATTCCCTAAGTGACCACTCCCTATCCTATTTCATTGGGCAGTCCCCAATCCCAAACCCAAAGCCAGACCACCCTCCGCATGCCTCTCTGCCTTGGTGGGCTGCAAAACTAAACAATTCCTCACCCAGATAAACTGGTCCCCATTCATCGTGCATCCGACATTGACACTGCCCTCGCCTTCTTCTCACACACCTTCAACATGGCCTGTGATCTCTTTGCACCCTTCACCAAATCTTATCCAAAAAGCAGAATGCACCCTGGGTTAGCCCTGCCCTTCTACAATTGCGAAATCAGGATAACCTCTGGCACCTTGCCACTGAAAGCGGGTCGGCTGTCTGATAGGCAAGCTTACAATGCAGCCGGAATAAGTGCTCTTGGGCCGTCCAGAGCCAAGGCCGACCATTGCCAGGCCACCCTTACCTCCTCCTGGGGTTTGGCCCAGACTTTCTGGGATAATATTAAACAGCTAAATGGAAAATCACGCCCCCTGCCCCATCCCAGCTCACTAGTGATGGCACTACCTCCACTGAACCTGCCATCATAGCTAACTGGCTCAACACCACTTGCACTGACCTTAGCTCAGTCCTCCCTAATAATTTCTTTGACCCTCCCCCAACCAACCTCCCCTGTCCTCCACCACCCCAGCTTCTACCTCACAAGGTTTCTGCCGGGAAGCCAGACCCATCCTAATCAAAGCTTTGAATAGCAACAATCCGGCAGTGACTCACTGGACCCCAGTATCCTCAGGCTGGTGCTAGATGAAGTCCTTGCCCCACTCACCATCCTAATTAACCGATCACTCTGCCTGGGACAATTTCCCACTGCTTGGAAAATAGCCATAATCACGCCCATTCATAAAGGGGCGACAGGTTGTCGGCCAACAACTACCGACCAGTCTCCATCCTCCCCTCTCTCTAAAGCCCTGGAAAAAGTGGTGACCATTCAAATCACTGAATATCTGGCTAAGCATAACATCTTATGCCCAGAGCAACACGGCTTCCATGCTGGTCAGTACCAGCACTGCGCTAATTGAATTCTCCAACTCCTACACTCCTCCCTGGATACCAGCTCCCTAGCTGGTGCAGTGTTCATCGACCTGCATAAGGCTTTCGACACCATCTCCTACCCTCTTCTGCTGAATGCTCTCTGCCACACTGGTCTCTCGGCTGGCCCCCTAGCATGGTGCACGAGCTATCTAGCCGCTCGATCACAGTGTGTTAAAATCAATGGGATACTCTCTGATACCCATCCCACACACTCTGGGTCCCCAAGGCTCCATCCTGGGCCCCTTCTCTTCTCACTCTATCTGAACACCCTGCCCAGTGCCCTGCCAAAATTCTTCTGTATGCAGATGATGCTGTCATTTTGCCACCCACATAATCCCGTCTCCCTTCAGGACACCCTACAGCAGTCTTTCAATGATGCGAAGCCTGGTTTAAGGAGCGCAGACTCGTCATTAATCTTAAAACCCAAAGCTATGCTCTTTTCCCACCCCAAAACAAAGCTAGCAACCACCCACTCCATATCTTCCTAGTACCAAACAGCCACTGGAACAAGTCTGCTCTACAAATACCTTGGGGTTACCTGTGACTCAGCCCTCATCATCCATGACCACATTGATGCCTAACATCGCCACTAACACACAGCTTGGCATCCTCTTCCGCCATAAGAACCTGCCTTCCCCAAATGCGCTCCGGCTCGCTATTCGCTTACGTATTGTCCCTCATGTAGACTAGGGCCTACCAGTCTGTGGTGCTGCCGACACAACTGCACTCAAAAAATTCCTTAACCCTGAATAAAGCCTGCAGACTGATTACTGGTGCCCCACAGGCTCACACACACACCTGTCAGCTGTATGCCGGGGCTAAACTCCTTACCCTGGATGAGCGGCTCCGATATCAAACCTGCCTCCTCACAAAAAAACCCTACTCGGGCTCTCCCTCCTGGGTGATGGCATCCATCCACGGATCCCACCCACTATTGCAACACGGTCATCCAACAAGACCACTCTAATAGTCCCCAGATCAAGAACCAGCCATGGCCAGAGGTCCTTCTGCTACAGAGCCCCATCCTGGTTTAACTCTCTCCTGCCCCCATCACCAATGCCACCACCATCTCAAGTTCAAAACCACCCTTGAAACCAACTCATCAACACTCGTAGCTGCTCCTGTCTCTGAAGGCAGCCTCCCCTCGACTTCTCATGACAATGCCCACCAGGCAGCTCTCCACCTAGCCCACCCACCACCTCTTCCCGGTACACGTACCTATGTCTAACCTGGCCAGTGCCTGCTGTTTTATGGTATGCCAATTAGATTGCTCAATTTTTGATACCAACTTGTGTGTAACACCTGTCTCAATTACTTGTCCCTGTAACCTAAATGTATTTTGTCTGACCTCAGTGTGACATGGCCTCTGATGAGCGCCTGTTTTTTAGCAAACCTGTGCTATGTAACCTAAAACTCTATGTATGTCTTTAATGTGACGAGGTACCTTTGGAAACGAGCCTCTGGCTCAAAGGTTGTAAACTGATTTCACAAATAAACACATGATATGGTATGCAGTTATAGGAAATAAAACACACCATGTGTGGTTGTTAGGTATTAAGTGTGGCCAGTGCTACTACCACCTGAGAAGTGCATTATTCCCAGATGACCACGCACACTCTGGAGTGTGTATCCCACTTATGAAATGGACTTTAATTTGTTAAAAAAAAATATATATATATATATATATATACTATATATATATATATATATATATATATATATATACACATACACGTATGTGTTTTAGGTGAACTGTATGGTTATCAGAAAATAATCAATGGTCATGTAATTGATTTGACCAATGAGGTTACAGGAGTTTCATGACCCTTTTATAAACCTTGTTATGTAGTCTCACTAGTGATATTGGATGTAGGCAGGCCCTTTCTAAGTACTGTACTCTTTATTTTCTACATTCTGACTGCACTGTGAAAGTATCCAAAAAGCCTTCATGGAATGTGCAGCGGAAACCCAGCAGAATGGCAGCTAGGTAACTACCACACAGACAGTGGAGTAAAATAGCAATAGAAAGCTGAGGAAGAAAGATAATGTTACATCTCAGAGGCCAGGAAGATAAATACCTTTTTCAGCTGTGATTTAAAATATACAGGAGAGTCAAGCACATGAATGTAGGTAGGAGGACTATCCCAGATTCCAGGTGGAGTAGATGGGAAAAAAATCCACCAATAGTGACCATTTTATTTTAGAAACTTTAAAAGAGGTAAAGGTGGGGCGGTAAGGGTTGTAGAGCCTCGAGCATCTGACAGCCCATGAAAAGCTCTTTTAAAGTTAATAAATCAGCAGTAGTTTTTAGTGGAAAAACAAGTCTTCATATATTTTGTTTAGTATTCATGCAATTCAGGCAACAACATCAGTATATATATTTTCTTTTCATTCTGTTTCATTCTTCAACTGTGATATGGGATTTTAAAGGTTTTTAAAGTCCCTGTTCCTACCAAGCGCACTTTGAATAAATTAAGCATACTGCATGGTGTTGTGTCATTTCCCATCAGAAATGTGTTAATACTCTCTAACATATCCACAGAATGAATCCAGCAGCATATAAACCACCACAAGTAACCTCAAAGGAAGGGATTCCTTTTAAATTGCTAGCAGTGGTCATCTTTAATGGCTTGAGTCATAATTTACAAAATTGGCAACAAAAGCTGTTTCAAAAACATCAGCGAAAACAAAACAGACTAATGATGAATCTCAGATATCAAGAATTACAGATATACATTTTGCAAATATATGTTGACATGTTTAGTCTGTAACACCCCCACCCTCCCAGAAGAGGGCTTACCTGGACTGCTCTTAAGTTGCCACCCTACTGAGTGCTGCTTCCTGATTGCTACTGCAGGACTTTGTTGCAGCTCTCTGTTTGTGCCCTAATCATTGGTGGCTGCAGACATGTTGCTGTGATCCCAATCCCCTGATGCTGTCAGATGATGCCAGGAGCATGGGGACACCTCATTTGTTTTCAGTACCTTCTATCCAAGCCATCCACCATCACCATCGACACACGGTTGGAGTGCATGTTGCAGGGCTGCTCCCAGTGCTCCCAGCTCCACTTGACCTTGCCAGCCATCCAGTATGGATCTGTCCACATTCATGACCACCAACAAAACCAGATAACAGCCCAAGGGGCTGCAACTACCCTAGGGGCCAGCATGCTTATTGGGACAAAAGAAAATAATAAAATAAGAGACTTTAGAGCACAAGGCTCCAGCAGACCATGGGGCAACCATAGAAACACAAAATTTGCTGGCAAATAAAGACTGCTTAGCCCACCCAGTCTGCCCATTTTTCCTGTCTATAGTTTCATCACGAATCCTATGTAAGCCCCCTCCCCGTCTAGGGTATGCCAGATTGTACAAGTGGGGATGGGGCACTGTACAGCACAGACAACACATCCAGAATTAACCGCTCATACCTGGGTTCCAGATGACCAGTCAATATAACCGTGGGGTGCATCAGCTCCTACATTTTCAGCCCTCTCTGATGGGTGCAGTAGGGCAACTGGGTACTACTCAGAGAGGGGGTGCTGTGGGGGCAAATGGTTAGTGCAGTTAGATTCCAACAAACTCATTGTCCAGCCAAAGGTAAAAGTAAAACTTTAACCATTTTAATTAATAATCACACTCCATGGGCCGGTGGGGGTCAGCACACAGCGGTGGGCAGTCAGTTCATCCAGAAGGCGCAGAGCTCCTGAACAGTGCACACACCAAGGACCTTCACAGCACAATACTTGAACTTGGGGAGCCAGAGTCCCCAGGCTGTTGGCAACAGCAGCTCCTTCTACCCTGCATGATGACAGAGGCCTCTGCATATTCCCTTGGGCTCACTACAGTCACCTTCTGACTCTTTGCCTTACATATGTGCAGGGACATTGATCTGGCCTGTGACTGTCCCCAATTCCAACTCTCAACAGGATGGCCGACCCCACAGTGCGGCGCTCCATGTATCCTCCTGCTGCATACTTCCTAGGGCTTCTGCAGCAAGGAAGGAAAACCCAAATTTGAGGCAAGGTCTTCTGCTCCAGGACACTTCATACTGGACACAGGCTTCACAAAGAAACTAGGGACAGGCTGCCACCCTGCCCTCACACATGGGCCCTCACCACCACTACACGCTCCACCTTTGACAACCAGTAGGGACCAATCTGCAGGCAGACTGATGGCCTACCCTGGTGCCGGGTTCACGAGGCAGGCCACACCAATTTCCACAGGGCCCTGGCTCCTCACTCAAATGATGGCCCCACAAACACGGATCACCTCAAATTCCTGACTGCTACTCCTCCAATGAAATCAACTGTTTTCAGGGTAGTGGACCAAAGGTGGCAAGCACTCACCCCATTCCCAAACCTCAACCCCTGCGACCAAACTGCCACACACATCGCCAACCCCAACAACCTCTCTCCTAAATGGCACCAAAACTCTGCTTTTAAATCACTATCCAAGGAAACCCCTGCACCAGACAGTAGAATTTAAAGGGCCCTACAGTAAGCTCCCAAAGGGTCTTACATCTATCACGAACTCTAGCCTATTCACCCCACCTTTCCTATCTGCAAGATTCCCTTATACTTCTCCATGCATTCTTGAACCCCACCACTGTTTTCACCCCACCACCTCTGCTGGAAGACTGTTACAGGAATTAACCACTCTTTCTGTGAAGAAGTACTTCCTCACATCTGTCCTGAATCTACCCCTTCCAGCTTCTTATCATGCCCCTTGTCCTTGAGCAGCTTTTTATCTGAAAATACTTCTTCCTGTACCTCATTAACCCCATGAGGTATTTAAAGAGCAGCAGATGACTTTGGAAAAACTTTGAAAACATAATATTTAGACACAAAACAGCTTGTATTTCATATATTTTCTATATATTTTCCTCTTCATTATTTATTACTGAAAAATCCCACAAACACAAGGCCCTTATCCTTTAGAGTTTGTCTGCCTCTATAGCTTATTCCCTACTTGAAGTGATGCTGCTCTGTGTAAGCAATAAGACATAATGGGTTGTGCATGGAACAGATATTACCACATGCCTGTGGCGTAGTGAGGCATGAGGCCACAGACCGAGTGCCATTAGCCCCAAGTGTGCGGTAAATCTGTTCCACGCACATCCTGGAATGTTATTGAGCTTATAAAATGTCTTTATTACTATAAACTTTATAAAAATGGTAGGAAACATTGCATAAACATTTGAATTATGGTTTCTTTTAGTAGAATCCATATGCATCAGAGAAAAGTAGTCCTTTATGAAAAGTGCTCCCCATCCAGTCGTAAGCTCAGATACTCGGACCAAGCACAGGCTATGCACGGTATATACAGGGACTGAGCTTCTTGAAGATACAGTGCAACAGCACCATCTCACACATTCACATAAGAACTATGGATACAGCATTACTTTTAGAGTTTATATTCCATCACTGGATATTAGCCCAGGTTCAAGGCATAACTGAAGGCTCGAACATGACCAGACAGAGGGCAAAAGTGCCCAGGAAGATGACTTAACGTAAGCCTACCACTTTGGGAGGGGTTACACTCTTCCCTGCCTAAGATAACTTAGCGTCCATGCAAAGTCCATACTAGAACTGGTGAGCAAAGACAAAAATATTTTACTATGCACATAGTCTAGCTAGACATTAAATAACTAGCTATACATTCACATGAAGATATAGAGCATGCATGCTAGATTAATTTTCTATTAGAGAGTTCTGTAAGAAAGGCCTTTCATACTTCAACAGCAATTGTCATAACATTCAAAATATAAATACATTTTATAGTCACATTTAGATAAAGGTTAGTTAGCACAGGTTGCCAACACTTTTCATATCATCCCCTTTCTCTACCTGTACAGCCTCTTTTATACTGGGAAGGATTTTCTTTTATTTGAGGAAGTAAAAAATAAGCCTTGGCAGGAATGGGCATAATGCATACTCTTTTGTGCACAACATTCATAGGGAGATCAACAGGATTGCCTGGAGTGTCATACATGAACTTCAACAAGGGTTTTATACAGTATACACCAGCTAAGCGAGATGCGCTTAAGCGGGACGCCACAACTGGGACGCTTCGCCAGGCACTGATTTCTGTCAATGGATGGCTAATACAAGGCAAAGAAACATTTAAGCAGGACTGTCAAAAATGCAAAAGTCACTTTAGTGGGATGATTTTCTGCCAGTTGTTATGTGTTTATCAAATTATTCTGACCTTTCAGTACATAATCATTAAGTACAAACAGGTGATCAGAGTATTCTCATCCTTACTTACTGAATTGAGTTGTCCTCAGGCACATCTCTTTGTTTCACTGTGTGCTGCTTGTTGCTACTCTGACATGTCTCTTCCTCGGAATGAGCTCACATTAGTTGATCATGTACAAGTGCTTAAAAGCACTAACAAATTCTAACATACATGGAGTATATCAATGAGATACATTTCTAATGGCACAGCATCACTTATAGTGTAGACACACACAGTATAAATTCTAGTGCTGTTGATGTGCGAGACAGTTGTGTGTGAAGAAGAGTAGCCATCGACCTTCACATCATCCCTTCAGGCTGCATTGCAATCTGCATCGCAATCTGCAACATCATACTTCACGGTGTCCCACTACAGAACTGCTGTCTGATGATCTCTTGATGATGACTACAACAGCAGATTTTACCAATTACAGGATGAAAAAAGTCTACACAGTTCTTCAACATCGAACAATAAAAGTACACATGTGTAAAGCACAATCACAAGCACACAAAAAATATATAGACACAGTCACAGTCACTTCCCCTAAAAACACCACAGTAATGCACATAAGTACAGAAAATATGGACAGTGCTATAATCTGTTGTACTTATGTGTAGTTTTTCAACAGCATTGCAAAAAAAAAGGGAAAAATCAACTCGTTTAGCAGAGACAGGCGTTTAAGCGGGACGTTCTGGCAGAAACCAGCCATCCCATTAAGCGACTTCTACTGTGGTTCTTTCACAGCGACATGGCAAGTTGGGGATTGGCACTTGCACTTCTTCGTCAGCATTCGGGGTGATCGGTCCTGGTTCACTGTCCAGCAATGAAACAACTTCTGCAGGAGTGGGTTCCACAGCATTCTCTTGATTGTCACTGTCATGAGTAGGCTCTTTAGTCTCATACTCATCATTAAGGGGTATATCGAAATTCTGAGTCATCCAGTATGCATCTCCCATTCTCAGAGTCAGTAGGACTTTCACTTATTACTCAGTCCATCTATCCCTCTTCATCACTGTGTTCAACACTTGGTTCACTTAGATCAACATGGCTAGGGGATTCACTTGTTTTGGAGCTCATACTGGGTGTATCATTACTTAATGGCAGAGAAATAACAGACAGCTAAGAATCCTTAACAGGCACTTGGTTTGCAGAAGTATTGCAAAAGAAGACTGAGAGAACCCCTTGAACAGTTTCGCAAGGTTAGGAGTTGGATAATAAGTAGCACAGAACTCTTCATCATCCCTTTCAGAATCAGTAGCATTAGGACTAGCTGCAATATTCATAGAGACAGTATGCTGATTAGCAGGAGCTTGTTGATTCAGTTGCTTATTTCATGTAACAGATCTGGTCACAGGGCATCGAGGTGCTTCAGTCTCTTGCACTTCATTTAACAATGTCTGACCAATTGGAAGTAAGTGATTTCTGTGAACTGTCTTTACAGCACAAGTGTCCCCTTCTGGTCGTACTTTATACACTGGTAGTCCATCAAGTTTGGCTATTACAATATAAAGGTATGGCCCCATCAGTCAACTATTTTATGCTTGCCTTGAAATCCAAGATTACAGAGCAACACAAGATCACCTGGCTCTAGCTCTTGAGCTTTCCTCTCTTATCTTGATGGGTTTATTGGCTTGATTTCTTTTGGCAGCCATAGTTGTAGCTAAATGGTAGCGTGGTTTAATTGTTCTTTTAACTTCTGTATGTACTGCATGTAGTTTTCAAGTTTGATTCCATCAGTCGAACTACGAAACACACATCAATAGGAAGATGGGCTTCTTTCCCAAACATTAAACCATAGGGGAAAATCCAGTATAGTAATTTTTGTACAATTATAAAGTGAACCAAAGCATTGACTTGATGGTTCAGCTTACTTTTAACTTTGGAACAAGTGTGCCCAGCATATACAGCAAAGTACAGTTAAATCTCTCTGGTTGGGGATCACCTTGCAGATGATATAGGGTACTTCTGGATTTTCTGATGACAAAGAGACAACATTTTTTGATTAGCCTACTTTCTAAATTCGACCTTGGTTAGAATGAATCGTTTTGGCGCACCATAGTACACAAAGAACTTTTTCAGCAGCACCTTAGCAACAGTGGACGCCTTCTGGTCCTTTGTGGGATAGGCATGGCGTATCTGGTAAAGTGATCAGTAAACACTAAGATGTTTAAAATATTCTTAGAGTCTGGTTCAAGGCTAAGGAAGTCTATTCAAACAAGATCCATTGGAGCACTTGTTGCAATATTAAGCAAATTAGCTGATCTTTGTGGCTGTGACTTTCTCTATGCATCAGCTGCAAGTCTTACAATACTGCTCAACATCTTTTGCCATCCTGGGCCAATAGAAACATGAGTGGACCAAGTCTAAAGTTCTCTCATTCCCAAATGTTCCATATCATTGTGCAGAGCCTTAAGTACAACTTTTTAAACATGGCTGGCAATACTAGTTGTCGCTTGACAGGCCATCCTAGGCTATCAGTTATTTCTTGATGCAGCAAATGTTCATGCAACTTGAGTCTAGGCCACTCTGTGAGTAATAAGCTAGCAGCAGAATCATTTGGTTGCAGCTGAGGGCATCACCTCCTTTCTTTAAGACACCAATCACTTCTTTTAGTAATGGGTCAAAACGTTGTTCTCTCTTTAAATCTTCTTTGGTCAGTTGAGGCAAAGAGCTAAAATCTAAGGTGGCTAGATTGCAATAAGCTGTTGACACACAGGTGTCGGGCGGTCAAGGCAAATTCACCAGGCAATCAGCATTCTCTACAGGCGAGGACTCCTCTTCATCAAACTTTTGGCACAAAGCTTTCACTGATTGCTCAGGAATACATATCCACTTCTGATCAGAAGCAGGTTGATGGGAAAGGGCATCTGTGTCAATATGGTTTAACCAGGGCAATATTCTACTGTATAGTCATAGGTGGACAAAGCTGAAAGCCATCTGTGACCTGTGGCATCTACAGTAACTTAGCTGAAGTTTGCACCTAAGTCAATGAACTAGTGTCAGTTTTAACAAGAATCTTTGCTCCATGCAAATATTCATGAAATTGCTCCACTACGGCCCCACTTAAGTGCTAAAAATTCAAGTTCGTGTACTGGGTATTTATTTTCTGAACCAGTCAAACTTCTACTGGCAAAAGCAATTGGGCGCATCCTCAGGGTATTCTTGATAGAGCACAGTCCCTATGCCACTTAGGCTGGCATCTGTGTGAAGCACATATGGTTTGGATTAATCGGCATATGCCAAGACAGGAGCATGGGTTAGTCAGTAAATAATCTCTTGAAAGCAGAATTGCATTCGACAGTCCATCTATGGCCAAAAGGTTCATGAGGTTTGAAATAGGTCTTAGTAGTCTCATTGTTAGTACTTCTTTTAAACTTCTTGTGTGTGGGTGGATACCCTTGTGTCAGATTCAGAAGAGGGTGCACTACTTTAGTATAGTCTTTGACAAATCTATGATAGTAGCCACAATCCCAAGAATCTCTGTAGTTCTTTAAGATTGGTGGACTTTGGCCAGTCATTTAAAGGCTTCTTCTTTGCTAGGGTCAGTCTGGATGCCCTGTGAAGACACGATATAACCTATGTATTTTACAGGACTTTGAAAGAATTGACATTTGCCTATTGAAAGCTTAAGGCGGATTCTTCCAGTCGATTCGAGCAATTTAAAGAGGCAAGCTTCATGCTCCTCTAGTGTTTTGCCAAAACAATCACATCATCAAGGTACACAAGACATTCAAGGAGATTCATGTCCCCAACTACTAGTTCTGTAAGTCTCTGGAAGGTTGTGGGGTGCCGAAATCCCTTGTCATTCTAAGAAACTTGTAAAATCCCAATAGGCAAATAAAACAGTTTTCTCTCTATGTTCAGGGACCATTGAAATCTGATAATACCACTTCTCAAGTCTAAGACAGAGAACCACTTGCTCCCATTCAAACAGTCCAAGTTATCTTGTATGCAAGGCATAGTGTACTGGTCTGGAAAGGTCCTTTATTTAAGGTCCTGTAGTCTATACATATTCTTACTGCTTCATTTTTCTTCCTTACCACCACATTTGGAGAAGCATAAGGGCTAGGACTCTTGGATTATTCCAGCAGCTAGCATCTCTTGCAGGTGATGCCTCACATCATCTATGTCAGCAGGCGCTAATCTTCAGGCCCTCTCTTGAAAGGGCCATTCATTGTGTAGTCAGATGTGGTGCTCAGCACCTGTAACACATCTACATCCCACTTTTTAAGGAAAATACTTTAGTTCTCTGAGCCAGCTTCTGGCTAATTAGACTCTCCATCCATCTGGAATGGGGAATCCCCAAAATCAAACATATCTGCAAATACTTCACCATCTTCTCTTTTCTTCTTCCCAGAAGGCTAAACAGTGGTATCAGCACAATAGACTTTTGCCAGAGTGTATCCTCTATGGACATCAATCTCTCTATCAGTAACATTCTGCACCTGGATGACCACTCACCAGGCATAAGCATGAGTTTGTACAAGAAGCACACTAAGCTTGACTAACAACCCCTCAGGTAGCTTACTTCATCAGGAGCATCTAGCATTACTATTTGATTGGTGACATCCTTCTTCAAGTGGATCTCCCCACTAATGTTATAATCAGCATTTGGAGGGCACAATAGTAGTGGGCTTTCTCCATACTATTCCTGCAGGTTCATCTTTATCCTCCTCTTTGGGCTGCATTTGCAATTCATATGCTTTTCTCACTATGGTGTGAATGTGCAAGGATCTACCAGTATTTTTATTCTGTCTCTCTTGGTACAACTGGGCTAGGCAGCCAAACATGTATGCATTAGCAATCAAAATGGGTATGCCATTATACATCCCTGATGGAGGACACACCAAAGCAAGAGTCTCTACTGGGTCTCCACACCAACCACACAGGACAGAAATGAAAGCTACACTTTAAGATAGCCAAGATAAAGCTAAGACTTGTCCTCAGCTCCCAGACATGTAAACCATCAAAGGGTTGCGATGGCAATGAGGTAAGTGCTGATCATACCAGTCCTTAAAATGACGGTTACCTGAGAACCACTTTCTAGTACTGCTTGGGCAAAGATTCCTTCTACATGCACAGTAGTCTCCATGGATGGGCCTACCAACTCTGCCCAGTCCAGCAAGGTATTTGCAGGAACCTTAGTAGATGACTTTGCTACAGAAGGCTTGTAGGAGGCTTGGCAGAAGATTTGGCATTTTTGCCTAATCTGATTTAGCAGCAATGGTCACCTTTCTTAAGTCTTTGGTAGACTGGCACTCTTTTAGTATGACCATCTTCCCACAACAATGACAGAATATATCAGGCCTGGGAGGCAAAACTGAACAGTCTCTTCCACAGGTTTTGCACTGGCAGATTGGTAGGACTTAGAATTATCTGACTAATTATTGTTGCAGTCATACCTGCCAGACCTTCTCAGGGCAGTGGCTGATTAATTGGCTTGGTAAGATCATTTACTAGAGACCTCAGCTCTTTCATTTCTCATAACAGTTTGTTATCTGCTCCCCACCACAGGCTTGAACATTGGCACCCCTCACAGATGGGTAGGCTTCACCAGGCACTTCAGTGGCACTTGTCCATGGTGGCTTCCCTTTGCCATCTCCAAAGCATCTTTCGTGCTTTTCTTTAACTCCCTCAGTTTTCTTAATACATCTATAGGCTGCAAAGAATCACTGGCTGTTCCTTTATGCTCTGTTGGCCTTACATCATACCCTTGGACTTCAATTGCCTGCATCTTGTCAGCGGTGTGTGCAATGGCTGCAGAGGCAGGATAGGATCCTCAGTGTTCCTCTTCTTTCCATTCAGCTTTCTGAACTTCCCTTGTTAATACTCGGTAAGAAGGTGGGTTGTCTCTCTTCTCCTCAAACACAGCAAGGATTAATGTAGTAGAGTGACAAGCAGCCTCAAGTATATGCTCCAGTCACATTCAGTTCAAATCCTGGGGCTATGCCTCCCCTACGGAACTCTGTTGCAAAGCTCTCTCTACCCAATCCAGAAAAGCAGACAAGGGCTCTCCTGCCACTGACGAGTAAGTTTAAATTTCAACCAAAGGTTCTCACTAGATTCTGTGCTCCCAAACACATCTTCCAAAGTGTCCAAATACTCCTGGGCAGGTGCATCCGGATCAGTGGCTTGAAAGCCAAAAGCATCAATGCTGACCCTCGGAGCTCTCCATAATTCTCTTTCTTTCTCAGCTTTGCTGGACTGCCACCTAACCAAGTCTCTAGGTCATCCTCCCCATTAGGAGTGGGCCAGGTACCAGAGAACACTCACAGTTTGTGATAGGAGTCAATGCTAACAGAGTGCATGAAGCAGGTGCAGCCCCAAGGGAGTGGTACCTCCAGGGGTCTCAAACATTTTTCAAGTCCTCAAGGGTTTGACCCTCAGCCTGTAACAGTTTATTAAACCTTTCTTTAAGTTCTTCAGATTTAGGGGACCTCTCAGATTTAGCAGCCACAGCATCCTTATTTATCATCTTCCATGCTTCCAGGGACCCTCTACAACAAGAACCCCAGGTACTTGTGTGGCATCCACTACATTGCTACACTGTACCAAGTCATTAGGGTATGGGTTGCTGAGTCCACATTCTGACCCTTGATGACAACTTTGCCAAGACATTTTATTCTAGAAAGTGTCTCTTCTACAGTATTCCACTTACCTATACCCTGCAGTATGCCTAGGAGCAGGATGGCTTTTGGGGTCTAGTCCCTCCCTTCACACCAACCAAGCAAATATCACACAGCCATTTTACTGGGAGGGAATCAAACCTGGGACCAGGAACACTGTCCATACTAGTGGCAAGCTCCATGTGGGGCCCATCTGGTAAACAGGAGATCCCAGCGGTGCCTCTAAAGATGTAACCCAGACACCATGTTCCAATGTGCTACTACTCCTGCCTGCTGCCCATAATACAGGTTGAGGGCCTTGGTTCTGGTTTTGGTGACAAAGGGGCTCATTACCTGTACCAAAACTATTTGTGCGGTGCCTCCACCAAGAGTGTATTTTTAGTGGGTCTGATGACAAGCTAATGCAACACTCTGGGATGCTGTACCTTCCACTGCCCCAACCAGTGGTCTCACACAAATGGTTACCATATAACAATTTACTTTGCATTCAATAGTATAATTATTGACTGTAGCTAATATGTTCACAGTGACTGCACTTACCCATGGGGTTCTGACTTCTGCAACACACCCTGTATACCTGCAAGGAAGGGTTATCAGCAATAACAATGAACTTTACAACTAGACACAGTAAACTGACCTTAGTAATAATATGCTCATGGACAGTAGTAGCCTTAACAATAAATCTAATTTATTAAGGGGTAAACAAAGGGATAAGGGGAACACAAATTAAAGGCTGGGTATTTGGTTTTGGTTGGTTTTGACAAAGCATTTAAACAATTAATAGTCCACCTTGATAGTCCCAGTTATCTTCACTGGGTACCCAGACTATAACTGTTGCAGGCCTGATGCATTGCAACTGGTTGGCCAACACTGGGGCCCTTAAACAAACAAATTGAATTACTTTTGGTAACCATACAGAATGGTTTGCATAAAGGAACATAAACCTGGCTCTTTGAAAACTGGGTTTGTAATCCCAGGCCCGATGGCCTGCAAAATACTTTAAACCACACTGAAAACACAGCAGCACTTGTTGCAGGGCAAGCCCTGAAATGACTCACTACTCTGCAGCTCTCAAGGCTTAGGTTGGCAGATGAGGTAGATGGCTCCCTCAGGCAGTCCCAAACCACTGGAGTCCCAGTATCATGCTGCAGGTATTTCTGGCTTCTGGACACAGGACCAGCAAAGGAGACCAGGACTGGCATGACTCATCCCATGTCTATGCATACTCCCGAGGTGGCTGCAAACCAACACTAGCCGTGATGGTGGTAGCTGACTCCCATGCTGATTCAAGCACGCAGATTTAGTTCAAAGACAGTCTTTGTAGTTTTGCTTCAGCAAGCAGGATGCAGTCTCTACATAAACAGACTTTTACAACTTGCTCTGACATAGGCAGTACCTTTTGGTAAATGTAGCTGAGCAGACACAGTTTTCTGACTAATGGAACCTCTAGCAACAGGCTTATTTCCCAACTCTCCACTCTGGCAACTACATGCAGGATTTATCTTCAGCTCTGGCTGTATCACACAGTCTCTGACACAGTTCAGGCAAAGCAGCAGAGTTCAGCTTAAAAGTGCATATTTTCTTTCTTCTCCACAGTTACATCCACTGCTGCAGATATTGCAGTCTAAAACCGACCTCTTCTGTACTGTTGGGCTGTGGAATCCTGACAGGCCTCCACACTTTCTCAGAGCAAAGGTCTGAGCCTCCTCACTCTCTGAAGCTCTCTCAGGACTGCCCAGTTCAACTGTCCCCTAACTGCTGAAAACACAATACTTTAATCTGATTGGTAGATCAGGCTGTCAATCACAGTTCTAATATTCTGATTGGCCAATAAGACACCAAGCACACAGGTCTCTATTTCTCCCAGAAGCCATAGCAAAAGGACTCCTTTAGGACCCTTTGAGTTCTGACTGGCTGAAATGCAAGGTCAAAATACCATCATGGCTGCGGATGGCGAACAGATAAACAGCCCATTTAAAGTCCATCTTATATAATCAACAGCTTAGTTTTATAAACAAATATTTACAGCATTTAAGAGAGCTCCTCTGCACTATTAAGTGACTGCAGAGTGGAGTCTGAAAGAGTGCTCTCCCGCTGGTCGCGAAACTCAGGATACTGGGACCCAGCACAGGCTATACACAGTATATTTATTTATTTAGCTTATGTTGACCAGGTAAGTACACTGGACAAGACAATTGCCTATTTTAGGTGTGATCCGGAGAGTACAGGAATTACAGATTTAAGTACATAGGACAACATGATACAGATTGAGACAGTTTACAGAGTCAGGTAAGGCATATCTCATACAGTATATACACAACAGAATAACACATGTAGAAACTAAGAGCAGTACAATAAGTACAAATTGAGATGCAGCAGATACAAAACTATATATAACTAATGCCCCAGAAGTGGAGCCACGGTTGAGCAACACCCCAAAACATGGGATAGGGTGCATTATATACACGAGAAGAAACCCATAATGGTCCAGAACACATCCAAGACAAAAGAGTGCGATGAAGGACCAGGAGAGATCACAGGGTTTGAGACAACCACACGCCAAGGAGAGTTTGAGGTGGTTCCATAGGGAGGATCAGGCACACATGTGAGTGGGAGGAGAACCTGGGCAGGAAATGAGTTTCACAATCTGGGAGCAGATGCAGCAAAATCTCTATCCCCATTTGAGTCCAGGTGGCAGGGATCTTAAGGATGGCAGGACTCAAGAGACCTGAAGGAATAGGATGAGGAGACAGCCGGGACAAGGAATTCTACCAGCCCAGAGGGGATGCCAGTACCAAGGACCTTGCTCATGAAACACCCCAGGACAAAGTCTAGGTGATTTGATGGGAGAGCCAATTCAGCTTGCTATACAGGTCAAAATGATGGTGAGGCAGGGTCAGCCAGAGCAAAATGGCAACATTATTGTAGACAGTGGACCACCTAGAAAGTTGAGATTTGGAGGTGCTAGCAAACAAAAGGAGCCTGTAGCAAAGTGAAGGAGGAGCACACCTCTAGCAAGAGCAAGACGGGCAGCAGGAGTAAAGTTGCTCTTTGCTCTGTAGGCCAGATTCAGTTTGCAGCTGACAGTCTTACATACATTCTGAATATGGCAGCCAAGGTCAAGCTGTGGGTCAAGTGTCACCCCAAGGTATTTAAAGTTGTCAGTGACAAAGGTTAGAACACCATTGGGACCAGTGACACATAAAGGGAGTAGGAGAGGCTTTAATCTTGGCCAGGGACCCAAGAGCGTGGCCTGAGTTTTCTTAAGATTAAGAACCAACTTATGGGATGTAATCCAGGACTGAATGTTGCCAAAATCCTCACTCAGGTGGTGGTTAATGACCCTATGTCCAGAGAATGAGTGAGAATGACCAGGTCATCCACATAGAAGATGGGCCTACAATGGACAGAGGTGGAGGAGATTGTTAAAAATGGAGAGAGCAGGGCCCCAGGACAGAGCCTTGGGAGACACCAATGGCTACAGAAGTAGAACCGAGAGCTCCTTACCATATTTGACAAGCTGCTCTCTACCATGAAGGTAGTTGGAGATCCAACAGAGCACACCAGGTGATAGACCATAGGACCTGAGCTGAGTGCAGAGCATGGCATGGTCAACAAGATCAAAGGCCTTGGAGAGATCTATAAAAATAGCCCCAGAGAGTCTGCCCTGGTCCATAGCCACCCTGATCCAGGAGGAGACCGTGACAATGGCAGAGGATGTGCTGTGCCCTTTCTGAAAGCTATGCTGCACAGGTGACAGCAGGTCATGAGACTGAAAATACTCTGAGAGTTGCCTGCCACAACTTTCTCAAAGTTTGCTGACCGCTGACAGAATGGCTATCGGACAGTAGTTTTCAATCAGTTTAGGTTGCCCTATTTAAAGATAGGGACCACCCTGGTGACCTTCCATATGTCAGGGATAGCCCCAGATGACAGGGACAGATTGAAAATATGGGCCACCAGGAGGCAATATAGGAGAGGCACCAAGACAGAGGAGCTTGGTTCCAAACCATCATGGCCAGCACTGGAGAGGGAGAGGCCAAGAGCAATCTCTGCACCTCTTGCACCGTCACAGACTTAAAATGAAAGAGTGGGCGGGGGTAGTGGAGGGGCAGAGACCTGTTCACAGCTATCACCTCCACTAGGAAATAGCAAGGTGAAAAGCAGACAGGTCAGAGAAATGCAGGTTAAATGCATTTATGATGGTTAGCGAGTTGTTGCAGCTAACACCATCGATAAACATATCAGAGGCCTCACCTCTTGAGGAACCATTAACTATGTTTTTTTTTTGCTACTTGATTTTTATTGATGCACAGAAAATACATCAGCTTGACATAACAACAGTCGATCTGTTACCGTGTTCAACAAAGAGTACAAATCGTATTAATGATCTTATATGTTTAGAGGAATTCTTATAATATCCATTTTTTTTGTATAGTCTGTGAACAGAGTCTCTAGATACGGACCATAAACGTCCATATTGGTATAGTCCAAAACATTTTACAGTCCATTTCTTTTGTTCACACATATTTTAAATTATCTTCATTGTTGCTTATTTAACTCCATTCTTTCCGAACTCCCTGCCTAAAACAATACACTTTCCAGAGTACAAAACTGGAATTACATTTAATATGTGTGGCCATAGGCCATGTGATTGACCAACACTATTTCAGAACAAGAAAATTAAATATTACAACTAATTAATTAACTAAATAAATAACTAGCTAACTAACTGATGGTGTGTGTGCGTAAATCATCTATTTTATGTAAATGTTTCTTTACCCTTCTACCATTCCCATATAGACTCAGATCTGAGATGTGGAACCTTTCTCGTACCAGTCTTTCCACACCATCCCAAATCTTCCACATTAAACCTCAAAGCTGCTAATTTTTCCATCTGTTCAATCTCATTAACCTTGTACCTCCAGGTCTGAAGAGCAGGCGGGTCCATAGTGCACCAGCGATTGTGATGCTGTTTAAAGCAGCCAATCTAAAGGAGTGTGTAGTTTCTTCTGAGGCCTAGAAAGTTTAAACTGTTCCTTGTTTTGAAGTCCTAGACACAAGTCTTCAAAAGTTCCGGTAAGGAGACCCCAGAATTCTTTGGATCTGTACATGTACCCGCCTCAAAAGCTGCCGAGCACTGGACATCCCCAAAAATATGATAATGGGAACCTGCTTCCCCACCCTCTCCAACATTTATTTGTATAGTTTGGATTAAAATGTTGAGTAATCATAGGAGTCCTAAAAAGCGCATCAGGATCTTTCAATGGAATTCACCCATGTAGGTGAAGCTGTAATGTACCAACTTTGGGATAGAGCCCTCTGCCACTTTGAATTTTCTATATGTAAGTTTGATTCCTTTTCCATCTAGTCTTGGCCACCTCAGTTAGTCCCGGATGTTGATTTATCAGCAGCCTGTAGGTTTGGGAGATAAGTTTCATCTTAACTTTTAATGTAATCCAGCTGTAAATAAGCTGCTCCAAATCTGTCAGGGGCCTTAACAACTGTTGTACATGAGAGGACTGCTGAAGACAATGCCTTACTTGCAAAAACAAAAATGGTCTTCTTTGCTAAGGCCATATTTTAACCTTAATTGTTGGAATGCAGTACAAAACCTCCTTCCAAGAAGTGGGTAAACCTTGTAAGGCCCTGGCACTCCCAAAACCCATATCCCACATCCAGACCAGGGGGTCCAAATGGCTCATGATGGCTTAATAAGAGACAGCGGCCCAACCCTCCAGGGACTCTCAGCCATTTATGTAACATAAGTAATACCTGTAGGGTATGTCTAGTCCAAGGATTCTTCACCTTGCTCACCATGCCCGGAGAAACAGCGGCTGTGGGAAGGGTCCAAAGTGCTATCTTTGGGCTTGTTCTAATTCCATAGTGTACCATCTACTATCCACCCTCTGCTTTGCCCAGGCATAGAACCAGGGAGCCTGTGCTGACAAGTAATAATTTTTAATATCTGGCAGACCCAACCCTCCCACTCCCGCCTAGTACACAGGAGTGTCTTTCTTAACCGGGACCTTTACCGTTCCATATAAAACTTGTTATTAGATGGTCAATTTCTTTGAAAAACAGTTTGGGAGGGGTAATCGACAGAGTCTGAAATAGGAAAAGCAAGACTGGCAACACGTTCATTTTAATAGAGTGTACCCTACCTAAAAGGGTCAATGGAAGCAGTCTCCACCTACTCAAGTCCTGCCTGATAGAATCTCAAGTCTATGGTAATTGGTGGGGAAAAGTTGAGAAATATCTGTAGAAACCCTTATTCCTAGATATCTTATTGTATTTGGGGCCCACATAAACTGGAAGTGAGATTGTAATTCAGGTGGGGACGCCCACTTAACTGTATCGCCTCAGATTTGAAAGGGTTAATTTTATATCCTACTATTATGCTGAATTGGTTCAGGATTTCCAT
This sequence comes from Neoceratodus forsteri, assembly GCA_016271365.2. Lineage (NCBI taxonomy): Eukaryota > Metazoa > Chordata > Ceratodontiformes > Ceratodontidae > Neoceratodus > Neoceratodus forsteri. The sequence continues at coordinate 97,952,227 of JADMNL010000023.1, read as the reverse complement.
AAGGTGGGAGGAGCTAACTGTGTCACCCAGGTAGATTAGTGCGTCATCGGCGATAGCGAGAGTTTATGGGTTTGGGATCCTACCTAATTCCCACCACCTGGGGATGTTGTCTAATTTGTTCAGCTAAGGGTTCTATGGAAAGGGCAAATAGCAGTGAGGAAAGTGGGCATCCTTGGCGTGTTCCTCGAGACAGAGGAAACCTGGCAGAAGCATAGCCATTTACATTTACCATCGCCTCTGGTTGGGAATAAAGTGCTGTGACTGCTCTAATGAAGTTGTCCCTAAATTAAATTTTTAAGGACTGCTTGGAGGAAAACCAATCCACTCTGTCGAAAGCTTTTCGGCATCAATACTCACCGCCAATTTAAGTGTGGAGGCTGTTCTTTGGGCAGAGATTATGTTCAAGAGGCGTCTTACATTATCTTGTAAAAATCTGGCGGAAATAAATCCAGTTTGGTCAGGATGTACCAAATCGCTGATAACTAATTGAAGTCTCTGGGCCAATATGCCAGTAAATATTTTTAAATTTGTATTTAATAGGAAATGGGTCAGTACGATCCGCATTCCTCAGTGCCTTGCCAGGTTTTAGCAACACAGATATCCTGGCATAGTTCCACAGACGGAGGATCGGGAGAGATCCCCACAAGATTGCATTAGCAGCTTCCAGCAGAGGAGGAAGGATATCTGCTTGAAATGTCTTATAGAATTCAGCGGGATGCCCGTCTAATCCTGGGGCTTTGGTGTTACTAAGTGCGGAGATCTGGTTTCTTAGTTCTTGCATTGTAATGGTGGCTCTCAGCCTCTCTACCAGCCAGGTCCAAGACTGGAAGACAGATCCTCCCAAGTACTGGGCAATTTTAGTCTCGTGATCTGGGTTCCATTCCGCCATGTATAATTTTTGATAATAGTCATGAAACACTTCGTTATGTCCGATTGAGGCGTAACCAAGTGACCGTCCACTGCCCTTCTAAGTCTTAGCACTGCCCTGGATGCTGCCTCTTTCCGTAGCTGGGCCGCTAACGGTTTACCTGCCCTGTTACCCTTCTCATAGTAAAGCTGCCTGGCAAATCGGCAGTTAGCTTCTATTCGCTGATTTATCAACCGGGACAGCTTTTCCCTGGCTGCATCTAACTCTTTCTTTATTCCCTCTTGATTATGTTGTTTGTGTTGTGCTTCTAGCTCAAGATTATTTTTCCAGCTTCTTCTGAACTTCTTTTCTGTCCTTATTAACCTAGATGCATATGAAATAATTTTATCCCTAAGATAGGCTTTTAACGTGTCCCAGTATATCGTGGGAGGGTATCTGCCTGATTGTTTAATGCTTAGAACTGTTTGATCTCTGCTCTGACCATGGATTTAAATTCTTCTTTGTTAATTAAACTCAAGTTTAATTTCCAAGTCAAGGAGCGGTTTGGTGTTCCCAATAACAATTTCAGCAGAACCGGGCATGGTCAGACAGATTAAAGCTGCCTATATGGGCTGAATTCAATGCCCAAGCCCAGTTGTAGGAACCAACAGGAGATCGATCCTACTATAGCTGGAGCGCCTGGGTGAATATAGAGTAATCTCTCATGGTAGGTGTAAAATCTGCAGGCATCTGTCATGCCATGCTCAGTACATAAGTCTGTTTAGAGTAGTGAAGCCTTAGATCGCCTACCTGGCTGTGTCCCAGACTTGTCTATTCAAGGGCAGAGGATTGTATTAAAATCTCCACCCACTATCCTAAGGCCCGCCTCTAAACTTGAAATCTGACAACATTCTTGTGAGGAGACGTTGATCTGAAGTTTTCCTCATTAGGGGCAAATATGTTCAGGATGCTACACTTAAGAGCCCCCAGATCTGCCTCCACAAATATGTATCTGCCCTCAGGGTCAGACCTTACCTCTATTTCCTTAAAAGGAAGATTCCGTCTAGTTAGTATAGCTACTCCCCATTTATGTGGCTGGGTTTGATAAGAAGAGGAAAATCCCTGCCCTACCCAGGATCTTTTAATTTGGAATGCTCCAGTTGTGTAAGGTGGGTCTCTTGAAGCAGGGCAATGTCCGTCCTCAGATCCTCAACTCTTTCAGCACCCTGGCCCTTTTAATTGGGCTTCTCAAACCCTTTACGTTGTAAGTGACTATCTGGTTTCAGCCATACTCTTTCGACTGTGGTGTTGGTTTGGTCTGACCCTGAGGGCTTTCCTTCAAAGATTTGCTCGACGACACTCCATCATTTCAAAACCAATAAAAAAAAAATACTAAACTTCATAACCATTACTTTAACTATATACAAGTTAACAGATCTTATCGTTTGTTCTGCTGTGCAATTTTATATTGCAATCCACTATGTGCTTTAAGGTGGTGCTTAGATGGAACAACATAAAGTTTGGAACCCTAATTGGGTCTCACCTGTAGTCGATGGTAAAAGGTAGACCCTGGGAGACTACTCTAGGTACTCTGGCTGACCACTCCTCAGTGGTCAGTAGGGTGATAGGCTGAGCAGCTTAGTGTGAGGTAGCAGTAATTACCTCTCTCGAGGGCCAAACTAGATAAAGTGTCTGGGCCTCGATCCTCCACTTACCCTGCCTAGCAAAATCAGTACTTTTTCCCCACTGTTCCTCCTCTCCTCCCCTTAAAAAAAAGGAGGAAAAGAAAAGGAAGCGGGAATATAATTCTCCTTGGTGTAAGGAGGAGGGGAAGGACAAGCGGCCATCAGTATCTCTGGTTCGGATTCATGTATCTACCAATAGACAGTTCCTATGTCTCTCTACCTTAATATATTCTGCCAATGTAACATTTGCTATCTAACTCAATCCACATTGCCCCATATTTTATTTTATTTTATACATAGTGACCTTGCCCGTGTAATATTTCTTTAGCAACATACCGCTTGTTATGGGGAAAACAAAACTTTAGACTTAAAGGATATAGTTGCCCACTTCTCAATAATAAACCTTTGCTGTGAGATTGAATCGACTGACCATAACTATATCGTGGCTGTCAACTAGTGCCCCCCAAAACTCCAACTTTATCTCTGGCTTATTTAAGATCCCTCCTATATTTTAACTAGTGAGAGCTCTACGGGATCACTTTTACCAACAAACCAATGAACTTTAGATATAAACCAGTCTTGTGCAGTCGATCATACAGCCTGCTCCGTTGTTAGTCTGAACCTGCATACGAGATTCTGTTGTCGAGGTCTCCTTCTGGTTAAAGCTGTAAGCAGTCTGGCTGCATCTCGTACTCTTGCAGATACTCATAGTCTGAGGCTCCAACCTTTTCCGGGGTCAACTGCCATGTTAGAAGCTCCAGCTCCTGTCTTGGAAAACATGCCTGTAACTCTTCCACCTTAATCTCTTGGTCTGCCAGGAACTCTCTCGCCTCCATGATGTCTGCAAAGCGTCTGGTTGTCCCTTCCCAGTTCTCACTCAGAGCTTAGCTGGATAGTCCAGGTGTGCCTTAAGCCCTTTCTGTTTCAGGGACTTCACTGCGGCCAGGATCAGATGCCTTTGTAGTGTTGTTGATGGAGCAAAGTCGTGATCAAAGTACAGGCGTTGATCCCGAAAATAACCTCCTTGGCTGCCCCACGCTGCTTTAAGAATTTTTCTATACTCTAAAGTCCAGAAATGCAAGGATTATTGACCTTGGCCTAGCACTCGAGAGTTTATTGAGAGTACCAGTGCTCGATGAGCGTGAATAATACTGAGAGGTACCTCCTTAGGCCAACCCAAAAGCTCTTGTAACAGGCTCTCAATAAGCGGCACCATATCACCAGATTCCGTTTTTCAGGAGCCTGTGAATTCTTATGTTATTTTGCCGATGATGGTTCTCTAATTCCTCCAACCGTCTGCTAAGTTGTACCTCTCTGTAGTGTAGATCTAGGAGTGCTGTATTATGCGATCTGTTTCTTTACAATATTCGTGAGACAGGCTTCTACCGCTCCTACTACTTTTCAGCTATCGGAGATCACGCCTGGTGTCTGCTACTGCTGTCTCGATGCGCTGCAGGGTGTCTCCAATTTTATTTAACTGGGCACAGAGCTGTTTGGAGGTGATTGTAAATTCAGTCTCTTCCCAACGTCTCCGGATTGCTCCGTGTTATCATTGTGCTTTGGTGGCGCCACTGGGTTGCCGGCAGTTGCCAGTTAAGAGTCCGCTAAGTTTCAGATATGTTTGGTGCTTCAAATTTTCTTAGCTTCTGTCACAGAAACATATGCAGGCTGCCCCTGCGCTGGTTTTTAGGCTCTCTGTTTTCTTCTGGATGCCAGGATGGTATTAGATCTTGCTGAGCTGAGCGGAGTTTCAGATTCAAGCGGCCATATAAAGTGCCTCGTCACGGAAGTCCATTAACTATGTTTTTAATGTTCTTCCAGAACCTCCTGGGGTCCCTAGCTGAACTCAGCAGCACGGTTTGCAAAATTCACTTTGGCAGCCCTATTGCTTTCTTGCACTCATTTCTAATTCTCCTGTACTGCTGAAATATAGCCTGATCCAACGTGGGCCTTGAAATTTGCACAGCACTTGTCTCTAGACTTCATAAGGGCTAAGAGGCTCCTGTGTAACCACTTAGTAGCAGACCTCCTGACCCTCCGTCTGATGAGGGAGCATGCTTATCCTGCAGAGCCCTGAAGGTGCTGAGGAAGTGACTCACAGCAGATGAGGAGTCCTGGTCATTCCATAATGCAGACCAGTCAGTATGCTGGAGATCTTCATTAAAGAGCCAAGATCAAACCTGGCGAAGTCCCTGACCTGAATGATCTTATGAGGAATTTTCAGGGAGGGATCTTCCACACACATACATGGGGAGTGGTCAGAGATGGAATCAGGAAGGATGCCTGACAAGCTGATCCTCTCAGGTCTGTTTGTCAGAACCCAATCCAGAAGAGAGCTCACACCACCACTGGAGAGCACCTGGTAGGATCCTTGATGAGCTGCAACAAGGAGAGACCAGCAAGCAGCAGCTCAAATGCTTTAGTATTACTACCAAGCCAGTTTAGGTTAAGATCACCCAGAATCATTAACCCATTATGCCTGGTCACGGAACCAACGGTATCAAAGAGGAAGGACAACCCTCTAGGCCCCCCATAGAAGGATTATAAGTAAATATAATATGTAACCTTTTGGTCATCCCAAGCAACAGTACTGTATGTAGTAACTCACAGGGAGACTGCAATGGCTGTTGACAGGGTAAAACTGACAGGTTGAGGTGGCTCCTGTAGTAACCAAGATACCACCCCTCTTTTCCCCGGACAATCTTGCCTGATGAGGTCATAGTCAGGAAGTGCACATGCGAATCTGGAGTTGAGGGTTTAAGCCAAGTTTCAGTTATGCCAAGGATGTCAGGCTTGTGGAAGTGACCCGAAGCAGAAGTTCTGCAAAGCTGGATAGGAGGCTGCGAATATTGAGATGAGCTATTTTAAGCCCTTTGCCAGCGACCAGCCCACAACTGAGGGGAAGGCATGGCTGGGTGGACCAGAGTTAAGCTCAATGTCACCCACGAGAACTAGAGTCACTAATAGGAGCCAAAGGAGATGCCTTAAGGGAGGAGCCATCCCTAGCAGGTGGCTTGTGGCCATAACGCCTGACCACAAGGGCCAGACCCAGGAAGCACCTGAGGTCAAGACAGCAAAGAACCGGGAGGGGTGTCTGTCTCCAAGCTATAAGGTTGGAGAAGGTGAAGTCTGACTCCTCTGGCTGGGCATGAGTGCCCAGGGATTCCCAGGAGGAGCACAGACACCAATAAACAAGGGACGCTAAGGACATCGAGAAGACAAAAGGTGAAGGAACACATGAGTGGAAGGAGTAACGCTTCTGTCAAAAATGCTCAGGGTCCCCATGTCAATACCAGGGATAGTTGACAAGGAATGATGGTAAAATCTATACTAACCACCAGGCCCCAAATTAGCAGCCAAGGGAGCCACCCACAATAGCAAGAACTGGATGTCCAGCAGCTGCAATCACTACCACAGTCGATAGAAAGTCCACCCCTATCAAGAGAACACAGTGACAGACAAATTAGAAGCACCCCAATATACAGGGCAAGGGCAATAGCCACTACAGAAGAGCATCCAGCCCCAAAAGGGGACCCCAACAGTGGTCAAGAGGCAGAGACCTAATCTTAAATGCAAAGGGTAACCATCCTAGAGTGGGAACTAGGGCAAACTCAAGCAGACAGTAGCTACACAAGCTAGTATGGCAGAACAGTGAACAAAAATTAACATTAGGAACAGTAGACAAAACTAACCATGCTAGCAGACAGTAATAAAATAGGCACTAAACTTCACATTGTTCAGGATGATGGTGACCAAGATACTCAATGTAAGTTAGTCATGGTGTAACCTGGAAGGGACTGAGAAGGTTATGCCACACAGGCAACCCAAGGTGTAACCTGCTGCAAGGTTCACCAATCCTATCAGCGGGACCACCAACCAATATGTTGGAGCGGAGATACAAGAATTATGAAGTGCCAGCTACCACCCCATCTATAGACAGTAGCAGCAGGGCAGTCAGCTCCATGAGGACTAAAGGGGCATGTACAGTATAAGAAGAGACATTAGCAGACAGGGCGTGGTCTACTGGCATTTAAGGAGAAGGAGTGCGGCGGGTGGGTGGGAAATTGGAAAATTTCACGTTTCCACAATCAAGTCCACAATAAATCAGCACCATAAGTACAATTTCCACATCGACTTTCAGCAACTCCTACCCATGCAGGAGAGGATAAATAAGTGTTCAGATCTTATGACTCTCCGCTATGCGGCAGGGAAGAAATTATTGGCGAATGCGGGAGGACCACCCGGCCAGCATCTAGGAACTGGTGCCTCAACTCCCTAAAGAAAAAGTTGAACACTTCAGCGGTGCAGCGGGGCACCCACTTGCAAATGGACTCCTCTCCACCCCTCATGCAATAACACAGGAATCAGGCAGGTATGAGCCACCGGGGCTCCGTGCCAACAATTGAGTAGCAAGAGAGGCATTGTCACAGCCAAGGGAATCCAATTAGGCGAAGGGCTACAGATTCAAAATTGGCACCCAAATTCCAGAACCTGACTGTATAGAATCCAAAGTCAGGCAGGATAACTAGATAAATTAGAGCACTGAAGTCCAGAAATTTACGTTTCGGCAATCAAGTCCACAATAAATCAGCACCATAAGTATAATTTCCTCATCGACTGCAGCAACTCCTGCCCATGCAGAGAGGATAAATAAGTGTTCAAATCTTGCTTGAGCTCCTGCTATGTGGCAGGAAAGAAATTCTTAGCGATCGGTAGGACCACCCAGCCAGTGTCTAGGAGCTGCACCTCAACCCCTAAAGAAAAAGTTGAATATTTCAGTGGTCGTGGCGGAGGGTATCCACTTGCAGGGACTTCTCACCACCCCTCATGCAACAACACAGGAAGCAGGCTATACAGGGACTGAGCTTCTTAAAGCTACAGCGTGACAGCACCATCTTGCCGTTAGTGCAGGAACTATAGATACAGCATTACTTTGCATGGATTTACACTTCACATCACTGGATATTAGCCCAGGTTCAAAGGCATAACTCAGGGCTGGAACATGGATAGACGGAGGGCAAAAAAGTGCCCAGGGAGATGACTAGGTAATCCCACCACCTTGTGTGTGTGTGGGGTGGTACACCTAGAAATGTGGGGAAAGGATTTAAAATAACAAACACTGCTATGGATAAAATAACAACTTAACTTTAATTAAAATTAAATAAATTAAACACAGGTTGCACTTGTGACTGCAGGGGATAAACGGAAAAACATATAAATCACTTGCTCATGTTAATGAAATTTACAGTCCCATCAAAATTGACAGGAGCATTGAATGGGAATGGCCCCTGAGAGAATGCTGTTTCCTGCAGTGTGGAAGTTGAAGGACAAGCATCAAGTATTTGGTTTTGGTTTCAGCTCTTTTGCAAGTTTTTCTAATGCAGGATCTTGTTGATCATTGTGCTGCCCTAAAATGTTGCTCTACTTACATCTGTCAGAACAAGTAGCAGACCAGTACAATCGAAGGCTGGCCTTATTCTGATGTCCAGTGACTGACATTATCTCCCTATTCTCACAGCCAGCCTCCGATAAAAGCTAAACTTGACGTGGCTCATACAGAGTGATTTGCATACAGTTGGCTAAGCTGAGACTCCTTGCTTAAACAGGCCATCATTATGGATAGGAAGTTCATTCCCATGGGCTCCCAACAGTACCACGAGGTCTGCGTGTCGAGAAAATCTTGCGGTACCTTCCTGGGATGACAGTACAGGGACTTTGCATCAGAAAGGAGCTTGGACATGTATTTCTTTAAGCTTTGAACAGGGCAGAACTGTGAGCCTGGGACACCATGAATGAAGCCACAGTAAGACTGTCTACTGGGCTCTCTCTGATCTCCATGTTTTTTATATAGTTATTGAATCAGAGCATTGCAAACTCATGGCCATTTTCGTCTGTGTGGAATGCAAACTGTCAGGCAGTAGCGGTCTCAAGCCACCATGACTGTACCTGGCTATATAGAGTTGGATGTCCATGGAGACAACACAGGTGGATTCCTTAATTTGCCCAGATCACTCTTTGTAAGTGCAGGATGGGGCTCTGAACAATCCTTTTGTGCTTTATGATATTTTTCATAGGCAGCAGAGACATTGTTGCTAGAGGTAAATGCCTGGTCAGAGGCAATATAAATTTTTGTACAATCCATGTTGAAGTCAGGTGTTAGTTGAGTGCATCCCTGAGACTGCAGAAACTGCTTAGGACATACTCTTTCCCATCAGTGCTACAAACCTCTGCGTAAAACTTTCTAAAAGTGTAATTCAGCTTTACACTTGATGCTGTTTTAAAATCGAGCTATATTCATTTGGCTGGAGCCCAGTCATTAAACACTTTAACACCCCATGTAGTTGAGTGTTTTGTATTGAGCTCATTTTTGAAGTCTTCAGTTTCCTCTGATTGAATGTTAGTTACAGAACGGTACCTGCTGGTGGCTGGTCCAGCGTTTGACACTGTCAGTTCTTCCTCGGTCCTCACTGTGGCAGTTGATAAATCTTCTGTGCTGTCTGTAATGAAATCCCCACTCATCAGTGATTTCCAGCTCACTGCCACCACAAGGTTTTTACCAACGAACCAAGAAACCTGTTCTTATCTCCTCCTCCTTGCTGAAGGTTGGGAAAGTCAACACAATAACTGTGGGTAGAGTGACACTTTAGAGACAGACTGCAAACAGAGTCCAGCAGAAATAGTAAAATGACCCTTTTAAATAAAACAAGCAGTCACTGATTCTATAAAATAGAATCTTTACTAAAGTACTACAAGTATTTACACCAGGATGTATTTACAGGAAACAGAAGGGTTGCACATTTACTAGAAGTAGAAAATAAAATCACATTACTCAGACAGGTATTGTGCAGCAGAACTCTAAACTATCCTCACCTAAAATACTTCACCTGCCCTAGCTAAAGCACTTTCCCTCACTGTGCTATCTTACCCATCAGCTAGTTTTTATAATGGCAAGGGCTCTCATCTTTAGATGTTTCAGTCCAAGAAAAGAGCCTGCTTATAGCACCACAATATATTTCTCTGTGAGGAGGAGTCTCACACACTTTGAGTGACAGTTCCATGTTGTCCCAGCCCTCTTTGAGAGAGAGAGAGAGAGAGAGAGAGTGTGTGTGTGTGTCTCCACCCACCCTTCAGCACCTCCTTGCTACCATAATGACGTCCACCTGGGTCCTTTGTTCAGCATGGAAACATCTCCAGGAAGACACCCCACTGGGTTTATTGCTTTAGTGCCTTCTCCTGGCTTTCCTGTTAACTTTCACAAGAAAATTTCAGACCTCTAACATAAGCTGTCACATACTACTTGATCATGTGATCTGGTAGCCATCATGTACCTGAAGCAGATGCATATTTAGAAAAGAATAAATGAGTCAAAGAATACATCGTTCTGGCCCTTTCCTGTCATCTCCCCAAGAAATGAAGCTGTGTCTCTTTTGGGCACCCCCAAGAGACACTGACATTCATGTAAAGCCTAGGGAGTGCCTAAAGGAATATGCCATACACCTAGCCCTGCCTCAACAGTCCATCTGCACTGGCATTCTGCACCCCCACTTCGGTGCTGAATGGTCATATTATATGACTATAGTACCAAACTCCAGCACAATAACTTTGTATTTTGCCCACTAGTCCTATGGAGCCATGTCAAGGGGTTATGATCAGTGACCACAGTGAACTCCCTCCCATACAGATATGGCTTCAGCTTCTGAAGGAGCCACACTATCCCCAGACATTCCCTCTCCATTGTGGCATATGACTCTTCCCTGGGCAGAAGCTTCTGGCTCAGTTACACTATAGGGTATTCCTCCCTTGCAGTGTAACCTGGCTCAATACGGCACCCAGCCCATGGTCTGAGGTATCCATATGTACTATGAACTTTAAGTCATAATTGAGCTAGCAAGCATGGGTGATCCACATGTTTACTTTATGTATTTACTTATTTCAGATTACGATTTAAGACCTTTGAGCTGAGGGCTCGTTTACAAAGGTTCCAAGTCAGCAAATACAATACAAGACATAGCAAAAACATAACAAGAACATAGTTTTACAAGGGTTACACTGTAAATACAGGTAATGTTGAGACAACAAGATAGGGGTATGATTCTAGCATGGAAGTGCTAACAGTGATATTACTCCATAAGTGTGGTACAGAGCTTAGAGAAATGCAAAAGTGCTATGTAGGTTCACTACTGAGAGGTAGTGAAATAAGCAGCCATAGTAGACTTTTTCAAGGGTGGGTAACAGGAGGAGGAGAGGGCAAGCAGGGGAAGAGTGTAAGAATAGGGAAGGGGTGAGAGACTTAGGTTACAAAGATGGTGTAGGAGCTGACAGGGTAGGCAAAGTTAGAGGTGTAGGGGTAGTGAGAGGGGGAGTGACAAGGGAGAGGAAAAGTGTCAGGCGTGTGAAGGTGGGGTAGCAGAACAAGTGGTGCTTGAGAGGGGTGGAGTAGAGGCATGTGGGTTAGCATTTGGTAAAAGCAGGCACATACATATTCATGGTCCAGGTGGGAGCAGAGCCCGCTTTGAACTGGCTGAGCTTGTTACACTCAGCTAGGGCAGTAGAGAGTGCATCGATACATTTGGGTCCCTGGTAGGAAAGGGATCTCTGAGCTAGCATAATTCACTTGAAAGGCACCTGCAGACACCCTCTAGTCGTACTCCTTGTGTTGATGGTAGGTTGTGCATTTTAAATAGCCTAGAGAGTTGAGTTCAGCGTGAATCCATCAGTGATTTTTTCCCCAGCAGACAAGTCTAGTATTGTGTCCTGAGGTGGAGGGCCATCTGGTCCTATTGTAGAGGTGCATGTATGGGTCAGATGGTGGGCCTAAGACCAAACAGCAAGCCTTATTGAGGTGTCTTCACCCTTTTAGGTGGTTTCTGAGCCAGCCCTATAGATCACTAGGCCGTGTCGATGGTCGACAGGACCAAACAACAGGTGACGTGTTTAAGGAGTCCGAGGTCATGGAGTGCCAATGTCGGTATAGAACACCTAGTTTAGTGTTGGCCAATTTGATGACTTGGTCGATGTGTGAAGAAAAGCGTTAGGGTGTCATCCAGATGTACACCAAGGTATTTAAAGGTACTGACTTGCTCCATGATATCTCCCTTGTGGCTCTTTATCAGCAGTGAGCCAAATTTCTTCTTGTTCTGTGGAACTGTGAAGAGCATGCTTTTCGTCTTCTTGTAATTGAGCATTAGTTTATTGTCGTGAACCATGATTCAAGCTGAGAGAAGTTTGCTTGCAGTTCTGAGGTGATAGTGGCCTGATTGCTGCTGGGTACTGATATGCAGCATCATCAGTGTAGAGCATGGCGTGTGCCAGGCAAGCAGAGGGTAGGAGTTAATGAAGAGGCTGAATCTGCCGTCAAAGTCAAAGTCTATGAATAGGAGTGCCCCAGAACTGACCCTTGGGGACACCAAGGTTCACCTCCTAGGTCCAGATAGGTTGCCCCTATTTTTACACTTTGTTTCCTGTGTGTGAGGTAGCTGCCAAACCATGCCACAGTGTCTGTGGATAGGCCTATGGATAGCAGATAGTTCAGGAGCAGTTGTGCCCCTTCAACCCGTTGGAAGGCAGACTACAGTCCTCTGTCTGGAGAACTTTTCAGGCATTCTATTTTTGTCAGGTCTGTCAGGGGCTTGGCCACGTCACTGTAGTGATAGACAAACCTCCTGTAGTACCCAGCTGTTCCCAGAAATGCCCTTACATGTTTCTTTGTGGCAGCGGTGGGCCAGGCCTGGATGGCATCAACCTTCTATGGCTCTGATCGGATGCATCCACTGCCCACCGGTGCCCAAGTGTAGGACTTTTCAGCCATGCTTACTTAACATTTTTCTGCCTTAACTGTCAGCCCTGTGGCCTTCAATCTATGGAACACCTCCGTCATGTGCCTGACGTGATCCTCCCATGTCTGACTGTAAATGGCGATGTCATCCATGTAAGCCAGTGCATATTCACCTGCCTCTGCCAGAATACAGTACACAAGCCTCTGGAAGATTCGGGCACGTTCTTCATCCCAAATTGCATTACTCTAAATTTGAATAAGCCATATGGGGTAACAAAAGCAGGCCTCTCCCTGGTTGCAGGGGTTAACACTTGCCAGTAGCCCTTCATTAGGTCTATCATGGTCAGGAACCAGGCTCCACCAAGCTGTTCCAAGGTCTCCTCTGTTCTGGGCATGAGGTAGGCATCAAACTCCGTACAGCTGTTGAGCCTCCGGTAGTTGCCAAAGAATCGTGTTGTACCATTCTTCTTGGGAATCAGGACCACAGGCGAAGCCCAGGGGCTGCTGGACTCCTGGATAACTCCAAGGGCCAGCATCTCCCTGAGTTCCTCCAGCATGGTCTTCTTAACTCCCTCGGGTACCCTGTGAGGGGACTGCCTCCAGCGGAACCTGGACCCCAGTGTCTACGTGGTGTTCAGCCATTGTGGTGTACCCTGGATTCCTCGTGAGACGTCCCCAAATTCTCATAACAACCCCCTTTACTCCTCAGCCTGGGCCAGTGTCAGCTGCCCTGATAGGGTGAGGTTATTTACTGAGGATCCTTCCCAGGCTTCCCAATGAGGTCCATCAAGGATCTGCCTCATTCCTCCTTTGGTGCACTGCACACCGCAGAATCATTTCCTCCTACCATAGTAGGGCTTCATCATGTTTACATGATATACCCTCTGCCTGCACCTTCTGTCAGGCAGCCCTACTATATAGCTAACATCACTCAGCTTCCTGATTATGGAGAATGGGCCCTCCCATGCTGCCTGCAGTTTATTGTGTTGGGCTAGGACAGTACCATCACTCTCCCAACTTCATACTCCTGGGCTCTTGCCCCACAGTTGTACCAGGCTTCCTGTTTCTGTTGCGCAGTGGCTAAGTGCTCAGGGCAAGCCCATGAGCTCTTTAAGTCTGGCCCTGAAATTTAGGACATACTCCACAACAGACTCCTTGGGTGGCATGGTCACTTTCCCATTCATCCCTGATTAAATCTAGGGGCCCTTTCACCCTGTGACCAAACAGGAGCTCAAGAGGATGAGAACCCTATTGACTCCTGTGGGACTTCCTGTATGCAAACAGGAGGTGGGGCAAATATTTGTCCCTCCCTTTTGTGCTGGTCAGCAAATGCCCAGAGCATAGTTTAAGGGTCCCATTGAACCACTGAACCAGGCCATTTGTCTTGGGGTGATAGGGCAAGCGTGGAGCTGTTTCACACACACACTTCTTCCACAAACTGATCATTAAGGACAACATGAAATGTATCCCTGGTCTGATAAAATCTCCTGGGAAATCCCACTCAGCTAAAGATTCCCAGTAGCTCATTAGCCACATTTTCTGCCTCAATGAAGGACATGGCCACTGCCTTGGGGTACCTGGTTGCATAATCCACCACAACCAGTATGTATAATTTGCCCATGTCACTTGGGGTACTCAGGAGCCCCACTATGTCCACGGCTGCCTTCTTAAATAGTTCATCGATAGTAGTAAGGGCACCAAAGCTGCTTAGCCTTGTCCCTGACTGTTACAACCTGCTGACACTGTGTACAAGTCCGACAGTAATTTGCCACATCTGTGTACACGCTTGGCCAAAATAAATTGTTGGCCAGCCACTTTTTACTGTGGTTAATACCCTGGTGCCCTGAAAAGGAATATCATGGGCCAGGGCCTGAAGCATCTTCGGTAGTCCTGAGGGACTACCGCTGCTGGACTACCTCTCCCTCTAGCCCCCTGTGGTGTACACTCCTGTGCAACAGCTCATTTTCCCAATAAACTGACTTTTACTCCCTTGAGAGGTCTCAGCACTATCTGCTACCTCTCTCAGTTTTTGGAGGGTAGGATCAGCTTGCTGTGCCCTGCCCAGCTCCTCCCATCTGACCCTCCCAGTTCCCTTCAGGAGAAAGTTGACCCTGGTGGCAACCTCCGCTTCTTGCAGCTGAGGCTCAGGGCTCTACTCTCTAGCTAGCCCTTCACCAGCACTAGCCACTTCCTCAGCTGTTGAGGATGGGTCTGCATAGGCTGTGTCACCCCCTCCTCCCTCTCAGAAGCTTGCCTTTTGCCTGGTTATGGGTAGTAACACATATCAGGTTTTAGCTGTGGTCAAAATAGTTCCCCATGATCACATCCACAGGAGATCATGTACAACTCCCACCTCCTGTACCCCATGACCGCCCTCCCAGCTCAGGAAGACCGAGCCATTGGCACATGGACCACTGGACCCGTGACTTCCTGGATCTTGGAGAACTACCCTGGCAGAATCTGCTCCACCTGGATCAGATCCTTACCATGGAGATGGAGACACCAGTGTCCCTCAATCCCTGTGTTACTGTCCCATTGACTAGAATAGGGTGCATATGCTTGGTGGAGTTTGGTGGCACTATAGTGTGTGTGCAGTTTACCAACTGTGGTGTACTGTCTTGGTCACCCCTCCCCAGACTTTGCCCTTTACACCTGTTTTAGGGCAGTCACGGATAGATGCCCCACTTTCTGGCAAATCCAGCATGCCTTTGCCCTGGCTCCTGGTTTATGCATTTATTTATTTATTTTATTTAATTTTGTTGACCAGGTAGGCCCTCTGAGACTAGAAGTCCCTTTTTCAGGGGCAACCTGGGGTATACAGATGGCAAGCAACTGAAATTGAACCAGATTAAGCTATTGGTGGTTATTTTTTGTGAATGGGAGAAATTTGACCAGGACACCGGAAATTCGCTACCTGACCAGCAGGGGAACCTTTGGGCTGGCCAGCACTATGGCCAGTCCTTCTGAGACTACCGGTGGAGAAGGAGGTAGAGGAATGTGCTGCTCAAGACTCCTCCATTGCATTACATTGCGTTGAAAATGTAATAGTTTTTGAAAATAAGGACTTACTGCTTGACTTGGATCCAGATTTGGTTGCAGACATGGAAGAAACAGTTTATTTGGAAGCAAAGAATACAGACAAAAATAAGGTTGGGCCTAGTCTTTTATTGCTTCTACTGACTCAGAACAGACTGTTAAAATACAGTCGCGACTAGCCTTTTAAAAATGGAGAAAGAGAAACAGCGTAAGCGTCTGCGGGAGCTAGATGATGCTCTCTCTTCTCTGCAGCATTCGCAGACTGCTATTGCTTCTCAGGTTGCTGCTGTCAGTGTGAGTGAGGCAGTGTTTATAGACATGACTCATCCCCAAGTAAGGCAGTGAGTACCACGGCTAGAGTTGCTGAAATAAATAAGGATACCGACGGAATAACAGAGGCTGGCAGCAAAACAGAGATTTTCTGTGTGCCAAAAGCCTCCTGGGACTAATGTACAGGGAATCTTCTGAGACCTCAAAGGCAGCGTTTGGGGCCTGGAACTGCTGTTCGACCACAGATCAACACTAAACAGCCATCGCTGGACATGGAGACACCTTCTAATCTTGAAGGCGCATATACTCATTTAAGGACAGGACTTGCTCAAAGAATGGGGAGAAATAATGGACAATGAATCAGAAACAATAGACTGGTCTCCCAAAATTGTGTTAGAAGGTGCAGGATGGACACAAGATCATTCAGGGCAATGGTCCCTGATCCTAGGGATTCCTCCTATCAGGACTTGTTATAGAACTCAGCTTCTCAAGTGACCACCAATGAGGTTCAGCAAAAGAACTCCTCCATGCCCGGGTAATACTTCTAATGACTCTGTTCATGTTTTAAATGATATGAATGATACTGTGGTACCTGTACAGGTTATTGAAACTGGGATAATTGACGTTGCACCTCCTATAGAGGGAACCTGAAAAGAGCTAGACAGAAGAGGTTAGGAGGGCTGCATGATTTCTGGCCCAATTTTCAAGATGTCTGCCCTCTTTGCAACCAGGGTGAGGCGGCCCCAGGCGCAATGCAGTCAGAACTATTATACAAGTGGGGACTAGAGGAACCTCCAAATAGAGTGTATATTGCTAGGAATCTACTAAAACATCTATGCTACTTCTCCTCAGAAATCTTTGCCCTGATTAGCTTAGGAAATGGAAACTTTGATGTCAGTTTAAAAGTATATCAAATTTAGAACGTTTTGGATACAATATCAGACATAAGAATACCCTACTTGGATACCCTTCCATGCTATAGCATTAACTAACCGCTAGTCAAAACAATTAATGTTGTGTTTAAAATGAAGGGTCCATGTAGAGGACATTTTGTTCTGGTTGTGCCAGTGTTGTGAGGTATTAGAAACCTATGCCACATTAGACAGTGAACAGATTTGGGATGGGGATGGTGCATAAAAGTCAAATTACACTCCTCTGATGCACCTGCCCAGCTCTTTTTTCTGGGAAAGACCGAGGATCCATTTTTTATAGTGGACAGCATCGGTCATGCTTCAAGTGTGGCTCAAGAGCTCAACTTAGTTCAGCCTGTGATTCCCGATTGTAGCCACTGTTTAGGTTTTGGGCATGCATCCTCAGCATGTCTAAACTTATTTAAATGTAGTTTATGTGAACAGACAGGGCATGCCTCACAGGCGTTGTCCCTGGGCATCGCACAATAGAGAAGACTGCCCCTCTCAAGAAGGTATAATCAATGTTGCACAGCATCAGCAAGCCAAAGAGAGACAGCTCAGGATTTGCAGAATACATTAAACACTGTCTCTCACACTAGTCAAACCCAAGTGGCACCTATACAGATAGACCAGATGGAGGTTGTAGTAGACACACAAAGCCCTGAAATATCTCAAGTAATGGTAGATCACCCAGCTCCCACTACAGAGGGGCTGCAGGAGGTGGTTGATGTAGAGAAAGAGTCATGCCACACCCCCGTAAACAAAGACAGAGCTTTTCAAGTAGTGACTCAAAAGAAAAGGCCAAGAACAGGGCAGGCGGGGCCCAGAAATCCAAACAGGGTTTGATGAAAACAGGGCAGGATCCAGTCTTTTGGAAAGTGGGAATAAATATGGCTTGCTAACAAAGGGGAACAGATAAAGATTCAGAAGGTGAGAATCTGACTCCTCATCTATTACATCTAATACTGACACGGAGGGGTGGGAGGGATCTATTGCAAAGTGAACTAGGCAACGGAGAACTTCAAGACCCTTAGACATTTTCCTGATGTTTAATTTAAACTAGTTTCTCTGGATGGATACTTACTATTAGTACTATTAGCATCAATAGTATTAAAAATGAAAGGAAGCACTTAGGAGCATTGCATTATTTAAGGAACTTACAGAGTGATATCATCTGTGTAAGAACACATCTGAAAACCAACCATGAGCTACATCAGGCCTCTAAATCTTGGCCTCTGGGCCTTCCTTTTGTCCTCAGGCATGGATGTTTGCGATAGGGTGGGTATTTTATTTGTGAATCCTCAGTTAAGAGTGTCAAGACTGGCAGATATTCACCTGAGAGGACCCTATTGTTAGATGTGTCTTATGGTTCCTGTAGATGCAGAATAATAGCCATTTATGCACACAAACAAAAGTGCAAAGGTTTCTTTATTTAAAGAAATTCAGCCTTTCCTACATACTTCCTGACTGGTGTATTGGCTGGAAATTTTAACTGTGGCCTGACGAAGGCAGATAGGGGTTTACAAATGGAAAAATGTTCTCTGATTCAAATGCATTACAGAGTTTTCTGTACCATGCAGGGTTAATAGATGCCTATAGGAAACTGCATTCTACAGGTGGGTTCACCTACTATGGGGTTTATTAAAACCAGAATTGACTTTATCTGTATCATCTTAATTACATACAGGAGGTGCAAGTTACTGCTTGTGAATTTTCAGACCACATGGTTATTAAATTAATAACTCGATGTAGGTCCACTTAACAGTATAAGCCATACTGGAAGCGTAATGAGTCTGTTTTAGCTGACCCCCTGCAAAAGGCATGGAGGCGCAGTGGGCACCAGACTATCTGTAGTGAGTGCTATTCTGAGTTAGTGGACGGTGGGAGAACACCAAAAATCTTGGTGTTGTTTTTTCAACAGCGAGCACACTCCAGGTCTACATCTGAATACCTAGCATACTTACAGCTTTGGCAACAGCTGCAAAGTTATTTTCAGATGGAGATTACAGGGCAGGATTTAAGTTTACAGGTTAGTAGCCTTAAACCCAAATGATAGCACTACAATATGATAGGGCCAAAACCTTACAACAGGAGCTGAGATTTGGGCACAAATGACAAAAGGTTCCTTAGACCCTTATACAGAGAATAAGAAAAGGATTGAGAATAGGGTAATAACAGAATTTGACTTCTTCAACTGGGAAATTGTTAATTCCCCAAGAGCTTCTAGAAGTGGTGGAAGAACAGGTAACACAAACCTTTGGTACCCACCCCTTAGAGCCAAGATACATGAGATTTAAAAACAGTGGGGTTGTCCAGGGTACAGGAAGTTAATGCCCAGTATTTAATAAAGAAGTAACCTTAGAAAGTTAAGGCTGCTATTTCTCAGACGGCAGCTAACACAGCTCCTGGCTCTGATGGGCTGGGTGTTGGATTTTATAAAACATTTATGGATTGTCTCACCCTGCATTGGTAATTTTGTATAACCACATTTTAAAACCTCAAAATATTCTGCATCCATGATGGATGCAATATTGATACTTATACATAAAAAGGAACCAGACAGGATATTGGAAACTGGAGGCCCTTAAGCCTGTTAAATTCTGATATGAAAATTTGGAATAAAATATTGTTGGCAAAACTATCTACAGTAGCACACATTTTGATTAGTCCCTCCCAAACATGTGCAAATCAAGGTAGGAGACAACAGGATAATTTAATTACACTATGGAATCCTTTTACAAAGGAAGTTCAGAAGATAAATGGTATATTCTTAGCTTGGATCAGGAGACGGCCTTTGACAGGCTGTCCCACAGCTTTTATTCTCTATGTTGTTGGGCTTTGGCATTCCCAAACCTTTTGTCAATTGGATAAAGGAGATGTATGAAGCTTCCTTTCTTTGGCCTAATGTAAAAGACTGGTTTGGGAGGAAGGTAAAATTTCAGAGGGTTTAAGCAGGGTTGCCCCTAAGTCCACTTCTCTATGCCTTTGGTATAGATGTCTTAATTAGATTAGTGTTGGCCCATAATGAATTAGTAGGAATATCACTCATAGACACCTTCCAAGTGAAAGTATTAGCATACGCTGATGATCTGGTTTTGATACTATCTACCACATCTTCAGAAATGGCGCTGACAGCAGTTTTGATTCAGTTCTCATATTTGTCATGGTCAAAATTAATCTTGGAAAGAGCAAGGGTGTAACTTTGGGTAATACCCCAATACCACCTTCAGGTGTATGGGCTGGCATTCCTATAACAGCAGAGCCAATAAATATATTAGGTGTTAAATTTGGACCAGGGACTATAGCACAATGAAATTGGGAAACTAAGATAGAACAAGCGAACAGGATAATATCCAGCTGGATGGGGCAGCAGCAGATATCAAAAAGAAGAGTCCTCTTAATTAAATCTTTGTCGATCCCACAGTTTTATATATTAGTTTTATTGGATTGCGACAGCTGCACAGGAGGGAGCTGGATGTCATTGTCCACCTAGGGACAAATGACCTGGCTAAAAATGGATTAGAGAAGTGCAGGAAGAGTTTGTGGAATTGGGGAGGGCCTTGGTCAAGTAGCATGCACGGTAACCTTCTCGAGGTGCTACCCATCTATGGCAAGGAGAGGCTAGGGTGTTCCGTACCATGGGATTCAATCAGTGGTTGAAAACTGGTGTGGAGCTCAGGGATTTGGCTTCATTGGGGACTGGGGTCCACCTGGAGTGATGCAAGCCTATACTGGCATGATGGGCTGCATCTGTCCGGGAGGGAACCAGGATCTAGGTGATAGGTTTAAATGCTTCATTGGCAAGCTTTTAAACTAGCCAAGGGGAGGCACTGGAAAGGAGCAGGAAAATCCTAGCCTCCCCAAACAATCACGGTAGTAAGTGGCAAACACCAACATGGAGGTGTCGATAGGGAGAAGGGCAGGGTAAATGGAGAAAGTGACAAAGGCAAGAAGGACAGGGATGGGGCAAAGGGGTAAGGCCATCAGGAAATGTAGGGTGTGGTACCAATGCCCGTAGTCTGGAGCAACAAGCTCCCTGAGCTGGTGGCCTTAATGGAAGAGGATGCCTGGATATCGTAGCAGTCACAGAAACATGGTACACAGAGAACCATGACTGGGATGTTAACATACCAGGGTACATAACCTACAGGAGAGACAGGCAGGGAGAAGAGGGAGGAGTAACTCTCTATGTAAAGGAAGGGATAAAGCAACTGAACAAAAGAGTAAACAGGAGGAGAGGAGGCACTGTGGGTCACCTTGGAGACTGGAAAGAGCACCACAATCCGCACAGGGTTGTGTACAGACCCCATGTCAGGGGAAGAATGGACAAGGATATGATGGAAGGCATTCTTAGAATGGCAGAAAGGAGATACTGTTGATGGGAGACCTGAATATGCCAGATGTTAACTGGAGCACATTTGCTGCAGCCACATCCAAGGTAGGACCATTCTTGATGCCCCACAGGTGGCAGGCATTAGACAGCTAGTTTGGAACCCACTCGTGAGGAAGCAATCTTAGACCTCATACTCTCAAATGGGGGCAGTGAGAGGATCTCAGATCTAGAAGTGGGTTGCCATCTGGGGACAAGTGACCATCAAACAGTGTGGTTCACGTTAAACTCAGCTACACAGTCAAGCCATACAAAAGTGAGGTACTGGACTTTAGGAGGCTGACTTTGGCAAGATGGAGGTGCCTAGAAAGCACTAGCAAACAGGCTAGAAGGAGGTGTGGAGCAACAATAGAATTATCAAAACTGCCATCACAGAGGCAACAAGCCTTTGTGTGAAGCTAATAAACAAATCAAAATGAAAGAAAAAGCCACTATGGTTCTCAAGAGGTGGCTGTGAAAGTCAGGAAGAAAAGATAGCATTCCGGAAGCATAAGGAAACACAGAAGGAGCAGGACAGAGAGCTGTACCAGTTAAAGGCAGAAAGAAGCAGGAAGGAAGTCAAAATAGCAAAGGCCCAAACTGAGGAAAAGATAGCCAACTCAGTTAAGAAGGTGGATAAAACCTTTTATAGGTACATCAGCGCGTAGAAAGACAAAGGGAAGGATAGTGAGGCTGAATAGAATGAGCGGTGGGTGGGCAGAGGGGACAGTGAAAAGCAGGAATACTGAACGAATATTTCTGCTCAGTATTCAAAAAGAGAGGGGAAGTGCCTAATCCAATTAACAAAGCACTCTTGATAGGGGTCGATCCCAGTCCTTTCACAGAAGAAAGGGTTCTGCAAGAACTCCTAAAACTGAAGGTGGACAAAGCAATGGGTCCTGATGGAATTACCCAGAATTCTAAAGAATTAAGGAAGGAACTAGTGAAACCACTGGCTACTCTTTTAATAAATCATGGGAGGATGGTGTGGTACCCGAGGACTGGAGGAAGGCGGATGTGATTCCCTTCACAAAAGTGGGACCAAGACAGAGGCAGGAAACTACAGACCTGTCAGTCTGACCTCTGTGGTAGGGAAAGTGATGGAGTCACTTCTGAAGGAAAGAATAGTTGAGTACCTAGAGGTCAGTGGAGCACAGGATCCAAGGCAGCATGGGTTCTGGCGGGAGGTCATGTCAGGCAGATCTAATAGATTTCTTTGACTGGGTGACCAAAGTAGTAGACCAGGAGGGGCTGTGGACATGGCCTACCTAGACTTTATGAGCATTTGACACAGTCCCACACAAAAGATTATTAGTCAAATTAACCAGCCTGGGGTGGGTCCCAGGGTGGTAGCCTAAATAAAACATTGGCTGGACAACAGGACACAGAAGGTAATTGTAAATGGAGTCCACTCTGAAGAAAAGGCGGTTACTAGTGGGGTACGCAGGGTTCAGTATTGGTCCAGTCCTTTTAATGTCTTCATCAGTGACATTGCAGAGAGTGGAAGGAAAAGTATGCCTTTTGCAGATGACACAAAGATCTGCAACAGGGTTGATACACAAGGAGGCATGGAAAGGATGAAAAGGGACTTTGCAAGGTTGGAGGAATGGTCAGATGTATGGCAGCTGATTCAATGCAAAAAGTGCAAAACAATGCACCTGGGGAACAAGAACCCAGGGAAGAATACACAATGGGTGGGGTAGTAACAACAACAAAACAGGAAAGGGACCTGGGGGTAATCATATCAGATGAACTTAAGGTTGTAAGCAGTATGAGAAGGCAGTAGGAGGGCCGGGGTATACTGGGATGTATAGGGGAGGCATCAGCAGCAGAAAACAGGAAGTTGTTATCCTCTGTACAGACAGTTGGTGAGACCCCATCTGGAATACTGTGTCCAGTTCTGGACCCCATCTCCGCAAGGACATAGACAGGATAGAGGCAGTCCAGGGAGGGCAACTAAAATGGTGCAGAGTCTGCAAGAGAAGCCGTATGAGGAGAGACTAAAGGAGCTTAGTATGTATACCCTTGAGGAAAGAAGGAGAGGGGACATGATAGAAACTTTCAAGTACCTCAAGGGAATCAACAAAGTCCAAGAGGTAGCATCTTTCAGAAAAGAGACTTGCAAGAACAAGGGACACAATTTAAAGATAGAAGGAGGGTGGTTCAGGGGCAATGTGAGGAAGTATTATTTCACAGAGGTAGTGGATGCATGGAACAGCCTTCCTGAGGAAGTGTGGGGTCTAAAACTGTGGGAGAATTCAAGAATGCATGGGACAGACATAAGGCAATTCTTGTGGGGGCAGGAAGATATAGGCTGTTGGTTAACTAGGATCTCGGCCTATCCTGTAGGTGAGAAATGGGCAGACTAGA
Source organism: Neoceratodus forsteri (assembly GCA_016271365.2). Classification (NCBI taxonomy): domain Eukaryota; kingdom Metazoa; phylum Chordata; order Ceratodontiformes; family Ceratodontidae; genus Neoceratodus; species Neoceratodus forsteri. The sequence continues at coordinate 97,928,964 of JADMNL010000023.1, read as the reverse complement.
TGGGCCTAGCGGTCCTTATCTGCCATCAAAGTATATGTTTCTATGTTATCTTTCCCCTCCACAGTCTATCAGCACCAGTTTGTTTGGAGGTTTTCAGGTTTTTGGGGCTCTCGATTAAATCCTATTAAAGGCAAGTTACATATTTATCTATTGAGAAGGGTGGGGTGGGAATGATACACTCTATTGCATTCTTTTATAGTATGTTTCTACGTTATAACATTGCGTCCCATCACTAAAAACTGGGTACCCGATCCAAGAATGGCTAAACCATTGTAAACCAGCATGGGATAGTAAGAAGGTGAGTACCCTCCCTCTAAGATGACAGCATATGGGAAAGATTGCATCAAGAATGTTATGAGGTGGAATATTTCCCAGTACTACTTCTAACTATAGATAGGAAGAGTTTATGCAGCCATAATAGCAGTAGAATGAACCTCATTGGTAGAATTCCGGGATGTGAGGCATCCAGACAATCATATGTTTTACAACAGCTGTCGAACCCTAGGCTACAAGCCTTTATTTGGGATTGTACCTGGCTGAAGCGATTCTGGTAAGCTTGGGGTAAAGGGAACAGAAAGCATAAACAGCTATCAGAGAGATATTGTCCAAGATCTACCTGTGCACAGGTGGTTGAAACCAGGAACACCTTTTTTCAGAATGTCATTATGTTCGCTCCTTTTGGTTATATTTATGCATTCATGGTCAGACACCCAGTTGGCAACTCCTAGTATCATGATATTATGTATGGGCCAGAGGATAAAGGTTTTAGAATATATCACAGAGACACGATGTATATAACCTTTGCTTTAATTAAGTACTTTTATGGCAGTCACGATGTTTGTTAATATTGCAACAAAAGTTACCTATCAGGAACTTTTGAATAACATATGGCTATCTTTACAGAGCATACAGACAGCTGACATGAATAGATTCTCTTTAGCAAAAGTACAGCATCTATGGTTACACTGTATAGCTTGGTTAAATTAAATATAAGCTGCAGTATTTGGGTAAATGAGTAAATTACTTGGGGTAACTTTTTGGTATGTGATGTACTGACATTTGGATTTTTGCTTATGAAAATTTGTTATGGTTTTGATGTATGGATGATAATGATGATATTTTTGTGCCATTTAATTTTGATTGTTGTGCAATGAAGTCCAACTATAATAAAAATTCCCTTACTCTTTTAGTAGGGAGGCAGGCGGTGTGTTTAAAGTAAATTTATGTAGGTTTCAGGTTAGGGGTCTGTCATATTACTTTTATGGTTTCTTTTCTTGTTATTATGCTTTATATGATGTATCACAATCTGATTGTCTGATCTGTTAAATTTCAAAATAAAATTTCTCCTCCCCATTGTTTTGAGGGAAGCTGGCTTCGATGGGGTGGTTTGTATCTATTCAGCTTTATTAAGCTTGCAGTTTTAATGTGATGAAATAATTTTATGTTTTGTTTTCTATCATTATGATTTTTGTATAAAGTCATACACTTTTGTATACTTTGTTTTAAGTTTTGAATGGCAAATTCACCTACTCCTTTGGTAGGGAAGGGAGGAGTCTGTTTTTATTTCAGTCAGGGATTTATGGTAAGCAGTATTTGATCATGTATGTTTCTCTTTCTGTTCATCTTTTATGATTTTGTATGCAGTAATACAATTCTTGTTTGACTGGTCTTTTGAGTTTATGAATAAAATATTCCCTACTTTTTTGAAAAGTGCCATGGGATCTTAACTTCCACCTGAACAACCACCAGAACAGGCAGACAGGACCTCGGTTTGATGTCTCATCTGAAGCGGCACCTCAGGGTGCAGCACCCCTCATGCTTCACTACAGTGTCAGTATTGGGATTTAACCCAAGTGCCTGGTGTGGGGATAGAGCTCACAGCCTTCTGATCTTCCAGCCTCAGAGGCAAGTGTGCAACCTGCTGAGCTGCTGACCCAGTTTCTTGCCCCCTCTTCACCTCCTGTGCCCTCTCTGGCAGCCCATCTTCCCCACCCAGTTTCCTTCCCCATACCATAATACAGCTCCTTCCCCATCCTCTTCCCTCCTCAACCCAGCTCTCCTCCCCTTTTCCACTCCCTGTCCCAAACCCAGCCCTCTTTGTCCAACCCTGCTCCTGTCTCACAGTTGCTACCCTCTCTGCCATACTGTCTCTTAACCATCCTTCGTTCATAGCCCTGATGACCTTCACTCTAAGCTCCTCTACCTTCCCAACCTTGCTGTTTGCTGCCTCATATCTTCCTCCTTCAATTTCTCCATCCTCTCAGGTAGTTGAACTCTGTTCTAATCTGGTGCTTACACCCCGTTACTTTTCATCGTTCCTTGTATTGACCTCGCACCTTTAATAGTGAACACCCTGGTCTATCTGCCTGAATTTGGACTGCCAAACTGTATTGTATTCTTATTACTCTTGCATGTCACTCTACTACGTATTCTGTATTTTTTATATTTTATTGCAACTGCTCTACTGTATTTTGATTACTCTTGCTGCTTACTGTATTTTGCATTGTAGAAAACTGCATGTGGACCTCTGACAGGTACTTGTGAACAAGCAAAAAGAAGCGGGAGAAAGGTTTAGGTTGAGGCCCAAACAAAAGTCAAATAGTACTTGCTGAGGAAAGAGACAGCCCCCATATGGCAATATATCTATCCCTACCCCCGCCTCCCACACACACACACACACACTCACTGATCTGAACCAGATTAGAAGAGTTTGGATACTTACCCTTTCCTTTTTTCTATAATTTAAAGTTTATTGAGATTTATAAAAAGAATATGTGACAACACAATTTACATATAGCAGTATGAGAAGCAGATTAAGTCTATCATTTTGAAACATCAAATTAGAAAACATCAATAATCATTTACATTCTGAAATGAAAATGAAAGTAAATAATATGAAAAAGAACCAAACATTGGATTGTGAATGCCTAGATGAGCTATAAGGGCTAAACCTACTTTATAAAATTAACATTAACATGAAGAAATGGCTAACCCTTAGACACATAAGGCTGGAAAGAACCCATATGGTCAAAATATATCACTCTTATTAATAAAGAGTAGCAAATTCTTTCATTATTTGCAGTAACCACCATATTGTTAAGCCATTGTTGTACAGGAGGGCTTTCTTATCCTTCCAGTTTTGAAGGAGCAATCTTGTATAAGCCAGGCACAAGTCAAGATGCAAAGTTTCCCTTGCTTTGGAATTTTGGGATCAAATTAGTATCCCCAAGGATAAATACTAAAGTGGAAAGGGATGAGAAAGTCTAGAGTAGACTGGCATGCAGCACAAATTTGCTTCCGTTGAGAAGTAATCACCTTACAGTGCCACAACATATGCACCAGGCCTGCACTGGATTCCCACAACACCATCAAATGTTGTCTGCCCCTATTCCTATGCTGAACAGCTGTTTGGGGGAATAATAATAATAATAATACAGTGCCTTGAATTGTATAAGTCTCTCCTGCATTTCCCTGGATGATTTGATAGCATTCTCCCAAGTTCTGTCCCAAATTTCCTTTGAAATGACAAGGCCTAGATCTTCTTGCCATTTCAGCCTAGCACATTCTATTAAATATATATCTGTTTCAATCAAAAGGCATATATGAGGCTGAAACCTTTAGGTAAATAACACAATCAAAGTGTTGGGAAAAACAATATTGGACCTTGCTTGAAGCGGTACAAACTCTTTATGCATCTCCCAGAGCTTGTGTAGTTACTAATGGACTTAGATCCCCATCTTTTCACTTGCACAGAGGGTCCAGACAAGGGTGTCCACTTTCCCTTTATTATTTGTACAGGTAGTAGAACCCATCATCAGGAAGATACATGAAACTGACAACATTTGTGGGGTTAAAACTGGTAATTACTCTAATAAAGTCCTAGCCTTTGCAGATGATGCACTCCTCACCCTAACACACCTATTAACTCACTGAAATGTGTAAAATCCTTGCTAATCAGTTTTGGAGAAATCTCAGGCCTATATGTTAATTGGTCTAAAATGGAATGACTAAAGTTATATCCATCGGTCTCAGAATCGGCTGTTTCAGAGATTCTTCAAGATGCGACCTGGCCTGATGAGGGTTTGTCATATTTGAGGATACAAGTATTTGATTCTATAGACAGGATTTTATCCACAATATGTCAAAGATTATAGAGGATTTAAAATATGATTTAGATAGGTGGGGAAATTTGCATTTATCATTATGGGAAAAATAAATTCTTTCAAAATGAATTTTTCCACAAATTATTTTATTACATGAACAATTTTGCAGCAAACATGCCCTTTCCCTTTGAACTGGTGGGTTCTGTTATGGGCTTGGGTGCAGGCTGGTTTCCTTTAGGCTGCCCTCCTGGGTCCCCTTAAAACCATGTGCTGCCCCACCCCGTTGTTCTACGCTCTGCAGATGTGGTCTGCTGACCACATACAAATCAACATGTTCTGCTGCCTCCTTAGCAGAGTTGCATGCCCAGTCCAGTAGCCAAATCAGAGGTCATCAGGTACAATTTAAGAAACTGTTCCCTGTTCCTTATAATTAAATCTTAACCTGCATTACAGTCCGTTACCTTAGCCCCATCTACCCAATGGTCTAAATAAGCACACATTTGGACATGCAATTCTACATAACTGTCTCCTGAGCCTTTTCTTAACTCTCTAAATTTCCATCTATGGGCCTCAAGAGTTAGTTCAAAATGTTTTAATAACGTTCTTTTAACTTTATCATACTCCATGCAATTATTAACGTCCATTGACGAATGCATGCAAGGCATAGTCGGTAAATAATGGAGTCAGATGGATCATCCATAAAGCCTTATCTAATTTACATTGCCCACAGACCCTTTCAAATGATTTTAAAACAAATCCAGATCATCTCCCTCTTGGTATTGTGGATGCATTTTAGAATTAATCATGGCTTCGTGGATTGAACAACCCTTGCCATTACTTATGGTGTGCCGCAATGTTTGCTGGTGCAGATTTTCCATCTCGATCTTGTGCCGTCGTTCTCTCTCTCACTCTGTATGTTCCTTCTCTTTCTTTCTCTCTTTCTCTCTCTCTTTCTCTCCTCTCACATAAGAATCTCATGCTGGTGAATCTTCTCCTTTCCTCTGCATAAGGATCTCATGCTGGCGAATCTTTTCTCTTTCCTCTACCTCCAGCCTTATTTTCTCCCATTCAGCCTCCAGCCTTGCCCTCTGCAGTTCAACATCCTGCAGGGCAAGTTCTGCCTTCAGGATCTCGAGCTGAGGTTGATCAGGCTGCACAGCTTCCTGAGCTTGTGTCACAAGTTGCCCCCTTGCTCAGCCACTGGGACCTCAGTTTCACTACCTGAGTCACTGTCCTCGGTGACCACCTGCTGATGAGGTATTGAGTCATGCTCATTTGAGACCATCTGACCCTCCTGCAGCCAATCATGCACCAATAGGGCTTCCATAAGTGCATTCTTTGTCATGCCCTCGTGGACAATCTCCTTGCTGTGCACAGCTCATGAAGCTGCTGTACATGAAATTTTACATAGCTTGAGGAGCTCATATTCTCTAACTATGCTGCACTAAACTGTCAAGAAATAATAAAAACAGTAGTAAACAATGCAATCTTTTGAAATTTTGTTTCATGACTGCTAAAAGGGTTTATTTCTGCTGGTACTCCATCACCAGTCTGCTCTCTCTCTCTCTCTCTCTCTGTCTTAGGTTTCTGACTCATAGGAAGCACACTGTCCACTGTTCTACACTGGACTGGTACTAGCTCCACCTACGGATCCTCCTCTGCCACCAATGTAGCCAAATCCCCCACTCTGAGGGATTTCCAGCTCACTCTACCACAAGGCTTTTACCAACAGGAACCAAGAAACCTGTTCTTTACCACCTCCTTGCTCAAGGTCAGGAAGGTCAACACAATAACTTGGTTTATTTGGTTTACTTGGTTTCAAAGGACAAAAGTAGGCTATTGCCCGTTGAGATTGTCCTCCACCACATTGGTGGGATAATTATACCTTGTAGTCATTAAACTCGAGCCAGCAATCCAGCCCTTTTTGAAGACTGCATTGGAGCTACTGTCTACTAAGTATTGTGGGAGGAGATTCCACAATTTGGGGTTCTTACTGTAAAGTGGTTTAGCCTTTTGTTGTTTTAGCTTTAGATACAAATATCTGGTTGTTATGATACAGGTGAAGTCCAATTGGTGGAGAAATGTAAGCCACAGTGGTGCATTAACTCTTGAGAATTCCTGATTTTATACAATAGGAGGAGGTCACCTCTGATCGTCTTGTATGTAGTGAGTGTAACCCTGTAATTCTTAATCTTTCCTCGTAGTGAGATTGGATAAATAAGGGACCATTTTGTGGCTCTTCTCTGCACCCCTCAACCCCGTCAATGTCCTGTCCCAGATAGGGACTCCAGCAGGGGACCCATAGTCAAATGGGGCCTGACATAAGCCTATACAAGGGGATTATGCATTCCTGGGTCCTAGACACAAATGAGCGTTGAATCCAAGTGAGCAATGCATTCGATTTCCTGGCTATCATCCTGCAGTGATCACTAGATGACAATTTATTATTAATGATTCCCCAAGATCTCATTCTAATGGTGACACATGAAGGGCAACACTGTTCAGAAAATAGGTCTGCCTAGGGTTATTCTTACCAAAGTGTACAACATGACACTTGTCTGAGTTGAGTGTCATTTTGTTTAAAACTGCCATTCTTGATGGATTTTAAATTGTTCCTCATGGAATCTCTATTTATCGATGTGAGAACAGAGCCACACAGCTTGGTATCATTGGCGAATTTTGAGAGAACAATTTGGGGCTGGCTGCAGATCACCAATAAAGATGTTAAACAGGGTCAGTCCCAGCACAGACCCCTCGGGACCCCGCTGGTCACATAGTGAGTGGGAAAGTGTGCCATTAATTCTGACCTGCTGATATCTTCCACTCAACCAACCTGAGACCCAGTTAATTATATAGTGAGAAAAACCCATGTCCTTCATTTTGTCGAGGAGAATGTCGTGAGGACTTTGTCAAATGCTCTACTATAGTTAGAAGTATCACATCCATAGGGATGCCATTGTCCAATGCCTTACTGACATGATTATAAAGGAAACCAAGTTAGTAGTACAGGAGTATCCCTGCCTAAAGCCATGCTGAGTAGTGTCAGTCAAGTTACCCCTAACAGATTCGTACTCTAAAAGTTTTTTAATAACTTTCTCCATGATCTTGCTTATAACGGAAGTCAGACTTATTGGATGATAATTCTTGGTTTGGAATGATTACCCTTCTTAAAGATTGGGACCACAGTGGCCATAGCCCAGTCTTGAGGATAATTCCCTCATACAAGGATTTGTTGAATATGATTGAAAGTGGTTTAGCAACAGCAGCTGCTGTCTCTATTAGAAATCGGGGCTGATGTTATCAGAGCCTGGACTGGAATTGGATTTTAGGGATACAATTGCCTTTAGTATGTCATCCTCAGTGATGAAGTAAGAGGGTAACATTGTTTGTATATTTGAAGCGCTTGGAACCTCTTTCTTAGTAAATACTGAGCAGAATTGTTTGTTAAATGTGTCTGCCATATCTTTGTCTGTTGATACAATTGTGTCATGTATACATAAGAGCCCCATGTGTCTATTATTTATTTTTTATTGTTAAGATAGGAAAATAGTGATTTATAGTTGTCTTTGGTATGGGCCAGATGAAACTCAAGTTTTTTGGATTGCAGAATGGCTTGTTTTAGTGATTTTAGAGTTTCCTGTACTGAGCGAATAATAACTTATTGGTGTCTCCTTGCTGTTTTAACTAGTTTAAATAGCCTCTGCTTGTTCTTAATTAAGGTTTGATGGCACTGTTAAACCACAGGGTATTTTCCCTTTTGCTATATTTTTTGTTGTAGGTACATATAATTTTTTAAGTTATAAATGGTAGCTTTGAAAAGTCCCAAGATTCTTCCATGGAAAGGGAGGATAGTACTGCCTCCCAAAATTGAGTTTAATTGGTTGTTAATAGCATTAAATTAGCTTTTTGTATTTTTCAATTCAGTATAATTGGTGATGTGTTGACAAAGTTTCAGTGTAATGGAAATGGTATAGTGATCACTTGATCCTAGTGGGGCACCAATTATAATTTTAGATATTAGATTCCCTAAATTTGTAATAACTAAGTCCAGTATGTTGTCACCTCGTGTTGGTTCTGTAACGATCTGTTTGAGGCCATGTCAACCATGAGTGTGATTAAGTCTTTCTCGGCCTGTGTACTTCCAGTTAAGAATACCAATTTATAGTAGGCAGGTTAAAATCACCCAGTATGAGGATTTTTCCTTTAGAGGCCATGTCTAAGATTTCATCATTTAGGCATGAAGAATATTCTTTATTAGATGATGGGGCCTATAGCATGTCCCTACCATCAGTTGTGGGTGACCCTTGAGCTGGATGTTAGCCAGATAGTTTCAATGTTACTTGTTGTGGGGATTTGGAATGAGGATATATGGTCTCTAACATAGAGACATACCCCCATTTGACCTGCGGTTCTTATGATATAGTTTATACCCTGGGATATGCTGGATCCAAGAAGTATCAGGATCCACCAAGTTTCTGTGATAGAGATGAGTCCATATTTATTCAGTTGACACATAGCTTCTAGTTCAGCTATTTTGACCTGGTTTAAAGATCTGGCATTTAGACTGAGTACCTCACGGTCAGTGTTGTCTGTAGTAGGTTTTTAGAGAACAGGATCTTTTGTCACTGATCTGGCGATTGATAGTTTAAAAGTTTGTTAATGGCTGTTGAATTTGTTTACCCAGAGTGGGCTACCCCTACGACTGAGGTGGGAGTCCATCCCAGCAGTACAGTGAGTCTTTTAGATAAAGGTTTCCCAGTGTGTGAGACAGAGAATATTCTGTCAGAGACACCATCATCTAAGCCAGTCATCAAAGGCCTTAATCCTTGTGTTAATACTATCAGGTGCTCTTGGTACAGGTAGAATCTCTGAGAAGCATACTATACTATTTTTTCCGCTAGTACATTGTTGAAGCTATAATGTCCTGTTTAAGTTCATCAACACTACCTCTATTTATATCATTTGTACCTGCGTGTATTATGAATAATTGATTTTCACCAACCCTTTCAATATATTTTTACAGTAGTAGTGATATGTGGATACACGAGCACCCGCAAGCTAGAGCAGATGCAGGTTGAATTTGTCCACGTTACATATTGAGCAGTCCAGGTGTTTAATAATTGAGTCACCAAGAACAAAGATTTGTTTAGTTAGTGGGTGAGGATCTATATTACTAGAAGCTGATGGTAAAATCACTGAATCGTGACTTTGATCTTTTGTCCGGGATTTATTTAGTTTGGGTGTGGGGGACAGAGTACAGTTGTTTACTCTCTTGGGGTTGGGCAGCTAACTAGGGGATCACTGCAGGTGGCATTGATAGTGTCATCATTAGATGGAACATTTATGTCCTGTTTAAGGGCATCGTATTTATTGAATAAAGGTAGAAACTGTGGGAAGAGTGCCACCTCAGAGACAGACTGCAAACAGAGTCCAGCAGAAATAGTAAAATTACCCTTTTAAATAAAACAAGCAGTCACTGATTCTATAATAATAGAATATCTACTAAAATACTACAAATATTTATACCAGGATGTATTTACAGGAAACAGAAGGGTTGCACATTTACTAAAAGCAGAAAATAAAATCACATTAATCAGACAGGTATTGTACAGCAGAATTCCAAGCTATCCTCACCTAAAATCCTTCACCTGCTCTAGCTAAAGAAGCACTTTCCCTCACTGTGCTATCTTACTCATCAACTAGTCTTTGTAATGGCAAGGACTCTCATCTTTAGATGTTTCAGTCCAAGAGAAAGAGCCTGCTTATAGCACCATAATATATTTCTCCTCTCTCTGTGGGAGAGTCTCACTCACCCAGTGATAGCTCCATGTTGTTCCAGCTCTCTTTGGTGAGGTGTGTGTGTGTGTGTGTGTGTGTGTGTGTGTGTGTGTGTGTGTGTCCACCACCCTTCAGCACCTCCTTGCTACCATAATGGCATCCACCTGGGTCCTTTGTTCAGCATGGATCATTTCCAGGAAGGACACCCCACTGGGTTTATTGCTTTATTGCCTGCTCCCTGGCTTTCCTGTTAACTTTCCCATGAGAACCTCTGGCCTGTAACATAAGCTGTCATGTACTACTTGATCATGTGATCTGGCAGCCATCTTGTACCTGAAGCAGACACATATTTAAAAAGAATAAATGAATCAAAAGAATACATGGTTCTGGCCCCTTTCCCATCACACTGTCATCTACTACTGCATTTTCTGAATTGTTGAAGATGTCTTCCAGTTCCTCCTCAGTTAAACTTAGGTTAAAATTAACAGCTGAGTTGGTAGCTGTGGCAAGTGAACTTGTGGTTTACACAGATGGGCAAAACAAAATGGCTAACTAGGCTTTTCAAAATTCTATGTGGCTGGGATTCTAAATTCAGGTCTGCTCCATGCTGGTCAGTACTTTTTACGTTGGTTGCACTTGCGCAAACCAATGTATTATGACAATAAATGATTTTGGGGGTGTCATTGCTGAGCCATTACAGTTCACAGAACCAGGGGCTCAGCAGTCTACCAATGACCAGTAGGTGTGGTCCTGATACAACTTTCTGCTGGAGTGCGCTGAGCGGTTATGCACTTCAAAGGAATTAAGCCATTCTAATCCGAGAAGGTTTGACCTTTGATTTGCATGACGTTCAGCCACCCATGGTGCCCAATCCCCATGTCTGTGATCCCCCAAGAGTGTCCGACATCAGAGTGCCCAATTCTATGTCAGCAATCCTCAGTATTGTCCACCATCGGGTGCCCAATCCCCATGTCGCGATCCCCCAGCACTATCCAACATTGATGTGCCCAAATTCCCATGTCCATGATCCCCCATACTATGAGACACTGGGAGCCCACCTCAGTGTCTCCAGTTATGTTACCCCTCACCACCACTCTGAAACACTGGGAGCCCACCCCAGTGTCCCCAAACATTTTTTATCCCTGAAAAAGAAAACAGTCCCCAACAATTTTAATTAAACCTGTAAAGAAGAAAATGGTCCCTCATAATCTCCCCCATCCTGACCCTCCTTTCATGACCCACCTCCCCACCCCTATACCCCATACTTACCTCTGAAGGTCAGCAGCTGGCATCTTCTGTGGACTGGGACACGTCTGCACTCATCAAAGCTGAACGGCAAACTGAAGAATCAAGTAAGTGCCATATAATCAGTCAATGGTGTTTTGAACTTATGTTGATATCTCAGCAATTTTTAGGTCTTTTTGCACCAAATTTTCAACATTGGCTTTTGAAACCTCACCTCATGAACACTGGCACTGTCATTCTGTTACTCAGTCCTAAAGGTGATTTTATGGTCCTGTGTGAATCACCTTTTGGGACTGAGTAACTAAAATAGACAATGCCACTGTTCCTCAAGTGAGAATCAAAACCCATGTTGAAAATCTGTGACAAGAAATTCCCAAAATGGCCAATACAAGCATGTGTTGCACAGTTTCTATGCAGGCGTGTAACTTCACAAATTTTTATATTTTCACTCCAAATTGTCAACATACAGATTTTATCACACCACTTCACGAACAGTACAGCTGTCATTTCTCACATCCTGCCCAAAATGTGTTTGCACACCTGTGGCATGGAATGGCACAATCCTGCATGAAATTACCTTTTGAGGTTGAGTAACAAAATGGCAGTGACACTGTTCATGAGATGAGGTCCCAAAAGGCCATGCTGAAAATTTGGAGCAAAATATAAAAAAGCGTCCAAGTTACGTGCACTTGTTGACATTTTCAAAATCAAAATCAATCAAAATCTTTATTTATTCAGGCGAACATCATTGAGCATAGCTCATTTACAAGATGGACCTGAGTGGTCATAACAATATAAGGTTACAAATTTTACACAAAACATGGTACTGAATAAACACAAATACAATGATTTATGAATGAGACAGATAAACAAATATTTATATATATACAAGGCAAAATGACAATAAACCTAAATCATATTAAAAGGAAAGAAACAAACAGAATAGTAGGGATAAAGCTCGGGTAGTTGGACTTGGGTGGGCATTTGTGTATGAAGTAGGTTGGAGAACAAGCTAGAAGAATGATAGAGAAAAGGGGGTAGCATAAAAGGGTGGGGAAGGAGGGGTGTGAGAGGACTAGGCCTTATGGAAGCAGTTGCATGATTCTGGGAATAGACTAGTGTACAGTTTTTTGAAGGATGTTAAAGGAATGAGGGTCTCCAATTTCAAGGTCTTTTGAAGAGAATTCCAGATAAGTGCTAGGGAATAACTGATTGCAGCCCTTCCATACTGGTAGGTGATAGGAATCTTCAGCATGATGAGTTTATTGATCCTTAGGGTGTATAGGCCTGGATGTGATCCGTTGAAACAGTCTGAGATGTAGGAAGGGAGTTTGTTTGTCAGAGTTTTGTAGATCCAGACAGCAGCATTTTGTTTCTTCTATGTTGTAGGGATGTCCAACTGACTGCATTGTAGAGAGAGCAATGATGGGTGCTGGGGGAAGATCTATAATGAATCTAATAGCTCTATGATACAAGGTGTCTAATTTATTTAAATGGGAGAGGAGCAGTGGCCATAGAGGAAGTCAGCATAGTCAATGAGGATAGGAATGATGCCAGGATTAGCCTTTGTTTGGAATCTCTGGTCAGGTAGTGTTTGATCCTATAAAATAGGCCAAGTCTTTGTCTAAGCTTTTCAGGAGCTCTTCAATGTGGCTGGTGTAGTCAAGTTTATTGTCAATCCAGACTCCAAGATATTTGAATTTGTCCACGTATTCCAGATTTTCACCAAGGATGGTAGATAATTGTGGGAGGGTGAATGATGGGACAGTGGAAGAGCAGCTCTTGGTGGCACAGAACATAGCTTTCGTTTTCTTGGCATTTAGTAGTAATTTCTTTTCTAGTAAGTTGTGCTGTAGGAGGAGACAGCCAGCAGCATTTTGTTTCTTCTATGTTGTAGGGATGTCCAACTGACTGCATTGTAGAGAGAGCAATGATGGGTGCTGGGGGAAGATCTGTAATGAATCTAATAGCTCTATGATACAAGGTGTCTAATTTATTTAACTGGGAGAGGAGCAGTGGCCATAGAGAAGTCAGCATAGTCAATGAGGGATAGGAATGATGCCAGGATTAGCCTTTGTTTGGAATCTCTGGTCAGGTAGTGTTTGATCCTATAAAATAGGCCAAGTCTTTGTCTAAGCTTTTTCAGGAGCTCTTCAATGTGGCTGGTATAGTCAAGTTTATTGTCAATCCAGACTCCAAGATATTTGAATTTGTCCACGTATTCCAGATTTCCAGATTTTCACCAAGGATGGTAGATAATTGTGGGAGGGTGAATGATGGGACAGTGGAAGAGCAGCTCTTGGTGGCACAGCACATAGCTTCGTTTTCTTGGCATTTAGTAGTAATTTCTTTTCTAGTAAGTTGTGCTGTGGAGGGAGAACTCAGACTGTAAAAGCTCACAGGCTTTTGATGGTGAGGAATTACTGACATATAGTACAGTATCATCTGCAAAAGGTGAATATTAGATTGTGAGAGATTGGAGTCAATATTGTTGATGTAAATGGCAAAGAGGATGGGGCCCAGGATGGAGCCTGCGGTACACCTCTTAGGAGTGGTTTAGAGGTAGATAGGTCACCTTCATTTTTACCAGTTGTAATCTTCCGGAGATAGCATCTGAACCATTTAAGAGAGAGTGAGTCAAGGCCTATGGAGTTCAGAGGAGAGATTAGTAGTTCATGGTCCACAGTGTCAAAGGCTTTGCTTAGATCCAGGAACACAGCACAGGTGTTATTCTTACATGCATTTTGCTACGCATGCGTGTAATTTTGCCAATGTCTCAGATTTTCACTCACGATTTTCAGCATAGCTACTTTTTCACACCACCCCATGAATACTACAGCTGTCATTTCTTACATTCTGCCCAAAATGACTTTCTACATCTGTGACATAGAATGGCGTTTTGCCACGATTAAGACATTTTCACCTATGGGGTTTAGGAGGTAAGGTGATAAGAATACTATGTTGACCATTTGGGTCAAAATGTGCAAAAATTACAAAGCTATCATGGCAAAGTACAAATGTCTGCTTGCTGCCTACATTCCAGGTTCAGAGATGGACCTGGGAGTTGGAGAGCCAGCCGGGACAATAGGATTGAGTGTCCCAGGACTGCTCTCCTTCCCTGGGGAAAGAGGAAGAGTGTCTGATGCATTGTGCACCTCTGGTGGATGCTGGGTGTACCACCGCTGCTGGTGCATCATGCAAGGGGGGCAAGGCAGACGCTGGTGTCATTGCATGTCTCCACCCAGGGATCTTCAAAATTAGCAAACAAAAACTTCTGGCTCCATTCCTAATGCCCCACCTCCACTGCCATGCCTACAGCAACAAATAAAGAGAGAGAGAGACTATTGGGGCCAAGAGAAATGTTATAGCCACAGAAATCACACAGTTTATTCTTGGCCCCAGTGTGGTTGTGTGTGTACACAGGGCAAAAACAGGCTGGCAAAATAAGTCTGACTTATGCCACCATCCAGAGGAGGAAAAAGAAAGAGAGAGAGAGACTATTGGGGCCAAAGAGAAATGTTATAGTTACAGAAATCACAAAAGTTTATTCTTTGCCCCAGTGTGGCTGTGTGTGTGTGTGCACAGGGCAAGAACAGGCTGGCAAAATAAATTTTAACTTCTGCCACCATCCAGAGGAGAGAAAAGAGACTACTGGAGGCCAAAGAGAAATGTAATAGTCACAGAAATCACATATACATTTTATTCTTGACCCCAGTGTGGCTGTGTGTGCACAGGGCAAGAGCAGGCTGGCAAAATAAATCACAAAGCTATGAGCCTGCATTGAAATTTGCAAATGAAGGTTTGTAACTTTGCCAATTGTCAATACTTTGACTCCAAATTTTCAACATATACATTTCTTCACAGCACTTCATAGATGTGACAGCTGTCATTTTCAAATCCTGGCCAAATTTTTTGCTTCGAAGGTGATTTTGCAGTTGCTCATGAGATCACCTTTTGGACAGGAGTTGAAGTTTTTATCTGTACTTGTTCATGAGGTGGGGTCATAAGAAGGGCATGTTGAAAATTTGGAACAAAAATATTCACAAACAACAAATGAGCCTGCATTGAATTTGTGAACACAGGCTCATAACTTTGGCAGTTTTCAATGTTTTGACCCCAAATTTTCAACAGCCATTTCTTCACAGCACCTCATGAATGTGACAGCTGTCATTTTTAAATCCTGACCAAAATGTTTTTTCATCCTGAAGGTGATTTCACAGTTGCTGCACAAAATCACCTTTTGGGCAGGTGTTGAAATTGTCTGCACTTGTTCATGAGGTGGGGTCACAAAGCAGGTATGTTGAAAATTTTGGGCAGAAATATTCACAAACAACAAAGTTATAAGCTTGTGTTGAAATTTGTGAATGCAGGCTCATAACCGGCAATTTTCAATATATTGACCCCAAATTTTCAATATAGCCATTTCTTCACAGCACCTCCTAAATTTCACAGCTGTCATTTCTCATATCCTGGTCAAAATGTTTTTGAATCCCGAAGGTGATTTCACAATAGCAGCACAAAATCACCTTTGGGCAGGAGATGAAATCTTCAAAATTTGGGCTCAGAATTGCAAAACAAAAAAATGTTTAACAAGCAATCAACATTCAGTATTGACAAATGCTTGTTTAACTATGCATTGAACATATTTGACACCTCTAGACTGACTAATCAGGATCCAGTATTTTCATTACCCATTTTATAATGTGACTTTACAGTCTGTTGCCGTGGGAATAACTGTGATGTTACAAGCATTATGACATTAGGTAGGGAAAAAGTAGTAGAAACTAATGAACCCTCAAGTAACAGCTATCTTGTTTTCATGCATATAACTCCATAGTAAATTGTGAAGATAAAAATACAGAGCTAATGAAAAATAGAAGCTGATTTGTGTACAAATATTGTTTTCAAAGTTATTCTTTAGGTGTTGGAGGCTCTTTAAGGTCTCTATCATAACCCCTCTCCCTCCTCTCCTCCAGGGTGTACATATTTAGGGGGTTGCGTGCTGGCAGCCAAGAAAGATAGCCACATAGTTACGATGCGGAACCACAGCACAGCGTTGAATCCTGTAAAAATTCTTAGGACCCCATCAGTTGTTATTGCAAACTGGATTGGCGATTACAGCTAAGTTTTTAGAAAGCCATTCAAGTTTGGCAAGGGGGTGATGGAACTAAAGATATTAACATTTGAAAAAGTCTGTCAGCTGCACAGTTCTATGCTGTCAATTGTCAACTCGGCTGCTCTGCACACAGCTGACAGAAACCACGGTGCAACACACCAATCATATAATTCAGACTTGGACACTATCAAGAATATGCTTTAGACTATTACCATCAGTCAAACAGAAATAATAACAGAACTACACTAAGTGAACTTAAAAACTCCATAGAAATTGTTAAATGTAACTCCAAGATGTTCAATGTAAGACTTACCAAGGCTGAGAATAGGGTACCACTGGTGGAAGATAAAGTCAATAAGCTAGATGGCTATACATATTTTTATCAGAAGCAAATCAGATTGTTGTGGCAAAAGATGGATGACCTAGAGTATGGGTTGTCACAACAACCTATAGATCATAGGTGTCCCTGAGGGGCAGAGGCTCAATATGATTAACTTTTACAAAATGTTCTACCTGGTCTCTTACAATATGACTGGAGCTGGCCACTGGAGGTTGAGCAAGCACACAGAGCCTTGTTGCCTAATCCCAAGCAAGGTTCACCCCTACCCCAGGCTTATTGTGGCATATTTCTTGAAATTTTCCACAAAGAAGACATACTTAAACTAGCCAGAGGAAAAAAATCTTTATACTGGAATGTGCATTGAATTTCTATGTTTCAAGACTATTCTGTGGAGGTGGTCTCAAAGAGGAAAGCCTTTACTGAAATTAGGAGTGTACTGCAGTGCATGGGAGTCCCCATAGAATTAAATATCCAGCTACACTCCTGGTATCACTTAATGGGGCACATATGCTTTCAATGACACTGGTTTGGCTTGGAAGTCATACATAAAAACATCATAGGCTGGATAATGGGCACTCTTTTGAATTTCAACAGAACTCCAACACAGCGGAGCATGAGCTGCCACCATGGATACAGAATTGAAACCTAGGCCTGCCCAGAGTTCAAATGACTCACCTCGTAGCCTCAAACTTGGACCCAACAATTTAACCCAGTGTAAGGAATGGCAAACCATGAGTCAGAAATGCAAGGGCCTGACTAGAAGCAGATTGAAATCAACGCAGTACATATCCAGGTCTGTGGCAAATAAAAAACCTTCTGGCAATGTGACAGATTACAGTGCTAGCTTCTCACTGATGACTAACAGTGAAGATTTTCTGTCAGCAGGTGAGTGCAGAATCCACCAATCGAATCACCAGGAAATGAGAGCCAGTCAGAATCACTTAATGATGAAGGTAGCCGGATGACCCGCATGGTGATGGTTTGGTGCAGGATTTCTAGCTGGATTACAAGTTTGATTATGGTCACTCAACTTAAGGAACACTGTCACAGCTGATCTGGGTGCCAACAGTATTTTGCATTAGGTTTTCTTTTTTTAATCATCCCTATGGGAGCTGTGTATGCTCACAGGGAGACACTTCCGACAGGAGGGATTAAAACTGGCACTTATACAATGATCTCGGGACACTCTTTGAACTAATAAGACCACCACTCCTTTCTGAACTGCCCCTGAGGGTAGGTACTGTATTTGGCTGTTTTGGGGACTAAGAGTTGGGTACTTACAAAGGTGCTACATTGATGTTTATAACTAAATGCACATGCATATAACACCTATGATCAGTAGTGCTAATTCTTTTTTAAATGCTCTATTTTAGTACCATGGTGTCAGTTATGATATTGACAGAGGTAAATACATATGGGGCAATAAGAACTGCACCTACAAAGTGAAACTTAAAGTTGCTTTGCAGCAACTGTGGTGTTGTCTGATCGATGGGGTAATAAAATGGGTCTGACAGACAGGTGTATGGTAGGGTGTAAAACTTTATGTATATTTGGTGTACCTTCTCCCCCTTTGTTTCTTTTTCCTCTCTCTCTCTCTCTCTCCTTCTCCCCCAACATTTTCTGCCTTTTCTCCTTCCTCCACGGGTTGCACCTGGTGTAATGCTTAAATGGACTGCTGGCCATTACTGACGGACCACATCAACTCTACAGAGGTAACTTATGGATGAGGGTTGGGATATGGTGAGCATGGCATATGTACATGAAGCTTGTCAACTGGGCTAGGATCTGATCTGGTTATGTAGATAGTATGGATAAACCCTGTAGCCAAGAGTTACTAAAGAGAAAGAGAAATGTGGCTGTAAGCTACTAATTCAACACAGAGAAAAGGCTTATGGATTCTGTTACCTTGGAGAATGGCTATGGCAATAAAACATTTTAAATCCTTTTTTTCTCTCTCCTTTCTCCTTCTGCTTTACTTGCACTTTGTTTTTATCCTGCTTATATCAATATTGCTACACCATTATAGCTCACAGTAACTGCCAGCATATGAGGTATTGTGGGGAGTATGCCCACTTGTTATTTATGGGAGGGGTTTGGTGACGAAGATGCTGTAATACTGATCAGGCTATTAAATATATCTAATTGCTGCAAGTGGTTCAATAATAGGAGGGTTTGGAAGGTATGTGATGCACTACAAGGACATGTGAACCAGTGGCGTTGGTAATCACCTAGCCAATGTGGATCACAGATCTATGCTAATGACAATCAGCTGAATCTCACTTTCCTTCTTTTTTCTAAAGATCGTTGTATACATATTGTTTCTCCTGGTAATACAAGTTCCTACTGTTATACAAGCTGTTGTTATTAGTTATCAGATAGGTTTATTAGGTCATGGCTATTTAATATTAACTATGTTGTATCTCATGCAGTACTGATGATTATGTTGGCAAGGGGTAAATGTCGACACTTACTTCTTTCATTTTCTTATTTAGGCTTTATAATATGCTATTATATGGTCCAAATGCAGGGTAATAGTTTAGATGACATGGAAGGCTTTAATGACAGATTCACAGGCAGGTTTGGCTATGTCTCAGATAATTACATGTATCTGTTTCACATAAAGTACCTATTTCCCTATACTAAATTGACTTTTTGTGTGCTAAAGAAGATCTCATATTCTTCATTTTCTCATACCTATTAGCAATAGCCCTAGTGCTCCATAGTACTAAAATGAGTAACAACACAAATGTAAAATGCATATCTTGGAATGTGAAGGGTTGAATATGCCAATCAAGAGGATAAAGTACTTTCACACCTGTACAAGCTAGGGGCAGATATTGTTTCGTGCAAGAAATGCATTTACTAAGTAAAGAGCAGCTCAACTCAAAAGGTCATGGGTGGAGAGGTGTTTTCCAACTCAGTAGTAAAAAGGTAAAGGGCTCAAGTATCATGGTGAGCAAATGTCTCAGTTTCAAGCCTCCTACCATAAAGTGGATGCTAATGGGAGATGGTAAATTTCTTTTGAGAGGCAATAGATGGTAATGAGTTAGTCATATACAACGTGTATGCTCCCAATGGTGAATCAAGCACTTTTTGGAATCATTTATTTATTTATTTATCAATCAGTGGATGTTACCTTTGAGTCAAGGACTCATTTACAAAGATTCCACGTCAGAGAATAGTAACAGAGACAGACATTATAATAAAATAGCAGAGTTCACAGTAATACAATAGTCTCCAGTATATAACAGCATACACCAGTATAATAGGCAGTAGGGGTAAATAAACAGCTGTAGGCAGGAACAAAGGAGGTTTTGTTGAAATATACAGTTTTCTTAACATAAGACAGCACAAGAATGAACTAAGTAAACTAACATGTAAAAATGTAATATTAGGAGGTGACTTTAACTTCATGCTGGATCACCTGACTGATAGGAGCAACCCAGGTAGTACTGAGTCAAACAGCAAGGCTAGGAAGATTCTGTGCGATAGAATGAAAGATTTAGAGTTGTCTGATGTGTGGTGTTTGATGTATCCTGATATGAGAGACTTTTTATTAAAACAGACGTAATATAGCAGGATAGACATGATTCTGATGTCCAGTTCCTTAATTAATGGTATGGCCAGAGCAGACACTGGAACGACTGTCATTTCAGACCATGCCCCCATATCTGTCATTTTAACTTAGATTCCACCACTGGGAAAACATTTCATTGGAGGTTTAATTGTACTTTGCTCAATGATGCCAAATTCAAACCTTGGATCATTAAAGAAGCAAAACAGTTTTTGAAATTAATGAGAATGGAGAAATGTCCTATGCCACTCTGTGGGAAGCCTTTAAATCCCATATGAGGAGTAGAATATTGAGTTTTTATGCTTTAAAAAAGAAAGGAGAATCACTTAACAGGAAAGAGAAGAAACTACAAGAACCGGAACAAGAGCATAAACAACAGAAAATTACAAGTAATCTGCCCAGAAACATGATTGTAATAAAATACACACTGGAAAGGCAGAGTATGCATTGTTTAAAACACAGCAAAATATTGGAAATCAGGGAAAGTCAGGAAGATTGTTGGCCTATAGACTTAAGCAAATTCAGAACAGAAATAACATATATAGCATTGTGGGGATTATCTCTGAGGCACTCTACACACCTTACACATGGGTTGTGTCCACCTGATAGGTTGCTTGATGCACATGTGACTTCAAAGAAGTCAACCCCTTTCCTGTGATGCTGCCTCTCCAGGATCAGTTCTTCATGTGCATCTGTAGGTTGCGGTCACATCACAACAGCTCCCAAGCAGTTATTGTAAGAATATCAAATAAAGGTAAGGCCACCAGGCTTAACAATTTTATATCACGTTTTTGGAAGCTTACGATATGCTAGAATAGCAAAGCGTCTTATGCAATTACATAGCGAAAATATATGGCTAAATCTAGATTCCAGAGGGAGCTGGTTGTTTAAAATAACTTCCTTTGTGCTATTCAAAACCAATTCATGGTATCTGACTAGGAATCGCAGAGACAATCACTCAGCCTACATTTAAATTATTGCCAGAGGCACACTACAGGAGATCAACTCAGGGTATTGTGTCATGCCCTTAAATTTCATACCAGATGCCTTAGATTCCTCTCAGCAAATCTAAGATGAATTAAGCACTCATGACTGTAGTTTGCAGCTTTCTGGGATCCCTGCTAGTGGTCCCAGTTCAGCCTGCACCACTACTACACTATGGTGGGATTGGGAACATCCTATGTCTCCTGCTAGCAGCCATAGGAGTTCTGTTCCATATATTTAAAACAACTCCTATATGGAGTTTGGTTGCTGCAGCAAGTGAATATTTCAAGCACATTGTACAGCTCCAGTGTGCTGATTAAATTTAAGCTTGCTAAAATGAGTAAGAAAACTACATTATTCAGAGCATTGGATATCAAAAGAGCTGAAGCGTCTGCTAATATAACAATATGAGCATAGAATATAAGTACTTTTAAATGCCTACATAGTGACTGAATGACTGGGCACAGTAACTGATTATCCTTGAGGGGCAGACAATAAATGATGACATTATTGCAAAACAAATCTGGTACCACTGTTAGTGGTACCTGTGTTTTAGATGTACTGTAAAATATTTCAACACAGCAGCTCCAGAGTATGTTTCGGCAGATATGTAACTGTTTAAACTTACAAAACTGGTAGTCATACAGATGTGCTTTTCCGGCTTTTACTAGCGTCGGTTGTCTAGAAAAATATTAGCTGTGAATTTGCTAGCACAGTATTTAAATTATGAATATTATCACATTGTACAAGCATAGAGATTAATAGTTACCTGAACACCCTGCTAAGCGGTGCCAGGAGCTAAAAACAATGTCTGACCCACATAAATGAACACAGAATCTATGCAATGATTTACAGGAGTAATATAATAAATAATCAACCTGGTTCCCTTGCCAGCGGTTCCTGAGTTGTATTATTCACTAACAAGAACATGGTGACTCACTAGCATCACTAACTTGTAAAGGTACTCACAAACTCATCCAGAAAAGTTTCCTTGCATTGGACGGTGCTTAAAACACCCATGCTGGATTCAGTCATTCCTCTAACTCGGTGGCAGTAAATAAAAGCACCTGCCTCCATTTCATGTCATTTTCTATCAAAAACACTCCCACAGAAAAGAAGCTCTAGGGACCAAAATGGAGCCACCCAAATGTTATTTTATGGCTTCTCAAACAGCATGACCATCCCCATGCTTCTTCATAGGAGATAAACACAATTTGACTAAATCCAACATATCTTGCAATGGAGAATGGAGCTAGCAATTGTACAGCTTCTCAAGCCTAAGTTTCCTAACTTTAACACTGACCATGAAGGACAACTGAAGAAACGTATTTTAAAGAGAAAATAAAAATGCAGATGATTCCTCACTCAGCTTGCCAAACCTAAGGCAAGAATTAGCTAAGACATCCTGCCCACCTTCCCCTCTTAAAGGCACATGCCTACATTATCCCAAAGAATACCAAGGCATAAAAGGGCTAAAATAAATAAATAAAATAATAAATAAATAAATAAATAAAACACAGTACTGTATTATATTGGGTCAACATACAAGGAGGTTTGATTACAATAAAATAACTATTTGGGAAATAGTGTACTTTAATAGTCATTTCTTTTACTGCTATCCGTTTTCTTCTCTTAAAGGCACAGTCACATATTAATTAGAGGCAGCTACTATGTACTGTGTATGACCAAGTAATGCATACTAATGTGAATGCATGACTTAGTCCCATTAATTTCATTAAAAAGGGTCTTGAACAACATAATTTATCACATTTTGAAATTTAAAGGATGCCAAATTTAAGGATGCTCACAGAGGCATGTATTGTCAGAGATCTTTCACAGATGATCAAATAGATTCCACAGCCACAGGAGCTCAGTACATCAGGGGCTACAAAATAATTAAGGCTCTCATTCCTTAAATGGGCATATACTCTTGAGTCCCCCAATTCTGTCCCAAACAAGCATACCATTTTACTAAGGTGCCTGATGACCTGGAGCCCCTGCCAGCAGCTCCAGAATCTATCCACTACTAAATGAGCAAGTGGCCACCTTAGAACATCAGGAGTACCCTACCAGCATCCCTGACTGCTAAAATACTAAGTAATGTGCCACAGTTCCCCATTACAAGCATAGTAGTACCTGAAGTGCTCACTCAAGACATAACTACACAACAGTTTCTGAATCATTTCTCAGTCCCTTTGTGCCTCACCTCAAAATAGCGTGCTCTCAATAGGTTTTATGGCACATTATGTCATTTGAACTCACCACATTCTTCTATCAAAGGTAGAGGAAACTCCTCTATCATCTACCAACTGAAACACCACAAACAAAGTAGGTCTCATGAGGAGAAGGAACATTGAGGACTAACCTAACTTGCCTATCCAGATTGGCAGCCATGAGAAATATCACGAGACTTGCTGCTGTGATCCTGGAAAAGCTCTGCACTCTCTCTTATCTATGCAGGATTAAGGGTGTAGGCAGCTGCCAGACAGTGTAGATTGACTAACAGTCACTGCCACCATCTTGTGGAGAGCACAATTATGCTCACAAATGTCCAACCAGCACAGAAGATGTTGGTTAAGCACCAAACGATCTGCAACAGCAGACCACAATGCGAATAATTAAATAGAAAGGCAATGATTTGAAAATCAATTAATAATGGGGAAAATACATTGGGGTCTGCACTATTACCACAGCTGTGGGCAAGACAGCATAACACCGAGTCTTTCACTCACTCTAGCCACATTTATAGGGATAAAGCACACTTTAATGCACAGGCACAATAATAGCCTGTACGGTGCAGAACATTATTGATTACTGTGCCGCGGAAGAATTAAGGAAAATAATAAATAAAACAACATATCTAATCCCCACCACTCCCTCTATGTATCCTTTCTCAACTTACTACAATAGCCAAAACAAGAGCTGCTGCCAGCGCAATGTGCTGCTAGCCCAAAACAACCAAGCATACTATGTGCTTCCAGATGCAGAAAGGTGCACCATGCCATCTGAGGAGGACACCCTATGAAAGCATAAAGACAAGGCACAAACAAATATGCCACCTGTAATCCCAAATCCTCCGCTGGCAGGATTTAGACACAGCAACAATTCCCCACCAAAATAATCAACCGATGCAGGCACAACTAGTGTAAAACACCATGTGAAATAAAGTTAGGTACCAGCAGGGCCAGAACCACACTCACCACAGCTGGATTCAGAAACACTCTCTGATCTAGAAACAAAGATGGAGGTAGTTACACAAACACTAACATCCATATGGTGTTTGCCTGATCAGATGCAGCCATTAGTGTGAAATGCAATGATGAAGGTGGGGTTTGTCACATCAACTAATACCCCACTACTCAAGCTGATCCCACATCTTAATGGCACACTGCCTATGCCATTTGCCTGCTAATAATGCCATACACCCTTAAGTAGCTCTACATAGTGGCACTCCACTGGGAAGCCTAGAAAAGTGGTACATGCAAGAGTAAAAATGGCCATAAACATTCTGAAATCAGGGCACTATCCCAGCGCCACTGCAATTCACAAAGCTAGTCAGAAGAAAAGGAAATTGCCTCATGAGCTCGGACAATCAGGTTATCATCTCCTACAGTATATCAACAGGCAAGGAGGACCAAAGAGCAGAGCCATGCAGAGAAGGCTCAAGACTCATTCTTTGGACACAAAACATCTGGTGAGTGTATCAGCCATACACTTGGCAAGCAGGCTGAATACCACTGCAGACCGGTTAGTTGCCAGTTAATACATCCAGAAGAGTGGAAGATGCATTCCAACATATTCCAAATGATCAACAGACATTGGGTACTGATAGAAATAAACTTAATGGCCACCAACAAGAACAATCAAGTGCCCCAGATTCTACTCCGCTTCAGGGATGACAAATCCATGAAGTGGATGCACTATCAGTTACATGGTCATTCCAGGTAACCTACATCTTTCCACAGATACTGCAGATTCTAAAGAGATATGCAGAACCAGAACCTGGGTGAAAACATCACTCCTCATTGGCCCAGGAGAATAGGGTTCACCACGATAGTGACAATGGCACTAGACCACCCATGGACACTACCATTCAGGAAGATATTCTCACCTAGGTACTGGTATGTCACCTCAGTCCGAACAATCTCAAACTAACAGCCTGGCTCCTGAATAGGAGAGACTGTTAGAGAGGATACTACCCAGTGGTCACCAACACTATGGAGAAACCCCATTGCTTCAAATTATCAGAGACATTCGAGATCATTCCACAGGTGATAAGAAGAAAAGGGGAAAAATACAGCCTCTAAGGGCCACAGTGGCCAACATACTTCTCTTCCTTCAGCAAGGTCTGGATAAAGGACTATCTCCAGCATCCTTAACAGTGCAAGTGGCAGCAATTGATCCAATCTACATCTTAAGATAAATCAATGGCCCTCCCTAGGACCTCAACTTAGTACCCAGAGCAATGACCAACTCACCGTCTGAACCTTTAGAGTCACTGTTACTCAAATGTCAAACACTTAATCGTTATGGTCACTATATGTTCAGCTAGATGCATAAGCGAACTATGAGCATTATCCCACGGACTGCCATATCTGGTATTTCATGAGGACAAGACCAGTTTAAAGATGATCCCTTCCTTTCTGCCTAAAATATGCACACTTTTCACACCAAACAGGATATCGAAATACCTGTCTATATGCCTGCAGACAAGATAGCTAGGGACCCTCAACATCATCTGCTAGCCATGAGGAGACTAATGTCAACTTACATCACAAGAACGGCAGACATAGGGTGCACATTGGCTTAAGTCTCTCATCACAGAGGCATATAAGCCTCAAATCATACACCACCAACAAAAATCAAGGCCATTCCACTACAGCACTAGCCACATCATGGACAGAGAAAAACATGGCCACAATAGAGAAAATTTGAGCTGCCGCTACATGGGCATCAACACACACATTCACTAAACACTACAGGGTAGATGTAGCCCTGGAAGCAAACTAACTTTACTTAAGTAGTGTTGTTAGCAGCAAGGTTGAACATAACATAATAGACTGACTACCCACCTTTCTCACTAGGGTACTGCTTTTACATCGAAACCCATGTGTGTAGGAGGTGTGGAGTGCCTCAGAGATTATCCCCCACAATGGTAGTTTACTCACCTGATAAAAGTGATTGTGGAGGTATACATCTCTGAGGCACTCCTAACTCCTGAGTAGTCAGTCAGAGACAAAGAGCTCTAAGATGAGCTTCAAGATGTAACAATCAGCATGCCGTATGGGCGGAAATTTAGATTTGTATGAATAAGAAAGAGAGGACCCTCATGGGCCACAGAATTTTTAGTAAAACATAACAAATGCCTCTACTATAATTTATTTAGCATGCTAAGATACATATCAGGAAACATTGTACTAACAAGTCAAGAGTTATTGGTTACAGATTAGGTACAGCTTTGGAAGAATTTGAACTGATCCTGGAGGGCAGCATCACAGGAAAAGGGGTTGGACTTCTTTGAAGTCACATGTGCATCAAGCAACCTATCAGGTGGACACAGCCTACGTGTAAGGTGTGTGGAGTGCCTCAGAGATATATACCCCACAATAACCTCTACCAGGTAAGTAAACTACCATTATGGATAGTTCTCAGACTATTTTAATACCATTAAGGACATTAAGTAAGTGTGGCCATAATTTGGATAAGGTTAAATATTTTATGTCTAAGGCTGAGCTCACCACAATTTCTAAATCTGACAAGCAGGATTTAGACAAGGAAGTTTTGATAGAGGAAATCAAATGGGCAGTAAGAGATCTGCCTGGGACAAAGACCCTGGCTTAGATGGTCTACCAGCAGAATTCTACTCCCTATTGAGTGATGAAATAACTCCTGTACTTCAAAAGTATTAGATCAAACTGATAACAAAAATGCCTACCCCAAACCATGTCTGAGGCAATTATCACAGTCCTACTTAAAAAGGATAATAATCCCTTAGATCCGACAAACTATAGTTCAATTTCCTAGTAAATGTAGAAATGTAGATTACAAAATTTGGGACGAAGATCTTAGCTAACAGACCACAAAATATTCTCAGATGATATATACATGGAGACCAAGTAGGCTTCATTAAAGGGAGTTTGGGTTTCAAGAATATAAGAAGAGTCCTGTCTGTGAGTGTCATCCAAACACAAGACCAATCTATTCTCCTGTCACTCGATGCACACAAGGCCTTTGACTCCATCGAATGATTTTACCTATATGAAGTTTTACACACTTTTGGTTTAGGGGATGGTTTCATCTTAAGGGTAGTGGCTCTATGTAAGCACCTAATGCTAGAGTGTGTACCAACAGAATGTTGTCTGGCAAAATTGTGTTGGAAAGAGGAACGAGACAGGTGCCCCTTATCTCCACTTTTGTTTGTTATGGCCCTGGAACCACTCTTGTGTCTCATCAGGCGGAGTTCTGCTATTTCAGGTGTTAAAGTCAGCAATCTGGAATAGAAAGTCATGGCATATGTGGATGACTTGCTACTTTGCTACAAACCCACACAGATTCCTCTGTAACCCCTAGGTGGTACTATCTCTAGGGTTACTACACCTGCCTGTATTTCTAACAACAGGTTGAGGGACCTGGGTTTAATATTTTGGTGCCTCCACCCACAGTAATATATGTGGGGGTATCTACCTAACCTGGTATAGCCCTCTGGGAAGCTATAACCACCCACAAGCTCACCTAGTGACCACAAACCTTGTAACATGGAACAACCTTTTACAGCAATTAACACACAGCTGGCATTAAACATTAACAATAGGCACACACACTTGCACTTACCAACAGGGTCTGGTCTTCTGACAAACACCCTGGGACCCCTGTACAGACAGCATTAACAAGCAAGCATGCACTTTCAATACTATAACAGGTTTCAGTGATTCTAATCATTAAGAATATGCTCATAAGCCAGTTTAAACATGAAACAACAAATCGGTTTTATTAAGGGGCGTGAACAAGAGTGGGGCATAAATCTAGAAAAATGATTACTTTACTGATTTGATTCAGGTTACTCTGCATGCATGTACTTTTAGTCCCACAGTAAAACAGTCTAGTAACAACTGGATATCCAGAATGTTATGCTGGCCAGCCAGAACTGGTGCCGGGACTGGCGGCATTGCAGCTGTTGTTGGAGCACTTGATGGAAAGAAAAGGCAGTTAAACATGAATAAACAAGAACTTGGTTATTTGTATCCTCTGGCATTTGGCCCAGTCCTTTGTAACCCTGTAACACCCTAGAGCAATCAGATGGTGCCATAAAATGATTTAAAGAAAAATTGTAGGGAGCTACCCTGAGTTTACTCACAACACCAGTTGGTAGGAATTTGCCTGGCAATATGAAGACCTGCTGCAGAATACTGAAGAGCATTGGAAACTGGGCCTGCATGACTCACCACCACTTCACAGCCTTTCCCTCCAGGTGAGCATAACCTGCAATTTCTTGCTGTGCAGGGGCTGGATCCCCAAGCTGGTCTCTCACAGAGAAAACAGTCACTGATACAAGGATAGTCGGCTTGGGCCAGGTTTGGCACAAGCCCAGGCTGGATGAACATTTTGGTAAAGTTCAATTTGTTTGCTGGTGAAAACCTACAGCTGGCAGACAGTTCGGTCACTGGTAAAGATGGACTCCTTTCTGGCAATCAGCAGTCCCTGGACAGTAGGCCTTGACCCACGATGAACATTCAGCACATTCAAGGAAAACAACATTTACATCTCCACTTCTCAATTGGTTTCAGGCTGGTTCGCAATTGCGGTCGATTTACTGAGCAAACCTCTCAATTAGCAAAAGGCAGTCTCTCACACAAATCTTGGACCGAGCAGCTCACAGGAGCTCCTTTCGGTCCAATGTCTCAACTGCACTCTTTAGAGTCTCAGGCTAACTGCCACAGTTTAAAGATTAGTTTCAGATTAGTCCGTTTTACTGGTATCAAGCAGTCCAATGTTGGAAGCAATAACAGAGGCAAATCAGGACTTTCTCTGCCAATTTTCCTCAGCTGCTTCCCTGAGCTGCTTCACAATGCTCAAGCTGCACTTCTCAGCTCTAACAGTAAAAATAGTTCTTGAACTAGTCCAGTTTTCCTGGATTCTGGTTGGCTAGGGGAGCTATCAATCCAGTTTTGGTGCTCCCATTTGTCAGTTTAGGTGCCAGTCTGTAAAACTAGAAGAACTACAGCTTTTCCCATGAGGTACCTGAACATAGGACCCTCGAGGTTCCCTGTGTCCCAATTGGTCCAAATTCCTGGAAGTCCCAAACCAAACATGGTGTCTCCCACTGGGAGGATAAGCTGCAAGAAGGCAGATTAAAACAAACACTAATTTAAACACAAGAAGAAGTTAGAAGTAAATATTTACAACACTAGTTAGAGCTCCCTCTGCTTTACTATTGACCTCAGAGTGGAGCAAATTAAAGTGGTGTCTGGATGGTCGTAAGCTTTGAAGCACTTGGACCCAGCCCAGACCATTTACTGTATAAACACTGGCTGTTGTCTTAAAGGAACAGGCACAGAGGTACATCATGGCACTCTCATGCAATCAATAGGATCAAACAAATACCCAGGGATTTACTATCTATGCAGGATGTCTGCCTGGCAGTGGGCATTGATGGAGCCCTGAGAGACATAAGGTAAGCCCCAAATTGGTGGGGGCTTCACCTCAAACCTACCATGGATCTTTTAGAAGAGTTTGGGTCTGTTCCTGGTCTGGTCTGGTCATCAACTGGTCAAAATCTGAAGTTCTCCCATTGAGCGGAGACAGAGGTCAGCTGGAAATGCTCTGCCTCAATAATAATCTAAAATGGGCAGAGCACCACATTACTTACCTAAGTATACACATACCACATAATCTGGAGATACTGGCTGCCAGCAATCTGAAGCCTCTGTTAGGTGAATTAAGCATCACCTTAAAGAAATGGGGCAAACTTAATTTATCCTTACAGGAAGGTTAATGACCTCAAAATGGTGATGGCTCCTAAGGTCATGTACCTATTAAATAACATACCAATGTGTATTAAGTCAGCTTGGTTTCATAAAATAGATTCTCATATCAGACTTTTCCTATGGAAGAAGAAATAATTAAGGCTTAGTTTGGGAAATTGAGAAGACCATGGCAGCAAGGAGGCATGGGCCTACCAGACTTCAACAACATCACCAGCAACTGGTTCTTGCCTAGAGATGAACGCTGATGTGGGTTAAGTAAGAAAATTCTATAGTTAAGCCCTATTCATTGTACCATATCCTAATGGGAATCCATCCACCCACTTAATCTCCCATCCATACCTTAAAGCCTCCACTAACTCTGTAAAGTATTTTATTAGTTGTACATCACTTTCCTCAGTACCTGTCAAGTACACCCCTTATGGAAAAACCCTGGTGTAAAGTTTGATGGGAAGCCCTTGGTTAATCCAGTCTGGGAAAATAAGGAATTTGGTTGCTATATGACATTGTGGACTCACAAACTGGGATCTTTAGACCATTTGCCAAGTTAAGGGAACTGTATGGGTTACCATACACTCAGTTCCACCATTTTTACAACTGAGGGATGCACTGAGGCTGGTCTTGGATAACAGTTCGCCATCCATGTCTCCCAAGGATTTTGAGAAACTGAATATTATTGCTAGGGGTAGTGGTGGTGCTGGCAAAGCTTTATAAATTGTCTTTAGGCATAGAACCTGACCTTATGCAAAAAATGAGAGAACCTTAGGAAAATAGCTTGGGACATGCCATATCACAGTCATCAGGGGCACTTATGTGGAAGAATTCTTATAAGATGAGTAAAGATTTACAGTGCTGCCTTGTGCAGTTTAAAATTTTACATAACTGGTATTACACCCTGGATAAATCATTTAAATTGGGCTTATCACCAAATAGTGACTGCTGGAGATGCAGTAACTCTAACGTAAACTTGATGCATATGTTGTGGGAATGCCCACTAATAAAGAACCCTTGGATAACTATTTGGCAGGCCTGCGCTTAGATCCTTAAGGTGGAGTTGCCTTTTCAACCTGAAATTTTTATACTGGGGCTACAGATAGGTTACTTAAGTTTGATGGGAAGAAATTGGCTCATGGCAGCTGCACTGAGGCTTTAAACATCTACTACTGAGCCACTGGAAGATAGGTACTCGTCCAGCTGAGACTAATGGGCTAAGCATATGGCTAAGTTGGCCCTACATGAATGCTAGTCACCTAATCACTAGAACCTTGGACAAGTATGAAGCCATTTGGGGCCCTTAATAAGAATGATATATGTGCTTACACCATTGTTTAAAGAGTCTTGGGTTAACTTTGTGAAATGTATCTGTCCAATGTAGATTAATTAAATTAACTCTGCATGATAGAGGACCATATATAGATTTGCACTTTTGAAGTTACAATTGTTTATTATTAAGTTATGACCACTGGATTGTCATAACTTGATGCCGTTCTGGATTACATCACCAAACTGCCTAACCACTCCGAAGTCATTGCTCTGAGAGTTTCAGCATCAATTGGCTTGCCATTGATCTGGGACCACTAAGGATGCCATAGCTGCTACTAACCTCACACAAATGATCCAAACCCCCACCAGGATCAAAACATGCACTTTTATTGACCTCATCCTCTAGCCCTGATAGAATATTACACACTCAAGTTTCACCTGACTCCTCAGTGACCACTCCTAATCTATAAGTATGGACAGTTCCACGCCCAAAACCCATTGTCAAGCCTATTTACCAACGTGCTCTAAGATGTGGCAGCACTATCGAAACTTCAGGAGTACCTAAGGCTGTGCAACTGGTCACTAACTGACACAGCCACAAGCGTTGACCATGCTCTTGAGCACTTCATCTCCCTTTTCAATAAAGCCTGCAACATCTTTGCTCCACTCACAAAGTGAAAGCGTACAGATTACAACAATCCCTGGTTCACTGCTCCCCTCCTAAACCTTATGACTGCTTGTGACCACCTCTGGCATGTGGCTTATGCTACCAATAAGCCCAGGGACTGGCAAAAATACAAGGAGGCTAGGAATGCCTGTACCCAGGCAGTACGCATAGTGAAATACATATGTCCAAGAGCGGTTCACCAACTTTAATGGGGATAGCAAAATATTTTGGGAGAATATAAAGCATCTAACTGGTAAACCCAGCAGATCGCCTCCCTCTATGCTTAATGTAAATGGCACCACTACCCAGGACCCAAAAGAAATGGCAGACATATTCAACATTGCTTTCTCCGATCTTAGTAGAGTACTTCCTCTTAATTTCTTTGATGACTCTTCCGCCCACACCTGTGAGCACAACATTAACGCATCCCCACCTGTTCCTCCTTCCAGTTCAAGGCAGTTAACACCAAAACTGTAAAAAAATACCTGCTACAGGCCCTAGGTAACTCTAGATTCAGCAGCGACACTCGACATCTTAAAATGTTCCTCCTCACCTTAGGCCTGTGTTGATTCCTCTCACCAAAATCCTTAACTTATCCCTTTGTCTTAACCAATTCCTTCTGGCCTGGAAAGCAGGGGTGGTTACCCTGGTACATAGGTCTGGTGACAGGCTACCCACTCTAACTTACACCCAATCTGCATCCTTCCACCCTTTCTAAAGCTTTAGAGCAGATCTTTGCCGATCAGCTGACAGAATATCTTGCCACCTAAAACTTACAATGCACCCAACAGCACAGCTTTCACAGGGCATAGCATCACTATAGCCCTGCTCAAATTTACTGACTATATCCATAAAACACTGGATCGCGGACACCTAATGGAGGCCATCTATATCGACCTCACAAAGGCTTAGACACCGTCAACCACACTCTATTACTACAGTGTCTACCCACCTCTGGTCTCTCACAGGAAGTCACTTCCTGGTTTAAAACTATCTAAATGACAGAACCAAAGGTAAAAAATACTTGACACCCCTCCTCTAGTCTCCCTGTGCACTCTGGTACCTCAGGGATCTATTCTGGGGACACTCCTATTTAGCCTCTACCTCAACTCCCTTCCTCAAGTCTGCCACTCCAATCTGCTCCTGTATGCTGATGACACAGTGCTATTCACCAGCCAGCCCAGTCCACTACCCTTGTCAGCAGCTTGCAACATAGTTTCACTGCCCTAGAGGCCTGGTTCACTCATCATAAACTAGTCATGAATTATAAGAAAACCAAAGTCATGTTGTTTACCAAGACTCACAACAGGTACAAAAACACCCAACTATTAATAACAAACAACCTCAATGACCCATTGAACAGGTACAAAATTTCAAACACCTAGGCATAACCCTAGACAGCAACTAATCTAAGCCGAACATGTTAACATCATGTCCAAAGCAGACAGCACCAGGATATGGGTCCTTTACAGGCATAGACACTGTATGACCCAGGAAGTCATCTGTCTGGCCATTACTATCTCCTTCCTCTCAATTATAGACTTGGGCTTATAATCTATGGCTCTGCCACCAGCACCACCTTCCAGAGGCTAAGTGTTGCCCTAAACAAAGCCTGCCACCCAGTTACTGCCCCCCTTACACTCACATGTGACCTATACACCACAGCTAATTGGCTAAACCTCCAGGGCAGGATCTCCTATGAACCTATCTGTTCGCCTTGAAGAGCAGCCTCGGTATGGTCCCTCCCTCACTTCTGAAGCTCATCAGCAGATCACATAGCCACCGCAGCTCCAGAAGCTCATCTAACCCTACCTTCCAGGTCCCTTTCTGTCATACTGCTCAAGCCTAGAGGACCTTTATGTACAGAGCACCAGTTGTCTTAATAATCTCTCACCTGACCTACTAGCCTGCACTAGTGTTGGGTCATTCAAACCCAAATTGTGACAACATCTACTGAAACTCTGCAGCTGCTGTTGCCACGTCTAGCTCCTTCCTCACACCCTTTTTCTTTCTTATTCCCCACCTTTTCTCTAATCTGCTTTACTCACCTTTCCTCCCTACACCATGCTTAGCCGCCCTCTACTAATTCCTCTCACCACCACCCCTTTTCTTATGCCACCCACCTCTACTTCTTGCACTGTACAGTGTACTGCTCTTGGAATCTCCTCCCTACCCTCCACCCTTGTACTCCTCTGCTACCCTCCTTCCCCCCTCCACCTTGAGCTCTCCTCTACTCTCCCTCCTGTGGTTTCCCCTCCCCTCCTCTATCTACACTCAGACTATGACTTTTTGACAAGGTATCTTACTCAGACTGCTACTACATTAGAAACTGTAAAATGCTTGTACCTGTAATCATTTTACTATTGTAGTACTAATGTACCTTTAGTGTTTCTCGTACTCTTTATTCTCATTTAACCATTGTACAATTGTTTACCATTTTTGTATGTCCTGCTGTCAATTATATTTTTGACGTGGAGCCTTTGTAAATGACCTCTGGCTCAAAGGTTTTGTAATTCAAGACTTAAATAAATAAAATAAACACGCTATGTATGTTCAACGTCATCCTTGATTTTCTTACCTTTTCTTTGACAATTAATCAGATTTGTTTGGAATGTACGTATTTAGGTCCTTAAGTCTCTCCACATAGGGCTTCTGATGCAGACTCTGCACCATGTTAGTTGCCCCCTCTGGACCACCTCCAGCTTATATCCTTCCGGAGATGTAGTCTCAAGAACTGGACACAGTACTCTAAGTGGGGTCTTACTAGCAATCGATATGGCGCGGGGTCATAACCATGAACAGAAACATCACCGCGGCACTAAAGCCGCACCCATAGCGTGCACTGCAATATCGTCGGGCAAAACACAAATGAACACAAGCAGTGCCTGTCCTTACAGTCTATGAGCTTCTTTGTTTTTGTAGGGGGCTTTGCCCTATTCCTCGATGTGGGGGCTTTGCCTGCTCCCTCGAATTCAAATAACAAATTCCAGTGGGGTGTGCGGACGAGGGAACAACACTGTTGGGGGAATTTCTTTTAAGAAAAAAACAGCAAAAGTTGCAGACGGAAGACCTGGGGAGCCAATCCACGGTCCCAGGTCTCCCATTCCGCCGTGTGCTGGTGCCTAGCCACTCCACCAGGGGAGGCTCAGCCCAACCCCAGCACATGGCAACTTGATGACGCCAGGTAAAGCCTACAATGACAGGAATAGCACTCTTTTACTAGTGCTGTTCTACCCTGTCACTGAAACTACATGACTCAATAGACAGCACGGTATTCACCATGCTGTCTTCAATGCACTATATTGACCCAGTAGGAATCTATACAGTGGCAGTACCACCTCTCTTTCTGCTAGTGATATCCCCCTATGCACCCAGTATCCCACTAGTCCTCCCAACTGCCTTGTCACACTGCCTGGCCACCTTTAGATCATCAGATATGATTACCCCAGGTCTCTTTCCTGCTTGGTGGTCATCAGTACCACTCCTCCCATTTTGTACCGCCCCAGGGTTTCTGTACCCCAAATGCATGCTTTGAACTTTTTCACATTGAAACCCAGCTACCATATCCTTGAGCACTCCTTGAATTTTCTCAGGACTCTGCTTATCCCTTCCACCCTCTCTGGAGTATCAATCCTGTTGTAGATTCTGGTGTCATCCATAAGGAGCAGACCTTCCCTTTCAGCTCCTCTACAATGTTACTCATAAAGACATTAAAGAGGACCAGTCCTAGCACTGAAGCCTGTGGCACCATGCTGCCCACACTCCTTCCTCTCAGTGAACTCAGTTTACCACCACCCTCTATTGCCTATCCCTAACCAATTTAGTACCAGTACACCATCTTTGGACCCACTCCTTTTTTTATACTTGTTTATTGAGGAATACATTTTATACATAATATTATATCTCACAGAATATTCACACAATAAGTATTCATTATTCATTTCTTATCAATTCTTACTCTTTGTTTGTTTAACCAATACAAGCAATAAGTAACATTTATACTTCATGGACCACTCTAAGCTACCTAATCTGCAACAGTGTTGAAAGCCTTACTGAAATCTAGGTAGACCATCATCATTGCTCCACCTTGACCTAATTCCTTGGTCACCCAGTCAAAAGAAATCTATCAGATTTGTTTGATATGACCTCCCCACCCCATTAATCCATGCTGCCTTGAGTCTTGTAGCCCACTGGATTCAAGATATTCCACAATCCTTTCCTTCAGCAATAACTCCATTAACTTTTCCACTACTGGGGTCAGGCTGACTGGCCTATAATTGCCAGCCTGTTCCTGGTTCCACTTTATGAAGTGGAACTACATCTGCCCTTCTCCAATCCTCCGGAACCACTCTGTTTTCACTGAGGTGTTAAATAGGACTGTCACAAGTGCAGCCAGTACCTCCCTGAGCTCTCTCAATACTCTTGGGTGCACTCCATTTAGCCCCACTGCTTTGTCCACTTTCAGATTATCGAGTCCCTTCAGGACACTCTCCTCTGACCACGGTCTAGTGTCCACCTCCCTCCAATGCTCCTATTATTTGTTTGTGGCCCCTCCCCATCTCCTTCCTCTGTGAATACTGAACAGAAGTATTTGTTCAGAACCTGGGTCCAGGATGTCTGCCTTTTCCTGGTCCCCATCTTTGTGCCCCTGACTCTATGGCTCAACCAATCTGAGACTTTGAAAGCCCAGAGATGGAAGCATGGGATTGTGGGGATGCAATCAGACACTCCCCTAATGGACTGGCGGGCTGAGGGACAATCAGAGAGGCAGGACAAGGCAGAAGGACTGATAGCCTGCCTGTCCAATGGGACATTGAATGGAGGAAAGATGTTTCTGGGCTCCCAAGGTGCTCACGGCAGTCTTGGAGAGACACTGAGGTGTTCAGACCTAGCCAGGCCAACAATCCAGTGAGTCCTCTCCGTGTTCATTCAGTAAACTCACTGTGAGCCTTATCCTGGGCTTATATTGTTCAGAGACTGTGACAGACAAGCACCTATGGGAAGAAATTGCTAAGGTGTGAGCCACTGCTGCACACCAAACCTGCTGAACCTACCGGTGGATGCAGAGACCTACATCCTACCAGGTTGCTCGGAGCCAGGTAAGGGCCTACTAGCCCTTATCTAGTGGGGTGGATCTGGGAACAGGGAGTCGCAGGACGCATGCCCTAAGTACGTGGGTACTCTCAATCCAGAAGGAGTTGGACTGTGGGTGTCACTCATGGGGTTTGGGCTCCTTGGGAACTGAGAAGTCACTGTGTAGTGCTCCTGTGACTGAGAGCTGAGCCTAAAGGGCTGTGCTGCTGTAAAATGTCTGAGTGGAGTATTTCATCCCCAGGCCACTGGGCCATGTTCCTGACTGCTGCTCACCCTGTCCCTGCTTCAACTGAACATTGCAATAGGGTGGGAGTGCTCAAGGTGACTTGCAACTGTCTGGCCACTTCTTTCTTTCCAGCCTCCAGGCCTGGGTTCTTAAATTAAAGTACTGTTAATTTATTGAATTTTACTTCTGTGTGTGTTCCGGTTTGTATAACCAGACTGAAGTGTTTATTGGTGATGGTAACAACTGCCTTAGTGGTCCCCAGGGGTGGTCCAGTCAAGTGTGGGAGACGGATAGGTACTGCATTCAAAGGGTGGTACTGCACACAACTTCTGGCCCAGTTATTCTCTCTGACTGGAGGCACTGAGCTATTTATTATTTTGGGGGACAAACCCCTCCGCCAGAAGAAAGAAAGAATGAACCCAACCCCTCAATAAGGTGGGCCCTGTACAGTCATAGGCAGCAATGCGGACTCCAGACAGGGTGACCCGAGGGTCACAAATCAACTATCAAATACTGCTGATTTAAGCTACCTGTAGGTGTCAGCAGCCCAGACATTATCCTGTCTGAATTAGCCATAAATTAAAACAAGGCAACAACTATATAATGCAAAACAAAATGGTTATATTACATGCACGTTGAAAATAGAAAATAGAGTTAAAATCTACGTTTGACCTTAGGTCTTCTTCAGGAAATATCTAAAGAAAAAAAACAAGTTAGGGTATATAATGGACACTTGCAACTGGAAGTGATGTCATGGCTGGACAAGCTGTCCTTAAAGAGTAGGTATCATTTCCATTAAATGTGCAACTGACTATTTGGGGTAAGCATTGCCTCAGTGCTTGCACACAGATGTTCTTTATCTTTTAGTCTGTTTTCTGTTTTAATTGGGTTCACCACAACATAGCCAAGATTGACCATCTTAGGGTAGCTGGTTCATTCCACTGGGGTATCAAACAGGCGAGGCATACTGATGAGTCGTGTAGGACGAAACATGTGTCCATGTCTTGTGTTGGCACCCTTTGCAAACTGTGTGAGAAGCCTTTTGGCACCATGCATTTCTGCTTAAAGTTGAACCAGCATAATATTCTGTGGTGATTTGCATATGCAGTCCATGATGCTTTGCATTGTGGGGGCATGTGATTTTGTATTTCTTTGAAACTTGGCTTCCAGCCAAATGCCCTTTGGGGTAACCATTGCCTCAGTGCTTGCACACAGAGATTCTTTTTCTTTTAAACTGTTTTTGTTTTAAGTGGTTTACCCACACATAGAATTGACCATCTTAGGGTAGCTGGTTCATTCCACTGGGGTATTAAACAGAGGAGGCATACTGTTGAGTCCTGGTTGGACAAAACACGTGTCTATGTCTTCTGTTGGCACCTTTGCAAACTGTGTGAGAGGCCTTTTGGCACCATGCATTTCTGCTTAAGTTGAACCAGCATAATATTCTGTGGTGATCTGCATATACAGCCCATGATGCTTTGCATCATGGGGGCATGTGTGATTTTGTATTTCTTTGAAACTTGGTTTCCCAGCCAAATGCCCTTTGGGTAACCATTGCCTCAGTGCTTGCACACAGAGTTCTTTGTCTTTTAAACTGTTTTTTGTTTTAATTGGGTTCACCACAACACAACCCAGATCGACCATCTTAGGGTAGCTGGTTCATTCCACTGGGGTGTCAAACAGGCGAGTATACTGATGAGTCCTGGTTGGACAAAACACATGTCTATGTCTTCTGTTGGCACCCTTTGCAAACTGTGTGAGAGACTTTTCGGCACCATGCATTTCTGCTTAAAGTTGAACCAGCATAATATTCTGTGGTGATTTGCATATGCAGCCCATGATACTTTGCATTGTGGGGCATGTGTGATTTTGTATTTTATTAATTGTGTTCTAATATGTTAGTAAAAGACTTTTGAGATATATTTTATAAGACTTTGTTTTGTTTGTGCAATGAAACTAGAGTGTTCGCCTTTCCTTTCCAGACTGCTAGTCAAAAAGAATTCAATAGACTTCTAGTAGTGCAAAGTTAGACAATAGGACAACTAAGGAACATGAAGTATTTCTATAAGAAACTGTATATTTATTTCTATAAAGAAATACACACTTCTTTCAATACCACATTACCATCTATGTGTTTCTATTGTCGTTGTTAAGCTTTGTAATTTTGTAATTAATAAACAAATGATTGTCTTCTATTTTGTATTCTTCCAAGTAAAATCTGGTTAGGAAGAAAATATTAGCAGGTAAATCTAGAAAGCTCATGCATCATAAAAGTTCACATCAGTCAAGGCCAGCACATGGCATTTAGCTTTGGGGGTGGCTCTGGAACTAGTGATGTCTCATAAATTGAGGACCATGTCAGGTCAGCAGATAAGAGCAGATTTAGTCTAGAGAAATGAATCCTGCTGTTATGCTACTATACATAATTTTTGCGAGAAAGAGGAAGGTGAATATAGAATATATATGAATTATAAGTAAGCAGTATGCCACAACAGGGTGTACATTTAGTAAGCAATAAGCCATGACAGGGTGCACACCCCAGGAATGAGGCACTAAGCCAAAATCCAAGTGTCCTTATGGACCTGGGAACTGCATTCAAATCCTTTAATGCACACCCTTGAGTGGCTTATTGTGCTTATAAAATGACTCGCTGTTCCTTTGTATTACATGTAAACTGAAACATTTCTAATATAATTCTTTTTCTATATGTAAATCATTTGTTTAAACACATTTTAAATAACACAATGTAGACACAGATAGTCCCAGATTTTGTAAGGAATTATTATTTTTGCCTTGGTAGAAATCTGGCACCTGACCGTGCAGTGCCATTATTTAATGCACGGTCATGTGGTGTCTCTTAGGCCAATGAAGTTCCTAGACTTCTTGTTGTCACTTTATAAGCTGATTTATAGCATGGGAGGAATGAGTTACTAGTGTGATAGTTTAAATGTGTTATGGATCAAACTGAGAAGGATCACCCAGGAGGTCAGAATGGGGAAAGATGGCGGCTCAGTGGCATGGAGCTGAAGCACCATGCACTTACCTCGTGCCTTGCTGGCGAATCGAGGTTTGGGAATGGACATGGGTCACTTTGGGGCTGTCCGGGAGAGGAGAATTGAGCATCTGTATGACTGTTCTCCTCCCTCAGGGAGGGGTTGCAACACGCGATGCCACAGGAGTGGGAAGGGAACATACAGGACACCGAGGGATCTCTATGCAGCCAGAGTTTACATCACACCCATTGCATGCATGTGAGCCCAGGACAAAAAGTGCTGGAAAGACCTCCTGACTGCATGATGATGACCAACCTTTTGCAGGCCCTGAACCAGCGACCAGGCACCCCCACAGTCATGTGGCAGAGGATGATGGTGGGAAGTCCTGGAAAGGCCAGTTGGACGGGGTTGAGGAGGTTGGTTGGAAGGGGATAGCTAGGGAAGAAGGTGATAAAAACAGAATTTGGGGAGGGAATGGGAATTAGACTTTCTTCAGGTATGTGAGTGAGAAGAGGAAGACAAGGGTGGTATAGTGAAGATTAGGAGAGGGGGGACTGTGCTGAGGAAGACCAGGAAAAAGCTAAAATTTGAAAAGACTACTTTAGTTTGGTATTCACCGTTGAAGAGGGGATGGGAAAACAAGAACTAACAAGCCCCAGAGGTACAGGCGGACACAAGTCTATTCTGGAAGAGAGACTCTGCAGGGGTTGGAAGCTCTAAAGGAAAACAAGGCAATGGGGCCAGCGGGATCCGCTCAAGCAGTGCTTGAATTACATTTTATATAGTTTGGGAGCTGAGAGCCTATAGGGCCCTATCTTTAAACTGAGTCCCTTTCCCATTATATGCCAATAACAGTGATGCGTGATTTACTGGAGCTTACTTCAGAGCTAGGGTGTCAAACCCTGGCAAGCCCTAATGTAATTTCAACACTGCACCCAAGTGTACTTAAGGAACTGAGCACCATGCTAGCTGCCCCTCTTGTGACACTATTTAGCACCTCATTGGAGACGGGGTGGGTTCCAGAGGAATGGAGAAGGGCAAATGCAGTCCCTATGCACAACAGCAGCAGCAGCAGGAGGAGGCCAGCAATTACGGACCAGTCAGTCCCACATCAGTGGCGGAAATTAATGGAGCCCGACTAAAGGAGAGACCTGGGGAGTACCTGGAGCCAGATGAGCTGCAGGACCACTGGCAGCATGGTTTCATGGGGGGTCATGTCAAACACATTTCATAGATTTCTTTGACTGGGTAACTAGGAAGGTAGATCTGCGGATGTGACCTATCTGGACTTCAGTAAGGCCTTTGACACTGTACCACTAGGAGACCAATAAAGAAACTTAGCAGTCTGTGGGTGGGTGAGAAGGTGGTGTGCTGAGTATCAAACTGATTGAAAGATGGGAGGCAGTCGGTGGTGGTGGTAAACAGTACCCACTCAGAGGATGGGATAGTGACCAGTAGAGTACCACAGGGATTGGTTCTGGGCCCTTTCTCTTCCATGTCTTCATTAGTGACATTGCTGAGGAACTGGAGGGAAGGTGTGTCTCTTTACAGAAGACATAAACATCTGCAAGAGGGTAGACACCGGGGGCTGGAGAATACAAGGATATGGAGAAACAAGAGGACTGGTCTAGGGAGTGGTAGCTGGGTTTCAGTGGCAAAAATGCAAAACTATGTACCTGGCGGTAACCTGGGGCGGTGTATAAGATGGGTGGGGAGGTAGTTACATTTGCCAAGCAAGTGTAACGCTGATCCTCTGGAGTT
The DNA here is from genome assembly GCA_016271365.2 of Neoceratodus forsteri. Lineage (NCBI taxonomy): Eukaryota > Metazoa > Chordata > Ceratodontiformes > Ceratodontidae > Neoceratodus > Neoceratodus forsteri. The sequence continues at coordinate 97,886,839 of JADMNL010000023.1, read as the reverse complement.
ACTAGAATCCCATCAGTATCAGTGCTAGGGAAGGCAGCTGGTGAATAAGTAGTTAAATGGATTTTCACCTGCTCCCTCTCTGGTTTACTTGGTCTCACCTAAGGAGAGAGGTGATGTCATTTAGAACTCTCAGCATCATAAGCCATGGTAGCTAGCTGTGAAGGGGAGCTTTAGAATTTTCAGTAGTCTGTGCGTAGAGTTCAGTGTGAGCAGTTGGAGGGTGAAGAGCTGCAGTGTGGGCTCAGAGGAGAGCCTGTTTTCTCACCCTAGTGCTGAGAACCATCTGCCTGCCAGTAGAAGTGGTGGAAGCCGTCTAGCAGGAGTTCCTGATTTTTCTCGTCACCAGTGAGATGAGAAGGACTGCAGAATGGATCCGAGGGCAATCTGACTTTGATCAGAACATTGAAGCTGCCTTTTTGTGTACAACTGTGAATAATCTGACTTTGGGTATCCCAGGAGAAGCGTACCTGTGTTTTCTTTGGGGTGTACTCTGTCAAAGGGAAATTTGTATCAGGTTCTGTTCTGTTTGAGACTGTTCTCATCCTTTCCTAAAGTTGGCTGACAATCGTGGAGTCTCCAGTGAGACTTGGCACATTATTCAGGCTTTAATTACACTCAGAAGTCGTGTGTTTCTAATGCTGAATGTGAAAGCCATTCTAAGATGCATAGTTCACAGTTTTGCTTAAAATGTGAGGTGTAACTCTGAAAGAATGGACTATGAAGCAAAAGGTTGGCAATCCCCATCTGGGTGACCAGTTCAGCACTACAGGTTCTGTAAGGGCACCTGTGTTTTTCAGGACATGGTGGCCAATGCCTGAAGAGAAGTTTACCCCTGGTGTGAGTTCTGCTAATTTTGAGCACCAGTGTGCTCTCTCATGGCCAGTTGCCACATTGCCAAATGTTTAAATCCTATGCCATATGGGAAATGTTCTAAGTTGTGGCCAGTGCCACTAGAAGAATGTGTGCTCCATTGTGACCAGTGTCACTAGAAAGATGTGTGTTTCAGCTGAGGCTTTGCTGCTGAAGAGTGTTCAATGTCCTATGTAATATGGGATGTTTAGCATTTCTGTCTGCTACAGAAGCTGTGGTTCTGCCATTGCCTAGTGCTGCCATTGCCTAGTGCCGCAAAGTGTAAACCCTTGAGGGGTCCACCTTTGCTTTTGTGTACCATCTTTGTAATAAAGCCACAGTCTAGAACACCAACCTGGTTTGGACATTCTTGTTACTGCTTCCTGTGTGGAATTACTGGGTAACCCCTCCAGAAGTTCAGACCTAGCATAGCCCCTAGCAAAGTTCTCTCCTCAGGACCTGGGTTTAGTATGGTCATTTGTGTGTAATACTGTTTCTTACACCCCTTTCTTTCCGTAGACAGAAATATGGGAGGTGTGCTTACTAGTTAAACAAGTGGCTGATGGGAGGTTACACAAAACAGGGACCTTGGGGTGGTCATATATGATCTCAAGGTGGCAGAGCAATGGGACAGGGCAGTAGGCAAGCCAAGCTGGATGCTGGGATAGGAATCTCTAGCAGTAGAAGGAGGTAGTGTTGCCTCTGTATTGCTCACAGATGAGAATCCACCTGGAGTACTACATCCAGTTCCAGAGGTCGCACCTCTGCAAGGACATTGACAAGGGAGGTGGTCAGAGGGGGCTACTAAAATGGTGTCGGGTTTCCATGAGAAGCCATATGAAAAGAGAGTGGGAGCTTGGCATGTACTCCCTGGAAGGAGGAGGCGAGGGGACATGACTGAGAGCTGTGAGTACCTCAAGGGGGTGAATAAAGTGCAGGGGAGGTTTCTTTCAAAGGAAGTGGAGCATCAGTACATGAGGGCATGCTATGAAACTTGAGGTTGTGAGAAATACTTCTTTATAGAAAGGTGGTTGATGCCTGGAATGGATATATCGTTAGACGAAACTCAGTATGCCGATGCTCAACACACGAGTTACGGTCCCGAACCAAAATCCCACATGACTGGATGCCCGACAATACAATGTTGGGCATCCCTATGTTTCAAACACCTCAGTACGAGGCTGTGCCCCCATACCACCATGTGGGGCTTCACCACACCCCCATTACCTAATATAACACACTCTGAGGGGAGTGGACCTCATAGTTAAACTATATTAGTTCACAGGGCAAAATTAAAAAAGTTCCATAGCCTGGACCAGAACCTGAGCCTCCCAGGTGCGCTGGCCAAGCTGCCAGTGGTTTAGCCCTCCACACCACTGAGGCAGCTCATCCAGCTTCCTGATCTGACATTGCTTTCTGCAGCATCACTAGGGGTAAGGTAGCAACCCATCACATCCACCTTACCCCTCCCCTCTACCACGGCATGAAGCCAGCAGGATTTACACTGTCGGGATACTACACCTGTTGGGCAATACTGCCTGGGCAGGTGAGTGTTGGGGTAATGAGCCATTGGATGTCATAAGGATACCCCTGGAACAGCCTGCCAGAAGAGGTAATAGGGGGCAAAGATAGTGAGGAGCTTCAAACATGAGTAGGATAAGCACATGGGTATTATAAACAGAGGTAAGGGAGGAGGAAGGAGGAGGGACACATGTGACTAAATAGAGTCCAGGGTGTAGTGTTAGGCAGGAAAACAGGACAGACTAGATGGGCCTACGGTTCCTTTCTGCTGACAAATTCTATGTTTCTATGATAACACCATGTGTTCCCACTATGCCAGACAGTATTCACACCATTGTTTTCATTTCTTCTATTCTGATTTACAAAACCTAATTGTTTATCTCATGTTATTTTATCACGTTATTGATGCTATATCCTAATTTCTGCTTTTTTATCTGTACTTTCTGTTTCTTCTGCAAATGTATTTTCTAGCTTGTTTATAACATGTCCACCCTATTCCTCACCTATGTCTAGGCTGTTGCTGAGAAGGTCCTTCTGCCCAGAGTACTTACCTTGTCAATGCATACATAAATAAATCAACAGACAAATAAATAAATGAATGAATTCCAGGGCTGAATAAAATAGTTATGCAGCCCTGTTATTCACCTCTACAGCGAATAGCGTTTGAGTCTTCCTGCATCGCATGGTTTTTCCTGTAGTCTTATCACACTGGCATTTATTATTCCATGGTATACCACACCAGTAGTGAATAAATTGTGTACATAAATCCTGCTAACGTGGGATAATATTAATTTTCATTTACCACACTTTATTTATGAAACATAAAAAATGACAGCAGAAAAAGACCATTGGTCCATCTAGTATGTCCCATAATACCATATCCTATCAAAAACCTGTTGTTTATATGGGGGTGCCCATTCATCACCCCATTATACCTGCCATACTACAATTAGTGGTGGGCGAAATGGCTGAAATTAGCTCCGTGAAGTCATTCACGCAGTAACGTGGAATCTGCGAGTACCATAGCGTGGCGGATGCCAGCGTCATAATGGGGAATCACGAAGTCCATTGAAATGACTTGTGTAATTCTGCCTTCCCCAAACCACTTCTCCACTAATTTTAAGGAGAAGTACATTGAAATCAATGTACTTCACCTCACTCTACCTGTTTTTGAGCTCCAAACGTGAATTTTGCAGTGCTTCATGGGACTGCAAGTCATATAGAGCTCTAGATTGTTCTGCACAGCCTCCAGTTCTGTGTAGCATGTGTGTAGTGGAAGAGGAAGACAGCTTCTTCTCAGGCTCTGCGATTCAAATCCTCTAAAGCTGTTAAAAAGCCTTTTTTAGCTATTTTTTTGCTCACAATTTAGTACATCAATTGAGGAAACCCTCCTGTGCTCATATCATCGAATGTTTATTGTTTGTGTGTGGATTTTGAATGTTAATTTAGAACAGTCAATCTGTGTACTAAGTGTATGCTTTGGGGAGGGCGTATCTGTGGTGTAGGTAGATTAACTGGGAGAAAAGGCAGTCTTTCTGTTTTGGTTATATTTTTCTTGTATAACTGTGTTAATGTACACACAGTAATATTTTCAGTAATTCTTGAAATTTTTGTTGATTGTTGTGGTGCAGCAGTACATAATTTCAGTTTGTTTAAAACATTTGGTTATATTACTAAAGGTTTTCAATTTCTATACATTACTTGTAGTGTGTGTGAGGTGTGTGCAAGGCGTGCCCATTAAATCAGACACCTTTTACTGTGCCACAGAGTAATTGCAGCAGTGTGAACCTGCTATCCACCACATCTGCATGAATTTTTATATTGCTTTGTGGTATCTTTTTTTTTTGAACTTCTTTATTGGAGTTTTATAATTTCAGCAGTAAGACATACATACATCCATCCAGGGTGAGTGCCTGGGCCCACATCCTAAACTGGATGTGGAAACTATATACATCCCCAAACTTATTTACAGTCACAGTTATATGTAATCACTAGAAAGAAGAAAAAAACAACTTGAACCCCTTAAATCAAAACAACAAACATTTCTATTTCTTCACAGCTGGTGATAGTCTAACCCAGTTCTTGTCCCTCAAGAAATTTATATCATTCCATCAACTTTGTCATACAGGTGGCTGAGCAGGGATAATCTTTGATAACTGTGTCCCTGAGAGAGAGAGGACCCTTCTTGACCATGAAGTACATAAAAAAAACTTCCGTCCCTGTAAAACTTAATCCCATGAGGTGTTATGCTCCATTCATTAAAGACATCCCTAGAAGGGGTGATACATCTCCATACAACCCTAGCTACTTATCGCATTCTATTACATGAATATTGTAGGTTACTACCCTTCAGACAGACAGATCCAAGTCTGGGGTCTTTCTGTTATGTCGAGTAAACTGCTTCTAAGGCTCCCCACCTTCTGGCATATAACTTCTTTTTCCTCTACAGCCATTTGCCTTTTAAGTCTGCCCAGGACCTGCATCAAATCTCTGACCCATTGATCATAAGTGTATATATTACCATTCTTCCAATGTCTCAACACAAAAGCTTTAACCAAGGCAGACATCAGAGACACATGATATTTGGCTGAATCCCTCACTATTGGTTTCATGTCCCTAGGAGACAGATCTCCAGTTTGATATATTCAGTATAGTTTAGCAGTGGGTCTATTTCTTGGCCAATTTGGATCCATAACGAATGGATTTTAGGACAGTTCCACATTACAGAAGTAGGTCCCCGGTTTTAATTCACATCTATAGCACAGATCTGTCTGTCTGAGTTTTCTAGAACATAATTTAACAGGGGTATAATAAATATTCAAACAGTTGAAGAATTGCATAGTCCTGTACTTGAACCGACAGGATTTAACATTTTCCAAATCTCCTTCCAGTCAGGCCTCAGGGGAAGATTTTATCCCAGTAGACTGTCTGGGCCTCAAACTCTGAGCTCAGAAATTCCAACAGCACCCTATACTCCTTGGAAAGGGGTGTTGTAGGAGATCAAACTCCTTCAGATAATCCCAAGTGAATGGGGTGCTTTGTGGTATCTTTACTGGTAGTGGACTGTTACTGCCTTTTACCCCCAACTGGCAAAAGGTATTCTTTCCAGATTTGGATTTGTGACTTGTGAGCACTGGTTAAGTGTTGTTGTGCCTTTCGTCTGCATCTCTTGAGTGTGCAGTGCAATCTTAATCTGTCTGTGCATTTGCAGTACACCATTAATTCTGGGAGACTTTGCATTTCTTGTTACACTCTCATTTCACTAGTCAGCACTGAGGAATTTTCTGGACACAAGACAGTAGCATTTGGGGATGCAAATTAATTCTGGTGACTGTATGTAACCACTGCGCACATGACTGAGTGCGCCATTAATTCTGGGAGACTGCATTTTATGTTGATTGCATGTGCAAGAAACATAGTGCCATCTTCGGAGATTTCGGAGGTGTGTCACCTCTTCCTCCAATTCAGTCAGTGTGCTGGCAGGCGCGGCCTGTAAGCCAATGCATTTTGGGCTGTCTGTGACCACGCTCAAAATGCAGTGGCACTCTGATTGAAAGGGGAGCTACGGCTTCAGTGAGAGCACCCGATGAGGCTGCTCAGCGGCTCCCCAGCGAAGCGTGCGCGCAGCGCTGCGCATTGTATAACCACGGGGTGCCCAATCCCGTCAGCTGAGCTCGTCCCCTCCCCCAAGTAGTAGTTGCCATGCTGGGAGCCCACCCCAGCATGGTAAGCGTCCTTTCCGACGGAGGTGCCCAATCCCCGTCGGCTGAATATCCCCATCCACAAATTCCATGGCACGGGTGCCCATTCCCCTGTCGGCTGAGCCTCCCTTCCTTTTGCCACGCTTGAGCCCATCAGCGTGGCAACAAAATCTATGGCCGACAGGTGCCCAATCCCTGTCAGCTGAATGCCCCCAACGTCCTTGGCATGCTGGGAGCCCACCCCAGTGTGTAAAGGGTCCCAACGTCGTCTTTTTTATTTAAATACCTGAAAACCAGCGGTCCCGGTAGCGTCTCCCAACCCCACAACCGCCACGCACCACTGCGCCAGCCTCCCACCCCCACCCCATGCCCACCTCCAGACTCCGGTGCGGCGATCTTGGTGGACGGGAACATGTTGCACTCTTCAAAGCCGACTGCGAACTGAGGAAATGCCCGGTAAGCTGTATAATGGGCTACAGAGGAGGTTCAACTTTGTTGCATATCTCAGGCATTTTGGAATTTATACACCAAATTTGCAACATGGAGTTTTGGGACCTTCTCATGAATGATGTCACTGTCATGGCGTTATTCAGGCCGAAGGGTGATTTAGTGCAGTGACTGTGAAATCACCCTTCAAGCCTGAATACCACCATGACAGTGACATCATTCATGAAAAAGGGCCAAAAACCCATGTTGAAAATTGTAGTGCCAAATTCTAACAATGACTGTTTTTACAGAGTCGTTGTGCAGTTCCTCACATGAGCTCGTAAGTTCGCGAAGTTTCAATATTTTCACTCCAGATTTTCAACATTGCCATTTTACACACCTTCTTATGAGCAGTACAGCTGTCATTTTCACATCTCACCCAAAATGTGTTTCCGCTCATGTAGCGCAGAATGGCGCAGTCGATGTCTGGGAAATCAATGTATGGGACAAATTAAGAAAATCACAGTGTCACTGTTCATGAGCAGAGTCTTAAAATGACTATATTGAAAATTTGGTGAAAAATCCTAAAAATGACTGTTTCTGGCGTGCATTGCGCAGTTCTCGCATGCTTTCGTAAGTTTGCAATTTTCAATATTTTCACTCCAGATTTTCAAAATTGGCATTTTATCACACCTCCTCATGAGCAGTACAGCTGTCATTTTTCATCCTGCCCAATACATGTTTCCGCCCATGTAGCGCACATAAACGTCGATTAACGTGAACTCAATGTATGGGACACATTAAGAAAATCACAGTGACACTGATCATGAGCAGACATCTTAAAATGCCTGTGTTGAAATTTGGTGAAAAAATTCTAAAAATGACTGTTTTATGGTGTGCGTTGCACTGTTACTACATCGCTCATAAGTTTCAAATTTTCAATATTTTCACTCCAGATTTTCAACATTGCCATTTACCACATCTCCTCATGAGCAGTACAGCTGTCATTTTCACATCCTGCCCAAAACATGTTTCCAGCCATATGGCGCACTATGGCGCCAATGAGTTGTGCTGAACTCAGTGTATGGGACACATTAAGAAAATCACAGTGTCACTGTTCATGAGCAGAGATCTTAAAGTGGGAATTTTAAAATTTGGTGAAATAATTCCTAAAATGATTGTTTTACGGTGTGCGTTGCACAGTTCCGCCTTTCGTGGGTTGCGAATTTTCAATATTTCCACTCCAGATTTTCAACATTGCCATTTATCACACCTCCTTATGAGCAGTACGCTGTCATTTTCACATCCTGCCCAAAGCGATGTTTCCCGCCCATGTAGCGCACAATGGCGCGATAGAGTTAATGCAAACTCAATATATGGGACACATTAACAAAATCACAGTGACACTGTTGATGAGCAGAGGTCTTAAAATAGCTATGTTGAAAATTTGGTAAAAATTCTAAAATGACTGTTTACGGCGTCCATTCTTGATTCTAAACGCAGCTAAATAAGTTTGCAAATTTTCAATATTTGCACCCAATGACTTCCAAATACCTAAACAGCACATAGAAGCAAGCAACATTCGGCATTGACAAATGCTTGTTTTGTTACCCTCTCATTTCATACGTCAGCACTGGAATTTTCTGGACACAAGACAGTAGCATTTTGGGGATGCACATTAATTCTGGTGACTATGTGTGTGACCACCTCGCACATGACTGAGTGCGCCATTAATTCTGGGAGACTTTGCATTTCTTGTTGCATTCTCATTTAGCTTCATCAGCACTGGGGAATGTTCTGGAGGCGACAGTAGCATTTTGGGGATGCATATTAATTCTGGTGACTGTGTGTGACTACGGCATGCATGGCGTCTGAGTCGCACATTAATTCTGGGATACTTTGCATTTCTTGTGCTCTCATTTCACTCGCCAGCACTGGGGAGTTTTCTGAACACAAGACATGAGCATTTGGGAGACATTAATTCTGGTGACTGTGTGTGTAAAGCTGCCAATATTGTTGTCCTTACGCCTTACTTTGCGTTAAGGCAGAATGACAACGAAAGTAATAATTACCTTTTGCATTGGCCATTCCATATAGCGGAGTGATAATGCAAGTGCCCACTTTGAGGGCACTTCATCAGTGATATTTAAATTTGCTACATCTCTAACTACAATCTCTGGGACCCTATTAAGCCTTAATTCTATCCCAACCATGCTTCAAACCATTCATTTTTAGACACCCAGCACCTCAGCTGTCAGGATATTTCCAGACCCAACCACTCTCACTGTAAAATAGAACTTTCTCATATCCTCCTGACTTTCCACTCGTTTCCACTCATGACACTGTGTTTGAGATTCGCTACACCTGGTGAATAGTTCCTTGCAGTTTAACTTGTTCATTCCTTTCAGATTAGTGAAGGTCTCTATCATCTTGCCCTCTCCTTCTGGTATCCAGTGAGGACAGCTTCTTTGCTAGGCTGATCCTCATACGATCCGGCCTGCAGGCCATGAATCATTTTGGTTAATCTACACTGCACCATTTCAGCCTGACCCTGTCTTTCCTTAGGTGAGGACCTCACAGAACTCCAGGTATGTCACTCAGATCATCTTATTTCACATAGAACATATTAATCTCATTTAGAATCTGAAGGTAGAATGCAGAGAACAGCGAGTCTGATTGATAGTTTACAACAGAAAAGAGGCAGTTTTAGGCTAAAACAAGGTGAAACCAAAATAAAAACAGTAGTGTGGTATATATCAAACACATAATGAGGTTGCAGTAGAATAAAACATTTATCTTCACCTATGAGGTAAGCCTTCATAAGTAACTGTGGCTTCACCACTCATGAGTTATGGCTCTTACCACTCAACAGTGGAGATAAATGTGTTATTCATGTAACTCATTGTGTATTCCATATGTATACAATTCTAATTGGAACTAAATATATGTGTTACTTTAATGTCGATACTGCACCTAGTTAACCTGGGTTTTAATGTAATTCAGATTTATGTACGCATATTTCTGTTTATATTTATTGCATGTGTGTGGTGTATTTTATCCTATTTAGAAATTCAATAAAAATTAAAAAAACAGCATGTCATTGATGATTCCTGGAGAAACTGCTAGCGGTAATGAAGTAACACATTAATTTTAATGTGCTGCATGCTACTGGACATTCCATTAGCAACACATAGCATCTTCTAAATTCAAGCTTCATCTTCTTATATATTTTTTCAAGATACCATTCAATCATTTCTGGGAAGATACTTTATCTCTGCTTATTCTTTTCAAGAAGGACTTCCAGATGTCATTATGACTTAGTGCTTATGCCCAAGCACACATCAAAGATAACAGAAGCACAAACACATTGTTATAAACAGGATGCCATCATGGCTCTCAGAGCTGTCCTCTTCAACAATTAAAATAAACTTTCAGTCTTAACTTCCTACACAAAGTGCTCTAGAGATAATTTTTCTAGGAAGCTCTGCTGTCTGATAGTACTTATCTTGATTTCCACTTCTTGGTAACAATAAAAGGAAAGCAGAGTCATTATCAATTGTGCGATTTGTATTCCATACGTGCTCTACAGAGACACAAATCGTGTTATGTCAAGAGGTGTTTGCTGGTTGGAATCTACACCCCAATCCCTGGCCAACATCTTCCATAAATTCCTACCCTGTGCCTTCTCAGGCTATTTTCTTCCATTCCTTTAATGTCCCTCCATTGTCTTTCTGGTGTATCTTGAGGCCTCTTTCCATGTGATACCTACTTCAACTTATTGGCAATTTGCTCCTCTTCTATCCTCTACATTGACCCCACTCATCTTAGGATCAAGTATTTCTGTCCTCTACTTTGTCCAGATTCTTGCCTTGCTCACTCTTTCTTGACATTGCTCCATACCAAGGATTCCCGTAAGGAACCCACTTTCAACCTCCCCTGACTCTTAATCAATGTCTTTCTATAGGTCCAGCTTTCCCATCCAAAAATGCTACTGTTTCTTCCACGAGGGTACAGAGCTTACATTTTGTCTTGATGCTGATCCCTTCATTGCCACCAGCTTTGCAAAGGTTTGTTAAAATGAAATCTTGTTATCTGAGCTGAGCATTCCTCTTTCTCCCACTCTGTTACTTCACTGCCAAGAAGTAAGAACCATTGACTTTTCTAGTCCCCATAGTGCTCCTGTGATTGATGCCTAATCAACATGATCAAATTCCTCCTCCTCCACTTTGTCTTTAACACACTGAGCTGGAGTCCAAACTTGCAAGCTTATATAGTAACATACATGGTGACAAAGTACAATACATAGTAACATACACAGTGGCATACTAATATACACAATAGCAACATACATAGTGGCATAGTGCCATACATAGCAACATAGTGACATAATAAATACACAATAGTAACATACATAGTACCATACATAGTAACATACACAGTGACAAATTACCATACATAGTATCATGCACAGTGACATAGTAACATACATAGCAACATAGTACCATACATAATAACATACACACAAATACATAGCAACATACATAGTAAGTTGGTGACATAGTACCACATATAGTAACATACATACATAATAAAATACACTTTCATGTATAGTGATATACTGTCATACATAGTAACATACACATAAATACATAATCATCTGTATATACAGAGCATACATAGTAACATACAGGCATAGTAACAGTAACATACATACCTAGAATATATCAGTAGTAACATACAAACATTGTAACTTATATAGTGACATAGTATCATGCATAATAATATATGTTCATAAATATATAGTAACATACATACATAGTAACAACACCATGTATACCTACATAGTAACCTACAGTATGTAGTGACATAGTAAGTATGAAATTAGCTAGCTCACCTCAGACACGGTGAGGAGACATCCAGTGCTGGGATATGTTAAAAGCTCTAGTTTATTATAAACATTTAAAGCATATCAAGATTAGCACCCCCTATGCAAAACCATTTTAGTCATCAGTTTGCATGGGGAGGTGCTAACAATCTTGATATTCTTTAATGTTTATAATAAACAAGAGCTAATATATCCTAAATTGAATTCTTCTTCATGTCTGAGTGGCAGCCGCTAATTCATACTGCCATGGAGAGTTTATTCAAGTGGCTCCACCTCCGAGATCTTGAGCCGCTTTCCTTGCAGTACTACCGAAACAAAGTACCATGCACAGTGATTTACATATATAAATACATGGCAACATGCATGCGGTGACATACATACATAAATACATGGCAACATGCATGCTGCAGTGACATACATATATAAATACATGGTAACAAGCATGCACGGTGCCATACATACATAAATACATGGCAACATGCATGCACGGTGACATACATACATAAATACATGGCAACATGCATGCACAGTGACATACAAACATAAATACATGGCAACATGCACGCACCGTGGCATACATGCATAAATACATGGTAACATACACGCACCATGGCATACATACATAAATACATGGCAACATGCACGCATCATGGCATACATAATGAATATATTGCAACATGCACGCATTCATGACATACATACATAAATACATGGCAACATGCACGCACAGTGACATACATACATAAATACAGGGCAACACACATGCACAGTGACATACATATATAAATACATGGCAACATGCATGCACAGTGACATACATACATATATAACACAGGCAACACACATGCAGTGACATACATATATAAATACATGGCAACATGCATGCACAGTGACATACATATATAAATACATGGCAACATACATGCACAGTGACATACATATATAAATACATGGCAACATGCATGCATGCACAGTGACATACCTACATAATACAGGGCAACATGCATGCACCATGACATACATACATAAATACATGGCAACATGCATGTACAGTGACATACATACATAACTACAGGGCAACCTGCATGCACAGTGACATACATATATAAATACATGGCAACATGCATGCACAGTGACATACATATATACATACATGGCAACATACATGCACAGTGACATACATATATAAATACATGGCAACATACTGTACATGCACATGACATACATATATAAATACATGGCAACATGCATGCACAGTGACATACATACATAAATACAGGGCAACATGCATGCACAGTGACATAGGCATATAAATACATGGTAACATTCATGCACAGTGACATACATACATAAATACAGGGCAACATGCATGCACAGTGACATACATATATAAATACATGGCAACATGCATGCACAGTGATATACATACATAAATACAGGGCAACATGCATGCACAGTGACATACATATATAAATACATGGCAACATGCATGCACAGTGACATACATACATAAATACAGGGCAACATGCATGCACAGTGACATACATATATAAATACATGGCAACATGCATGCACAGTGACATACATATATAAATACATGGTAACATGCATGCATAGTGCAACATAAATAACACACAGACATAGTAACAGTAACATACATACCTACTGTAATACATACATAGTAATAGTAACATACATACCTAGTAGCATGGATACATCATAACATACATAAACTGCATCTTGGCAAAACTGTCTCATGCTTGTGGTGCATGGACCGCGCACCTCCAGTAGCCAACCCATTTCAGAACAAAACAAGAAATGAGATATGCTCATACCTGAAGAGAGGCTCCTCCAGTACAAATAACAGTCCAGTTGCTAATATTATTTCAGATACTTTTATTAGTGCACTTTCCTGTGCAAGCTGGGCAATCAATACATTCACAAGGTCAATCTCCTAAAGCCCCCAAATGCTGCTACTTGTCCTGGTGCTTTGTTCACCTAAGCTTCTTTAAGGGTGTGGCCAGTGCAACAAACCTCCCTCTTTCTAGAGCTCCCAGCTATGACATCATAATGACCTCACAATAGTCATGAATATATTACAGTGCAAAATAGTGCAGAAAAAGTGTGCCAGTGCAATACATATCATGTACCTCAAATAATAACTCAGATTTGGATGCAAATTTTACACACCATTCTTTTTCATCTTTATATATTCAATTATCATAACACAGAAATAAAGCAGTATAGTCGAGGATGGGATAGAAAAGAGGAGGTGCTTTTAGATACCAGACTGTAAGTATAGCCAAGCTTTGGTCTACTATATACCATTTTGAGGTACCAAAAGCTTAATACTGACTATTTAAAACTAGGTTACTAATTTAGATAAATTAATGATATGTCTGACCCCAAACATGTGTTTTAGTGACTTACCAGTATCAACTCCACTTTTTCACCCAGCCCGTGGCGCTGAGAGTTGAGGTGCTGGATACCACACCTCATGCCACACCAGCAACCCGAGTTTGGGAATGAGTTTGGGTTGTTGGGGGTCGGCAGGGAGGACTAGGATAGAGCATCCGTGGGACAGCTCTCCTAGTCCTGGGAGGTTGGGGCACCACCGCTGCACTGGCGACCCCTGGCAACTAGGGCTTCTGCAGTACACAGTAGCAGAGGCATGGGGATTGGAGCTTCAGCAGATGTCCTCCAGGTGCGTGCAGGAGTGCATGCATGCTGGGTGGGACATCATTGCATGTCCATGCTCTGGGGTGAAAATGAGAGAAAAATCCCTCTGCGTTTGGTGAGGCAATGGCAAACTGAAGCAGGTCGACCCACCACGTCCAGAGTCTGCTTACCCTCTGGTTCTCCCTGGGGTCTGGGGTCTCTCCATGGGGCCAGGAGAGCCACAGACCTCGCTTCCGATGCAGCTCTGGACCAGTTGGTTCAGGTGGACAGTTGGTGAGGCATCTGTGGATGGGACCCTGAGAGATGCCCGAAAGTAGGGCATAAATAAAGCGCATAAAAAACCTCCACTTTTTCATTCTGTAAAGAATAAAACACACACGCACAAAAAAAACAATATCCCTTTTGGGTTAGCAGCCTCAATGACATCACTGAATGTTATATGCATTCATACATTTCTAATGCAATTTTATCAAACCTGCAGAGATCATAACTTGTCCAAAGAATGAAAAAGAAAAACTGGAGCCATCCTTGAAAATCAGATCCAACATGGTCCAAAGAAAAGAGAGAAGCATCCAGATTTCTGGAAAACAAACAGAATTATATATATATATGGATGGATGTATTGTGTCAACAATGGAAGAGCAGAACAGGGACATAAACTACATCATAATGTTTTAAAATGGTTCTTATAGAGTCATAGACATGTAGACATGTGATGGCAGAAAAAGGCCTTCCTGGCCCATCGAGTCCACCCATTTTCTCCCACTACCTGTCACCCGCACCAGATTCCCCGTCCTCCCCTTGACAACCCTCTGTGTTTGTCACAGGCCCTCTTGAATCCCTCCACTGTACTGGCACTCACCACCTCCTCCAGCAGTCTGTTCTATGGCTCAACCACTTTTTCTATGAAGTAATACTTCCTAACATTCCCTAAACCTTCCCCTCCACTTTCAATCCATGCCCCTAGTTCTTGTAGCTACCATCCCTGTAAATAAGTTCTTCCCCACTTTATTGATCCCTTCACATACTTGAATGTTTCAATCATGTCCTCCCTTTCCTTCTTATCTCCAGAGGATACAAATCTAGTTCCCTCAATCTCTCCTCATATGACATCCCTCTTAGCCCATGCACCATTTTAGTGCCCTTCTCTGCACCCTTTCCATGCCATCTATGTCCTTTCTTAGATGGGGCCTCCAGAACTATACCCCATACTCCAGGTGTGGAGCTGTAAAGTGGCATCAGTACCTCCCTCCTTCTGCTGGTTATCCCCTCCCTATGCACGCAGCATCTTGCTAGCCTTGCCCACTGCTTTGCTGCACTGGGTCCCCACCTTAGGTGCTGCGATTATAATCCCTAGCTCCTTCCCCTGCCTGGTTGCTGCCATCCCCCCACTGTGTGTGGTATTTGGATTCCTTCTCCCTAGAGCATCACTTGGATTTCATGGCATTGAATTTCAACTGCCATGTTTTCATCACTCTTCAAGTAACCTTATAACATTCTTCATTGCCTCCTCTCCCAGGTGTCCACCCTGTTACTGAGTTTTGTGTCATCTGCAAAAGGTAAACCTTCCCTGAAGCCTCTCTGCTATGTCACGATGTATATTTTTAAACAGAATGGGCCCCAGCACCATCCCCGAGGGACCCCAATTACTTGGTATTAATTGGTATGAAAGAACAGAAGAAGGCAAGAGCCCATCGAGACTGTTCCCACACTATGTGGGACATTATTTATCTATTATCCTCAACCAAACATCTAATTTGTTTTTAAAGACAGTGGCACTAGTTGCCTCTACCAATTCTTGTGCAAGGTGTTCCATACAATGGATGCTCTTATTGGAAAAAAATTCCCCTTTGCTGGTTTTATAAGTTTTACTTCAAGCTGTTTATTATGCAGCCTCCTTTTGGAGAGTGTTAGACCACATTTTTCCATTAGATCTGGTGAATTTATTAAATTAAAACCATAACATATCACCTCTTAATCTTCTAGTTTGAAGAGAGAGAGGCCAGTAGCTTTAATCTGTTCTGATAATTCAAGTTTGTTAATCTTGGAATCATTCTAGTTACTTTCCTTTGAACCTGTTCAAGAATTGCTATGTCTTTTTCTTGGTTTGGATTCCAGAAAGAGGAGCCATAGTCTAGATACGGTCTAATGTATGCCCTATACAATGGAATAAGGCATTGTTCATTGCGATTAACTTAAGTGCATTTTATTTGCCTCAAACGTCTGTTGATCATGCAAGCAGTTCTAACACAGTGATCATTTGATGTAAGTTTATTATTAACATATATCCTAAATCTTTTCACAATTTTATGAGTGAAGTGGTAGTCCGTTTATATAATATATCGTTTTTGGATTATTTACACTGAAATGCACTACTAAACATTTGTCTTGATTAAACTGCATGTGATTTTCATTTGCCCAAAGTGTTAATTTTTCCAAATCCTTCTTTAATGCAGAAATATTTTCTTGATTATTAACCTTGCCCCACAATTTAGTATCATCTGCAAATTTAACCATGAAGTTATTCGCCCTGTTTGTAAATCACTGATAAGCGAGATTAAACAATGTTGGTCCCAGACCGACCCCTGTGGTATACTACTTGTCACACTACCCAAATCAGACAAGATATCATTAATTCTGACTCTCTGAGAATGATTTGTCAACCAGTTTAAAGTCCAGTTGACAATATCAGGTGACAAACCTAGATTGTGCATTTTAGTAATGAGTTTTTCATGTGAGACTTTATCGAAGCTCTACTAAAGAACCAAAAGAATTACATCAGTAGGGATACCCACATCTAGTAGAGTACTTATATTATTGTAAAAGATATCAGATTGGTGGTGCAGGAATACTTGGGAGTAAACCCATGCTGATTTGAATCATAAATTCTAATTTTTACAATCTTGATCTATTAGAGACTTCATTACTCATTCCATTAATTTACCAGCCACTGAGGTCAGACTAATTGGACAATAATTTTGCACAGAACCTCTATTGCCTTTTTAAATATGGAGTAACTATTGCTGAGTGCCAATCATTTGATTCAATGCTTTCTTGTAAGTATTGTTGAAGATAATTGACAAAGGTATAGAAATATTTATAGAGATTTCGGTCAGAAACCATGGATGAATACTGTCTGGGCCCGGACTAGTATTTTTTTTAGTTTTGATAGCCTGTATAATGTCAGTTGGATAGAACCTATGATAATCTCAGTGGTGAACTTTAAATGTACTAATAGGTGATTTTGAGAGAAGACAGAACAAAAGTACTTATTAAAGAGATTCGAGGTTTCTATATCAGATAGAGAAGATCCATTGGTTATAATGGGACCAATGGTCATTGATACACCTTTTACTATTTATATAGGAGAAAAGAGATTTGTGACAGTCTTTGCGTGAGCTAGTTTAAATTCTAGCTTATTTTTGCCAATTTAATAGATTTTTTAAGTTTTTCACAGATAGTCTGTATTTATGTAATAGAGTAGTTTTAAATGGAACAGAACTATTCTTAAGTTTCCTAAAAGTTTAATTTTTATTTTAATCTGATTTTAACTGTCTTGTTGAACTAAGGGGAATTTTTCCTTTATTATTAAATTTCCTCTTAGATGGAATAAAGGTATTTTCCAAATAATGTACAATGTTTTTAAAAAGTCCCAAGCTTGTTGTGTTGTACAATTAAAAGATTAGATTCCCAGTTTACGTTTTGTAAGTATTCATTGATTTTAGAAAAATTTGCTTTATTATAATTTTTTGTACAGTATAACTTCCTTTGTGTGGTTTTAAACTGTTGAATTTCAAAATGAATAGATGAATGATCACTGGTCCCAAGTGGATCCCAAATTTGTAAATTGATAATTTGTTGCTCTATGTTAGTAAATAATAGATCCAAAATATTAGGACCTCGAGTGGGTTCAATAACAAGTTGTTGTAATCCAGTACTAGCTGCCACATCTATTAGTCCTTTCTCAGCATAGGACTGTCCTGAGAATGAGTCCCAGTTAATATGAGGGAGGTTAAAGTCACCAAATATTACAGTATCTTGAGATTCTGAAAAATGTGTAATTTCTTTAAACATACCAGTTGTGTAATCTGAATTTGCAGATAGAGGTCAATAGATGTTATCAATAGTTATATAGGACTGCTCCTTCAATAAGATTTTAACCCATATACTTTCAAAGGAAAGGAGAACACACTTCAAAAGAATGAATATCATTTCGTATGTACATACAAACTCCACACGCTTGCTTATCTAATCTGTTTTATGATATAACTTATAACCTGGAATTTGCTGGACCAAATTGAGGATGTGTCCCACCAAGTTTCAGTTCTCCACCGCACCTATATTTAAAGTTTTACATTTGGCTTTGAGTTCTGCTAATTTGAGTTGGTTTAAAGATCTTGCATTCAAAGCTAGGAATTTACATTTAGTTGTAATAATATTTTGGTAAGTATTCAGAGACTTGGGAATAGACCCATTCTCCCCATTGTTTTAGTTTAAACAATGATTTATGATTTAGTGATACTTTTCCCCATAAGTGTACTACCCTCACGACTGAGATGTAAACTGTCCCAGCAAAACAAGGAAGAACGATCTGAAAATGATTCCCAGTGGGTAATACAGGGTATATCCTGCTTAAAATACCACTTTCTCAGCCGTTCATTTAGGGCTTTGATTTTCTGTGTCATGGACTGGTAGATGTTGCTCTCGGGACAGGCAGAATTTCAGATATACATACACAGCATCCCTATCAAGTAACAGGTTACATAACGCCACATAATCCTGTAGTAACTGATTAAATGGGGTGTTGTTTATATCATTAACACCAGCATGTATGATAACCAGTGGATTTTCCCCGCATTTTGTAAAATTTTAGGCATCATGGAGGCAATGTCAGATACCCTGGCCCCATGGAAGCTAGAACAAGTGCGGTTGCTCTTGTCACTATTGCATACCGCCCTGTCAATGTGCTAATGATTGACTCTCCCAGGACTAACACTTGTTTTGAGACAGTAGGGTACAAGAATCAGAAACAGGTGATTGTTTAACACACTCTGGGTGATTAACCTAATAGGTATTGATTTGGTAGCTTGAGACTTACTAGGACAAATATCCATGGGCATTAACTCCTGATTGAAAAGTGTTTTAATCATTATTATCAACAGAGGTGATGCACAGGATAAATCATGTAGCACTTCATTATTTGATACAGTCAATTGCTCAAACCTATTATGAGTTTCAGTAGGGGCACTATTGTGTATTTGACCGCCCCTCCTTTTTTAAGAGGCTTTGTGACAATGGTCCAGTCATCATTATCATGAGAAGAGGGTAGATAATCATCCACCTTATAAGAGGGGGCAGAGGCAACAGGTATACTAGTACTAGTCATTACAATTGTCTCCTCATCAGGAGGCATAGAAATGCTACCTAAATGTGAAGAATTGTTCATTAGAATGAAGTTGATCATCCATAAGATCAATGTAACTTTCCAGTTCCCTAATATCAGTAGAGACTGGTTTAATATTAAGCAGAAACGCTATCTCTGCTTCAAGAGTAGTAATCAGATGGCAATTAGCGCATACATACTCACTCCCATACTTTCCTCACTATACATCAAACATTGCATACACTTACTAAGTTCTTTTCCATTATTAAAGGTGTATATTTCTAAGTAGAGGATATGCTAAAATTATCTTATCCAAGTTTGTCTAATGCCAGCAGTTTCAGCATGCCCAGCAGATACAGCAGACACGCGCCTCACGGGCGGCCCCAAGACGCTCACCCCGCTGCTAGAGGGGCAGGTTTTAAGCTGAAAACTGGAAGTAAGTGTCAGTTCACTTCGGTTTCAGTGCTAGTAAAATAACAATATTTACTTAAATTCAGCAAGATTCTGTGAGTTGAAGGTTTACAAGCCCTTAAAAGGCAAGAGAACCACCAGGCAACAGTGCTTTTAACAGAGATGTTGTTTTGGGGTAGGAGGTATACTAGCCTATTGTTAGTCCTCCAGGTTCCCACAATGCTCTGCTATTCACTGAAGAGTCAGTTACAAGCAAGTGGTACCACACAGGGTTGACAAAACCAGTGTTCACTATGATCCTTCCTTCCTACTGCCAAACAGGAAGTTCCTGTTGACAGTCAAATCCAGTGGCTATAAAAGTAGAACTGGCTTAGGGTGGGATGGAGGCAATTAGTAAGAGAAAAGGCTAGCAATAGGAAGTTGTAATTTGAGTCACCTGCTTTTATAGTGTCTAAGCCACACCCAATTAAGTTCTCTCCTCCTACTGGTTTAGCAAAGTAAGTTGATACAGTACCCTTCACAGCACAGAACACACACTGACTTTCTTTCTTTTCTTTCTTTTAACCTAAATAAGACCCCTTCTGCTTCTAATAAAGTATCTGTCTGCTTAATCTCAACAGACCCTGACTCCTGCTGAGATATAAGTGTTAAATTAATAAGAAAATGTAGCTTCTTTTAGTTAGCTGCTTTCTGCTCTGCAAGCAAGGCTAGCAACAGGAAGTTGTAATTTGAGTCACCTGCTTTTATGGTGTCTAAGCCACACCCCAATTAAGCTCTCTCCTCCTACTGGTTTAGCAAAGTAAGCTGATACAGTACCCTTCACAGCACAGAACACACACTGACTTTCTTTCTTTTCTTTTTAACCCTAAATAAGACCCTTCTACTTCTAATAAAGTATCTGTCTGCTTAATCTCAACAGACCCTGAATCCTGCTGAGATATTAGTGTTAAATTAATAAGAAAATTTAGCTTCTTTTAGTTAGTTGCTTTCTGCTCTACAAGCAAGGCTAGCAACAGGAAGTTGTAATTTGAGTCACCTGCTTTTATAGTGTCTAAGCCACACCCCAATTAAGCTCTCTCTCTCTCTCTCTCTCTCCTCCACTGATTTAGCAAAGTAAGTTGATACAGTACCCTTCACAGCACAGAACACACACTGACTTTCTTTTTCTTTCTTTCTTTTTAACCCTAAATAAGACCCCTTCAACTAATAAAGTATCTGTCTGCTTAATCTCAACAGACTCTGACTCCTGCTGAGATATAAGTGTTAAATTAATAAGAAAATGTAGCTTCTTTTAGTTAGTTGCTTTCTGCTCTACAAGCAGGGCTAGCAACAGCCTTGACATCACTTGACATCCCAGTCTCCCAGAGTGCACCCCATTGACCACCACCCTCTGGCTTGTCCCATCAGCCAGCTCTCCACCCATCTTACTATTTTCTGCCCCACCCCTAGACTCCCCAACTTATAAACCAGACTTCTGTAGGGCACCATGCCACTAAGAAATTGCATCAAAGACTTGATATTTTCTTCAGGATCAAGCACTCACTAACCCAGGAGGCTAGAAAACTCCTGGTCCAAGCTACCTTCTTGCCTCTCCTAGACTATGTGGACTTCCTATATGGCCATAGTACTAGCATAGCTCTCTCAAGCTCGATACCCCTATACCACAGAGCCCCTTAGGTTTATTTTGGATGCCCCTTATGATACGCACCACTGCATCCTTTATTCCTCTGTAGGCTGGAGCTCCTTAGCTTCAGGAGGCAAAAGAATGCTGTTCTATGGACATATAAGGCAATCACTCATAAACTACCTCAGTACCTCACAAGCTGCCTAACTCCCTGCATCCCTAGTGCCTATTCTCTCAGAAGTCTTACCATCTTATCTCTAGCTATCCCTAAAGATAAAGCACTTTAGTAAAGCCTCAGTAAGCTTATTCTTCCTATGCTCTGGAATAAGATCCAGAAAACCTTAAGGCTCGCTTCCCTGTCACGCTCTCCCTCTTCAAATCCTTGTTCTGAGGACCTCTCTCTGAGGTCTGTCATTATTTCAAATCAAGGTCTTAACATCACGATTTGTTACTGCTTTAAATTCTGGACTTAAACCTCAACCATTGCCTGAGGCATCACCTCAGTCCACCCTTCTGTCATTGACCAAATCAAGGTCCCAACAACACAATCTGTCTTTGCTTCTAATATTGGCTTAAATCCCAACCATTGCCTGAGGCATCTGTCATGTTTCTCCCTTAGAACAGTCCTTCCTCCCTAGGCCATCATGTCCAACCCTCTGCTATCTCATCTGACCTTCCCTCCCACTCCCTATACTCCCCCCCTTCCCACCCCACTTGCCAGGCCATGCCTACAGTACTTATCAAAGGACTCTTATGTCTCAATCTTCTTGCACTTTGATGCTAGAGGAACTGCCACTCCTGCTCACTATGACTCTCCAATGATGTTTACTGTATAAACTTTAGCTCATTACCTTACGTCCATTTATCTGTATCTATGCAATTGTATTTAAATGGCACTACCTCTTGTTGAACCTATTGCTATGTGCTGGTGGAAGTATCTTGTTACATATGATGGTTATATGTTATTATGTTGTTATTATTACTATGTAATTGTTATGCATGTTCACAGACCTGTCATGTCTTAACCCTGATGGCAATTGTTTTGCCCCAGGTCCAGCTTGTGAATGAGCTTGTCTCAATGATGTTCCACCTGGCAAAATAAAGATTTTATTGATTGATTGATGTCAAAGGCCTTCTCGAAGTCCAGGTGGGCCCGTCATTTGCCCCACCCTGATCAAGAAGAATTCAATCAAGTTTGTTTGACATGACCATCCCGAGTGAAGCCATGCTGCCAAATGTCTTGCAGCCTCCCTTTCCAAATATCTAACCATCTTTTGCTTCAATGTGCCTCCATTACTTACCCACCACAGATGTGAGACTGACTTGCCGATAATTCGCTTCCTCCCTGCTGCCACTTTTATGAATTAACACCATGTATGCCTTCTTCCAGTCCTCTGGTAACCACCCCTGTATCCAGGGACAAGTTAAACAACACTGCCAGTGGTTCTGCCAGTACCTCTCTTAATTCCCTGAGCACCCTAGGGTGGACCATCTGGTCCTGTGGCCTTGTCCACCCTCAACTTAACTTAATTCCTCCTTTACCTCTTCCACACTGATTGGGCTAGGATCCACCTCTCTCCTTTCCTTTCCTTTCTCACTAGCTCTGGTCCCCTTCTGTCCCCTCCATCACAAAAACAAGCTGTAGTAACCATTCAGCACTTCAGCTTTCTTGAAATCCCTTTCACCTGCAATCCCTCCCCTTTAATCCTTTCTATCCTTGCCTTCCTCCTTTCCCATTGTACTGAAAGAATGTCTTGTGCCCCTTTGGCCTGCCTAACAATTCTCTCCTTAGTTTCTATTTAGCCATCAAAATCCTTCACCCTGCCACCCTCAGCTCTCTTTGAAAGTTTCCCTATCCAACTTTCCCTGTGTCCTTTATAGTCCCTTAATGTCCTTTTCTTCTCCCCGATTGCCTCCCTTCCCTATTGAACCACAGCAGCATCCTCTTTCTCTTGCTCTTCCTCACCCTTCTTACATATCCTCTGTCACATTAAGGACCCCCTTGATCTTTTTCCATAGATCTCCACACCTCCCTCATCACCTCCCACCTCTCACTACCGCCTGGAAAATCTCCTTCATCCTGGGAAAATCTGCCCGCTAAGTCTAGTATCTTCATGGTGGTACAACTAGCCTCATATCCTGCTCTGACCCTTAAAGCCCATGGTGCTGTGGTCACTATCTCCCAGGCTGGACCCTACCTCCACTCTCTCCACACTGTCTCTGTTGGTAAGGACCACATCAAGTATACCCTCCCTTGTGGGCTTCCTAACCAGCTGATGCAGAAAGACACCTGGAGTGCCCCTAGGATCTCTCCATTCCTAGTTGACCAAGCGAAGGATATCCAGTCTATATCTGGGAGGTTCAGACCTCCTCCAACAGAATCTCCCTTCTGGGCTATTCTTTGAACCTCCCACAGCATCAGTATGTCCTGTTCCTCACTCTGCATAGGGGTCTGTATATCACCCCTAGTCTTAATGCTTTCCCAACCTTCCTCTCCAGTGTGACCCATAAGCTTTCCACTTCACCCTGCTCCTCCTTCCTTCTGTGACCTTAATTCCTTCACTAATGTATAGCACCACTCTCCCCCTTCCTGCCAATCCAGTCCCTTGTGAACAACTGCACCCGGTCCCCCACCTCCCAGTCTTGATGTTCAGACCACCAGGTCTCCGTTACTGCTACAATATCCAAACCCTCCCCTCCATTAATGCTTCCAAATCTACCATCTTATTTCCCAGGCTTCTGCATTTGTGGAAAGTCACTTCCACCATTACCCTCCCACCCCCCTTACCTCTAGGCATGTTATTGCTTAACAAGTCTGTATTTTCCCGGTGGGGGATGAATACCCCTGCATCCTATCTTTTGGCATTTCAACTTGTGTCATTTTCCTACACCCCTGATTTAGTTTAAATCATGTTTGCTCTTACCAGCAGCACATAAATTAGAAACACCACTGGATAACTGAAGAGCCTATAAAGCTAGATTACTAATTGAACTGGAACCATTATATAAACAAGTATTTGTCAATGCCGAATGCTCACTGATAGTATTGCTATTGTACCAAATCTTTCTTGTACACATTTTACTATACATTTACCCAGGACAGAGCAGATGGGATGCAGTATCTAATTTTCAGTGGTGTCCTGGTTTTACACATAGTTAGATTGTAATTACCCAGGACAGGGCAGCTGAGAGGCAATATCTACTTTAAGTGGCTCACATTTTGACCCCTAATGTCTAATGGTCTTTCTATGACCTCACGTTATGATTAAAATGGATAACATTTTTAAAATCCTCCAAAAGTGATTTTGCTGTGCAACTATGGATGCACGTTTCAGAGGATTTGAAAATGACACCTGTCATGTTCAGAAGGTGGGGTAACACAAGGAATATGTTGAACATTAAGAACCAAAATCTGTATAAAACAAAGTTATGAGTAAATGTTGGAACAATTCAATGTTTCCTCATAACTTAGTTATTTTCACATTTATACCCAAATTTTCAACATAATCTTTTAAGACTACTCCTTCTGAGCATGACAAGTGTCATTCAAGGGTGAGGGGCTAAGAAGTGATACCACAGGGTCAGTGCAGGGAGCCCTCTTTTAATATATACATTAGTGACATAGCAGAAGGTCTGAGGGAAGATCGTGCCCATTTGCTGATGATATGAAAATCAGCAATAGGGTGGGTACCCCAGGGGTGAGCTAAGACGCAAGACTTGTAAGACTCTAGAGGGGTGGTCAGAAACTTCAGCAACTGAAATTCAATGTCAAAAGTGTACTGTGATGCATCTGAGCATAAAATCCACAGCAGCTTACACTTTAGAAGGAGGAAATCAAAAACAGAGCAGGAGAGAAATTTAGGGATTATAGTATTAAGCAACCTTAAGGTGGGTAGCTAGTGTAGCAAGGCGGTAGGGAAGGCAAATGGAATGTTGGCATGCATTGGGAGGGCATAACTAGCAGAAGAAGGAGGTAATGATGCCTCTTTACAAAGCCATGATGAGATCACACCTGAGTACGGGGTCCAGTTCTGGAGACTGCACCTACGCAAGGACATTGATGGGATAGAATGGAATCAGAGAATAGAAACAAGATGGTGCACGGTATGCAGGGAAACCATATGAACAGAGGAGTAGGGAATTGGATCTGTACCCATTGGAGACTAGAAGGGAAAGTGGAGACATGATTAAAACTTTTAAATATGTGAAGGTGATAAACAGGGTAAAGGAAGGAGTTTGTCCAGAAGGAAGGTAGGGGCTAAAACTAGAGGGCATAGCCTAAGATTGGAAAGTGGAATATATAGAGGCAGTGTGAGGTGGCATTTCTTCATGGAGAGGGTGGTGGAGGCATGGAAGAAACTACCTGAAGAGTGGTGGAGGCCGAAATGGTGGAGAGGATTTAAGAGGGCATGGGACAGACATATGGGGTTGGGGGGCCCGAAGGAAAGGAAAGGAGTGGGGGAAGGGCAGACTCGATGGGCTGAAGGGTCCTTTTCTGTTGTCAGATTTCTGTGATTTATAAAACAATGGCTGAAACATAATTTTGTGCCACAAGTGTGAAAACATATGTTGGGTAGGGATGAGAAATGACAGCTGTCAAATTCATGAGGTGATGTTATAAAAATGACTGTTAAAATCTGGGGTCAAAATACTGAAAATTACCACAGTTATGAGCAAGTGTTGAAAATTTCAACTTACACTCATAACTTTGTTGTTTTCATATTTTACCTCAGATTTTCAACATAACTCTTCTTATGACCCCACCTCATGAACAAGGGTGGGAACAATTTCAAATCATGCCTGAAAAGTGATTTTGTGGCACAAGTATGGAAACGCATTTTGGCCAGGATTTGAAAATGGCAGCTCACATCGATGAGTTGCTGTGAAGAAAAGGCTATGTTGAAAATTTGAGTCAAAATATTGAAAATTACCAGAATTATGAGCCTGCATTCATAAATTTCAATTGGGCTCATAACTTCATTGTTTTATATTTTAACTCAAAATTTCAGTATAGCTTCTTATGAGCCCACTTCATGAACAAGAGTGGAGGAAATTTTCAATTCCTGCCCAAAAGGTGATATCACATAATGACTGCAAAATTACCTTTCAGGACAGATTTGCCTAATTTCACCACCATTGTTCATGAGGTGGGGTCACAATAAAGATATGTTGAAAATTTTGGGAAAAATATTCAAAAATGACCAAGTTATGATGACGTTCAAAACCCATTGAAATACACTGAACCACATACCTGACTTTCTCAGTTTGTGGTCCAGCATTAAAGAGTGAAGGTGTCTCCAGTCCAGACAGGATTATGGTATTGGACCCCCAATGGGCAAGTAATGGCTTGGGGGTGTGGAGTGGTGGGTACTGAGTGGGAAGGTTGGGTGGGGGACATTACGGTGGTAGTGGCAGCAGACATCGATGGACATTTTCTTTTTTGTAGAGTGTATTTAAAAAAACTGTGAGGACAGTTTCTTTATTTCAGAGTACTGACACTGGGGATTGGGCACCCCAGTGTCAGTGTTATGTTAGCGGCACCGTGGGTGGGCTCCAGTATTGTAGAATCAAAACAGGCAGGTTTGAGGGGTTGCAGCCAGCATGGAGGATTGGGCACCCCTGTGCCAGAATATTAACATGCATAGGAGCCAGCATGGCATGGGGAATTAGGCACCCACATTAACATAAGTAGTTTTCTTCATCCTTGGTGGCAATGGGGTGAGCTCCATGGTGTTGCACAATGACAGTTGGTGGGTGGGGGGTGAAGCTGGCACTGGGGATTACTTTGGGGGGACCACAGCAGGCTGATCATGACAGGTCAGTTCTGTTTGCTGGGTGGCATTATGTAAATTAAAGGAAAGAGTAAGCCCCTATGATTGGGTCGGCTGTCTCCTTAACTATACAAAGTTTACACCAGCAAGCCGAGCCAGAACAGTGTCATGATCAGCTTGGCTGATGATTGATGTGACACTGATGAGCCCTTTGCAGACTGCTCTGTATTGGACTGACAGTGTCACACCCTCAAAACCCACTCTCACAGCAAAATGTTCTATCGCTGCGTAGCACGGCGAACATAAAAACAGCTTTTACTAGGAAAAATTACTTAAACTGTAGATTAAATGCAGTTCTCCTTTAAATGTTTGTTCATTACTGGATAGTACAGCTTCTTGAGGCATGGAATTCCATATCATCACCACCCTGTATGCAAACAAATGTCTCCCTATATGTCTTTTAGCAAGCTGCTGTTCTATCTGGTACTTATGTCTCCTGAGGTACTGATTACATACTTTATGCTCAAAACTAAGTTGTTTTCTTTTTCATCGCCTTTAGAATATTGTAAAGATATACTTCTTTGAATGTATGTAGGCCTAGAAGACTCTTGCATAGGTCTTCTGTTTAACAAAAGGTATCATCTTAGTAGGCTACTCTGATTCCCCCTCCCCACCAGCTGTATATCCTTCCTTAAATAAGGTCATAAGGGCTCCATACCTGAGAACAATAGTCTAGATGCGGTCTGGCATGCATTGTACACAAATGGAACTATTACGTTGCTGTCTTGCTAGTGAATGCTTTTCTTATGCAAACTAAAATTCTATTTGCCTTGCTGACAGTGTGTTTGCAGTCGTTCACAGATTTTATTGTTAATTATGTTACCCAGATCCTTTCTTTATTAACTTTGTTCAGTTGTATACTATTTATATAACAGTTATGGTATGAATTATTGCTTCCAAAATGCATTACTACACACTTAGAAGAGTTAAATTGCTTGCTATTTACAGTTGCACAGTGTTCTTTTTTTTCTAGATCCCATGTCAGGATATTAGTTTAGACTGAATGTCTGCAGGACCCCTAATTTGGTATCATTCACAAATTTATTTATATGCATTTTGCATCCTGTTTCTAGAGCTCTTATATACAAACTGAATAGCAGTGGGCCCAGCACCGAGCCCTATGGTGCTCCACTTGCCACTGGACATTCGTTTGAGATGATACCATTCATTCTAACTCTGTGTTCTCTCCCCATCTAATATGTGTACTGCTTTATGTTGTTATTGTATAGTTTGTTGATGGGTTTTGTATGAGGAACCTTGTTGAAGGCTTTTTCATATAGGTTTTGTACTCCTCAGCCATGGTGGTCTGGGCTCTTCTCAAACCTGCTACCGCTGTCCCACACCATCTGCCACCTCCCAAGGCTTACCTGAGGTCCTGCGTTAGCTCCACATATTACCCCCTCCATGATTGGGTCAGGAGCAGGAGGGTCATCCCTCGCTCCAAAAACACATCCAGTTTCTGTCCCACAGATCTTGATGGTGGAGTGGGTAGAGAACGTGTGTAGGGCTTCATATATGTTTGCCTTGCTGCCATTTTCCATCTGACTTTTCTCCCTCCTGATGCTGGGGTGCATACATCAGCGCACATGTGGAAGCACATGCACGCTGCAGAGTCCCACAAATCCCTCCTTTCTTTGCCACTCTCAACCCACGCTGTCACCATGCCTCCACCTGGTGGCAGTCATTCAGCTGAGCAAGCAACCCACCCTCCCCTTAGGAGAAGAGAGAGCAGTCCTTCGGATGCTCGATCTTCTTTCCCCTGGCCAACCCCCGCAACCTGAGATTGCTTCCAGTCCCAGATCACTGGCATGGTGGGCGCTGGCGCTACAGCCATGCCACTGGGCCAGCTTTGTCAAAGGTTCTTTTTTAAATCCATCTATCAGTGTATTTGAGTCTAGCAGTCTGCCGATTTTGTTATAGAAACATAAGAGACTGGTTGAGCATGATATTTGTTTTGGAAGCGGAGTTGATTATTGTGCTCCTGTCCTGCTTCCCTTACTGTTTTGATTATTTCCTCCAAGATCAATCCCTCACAAAGCTTACACATTATTGATGGAGGCTTGTAGGCCTGTAGTTTCTGGTTCAGCGTTATCTCCTTTTTTGAATATGGGCACTATTGTTGCAGTCCTCCAGTCCTCAGGTACCTACTCTCTCTCACTAATTGATTTATTATTCTAGAAATAGGTTCAGATATTACTGTTTTGAGTTAATTGAGTGCTCTGGGTTGTAGGTTGTCTGGTCCTGCTAATTTACTGATGCCCAGTTTGTCCAGGTTTTGTTCAATTGTGCTGCTGTTGGCAATATTCCAGTTTGCATTTTATTATGGTTATTGGGCCCTATTCATGAAAGCACCTAAACTGCATGGAAATCGACATAATGCAGGCACACTGCTACACACCAGCTGGTTGAAAAACTGGCATTCACAAAGGCATGTGCAGTGGGAGGCAAGGCAGAGGCATGGCAAACAGAGGTGTGCAGTAAACAGTGACAACAGGGCATCCCAAACATATTTGTCCCTGTCCCTTGACCACGCCATATATGGGCATGTGCACTACCCATGCAGACACAAGGAAATGAATGCCGTGGTGGAGGAGCATGCGACAAAAGGATACAGAGATGGAAGTAATGTGCCTGTGCCAAATGCATCACCGCCAAGAGGCCGCATGTCATGTCAGGGACAGGCCAAGGGCCGTGAAGGGTGGACATCATGGGGTATCACCAAGGCCTGGTCCAGCAGTTTCACTGGCTGCCAGGTGACAGCCATGATCTTGGACATCTGAGAAAACTATAGGGTACTGTGTAGAGTAGTTCTCTGAAGACCCGTGTGGAGGTCAAGGCCAGGATATGAAGCTTGACATCCAGGCCACCGTCAACACAGCTGATCCTGAGGCATGGACACTTCATGCAATCAAGCACAAGTGGCGTGATCTTCTCGGTTGGCTGTGAAGAGAAAGCTTGCATCCATGGAATGGGCATAGAGTGGAACAGGCAGGGAACACCCATGCAGGTGCCATCACTGTTGCTCATCGAGAGGATGGTGGCCAACACCCTCACTGAGGTCGGCTGACATGGGTAGAGTGAAGGGCATCTACACCATACCAGGTATGCGGCACAGTGCAGGGGACACAGGTGGGAGGTATATGACTGAATGGCATAACCAACACCTGTCTTGCACCCTGCACAGCAGGAGACTGTGGCCATCATCCATGCGCTGCTAGTGATCACCGTGGAGGAGGATACACAGGGGGACTCAGACACAGACAGTGTAAGTATGTGGTCCACATCATGGCCAACTGAATACATGCCAATGCCTGGCAATGCACCTGTACATAACCAGCCAATGTTCAATCACTATACAGGATATGACGAGGAGATGAGCACCATGCAGGACACCAACTCTGAGACCCTGCTGGGGATACCGGAGGCCACATAGGACCTGGGCCCAGACACCTGACAGGAGCCAGCAATGTCCCACTGTCCCAACTAACCACACAGCCACCACACAGCTGGCTGTCCAGTACTGGGACAGGGCTCAAGGAGCAGCCAAGACATCCCTACATGCCCAGCGATGCAGGATGACATCCATCCCACACACACAGCCAGAAGATGTAGGAGGACAATGTACCACCCACAAAGTCATGCTGACAGTGGGGACAAGAGGTCCTCAGCATGCCTGACCTGCTGGGTGAACAGGACAGCACCACAGTCCATCATGCAGACTTTCTATCCAGAACTGCAACAGCTAGAACAGGACTGACTGCAGGTCCAGCGGGACAACACCAACATCCTGTTGGACCTGACCATGGAGGTGCATGGGCTGTGGCATGCCCACGAATGAATCTGAGACCTCCTGCAGATAGCAAACCATCTGCTATCTGGGGCCGCACAGCCACCCATGCTGTCCCCCTGACAGGCCAGGATATGGTGTCCCAGATGCCTCAGGTGGGCATGCAGGGCCAGTGGCACAGTCACAAGCCACCACCCCACAAACACCGGCACAAATCCCGTTGCTATGGCACAGAGTACCATGTAGCACCAGCTTCTACCCACCAGCCCCACAGTCCCTGGGACATATGTACAGGCGAGACATTGAGGCATCCGCCAGCCCAAGACACAGGAGTCAGGGAGAGCTCCGCATCCCGGGGTTGGAGCCCACTAGCATACCGAGGGACTGGTGGACACACAGGGCAGCTGGATCTGTGGCCATTCGGGGACCATAGGCCATATGAGGTAAGAAGCGACAGTACAGCCATGTCGCCAGGGCACACGCTGCTCTGCACATCTGGGGGAAAAACTACCAGGAGGTTGTACATGGTCCACACAATGCACAGTGACACCTACACACCTGTACCCACCCCTGACACAGCCCTACCACACAGTCCCACAAACACACACCCCTGTCCCAAACCCCTACCAGGATTGTACTGTACACCTATGAACCTTGCTCCCCTGGTGTGGGGGCCGCACACATGGTCCTCATCCTCTGGGGTGGGGCCACACCAGAACTCACTCCCTGGTGTGGGGACCACACACATGAACCCTTCCCTCTGGAGGCTAATCCATGCCGCCCGTGGACCCGGATCACTGCTGTGGGTGCCCACCCTACCCAGCCCGTGACAGCTGGACCACCATGCAACACCCCTGACACGGCAGTACAGCATATCACACACGGGTGGGACACCAACTTCTCCCCCAGTATGGCACTCAGGACATATATGTCTCATCACAGTGCCACTATGGTATATCCTATCTCCTGAAAGGCCCTTGCATGACTGCATGGCATGCTACCTGGCCAGGCAATGTCTCAGGACAACAGTGCTGTGGGTGATCCTCCTCCCCATCACTCTGTGGGACAGTACCCTGGTGCTCGGCATGGGCAGCTGTTTGGGAAATGCCATGTTGTGCAGCATGGCACATGCAGTGATCATTCTGTAGGTCTTCCCAAGGAAGGAATCATCATGCCCCGGTGAGGTCTAGGCAACGGAACCGCATCTTCAGCACCCATGTGGTCCTCTTGACAATGGCATGTGTCCTCCTGTGTACCTCATTATATCCTCCCTCCTCCTCCTCCTCCTCCTCCTCCCTGCTGTGTGGTGTCAGGAAGGGTGTCATCAGGTATGGTCGGAGTGGATATCTGTTGTCACCTAGGCATTGGGTACAGAACAGACACATTAGTGACCTGTGGCAGTGCACACAACTGTTTCCTGTATGTGAAACGTCCATACTCACCAGCAGCCAACCATTGACACCCCACAGGCTGTGGGGTGGTCACTCAGCCTGGAACTGTTGAACACGTAAGCATCATGGAGTGGAGCCCAGGGTACTTGGCACACACATTGGTGATGATACCATCTGTGTCACGTGCTATGTGGCAGTTGACACTGTGGAACCCCTTTTGTTCCTGTACACCTCCTCATCCATTATAAATGTAGTGATGGCCATGTGGGTACAGTCTATAGCACCCAGGACATTGGGCATGTCATGCATGGCATAGAATGCCTCCTTCATGTACGGATGTCTCGTCAGCCATGGGGAACCATATGTGGTCATGCACATTCTGGAGTAAAGTGTCTGTGACCTGGTGCAAGGCCGTGACATGGACAACTGATGGACACCTGTGACATCCCCAGGACTCTCTGGAAGGAGCTTGTGGTATAGTGTGACAGAGCATACAGGACCTTTGTCTCCACTGACATGGCATGTGACCAATGTGTCAGGGCTTCCAGCTGCTCCTGTAGCATGTGACAGAGCCCTGAGACTGTGTCGTGGTCCAGGCAGTACCACTCAATGCACTGTCCCTCACAGAGCTGGGCCACAGTTGTACAGGGCCTGAGTATATTGGTCCTGTGTTATCTCCTCTGAGCCCTGTCCCTCTCCTCTCCTTTGCCCTCCCACAGGAAGACATTCATGAGTAGCCCAGGGCACATCAACTCTCAATCCAACTGCTACTACTGTACTCGCTGTACACCATGCTATGTACCATGTGTTGCAGCTTCTGCTACAGCTGCAGGTCCCCTTTCAGTGGACCATGGCCTGGCATGCCTCGTGGTCATGCATGTTGGCAGGTATCGCTGTCCGGCATGTCATTCTCTATCTCTACTGCTGCAGGAGCTGATCATTATGGGGGCGTGTCCATGGCCAAGGTTGGGCAGCTGGGGTATACCCTGCAAACTGTGGCAGGTGTCTGACACCACCCCACACTGATGACCCCGGGGACTCTCTGGGAGGTGACAGAGCCTGGGGAAGTGAGTGGCTGTGTCTTTCATACTGTGTGCTACTGTCCTATCCATGTTCCACAGGTCCTGGACATACTGGGCAACTGTGGTGTGTGCACCTGCTACCTGTTGCATGCCCAGCTGTGGTGTACATCATGTTCTGTCAATCACAGGTGCCCCTGTGTGTCGTGCCCTAATCCTGGGCCTTTCTAAGCAAAATCAAGTCATAATCAGCATGCGAAACAAATGCTAATAGCACAAAAACCATAAGTGCTAGATACAAAGTATAAGTGGCAAACTTGTTCAGCATAAAATTACCTTTTCAACAGTGGTATGCAAGTAATAATAGGTAATTTAGTTTTTTTTCTATGCTGGTCGAAACAGCAAAAAAATGTTTTCCACTAAAAATGTAACATATCAACACCAAATTAAGCATCCAGACATTACATGCAGTTTCAATAATTTGTTTGTAAAAAAAAAAAACAGCTATTTCTGTAGTATTAAACATAATTTTTCCCATTTTAGTCAAGGAGCATTGGTGAGGTTTGAGGATAAATCTAAACCATACACACCATACCATAAACAAATGCATATAATTCCTAAAGTATACATGATACACACAGCGTATCAGCAGCAAAGTTGTTCCACACAAAATTGCCTTTCCAATGGTGCTATGCAATCAACTGTGCTCAGTTCGGTTTTGTTTTATACTGGCTGAGATACCCAGAATGTGTGTTTTTCAAAGTGCTTAGATGGTTCTTGATGGACAAAATGTCTGCCATACACACCATGTCATAAACAAAAGTGAATAACTCCTAAAGTAAACATGATACACACAAAGTGTCAGTGGCAAAGTTATTCAACACAACATTACATTTCTAATGGTGCTATGCAGTAAATTCTAACCAATTCTGGCTGGCAAGTAATATTAAAACGTGTGTGGCGTCTCCAGACTTACTAGGGCACACAGGAAGTCTGTAGGTGACTTTGTAGTCGTTCTGGGACACACTGCAGTACATTTGCTGCTGCCTACAGATGTATTCTGGGAGGCAATGAGTTAACTTCCTTGTGCTCGCAGGTCACATCTGGAAACAAGCTTCAGTTTAGTGTGCTACTCCTGGTTAAACAATGTTCCTTTCCCTTTCCTCTTGTTTTCTGGAGTTGGTCTACTTTTGTATCTAATGAATTCTGTAATTTAATTTTCTTTTAATGATATTACTAATCTTATTATTAAATCAATATTGTTTGTCCCTTACCATTATAAATGTTGTTCCTATATATTTTATTTATTGAAAGTCTCACCAGGAAGGCACATTGAGCAACACATTCCTCAAGTACATACAAGTATATAGTTCCTCTCCATATCCAGTATTATATTTTTAAAGAATCCCCATCATTCATTAACATTTTTATTTCTGAACTCTTCTTCTCATTTTGTGTTACCAGTTCCCTTTTCACTCATTATAAAATCAGCTTTACCATAACTGGGTCGTGATGTTGTCCCTTCTATCAAGCATAGAGTTCTGTCAATCATAAATGGTATTGTACAGTGATCACTCCCGCCAACTGGTTCACCCACTTGTACAGTCTGTAAGTTTTGGGAATGTCTGTTAGAATCAAATCTAATATATTTAATTTGCCCCAGTACCCTTTATAACTAGTTGTTCCAGATTTTCCCTAGTTGTCATGTCAAGAAAGTTCCATTCCAGTTTGTTTCTGGTTTCTAGGCTTATCTAGTCTATGCCTGGCAAATTAAAATCACCTAGTACTATTATATCTGATGTCACTGTATTGT
This sequence comes from Neoceratodus forsteri, assembly GCA_016271365.2. Lineage (NCBI taxonomy): Eukaryota > Metazoa > Chordata > Ceratodontiformes > Ceratodontidae > Neoceratodus > Neoceratodus forsteri. Next base: position 97,851,519 of record JADMNL010000023.1, on the reverse strand, counting down.
TCCTAATTTGATTAAAGCAGCCATGCACGATAGTGGTGAAAATGTTGACCAATACTTTTCATTCTATTTTAGATTGCTCCTTATCTTTGTCTTTTAACAGATGAAATAATGAAAGGAACACTTCTTTAATAGGCTCAGATAAGGTTTTCATCACTAGTCTCTGTTATTTTTGAACATTCATGGTTTAAGATCACTTTTCCTGTGACTGTGATGAACTAGCATCAGCAGACACTGCTCCCTGACATGACCTTACAGCACAACAGGTGTACAAAATAGCTGAGAATACTGATGAAACCTGGTTTGGGCCATATTAGAAGGCGCTCCTACTATTATTCAAACATGAAAAAGTGCTAAAAGCTCTGGCCCAGTGGCGCTGAGGTTGAGGCGCCAGACACCACTCGCTGCACTGCCCGGTGACCCAGGTTTGGGAGGCGGACTCGGTTCGCTGGTGGGTCAGCAGAGGAGATAGACTTGAGCATCCTATGACAGCTCGCCTTCTCCAGGGAGGTAACAGGTCGATGCCTGCACATTTGCCTGACTCTGAGTGGTGGCTCAGAGTACTGCAAACCCTTGAGGATGGCTGGCCATGGTACAAGTGTGGATGTCGGCACATAGGCCATGATGTCAGGAAGTTGCATGCTGTATATGGAGGAGAAAATGGGAAAGTGAGCCTAGGTGATGGGGGAACTGTGGCGTGCCCCGATGTGCCTCCATGCCGACAGACCCAGGACCGACAAAATGTAAGTTCACGGGGCCTCCGGCCCTGCCTCATCCCTGATGGGGGAACAACTGTGGCTCCATGGGGATCTGGGGTCGTCTGTGTGCGGTGGAAGGCAGTGGGAAGTCAGTTGTCTCCCCTGATGGGTCAGGAGTGGCAGGCTGGAGAAAGGAGGCAGGGGAAAAAAAGTGCAAAAGCAGATTCAAAATCAGAAAAGAAGAGTATAATACAAGCCAGCAGATAAGGGTCGATCTGAAATAAAATAAAAAGTATAGGTCAAAATGCCAACTACAATCATGCACTGCTGCTTTAATGATCTGCTTTGTCTGATTCCTGTCTTTGGAGGGCTATAGAATGCACCAAGTTTGAATGATGTCCCTATTTTATTTTCTGTTTATTTATTTATTTAGTTTTTGTTGACGGGTAAGTGCACTAGACAAATTCTGCCTATTTTCAGGCACGACCTGGGGAGGGGATACAGATGAATGCCAATTGACCTTGAACCAGATTCAGCAGTTGGTGGTATTTTTAGTGAATAGGGGAAATTTGGCCCAGGACACCAGGGGAAATTCCCTACTCGTCAGAGGGGAACCTCTGTCAAGATGGCGGACGCACCTTGCCTTCTGAGGAGGGGAGCTATGGAGGTGGGAGATTTGGTCTCTGCTCCTACCTCTGACCAAATGGAAACCACGATGCCAACAACTGATGTTTTGCCTGTTGATGTTCCTACTACAACTTTAAGTTCTGCTGTTCATACTAAGGCTGCTATACCTAGCCCTCTGCTTGCTTCTTATGGAACTGACTTGCTGACTTGCGTGCCTACAATCGACTTACTGGAGGATTTTACTTCATCTGATTCGAAAATCACTGTTTGACAGCACAAGAGATCCGGAGCATTTTGCAATGGCGAGTGCCGTTTGCTAGTGCAAAACTGAAAATGTATAGAGATATGCAATGCCTGAGAACCGACAGCACAGATGCATCTTCCACTCGGTGGAAGCTCTTGAAGATTTACCTGACCTGTCTCCTTTCCTGCCTGTTGCTGTGACAGGCTCTGACCCGACCTAGCGTCGGTAGCTGAAACCCTACTGCCTGTTCCCCTGCCACCTGCAGTACAAAGGATTTGGTTTCCTTCTCAGAACCTGATTCCATTACATCGCAGAGTTCCCCACATGGACAAGACTTCTCTACAGTAAATGCTCCCCTGCTGCCTGCAGTTCAAGCGGATTCAGTTTCCTTTTCACTGCTTCCATTAAATCGCAGAGCTCCCTACATGTACAAGAATCATCTACAGTCAATATTAATAAAGTGCATACCTGGACTGTTGAATCGGCGCTGAGAGGTGCTGGCTGGATTCAGGGTACTGTCCCAGGAAGTTGGAAGTGGGTCCGTCTCCAACACGGTCCCCCCTCGAAGATTTTCGAGACTACAGAGCACTTTAGGTGCTTCAAAAGTCACTACTGACCCCTTGTGTCTCCCTCATGAACTGGAGCTTACACAGAACCCTGTGTTGGATCATCTGAAGGTTCTCCACCCCAGGCTCCTTTTCTACTATTTCTATAGGCGCTCTGGCTCCCCTACATACAGCCCCCACAAAAGAAATCGGGACCAAGCCGTTCATATTCTTCATTTTTAAATTTCCAATCCAGGCTGCTAAGAGACACAACGTTGTTCGCTTGGCATACCTGAGGTTACCTGAAGCCACCTGATCGGGTCTATGTGGCACGTACGCTTCTAAAGGATTCTTTAAAATTCTTTTCCCATGAAATATATGCGCTAATTCATATCTCTGGTGAAACCACGTTTGACATTAGTTTCCAAACATCTAGGGGATTGAGTGTTTTTGGTCAATATAATTCTCTGCGGACTACTGCATTATGGACCGCATTTCAGGCTATTCCTCTTTCTAAACCTACTTTTAAAGGCGATTACTATTCTGTTTCGTAATGAAGGAGTTGAGGTGGAGGATGTTGTGTATTAGCTGAAACAGCGTTGTGATGTCCAGGGACAGTCTGAAACCATTTGGATACCGAGAACATTTGGACTGGAGGCTGGAAGTTTAAAGTCTTGTTATGATCTAATGATTCGAGGGTTGTACATTTGCCTAACTGTTTTTCATAGGCGAGATAGGGGGTCTTGTTCTACCTGGGTCAGCGAAGGCATGCTATAGGTGTGGTGACCCTGCACATCTTAGTAATGTATGTGATAAAATGAAATCAGCGTCTGTGGGAATTGGGCCACGTGAGGGGCACACTGTTTGAATAAATGTAGATGTAACCTATGTGACGAACAGGGCACACCTTTCAGAATTGTAAATGGGCTGTGCATAACCAGGAATTTCCACGATGGTGGAGTGGACCAGCGCTTTATTATTACACAGGCGCAGAAAGCCCGTCTCCGGACCACCTTGGCTGTACCTGCCCTAAGGAAGCCAAGCCCTTACTGCAGGCTTCAGTGCCTGTTGTATCCTCTGAGTCGTACCTCAGATAGTTTCCTTCACGGATGACCCCTTGCTTGAGATTTCGCCTGTCCCTGATCCTGCCCAGTCTAATTTTCCTGTTCCGGACCCAGTCCCAGGTCCATACTATGCCCCCCCAAGTGCTTACAAGTGTCGTGCGTAGAAGGTCACTGAGAAATAACCCTCGGTTGCACCGTCTCCTGTGAGTGGTCTGAACCCCCCTCCCAGTGCCCTTATCTAATTCTTTTGAACTTCTCCAACCCCTTTCTGATGGCTGCTGGAGGTGAGTTGGACTCTTCCTCCATAGCTTCTTCTCTCCCCTGATGAGTACCACTGACTCTGAGTTGTAACTTGGTACTGGCCTTTCTCAAGCGAAAGGCCAGAGTAAAACAAAAGGGAAGAAGGTGGTTGGGAAAATAAATTGTAAAATGTATTTTTGTCTGTTTTCCTTTTTTTTATTTGGTGCTATGTTTCACTTTGTTTGCCATACTATTAATGTAAATAGTATGAAGCGTATAGCTAAAGGAGATTGATTTTTCCTTTCTATGGCTTTTGCCTTTGGGTTTAATTTTATTACAAGATACTAGACTTCATACTACACATGAGATCTGACAAGCACAACAGGACTGGTTACTGGGTCCTTCTTTTTGGTCGATTGGTCAGGACTCTTGCTCAGGACTGAGAATTTTAATTAATATCCCAGACTTCCGTTTCCTTAAATTGTTTGATGTAGCCCTGGTAGCGCTCATTATAGATTTTGTCATTGGATCCTGTCCCTACCGGGTGATAAACATTTATGCCCTCAAATCAAAACTGAATGCATAGCTTTATTTACTTTGCTTCGTCCTTATTTGCACACTTCCTTTCAGGTATTGTTTGCTGGTGACTTTAATTGTGGCTTGAGTCTTCAAGATAAGAGCTCCTTTGCTGCTACAAAGAAACTGTTTTGTGATTCCACAATTAGGTAAATTAGTTCAGTCACCCACTTAACAGACTCCTATCTCTCCCTTTACTACACAACACACCCTACCTTCCAAAGGATAAACTAGCCACACGTATTGATTATGTGTTTTCCTCTCCTACAGTACCAATTATTTCTGCCAAAGTTCAAGCGGTTGAGTTTTCTGATCATAAGCTGCTTTCTGTTGGTTTGGTTCTGTTGTCTCTTCCGTAAAGGTCCAGGGATTTGGAAATTCAACACATCTTTGTTGCAGATTCCGATGTTTATGCAGTCCTTCTGTCCTTCATACAAGCCTGTAAATCTGTTTTTATTTGTTATGAAGATCCTGTTCAGTGGTGGTTGAGACACGAAACATGATCTGGTCAGTTTTAAAACTTACAGTCATTTAAAATGTAGGAGGGAATACCTAGACTATTTGCAGAAGAGGGTACATTTTCAGTCATTATTAACCATAGCGTACATGACAGGACAAGACTTACTCAACAAATAAAGTCCTACAGAATGATATGTTGACTTTCCAATTCACGGCAATCACAGCAACTTTATTACCAACATAAATTCTGTACTGTTGGAACACGTGATGTTATTTGTCCTTTTGAATCTAATTCTGTCAGACCGCCGAAAAAATATGGCGTGTCTTCTAAATTCAGAAGGGACCTTATGTTTCCTCACAAACTGAGATTTGTCATATTGTAACAAAGTATACTTCAGCCCTTTTTCTCCCCTCCTGCTATGGCTGGTAACAGTCGCGACTTTGTATAGTGGCCTTGATATCCAGCTCCCTCACAGCTATGTCAGGACCAGGCTTGTTCTCCTATTCACAGAGCAGGATTTGACATTGGCTATTTTTCGATTACCTGTACAGAGAACTCCTGGTCCGGATGGTCTCCCTGCTGGCTTATATACTGTAAGGTGCTGGGTGACCATTTACCTAGAACTACATCTGTGTTTAATTCTCTGTTAACATGTGAATCTCCTCTTTGGAATTTACTAAGGGTACTTGATTTACATTTATAAACAGAAAGGTGATATCCATTCTCTAGAGAATTGCGACCTTTATGTATGTTGAACACCGACTTTAAGCTCTTAGAAAATTATTGTGAAGCGTTTGGTGAGGATAAGCGGAGGTGGTTTGCATCCCCCAATCCTGTTCTGTGCCTCAGAGGAGAATTTCTGATCATTTGGTCCTCTTAAGAGAATTATTTTCTCATGGCTATGCAGGTCTGGCTTGGGACTTGTTGTCTCCATAGATCAGAAGGCTGCTTTTGATTCGGTTAGGCATGATGTTTTATAGGAAGCACTTCATTTTCTGCATGTACCTGATGTTGTAGTGCAGCTGGATTAGTACTTTCTATAGAAGCGGCTACTATTGTGCCTGTAGTGAATGGTTGGATGGACCTATGATCCCCATAAAAAGGGGTTCGTCAGGGCTGTCCTTTAAGCCCGTTGTTATATATATATTTTCTTGATGTTTTGCTCCATCGGTTGAATACTAATTCTCAGATTCGGGCTATTTCTAGTTGTGCCTTATACTTGCCCTTATAAAGGCGATCGCATATACAGCTGATGTTTGTTTTCTTGTAGCTGATGCAGCCTCAGTGGTTCATTCTCTCCATGAGTGCTCTATTTTGGAAACTTCTCTGGTGCTATTTATTAAATTACACTAAAAGTCTAGTTATTGGTCGGTTCAGTAACCTCCCCTCGGACCGTATTGGCCCGTTACATTTAGTTGAGGGCCCTATTCGCATTTTGGAATTTTTTGGAACACAGGACTCAGATTTTTTAACTGGAATGTTAAACTGCAACAAGGTAAACTTCAGGTGGCCTCCTGGAACGAGGGGCAGATAGGGAAAAGAAACGTGTTTTTTAATTAAAACTATTTGATCTCTACTTTCCTTTTCTGAGTTATATTCCCTATTCCATGACAGCTAGAAACTGCTGTCTTTAGCCTGTTTTTTCAGGCTCTTTGGGGTAGTAGGTTAAACCCGATAAAGCAGAATATCACTTATTTACCTATCCCTGAGGGTGGCTTTGTATGGTTAACCCTTTGTTATTTTTTCTTGCATTTTTTCACTGCAAACCTTAGCCTTTGTTGATTCATGCCTAAAGGGGTGGGAACCTTGGTTTTATGACTCTTGTAGGATTTGGTTTCATCAATGGAAACTAATTCCTTAACTGTGTTAAGACAAACTGTTGGTATACCAACTTACGTGAAAACATATGTTTTACGTCTCAAACAATGGAAGGTGTCTGTTCAGATGTTATTAAACCATTCACATAAAGTTTTATATAAGAATTTACTCCTGACGGTTTGTGCTGTATCAGTACCCTTTGATAAGTGTCCTGGTCAACACGTCCCTTCCTTTTACGTCTGCTATGCATGCGCAAGGAATGTTTAGGGAGAGTAGCACACTGGAGGTGTGCCTCTCCTGTTCAATCCACTGCTCCATTGAGCAGGTGTGTGTGGTCCTGCACCAATGGGTCGGGAGCTGTGTATGACAGCGGTGGTCTTCTCTTCAAAGAAACCACGGCTGACATACTAGCGCTGTAAAGACCTCATGCCCACCCAAAGCTTTGGTGCCACGCGGCGGGCCCACCCCAGCATGGCAAAGCGTCCTGTCCTCTGCCGATGGGGTGCCCAATCCCCGTCGGCTCCACGTCCCCAAATGCCCCTAAGCTTTTGTCGCACGCTGGAGCCCACCCAGTGTGGCAAACAACCAAGCTGTCTTTTTTTTTTTACCTAGAAATAAAACGGTCCCACGGCGCTCTCCCTGAACCCTCCCACAACCCGCACCCACCCACCTGCATCCTGCCTCCACCACCCCCTCACCCCATACTTACCTCCGGAGCTCAGCGCGATGATCATCGCTGGACCGGGAACACGTCTGCACTCTTCAAAGCCGACGCGAACTGAGGAAATGCCGTAAGCTGTATAATGGGCTAGATGGGGTTTTTTTACTTTGTTGCATATCTCAGGCATTTTTGGATTTTTGCACCAATTTTCAACATGGGGTTTTGGGACCCTTCTCATGAATGATGTCACTGTCATGGCGTTATTCAGGCCTGAAGGGTGATTTCGAGTCACTGCGTGAAATCACCTTTTGGGCCTGATTAATGACACGATACTGCTAGCGTTCATAAGGTGGGCTCTCAAAAGCCTATTTTGAATATTCTGGAAAATTCTAAAATGACCGCTTTATTTGAGCGGCATTGCGGAGTTCCCACGCGAGGCTCGTAAGTTGTGAATTTTCAATATTTCACTCCAGATTTTCAACATTGCCATTTTACCACACCTCCTTATGAGCAGTATAGCTGTCATTTTCAAATCCTGCCCAAAACATGTTTCCGCCATGTAGTGCACAATGGCGCAGTCGGTGTGCAAAATCAATGTATGGAACACAGTAAGAAAATCACAGTGACACTGTTCATTAGCAGAGGTTTTAAAATGGCAATGTTGAAAATTTGGTGAAAAATTCCTAAAATAACTGTTTTACGAGCATGGGTTGCGCAGTTCCCACTTATCACCGTAGGTTTGCGAATTTTCAATATTTCACTCAGATTTTCAACATTGCCATTTTTATCACACCTCCTTATGAGCAGTACAGCTGTCATTTTTACATCCTGCCTAAAACATGTTTCCTCCCATGTAGCGCACAATGGCGCTAGTCGGTGTGCGAACTCAATGTATGGGACACATTAAGAAAATCACAGTGACACTGTTCATGAGCAGAGGTCTTAAAATGGCTATGTTGAAAATTTGGTGAAAAAATTCCTAAAATGACTGTTTACGAGCATGCGTTATGCAGTTCCTACGCGCGTCAGAAGTTCAATCAATTTTCAATATTTGCACTCCAATGACTTCCTAAACAGCACATAGAAGCAAGCAACATTCGCATTGACAAATGCTTGTTTTTTTGCATTCACTTGCATGCATGTGCAAGGAACATTTTGGGACAGTACGACTTTTTGAAGGTGTGTGACCCTCCTGTCCAATGCAGTGCTCAGTGTAAGGTAGCAACCCTACTGCACCAATGGATGCATGAGCTGTCTATGACAGCAGTTTGGCTGCAGTGGTCTTCAGTTAAAAGAAAAGCACCGCTGCAATTAGCGGTGGTAACGTGTGTATTTAGCATATTGACATCACCCTTTTCCCTCTGGCTGCTAATAAAATCCCTCCCACTTCCTCCTCTGCTGCCATCTACCCTGCTCCCTTGTTATTGCCCCCACCAAACACATTGTATGCATAGACGGAGTGCACAGTCCCCATTGTCTCCAGGCCCCCAACAAACACCCAGGTGACATTGCTGGGAGCCCACCCCAGCATGCCCATTGTCCCTGTAAATGGGAAAACTGTCCCAACATCTTTTGTTTTTAAACCTGTGAAACAGAAAACCGTCCCTCGCTGTGTCTTGTGCCCCTCCCAAACCCACACCCACCCTCTGCATACCCCACCTCCCTCACCCCATACTTACCTCTGGAGCCTGGGCGCAATGATCTTCAGTGGAGTGGGAACACGTCTGCACTCTTTGAAAGCCGAACGAAACTGAAGAAATGAGTAAGCTGTATAATGGCATAAATGTGGGTTTTTTTTCCAACTTAGGTGGCTATCTCGGCACCACATTTTCAACAGGGGTTCTTGGGACACCACTTCATGAATTCAGTTACTGTCATGTGAGTTATTGGTCCCCAAAGGTGATTTCATGGTCACTGCACAAAATCACCTTTTGGGATTGATTAACTAAACAACAGTGTCACTGTTAATGAGGTGGGCTCCCAAAATCTTATGTTGCAAATTTGGTGAAAAAATGTCAAAATGACTGTGTTATGAGCATGCTATCGGTTTCCACGCACACTCATAACTTCGAGAATTTGAAATATTTTCACCCAGATTTTCAACACTGGCATTTTTCACACCTCCTCATGAACAGTACAGCTGACATTTTTCACATCCTGGCTGAAATGTGTTTTGCACATCAGCGCACAATGGTGTGGTCACAGTGAGAAATCAATGCTCAGGACAGATTATGAAAATCACAGTGACACTGTTCATGAGCAGAGGTCCCACAATGCCTATGTTGAAAATTTGGTGACAAAGTCCACAAAATGACTGTGTCATAGCGTTCATTCTTGCAGTTTCCATGTACGCTGTAAGTTCGAGAAATTGTTGTATTTTCACTCCAGATGTTCAACATTGCCATCCCTTCACACCTCCCTATGAATGCTACAGCTGTCATTTTCACATCCTGCCGAACTGTGTTTTTGCACATGTGGAGTACAATGGTGTGGTCACTGTGGGAAATCAACGCTCAGGACAGATTAACAAAATAACAGTGGGACTGTTCATAAGCAGAGGTCTCAAATGCTTTTATGAGGTGGGGGTAACAAAAGATCATGCTGAAAGTTTATGGTGCAAATACCAGCAATCGCACAGGGCATTAGGGTAAAGCACCATACGTAGCCAAACACCACTGCAAATACCTGCAAGCTGAACGTTCGGCATTGACAAATGCTTGTTGTTATTGTGGAGATGTAAGAGGGTTCCAGCAAAATGTGGGATTTTCATTGGCTTTCATGCCATGAAAAGATTAATGTAAAATCAAATCATAAACATAAGCAGTCCCAAGATAGAACATGTTCTCGCTTATTATGTATTACAGAACTTGAAACTATCTCTCATTTATTTTTGGCTGTTCCTTTATCAAAATTGGTGGTCCTTTTGGCACAGGCATGGATACCCCTTGCTTCAGTCAGTTACTTATTTGAATCTTGTATACAGGGTTTTTTCTCCCAGTGGTCAAAATGGCACCAGGACACTTTGAACCTTGTTTTTGTCTGCATTAAATGGAATATTTGGATGGTGCATTGCATGTTTTCTTTACAGCAAAAGGACTGCTCCTATTTGGAGCTCGAAAAAAGATTGTACAAGATTTAAAATAAATTTATGAACATGAGCGTCACTCTATACTCAGATATGACTCTTTTGAACTTTGGAAAGCTCTTCCTTGGATCACAGGCTCTGATTTTGCAGTTATCTGAATGATTGTATAATACGATCCTGTTTTTCTCTTTCTTTTGTATTATGCTTTGTGTACTATTATACGATTTTTGTCTCAATAAAACTTTCCCTACTCTTTTTGAGAAATGCCAGGGATCTTTAACATACACCTGAACTACAACCAGAACAGGCAGATGGGACCTCGGTTTAACGTCTCATACAAAGATGGCACCTGAGGAGTGCAGCACCCCCTCATGCTGCACTACAATGTCAGTATTGGGATTTAACCCAAGTGCCTGGTGTGGGATAGAACTCACAACCCACTGACTTGGATCTATATACTTTTGATATTCATGTCATCATCATTATCATTTTGTTCTACTAATACATGGTCCATGCCTCCTTGCATAAACAGCTACACTCCCCACCTTTTATCCCTTCTATCCTTGCTGAATAACTTGTACCCTCAATTTGTTTACTCCATTCTGAGTTCGTGTCCCACCATGTTTTCGTTATGCACGCGACTCAGTGTTTTCTTTAGTTAGAAGATTTTCAAGTATTATTTCTTTGTTAAATGCAGACTTCTTGCATTCAGTAGAAATCCTTTGATTTTTTCCTTACCTCTGTTCTTGCAATTTGTGTTTATCCTTTTTCCATTTCCTGTTGAGACCTTACTCCTCTCCCTGTCTCCGCTTAAAGTCTCCTTTATCCAACATTCTGTTTTCTGACCCAGTAACCTGCTTTCTTTTTGTTCAAATGAAGTTCATCATGGTTGTATAGGAAATGCCTTCTATCAAATACTTCCCAACTTCTAATAAAACAGAAGCCCCTTTCCATAGCCCAAGTTCTCAACTACATGCTCATTACTTTTAATCTCTTGTATTTGTAATTTGAAGACCTGAGTACAGATAGAACATCTGATATTGCTACTTTTCTACCTCTTTCTAATCAAAGGCTATGACTGCAGTTCAATGTGTGGGAGCAACTAGCCATGCCCCTGCCTGAGCTATTTAAGCCAGCGTCCAGCAGTCTCAGTCAGATGCACTTTTCTTTGCTGTACAGAGGCCCTTTGGAGCTCTGTGCCACCCCTTCCCCAGTGTTTGTCTCCTACTTCAGTTTGTGCTTTTTGGGATTTATACTGCCTTGTGTCTTTGTTTTTAGGTCTGTATTTTGCTTTTTGCCTCCTAGCTACAGTTTTACTTTTGGTCCTCAATCCTGCTGCACTTTCCTTCTCAGTCCTGTGTTTGTCTCTGCTTTGTTTTGTTTTTTGGGGAGGAGTCCTAGTTCTTGGTATCCTGTCTTTGTCATTTCTTTTGCTTTGTGCTCATTCAGGCTCTAGGGCTACTGTGTTTCTGTACCATTCACAATCTCCTGCTTACCTACACTGTTTTTGTACCATTGCAGTCTCCTGTTTGTTTAAACTCCTTCATTGCTTACACCTGGCAACCCTCCCTTTTGGGCTCAGTGGTTTCACTACTCACTCCAGCAGCACACTGCTTCTGGGTTTGATTCCCCATTCTATTGCATTCCATGTCATTGCATTTCCTAGCAGCATGTATTTGTTCTCTATAGCTTCAGCACGTGCTCCTCCAGCCTCTAGTGTTTGTTGTCTTTTGTATCAAATGCAGCCTCCTGCTTACCTACACTGTTACTTCCACCATTTGCAGTCTCCTGATCATCTCAGCTCCTTAACTGTTTACACCTGTCTCATTGCCTGGAAGCCACTCCCTTTAGGTTTAGTTGTTTAATTACTCACTCAGCAGTACTCTGCTGCCTAATTTGATTTCCCATGGTACTGCATTTCATACCAGTGCTAATTGTTGCTCACTACCTTACCCTACTCAATATTATCAATGCCAGTGTTAACAGTTGCTCCCCACCTCATGCTGCCTCACTGTCCTCAGTGCTAACAGTTGCACTCCCACTCATGCAGTCTCATATACTCAGTGCTAACAGTTGTACTCACTCATAGTCTCTTAGCTTACTCTGTGCTAACAGCTGCACTACCAGTCATGCTGTCCATTGCTGTTCTCAGTTTTTCCAGTTGCACTGCTAATCCTGCACTCTCAGTCACATCTCTGGCTCTCTACTCTAGCATGGCTCTGCCTCTTGAAGTCCGCATCTTGAGGGTGGGTTCCTAACCAGGGTGGGGTCCTTCTCTTCACCTTTAGGGTAAGAAGGTCCTCCACTCTGGGGAAGTCTTTAGGCCATTCTAATGGTACCTCTTGATGTAGCAATTAAGATTTCAGCTGCCGGAGGTGGGGCCTCAAGTGCCAGGGGTTGTTTTAGCTGCTAACAGCATCAGCAGCACCTTTAAAAGCTATTCTCCCTATAGCCACCTACAGTACATCTGGTCTCCATTCTATAACCTCCTTGTCCTTCCTGCATCTCAAGGGTGAAGACTGTTCAGTCCTCCTATTCTCACCCCTCCAGGGCTTGGCCTTACCTCTCCTGGGTTTGGCTTCTCCACCTAGGCTTCTCTTGAGGCCATGTGAGTGCCTTTCAGTAGCTGTTGCTTTTCTCCTCACCCAGGATGGGGGCTCAGCAGGGTTCCCTTTAGCTCTAGAGGCCTCTACCATAGCACTCCCACAGCTTTCCAAATAGAGGGATAGAGGACAGCCCTTCCTCTAAAAATCTCCCTGAATTGGGTCTCTAAATTGCAGTAGTGAGCCATCATTAATTCATCCCAAGCCTGGAGAGAAGATGACCAAGGCCTTGGATCCCAGAGGTTCCCTCATAGGTTTTTTCCTTTCCTCCATGCCAAGGTCATAAAGGTTAGGTAATCCCTCAAGTAGTAGATCTATAGTAGTACATTTTGACCCAGGTAGGTTTCTGCTGTTGAGCTGGGGTTGGATGATGGCTTTTTTATACTTTGCCATTCCCTGTCTCCTTATGAAGTCATGCCCTTCTGCTATCAATACTGAAATCATCGTGTCATTGCATAATCTTCCATGTCTGTTATATGTTATCACTACCCTGTAAATCCATGCTCATCCAGTTTCTGAATTCACTGTTTGCTGCTTGACTTTTTGGGGGCTCCTTCCTAAGGTACCATTAACCTAAAGGAATGATCTTTCCACAGTAACTCTGGGGTGGAGGGTTTCTTTGCCTTCAGGGTACCCTGACAGTGTGGTAGTTCCCCGTGAAACAGAGAGTGTGAAAGGCCTAAGTATTTATATATCACAGTCAACAACATAATCATTCAAACGTTATCAGTCTATCAATGAAGTTGCAAAAGCATATACTCATCACTAAGTTGTGTACACACATTGAAATATTTTTGCCTAACTTGGAAATCTTATTTCTTCATCTGATTTCCTTCCTAAATCTTTGGTTCCTATATGTATTGCCACCAATGATTGTTCTCCTGCTCTGTCAAGAATATTGTTTATCATGTTATAGATATCTTTTGTTTTAGCACCGGAGAAGTTTCTGACTGTCCCATTTTGTTTCTCAGGTTCACAGATTAGCCTGTTAGTGTATTTAATGATGGAGTTCCCTAGTATGTAATGTTTGTCTTACTGCTTGCATAGCTTTTAATCAGTACGAAAATGTGTACACAGTGACAGGCTTCTCATGCAGTCATCAATATTTTGCTTAAACAAGCAAAGACACATCAACACTAGGCAAAGAGCTAAAATAGAAACTGCTCTCATTTAAAATAGCGTCTTTAGATATTATTTGTTGTTACATGGTGTTGTGTTAACACTTAAATGTTAGTTTCAACACAGAGTAAACATAAAGCAAAGCAAGGCATTCAATACTGTGGACCACGAGCTTCTACTATCATCCTTGCACCCCTTGGCCTTGATCCACCCTCCCTTAAGTGGTTCAGGTGTCATCTCACCGGTAGGTCACAGCAGGTAAAAGCTGAAGGTGACCTATCCCCATTAAAACCACTGTTAAGAGGAGTCCCCAAGGTTCTATCCTGGGTCCTATCCTTTGCTATTTATATAAATAACATTGATTCAACCCTCACCAATTCCTCTGTACACCTCTTTGCTGATGACACTGTTTTGTATGTCAGCAGCCCTTCATCTGCAGCTGTCGTGAAATCCTACAAACAGAATTCTCCTTGTTACAATATCAGCTACTTGAGAAAAAGCTTCTGTTGAATGCAAAACTAAAGCAATGATGTTCACAAATCAAAGCTCCACCAGCACCTCCTCTTCAATCATTCTCCCCAGCTATGCACTATACTTGGAGAAAACCTGGAGTATGTAGAAAATTTCAAATACCTAGGTGTGTGGATTGACAACAGACTCGACTTCACTCACCATTTAGAAGAACTGCTAAAAGCTTCGCCAAAGGTTTCATTTTCTATAGATTAAAACCCTTCCTAAACAGAGATTCAAAGATGAGGTTAGTCCAGGCCATTTTTCTCTCAGTCGCTGACTATGCAGACTTCCTTTATAGTCACTGCCCCATCTCCTATCTACACAAGTTGGATACCTTATACCATAGAGCAATCTGATTCATTACAGATCTGCCATCTAATACCCATCACTGCTCTCTTTATGCTGCAGTTGGATGAGTTTCCTTCACCTCAGAAGGAACAGAAATGCAGCCGTATGGATCTACAGAGCATTATCAAAAAACTTCCAAACTATATTCTGGACTGCTTCACCCAGACCATTCCTAGCTCCTATGCCCTAAGAAGCAACAACATCACCCTGCTCAAATTGCCCAAATTCAACACCCGGATAGGGAGGGCAGCAATCGGCTATTCTCTAGCTATAGCATGGAACACCCTACAAAATCCCTAAAACTGTCCAATATTATTCCAATTGCATCCTTTAAACAGCGTTGTGCAGTTTTCTTCACAGAGAAATGCAGATGCTACCGCTAGAGCTAGCCTTGTCATCTCACATCTCCTCCCAAAATTAACCATATATGGCATAATCTTTGTTTTTCAGTTCTCTCTCCCAGGCAGACACCCCATCTTATGGCACCAGTAATACCTTCACCATCCTAGTATTACATTATACTGTGTGTTTGCCATGGCCCTCCACTGGGATATGTATATACTGCATATACTGTAAATATTAGCTTAACTCTCCTATAACCCATTTGTATCATGTGAATTTTATTGTACATCACTGTGTTTATAAACATTTTTCCCTGTATGTATAACTGTTTTATATAGTGTATGATGTATCTGTTATGTATCAACTGTTGAACCTTGACCTTATCAGGTCCATCTTGTAAATGAGCCTTGCTCAATGATGTTAGCCTGAATAAATAAAGATTTGATGATGATGATGATGATAAAGTATAAGGATGCTATGTTAAGAGATAGTCTAGAGACGGACACATTGCAGGACAGTTCAGGTCCTCCTAAGTAAACACATCTTTTGGACACAAAAAGACAAAGAACCTCGCACAAAAGCATTGGGGCAAGCATTACCCAAAAGGGTTTTGGTAAAAAGCCAGGTTTCAAAGAAATACAAAATCACTGCATTATGGGATATATATGCAGCTCACCATGAAAATTAGGCCGGTTCTGCTTTAGCAGGAACGCATGGAACGGCTTCCTGAGGAGGTCGGGGTCAAAATAGTAGGGGAATTCAAGAATGCATGGGACAAACATAAGGTAATTCCAGTTGGGGGTAGGAGGCAGTAGGATGTTGGTTAACTAGGATCTGCAGCTTATCCAATAGGTGGGGAAATGGGCAGACTGGTGGCCAAGTGGTCCTTATCTGACATCAAATATATGTTTCAGTGATGCCAAAGGGCCTGTCACACAATCCACAAAGGACAAGAACAGAAGACACATTCCAAGATGCTTTGCAGTATGGGGTATTTATGATTTTGCATTTCTTTGGATAAAAAGCCAAACAGACCCAGAACATCAGCTGATATTGCCTATGCCTAAGTTTGCAGGCTGTGCATCCACCAATGAGATATGGGTATATAATGAAAAGGGCACAGAGGGCTGCATCCAAAGAGAGAAGGAGGAACCTAGGGCCAAAGGCCAAGTAATAGAGTAAAAATTGTGTATGGGGGAACAGATGCATGGAAACAGCTATGGAGTCCAAATCTTAGAAAAGCACAACAGTTTGCTCTCTTTCTTCACTATATACAGTTCAAATTCCAGGGCCGGGTCACAGAATATTAGGGTACATGCTTGTATCCTCAGCTGAAGACTGGAAATGCATTTGCATCCTACATGAGGGCACATCCACAGACCCAACCTGGAGAGAGAAGGGTAACTTTCCTTCACCCATTTGGATTCGACATGCTGCAAACTCAGACAGGGTTGAGCCACAAGCCCCAAGGCAATGCATATAACAGGAATGATTTAAATGTAAATTGGTGTACATGAATAACACACCAGATGAATCAAAGGTATAACAATTCTTTAATGCAAT
Source organism: Neoceratodus forsteri (assembly GCA_016271365.2). Classification (NCBI taxonomy): domain Eukaryota; kingdom Metazoa; phylum Chordata; order Ceratodontiformes; family Ceratodontidae; genus Neoceratodus; species Neoceratodus forsteri. Next base: position 97,835,016 of record JADMNL010000023.1, on the reverse strand, counting down.
GAATAACACAGTCTGTAGAATGTATACATATCTACACACCACAAGTATTTTACTTTCTCATTGTACCAAACTGTGGAAACTAATGTTAGTAGATATGTATTGTTATGTCTTGTATTGCAGAAAATTCAAATTTAATAAAAATAAATTTACCCTCAAAAAGTCTTTCTATGGGGAAAGAGTTTTAAGCTCAATGTTTAGAGAACAGTGGTGGGTTTTATTTGGAACTTATAAAGCCCGCATAGCGCCAACTAACCCTATAAATTTATAATGTGACTCCCTCCTCCCACTCGGTCACTGATGGCCCAAATGAATACTGTACTTCCACTCAAGAGAATTAAGTCTTCAATTGTCCCAGAAACCACTGGAAAGGATGGGAGTACCAGGAAAGGCTTAACTTGGTCTGGCAGGTGGCTCATAAGCAAACTTGGGGGGGAGTGTGTCCACACTTAAAGGATGAATCAGAGAGTATGCTGTATACTGTCACCAAACATGGAAAATTGAGATGAAAGTGTGATTCAAGCAGGACCCTTGCAAGTGAACAGGGGTGATATTTTTAGGTCAGTAACTGAGCCGTGGTAAATGGCTTTGGCATGTGGTGTGTGTGGCCAGTGGGAGTGTTGCAGGAGGATAATTTCTTACATTGTTCTCCCTAAGAGACTTCAACACCCCCAGAAAAGAGCATGGTGTTTTCATGAAGCAAGTGAATGTAAGACATTTTCAAAAATAAAGTAAAGCCTCCAAAATGAGATGACAGAAGTACTAGATTGCAAAAGATAGGCCGGCCTGCTGGTATAGAGGGCTGAGGCACTGTAATGCACTTTACCTCTTCCATGCCGGTGACATGAGTTCAGGAACAAACTCAGGTCCTTGGAGGTTGCCAGGCAGGAGGCTGAGAGAGGAGTGAGCAGCCATCAGGCAGCTCTCCTTTCCTGGATTGGGGAGGTAAGCCTTCCGGCTCTTGGCTGCCAGTGGATGGAGGTCTGGTGGTAGCACTGATGCTCTGGGGACAGGCATTACACTGGGAAGGTGAAGCAGGACTGATGGTTCAGGTGCACATGCACACCTTCATGTGCATGTGTAACCATGCTGACTGTAGCCCTGGGGCATGGGAGAAAACAGAAAATTGGCTGGCGAAGGACATATGAAGCTCTGCCTGCCTGCCTGCCTCTGTCCCATGCTGCCACCTGACCACTGGGCCCAATCTAGATGAGAGACACTGGCTGGGAGGACATCCTCCCTTTCCAGCCCAACCACGGTGGACAATCTGTGGGGAACTTGGGCCTGTGGGTCAGAGGAGGCAGGTGCAGGATGGGAGGAGGAGGCGGGGACAAAGCTGAAGAGCTTGCCTGTGGCCATGCCAAGTCTAGAGAAAAGCTTATGGAAAAAAAGATTGCCAAAAGAGAAAAAAATAAAATGAGGTGACATCCGTTCCACTAGGGCTGGCATGGAAATAAACGTGGTTGATTTTTTTGTGTGCGTGTGTAATTATAATTCTATTAAATTTCTCCAAGATAACACATACACGTGACAAACAACAGTTACACCATACACAAATATGAAATCAATAATAAATATACATAGTCGTCCTCATCTCATGGACGATACTAATCTTACAGTAAACTTTGAGATGAGAATAAACCAAATTACAAAAGTCCACCAGACTGCAAAAAGAAAATTAGATATATCAGACTAAAACCCTGAAATAAACTGCTACTGAAGTTGAAAAGATTATGTTAAATACTTGATAATCAAATAGACATTCTAAGTCTATGTGTATGAAAAGCGCTATACAAATGCTGATTCTTCTTCTTCTTCTTCTATTAATTCAGCTGGAATAACAATCCTCAGAACAGATCCTCCCTATGAGTGAGACACAGGGAAGGAGAAGGGACGGGCAAGAGATAGCCAAACTCCATCCATTGCAACTGTCCGGATCTTGTTTTTCCAGTCTTCAGAATAATTGTGCCAAAACATCCAAAGTATTTCGCCCTTCTAGTTCAGCTTGATAACTAAGAAAGGGGGCCATTTAGAGTAAAAGTTCTCCTGTTGTAACCTAACCTCAAGTAGTTACCCTTTCCATCTCTTGAATCCAATAGCAATTTTTCAGCCATAGATCCATAGATGGAGGGTAGAAGTTAACCATAATGGGGTAATAACCTTAGTAGCTGCAGCAACCAATATATTAAATAAATATTTATTTAGCTGGCCCAGTGGCGCTGAGGGCTGAGGCGCTGGATGCCTCACCTCACACCCCGGTGACCCATGTTTGGGAACGAGCACGGGCCACTGGGAGTTGGCAGGGAGGAGAAGGGATTGAGGTCCTTTGGACTGCTCTCCTTCTCCAGAGAGGGGGTTACTGCCTCAGTGCACTACTGGCTCCTAGTGGTGGCTGGGAGTAAGGGGCACTGAAGGCAACAGTAGAGTAGCCGAGGCAGACGTTCAGAGGAACATGCACGGGAGCATGTGTGCTTCGCTCTTGGATGTCATTGCACATCCTCGCTTGAGGGATCTAAAATTAGGTGGAAAATGGTCCTGGCATGCTTCATGATGGTCGGTCCCCGAGGTACCACCCCGCGACTGGCAGCAACACACCTCCAGCACTGAATCCTAGTGTGATGTGGGTTGAGGGATCCCGCTACTCCTACCATGGGGGTAAGCCATGGGGTAGATGGAGGTTCAGCTGCAGTGGGGGACAGGGCTGGGAGACCGACGGGAGGAACAGCCACCAGGGACTGAGGAGGAAATGAAATTAACTAAAAAATAAATATTTCTTGGCTTTATCCTTGAGTCCCTAGGGGAATCTTTATGATCCAATTGTGAAGTTGCCTGGGGAGTGATTTCCAGGATCTATCCAGTTGTCTCCACCACTGTATGCCAATAAGACTGTAACTGAGGGCAGTCACAAAAGTGTATGCATACCCTCCAACTCTGATCAGATGAATGTAAGCCCAGATGTTTAGAAATGGTTGGAGTTCTAAACTATCTGGTAATTGTCTTCACCGAACTCCCTCCATGAGGGTGAAGATGTGGTGGGTGGATCCTTTCCAAATTACCTCCATTCATCCTAGGTGGCTACAAATCCAGATTCTCTTCCTACCTACCCCTTATCTCAGTGAAATGGTCTGGTTACAAATCCTTGGTGCTTTATAAAATATGGATATCTTCTTTGTGATTTGGGGTGAGTTACCAGGTCCTGGAACAGTAACCTGAGTGTATTCTCAGAGACCTGAAGCAACTGTGCTGCCCAGTACTATGTTTTATTTATTTATTTATTGAAGTCTAGGAATTACAACCCTTTGAGTCAGAAAACTCTTTTGCAAAGGCTTCACATCAGATTTACAAACAGGTTACAAAAAATGACAGGAGATTAATACAGTACATTATACATAGGATACAAGTACACAGATAATACAGTACATTATACATTAGTGCATGATAAATGAGGGCGGAGTACATGCTAATGAAACAAACATGGTGCAGGCAGTGCTAGCTAACTGTAAACAGATAGGAAATTAAAGAAAGAAAGGAAGACCAGAAGGAAGTCAGTTAAGGAGAGTTGTGAGACAGCTTGGGGGTAAGGAGAAAAGTTGAGTAGAGGGGTGTAAGTGTAGAGAAAGAGGAATAGGAAAGAGTGCAGGTAAAGGATGAGTAAAGGGCAGGAGAAGAACAGAGTAGGGAGTGAAAATTAGACCAAGATAAGGTGGGGAGAAGCAGGGGAAATTGAAAGACAAGCCATGAGCAGTCCCAGATTGACCAGTAAAAGCTAGGAACAGTCACAACTATTCATAGAGAGTAGGTGCTGGTGAAGTTTAGTTTTAAAGGGTCCAATTTAACTATGAAGGAAACCAAGGAGACAGGCCACTGAGCAGGACAGGGCCCTGTGGAAGAATGCTCATTGCCCTAGGGATGTCTTACAGAAAGGGACTAGGTAAAGGGCCTCATCAGAGCTCCTAGCAGAACAAGGGGTAGGGGCAGGGTAGATGAGCTGCTGGACCAAGGGAGGGAAAGTGAGGTGGTGCTTCTTGGCCAACAGGCAGGTGTGATAGTCAAGCCTACCCTTAAAGTTTAGCCAGTTCACTTGACTGTAAAGATCACAGATATGGGTTAGCTTTGGTGCTCCTGTTATGAGGCACATGCTTTATTGAGGGAGAACATTATTCTTTAAGAGTAGTGTCAGATGCAGATCCGTAGATTAATATTCCATAATCTACTAAGGATAGAACAGAACTAGTGACAGCCAGGTGGAGGGCATCATTTGTCAGGCAGCATCTATGACTGCAGAATAGGTCAATTCTGGTGTTTACTGCTTTGCAAACCAGATTAATATGTTCTTGGTAGGAAAGGGAGGAGTCTAAGGTGATCCTGAGGTATTTAAAACTCCTAACCTGCTCAAGTGACAAAAGTTGACTATTTTGGATGTTTAGTGACACTTTTTATGTTTATTCTGATGGTTTGCAAACAGCATTACTTTTGGTCTTTTGTAATTGATGATAAGTTTATGAAAGGAGAACCAGGACTCGATTTGTGTAAGCTATTTTGCAGGCATTGTTCAAGCATAAGGGTTCAAGGGTGACCAGAGAAATAACTGCAACATCTGCGTAGAGGAGTAGGTTGCCAGAGCAGGCTTGGGAAGGGTATTTAGAAAAGACTAAACAGGAGCCGCCAAGAATTGACACATGTGGAACCCCTGAGTGAACTGGCTTACTGGAAGAGAGGGTATCTAGGATTTTAACCTCTGGGACCTCCCAGAGAGGTAACTATCACACCAGGCGGTAGCATCAGAGGATAGGCCCAGCCCCGAGAGGAAGCAGTGAGAAGGCCATGGTGGACCGTGTCAAATGCTTCTGTTAGGTCTATGTACACAGACCCAACTAGTGATCCTGGTCCAGAGCTTTATGTATAAAGTTACTGAACTCCAGGACAGCTTTTAAGGTCTGGTACTCCCATCCTCTCCTAACCCTTGCCCCAGGAACAATGGACCATTTGATCCGAGGTCTCCCCAAAAAAAACATAGATAAAGTTAGCCTGATAGATTTCCAAATGAATTGGGTATCTCGGAGTGACACAAAAGAAAAAAAAATCTGGGTAGAATATTCATACGTATGACTTCTGCCTCCCACATTGTAAGGGCACCCAGTCCAGTGATTACAGTCTGCTTGAATGTCATTTAGTAGTTTCAAATAATTGGTTTTAAACAATCTATGAATATCTTATGGAATCCATATACCTAGATAATGGAAACCCAAAGATACTCATTTTAAATTACAGAGATTCGCTTACTAATATTTTGCCCACAGTTTAGGAACAAACCCCATTTTGTTTTCATTAATTTTGAACCCTGAAACTTGACCAAAGGACTTGAGTAAGGTAAGTACTATAGGAGATTTCTTTCTGGGTTCAAAATATAAAGAAGAGTATCATCTGCACATAAGGACACTTCCCCATTAATTCTTATCCCTTGATACCCTTCTGACTGTCTGAGCATAGCTGCCATGGGCTCCAAACTCAGAGTGAATAGAAAGGGGAAGGGACACCTTTGCCTCTTGCCCTGTTCAACATGAAAAGAGGAGGACAGGGCATCACTGACTTTGACACAAGCATGTGGGTTTGCATAGAAATAGCGATCTTAGCCTGAAAACTGTCCCCAAACCAAATTTGACTAGAACAGCATCCAAAAACTCCTAATCCAGATGATCGAATGCTTTTTCAGCATTGATCAATACTACCACCCTTGGCACATCGTCTGGGAGCTGTTTGGCAGCCAACATGATATTCAGTAAAGTGTATTTATTATCCTGTATATGACGCCTGGTATAAATCCAGTTTAGTTTGGGTGCACTAATAGGGAATAACATGTTGTAATCAAATTGCCAATGCTTTAGCAAATGTTTTAACATCTTGGTTGGGGAGGGATATTGGGTGGTAATTCAAACATTTAGTAGAATCCTTCCAGGGCTAAGGGATAACCATCAACAGGGCTCCCCCACCCCAAATTCCGGGGAGGACATCCTCTTCTTGGGCTGAATTACAAACTTTGTTAAGAGGGACCAGTTCTGAGGCAAATTGCTCATATAATTCTACAATGAAGCTGTCAGGCCTGGCGCATTCGTATTTAAAGATTTAATAACTGCCATTAGTTCACCTTCAGTAAATTGGGAGTCTAGTGTTTCTTCAATTCTTCTACTAGGATAGGAACAGTGATATTGTGTAATAAAGTCCCTATTAGTTCTGCATGATTTTCTGGCCTCTTGTTTATAGAAAGTAGCATAATATTCTCTAAATTCATTGGCTATCTGGGAAGGGTACTTAAGGGAGTGATGGGGTCTTTTCTGAACGAAGTTGGCTAATGTATCTATCGGCCTCCTGTTTACGTAGAGGCGGATGGCTAGGAGTCTCCCAGCTTTAGTACCCATTCATAATATTTTTGATTCACAAATCTAAGCATGTTCTCAACCTTTATTAAAGCTAATTAGTTCAGATCCTCCCTAATTTTTTAATTTATGGAAGTAACCCAGGATCATGGGACTTTTTATATTCCGCTCCAACAGGGAGACCTGGACGTCCAAGTTGTTATGGGCCTTCCAGCTGTCTCTTTTGAAGGTGACAGGAAACAGTCTTTACACCTCTAGAAGCTGTCTAGTTGTTCTTTATTTTACCCAGTATTCTGATATATGTTTTTGACCTTTTGTTAAATTAATCTAATTTTGTTGCATTTAAGGACCCTATGCATGTCTCTCCTCAGCAGTTACTGCTGTCTTTTTCATACTGCCTGAATTCTATGACATCACAAACACCTTTCAAGGCCATTCAGATGAATAGCATGGAATGGGAGCTTCTGATGTCATACAATGTCTTAGAAATATAAAATTCAACAGCAGTAGCTGGTGAAGAGAGTAGAACTCAGTGTAGATCTGAGGGCACCCCAAAACTAGATTATTTATCAAAAATCATCAAAGCATGTCAGAATACATAACTGGCATGGAAAGGAAGATGGAAGGACAGTTAACTATTTAAAAATTATTTTCGATCTCCTTAAATGAAGCATTAAGAGATCACATGACCCCTGATCACAGTTTTTAGCCATTCCACGTAAATTTAAGAGGAGTATTTTGTCCCATTTTTTCCTATAAATAATTCTGGATAACTTCTCAGTGGAATTGTAGAACACTGGGGTCAACTGACAGATTCTCCCATCTCTGTGGGATCCCAGTCTAATACACAAATTAACACAGCATGGTCAGAAAAGGTAATCAGGTGTGTCAGTTATATCCTTAAATGTAACTGCCCACTTTTTTGCATGTACACTCTGTCTAATCTGGAGTAGGAATTGGTGACTGGGGAGTAAAATGTAAATTGCTCTTCCCAGGGTTAAATAGCCATCTGGATCTGCCCTCCTATTTAATAACTTTATACAAAAGATAATACGATAACCAGAATATGAAGAAAGCTGGCAATGTCAAACTTCAGATTGTTGCTACAGTACTCTCCAGTCCACTAAATGAAGTTCTCCAGCAGGAAAGGGTTGAACGGAGAGATCAAAGAACTCCTTTCCTTCAATAGAATCAGTCATAACTATTAGGTCATAACCCCTCGTACTCAGGTTTCTTAAAAGTCTGGAGCAAACTCTATCCCCCTCTTAGATGTGGGATTTCTGTTCAATTGGTGGTTCTCCACACAATTCCAATCTCTGGCACAAATCACCTCGCCATCCGGCAGTTAAGCTAAGGTAGAAAAGAGCTCCTAAAAATCCTGCTGAAGGTGGTGTCGGAGCATATACTGAAACTATGTGCAGATTTCTGCCCTTAAAGACACCTGATATTACCACTAACCTGTTCTCTTTGTCTGTTGACAGCTTTGAGACCATAAACACAGTCCCCCTACGCAGCAAGATAGTGACCCCTGCCTTCTTTCCAGGGGATGAATGCTTGCGTGGCCTGCTCGAACCCAATTCCTTTGTAATTTGATGTATTCCTGTCAGTCAATTTTGTTTCTTGAAGTGGGGCAATGTCGCAATGAACCCCTGCCTAACTCTTGAAGTAATCTGACTCTTTTCACCACCTTATTATTATTATTATTTTGAATTTTGTTTCTAAGTAGGGCAATGGTGCAGTGAACTCTGCCTAACTCTTGAAATAATCCAGGTCTTTTCACCATCCCATTAATCCCTTTAACATTAAGGGAGCATATCTTTGAGACTCCATTTGGATGATAACAATCAGTGGTTTGAACCATCTCGCCCCTGATAGTGGCATGACCCATTTTAACAAGCTACCATTATTCTTCAGTGGTAATCATTCAGTTCTATATAAACACATAACAAAAACACTAATGCAGCACTACTAACCAGAAACATAGAACAAGTGACTCAAATCCACCTTTTAATGCAGGAACCAATGAGAATGGCTTAATGAGGTGGTAAATTCCACCAAGCAGAGCTATGCTGCTCAAGAGGAGAGTAAGCCCCACTAACAGGGGAAAATGCATATGGATAAGTGAGAGAATACAGCTGAACTCAGCTGATTACCACCTGTCACACACTCTTCTAAGTTTGGCACCGGGTTAAGGGAAATTCACCTCACCCAGCTGTTTGATATCAAAGAGGGGAAAAGGGAAGGGCCTTCATCCCCACCCTCCCTCTCTAGTCTGACACTGCTATTTTCCTTTAAATCATTACGCTTATAGAATGAACCAAACTCAACATCTCAGTAAAACAGTATTAATGCCAAATTTCAGCTGAAGCATGACACTCTGTTATGAAGCTTATATTGTAATCCAGAATTGGAGGTATAAAAAATTAAAAAGAGACTAATTGTTATAATTTGTTTTCCTATATCAAGAGTCTTGGTGGCACCTTTCTTATAGCCACCGCTGCATTCCATCGGTTACCCCCACCTTACCATTCATAACAATAGAGTCATCATTATCAGATTGCTCAGACTAGTTTCTATCATGAACGCTCATCTTCCATTAAAGCAAACAATACAAGTTTAGGCATCACTTACAAAAGTTGAACCTTTAACACTTGTACAATTAAGGAAGAATTGAGTGACAGTCTTATAATTGCTGTCCCAAATAAGTTCAAAATCTAAAGTGTATGGAAGAATCATCTCCTTTATCATAACTTGAGAAATCCAGGATGAACTGTACAGAGTCAGAAAATGAACCTAAAAGGAGAAAAATGAAATTAACCTTTGATTAACTGAAACAGCCACACTCCTACATTGTTAAACAAACTCTGTAAGTCTTGGGGAAAAAGTCTTCGATGTCCATGGGCACTGCTGGGAGAAGGAGGAGGAGTTTTAACCACGCTTACTCTCGGAAACTGCTGCAGCATTAAACGTTCCTATTTAATAACTTTATACAAAAGATAATGCGGTAACCAGAATATGAAGAAAGTTGGCAATGTCAGACTTCAGATTGTTGCTACAGTACTCTCCAGTCCACTAAATGAAGTTCCCAGCAGGAAATGGCTGAAACAGAGAGATCAAAGAACTCCTTTCCTTCAATAGAATCAGTCAACAGGGTATGTGTAGACTGCAAGGGCAGGGTATTGAAATAACGGTTATGGGAGGGACATCATAATCTTACCAGAGCCTGGGAAATACGAGGTAAAGAGAAGATCCACAACTTGTATAGTTAAGCATGTCGCTAATCCATAAAAGTCCAGCTCAGGTTGGCTTTCCTTCTTGTTCTCTATAGCCCAGTTTAGCAAGTTTAGCATGCAAGGAAAAGAGGGTATCGGCTTTTCTTTTGTGCCGTAATGATCTTTATGTGTACCCTTGAAGCTACAGACCACAGTAAGTCAGCAGTCCCGTTTCACAGTTTCTTCCTTAAGATCTGGGGTGTAATATTCAGTGACTGTAGATAATCTTTGCTTGTACTAGAGAGTCAAAGGTTTCGCCCATCCTGCTGAATAACTAGCAGCTTAGCTGGATAACAGAGTTGTACTTAATGCCTTTCTCTTGCAATTGCTTGATGACAGGTAATACTTTTTTCATTGTGCCAACATTAGGGAGGAAAGTCCTGGTTGATGCAAACCTTCCAGCCTTCCAGATTTAAGTCTTTTTGACCCAAGCAGCTTTCAGCACTTGATCTTCCGTGGTAAAGCGCAGGAATCTGACAATAATAGACCTAGGGGTGCTCCCAGTTTAGGCTTGGGGAGTACTGCCTGTGCGCTTCTTTCTATCCCCAGGTCAATGTCTGCATCAAGCTTCAATTTGTTTTTAACCAGGACTCCACAAAACCAACCGTATCCTTTTGCTCGATCTCTTCAGGGAAACCAAAGATTCGAATGTTATTTCTCCTTGAATGCGCTTCTGTGTCCTCGGCTCTTGACAAAAATTCTCTTCCTCTTGAACAGATAAGAATTGCTCGACTGAACACCATGTGTTCTTCCTGGAGAGAATCCAGGCAGCTTCCATTTCAGTTGTTCAGTGTTCCAATCAGCGCAGGTCTTTATGAATACCCATAATTTTGTGATCAATCTAATATAAAGATGGAGTATGTCCCACTGCTGTGCTGATCAGTTATACTGGCAGCCTCTGACCTACAATCTTTCCTCTTCCTCACCCAAACCTGCCATATAGTCTGATGCTTGAGACAGGGCTGGGCTCGGATTGGACTAAGAGGCTTCTGTGGCATCGGTTTAGTTCCAAGCTGGACAAACTGATTTTGACCCAATTTTTCAGAACCACACCTGATATCTGAACTCTGACTTCCAATTCTGTCAAAATTAGTACATTTCCAGAAATAGCAGCAGATGGTGACTGATTTAAACAGTTGGGAGATGGAGTTTCAATCTAAGTGGCCATACTAGACCCTGACATCACCGGAAGGCCACATATAGTTAATTTGTCTGAAAGAAGGAGTGTCTCAAACTACTGAGCCATTTTGAAAGTTCCATGACCGTGAATGGCTCAAGTATAAGGTTGGGATTGGGAAGTGACCTTTGGGTGGTGGGAGGAGATCAGCCAAGGGTTGACTAATTGTCAGGTTGGGTTACCACTGTTGAGGTTGGCAAAATGTTTTATGAAGATGCTTGCAGTGGAAGAGGAATCTGATATCAATTCTGCATTGGGTGATGCAAGGGGGAGACAGGAGCATGGTGGTCCATCTCACAAAGGTTCCTGATGGCCTTCTGGAGGTTTCTGGAATTGCATCTACTCCCTTCTCAGTGGCTATTAAAATGTTGTGGCTTGGCCCTGTGAGTGGTGGCATTCCTCTTGTTGCACAGGTGCCAGCAGTTTGGTTCATCACCTACAGAGCCAGAGGTCTTTAATTTGGCCATGCCACATCCTTCAGGGTGAAGAGTTCCACAGACCATCTGGAGTTTCAGAGGTGGTGCTGCCCTTGAATCTTATCATTCTCCAAGAGGCTTTTTTCATTTTTATTTTAAATTTGTTTGCTGGATAGGGACGTTGGACCAAAGATCATTTTTCAGGTTCAACCCAGGCTGAAGCACATACAAAGATACAGTCTGTACAACATCAAATACAAAAGTCAGTTTAACATTTACATGTGGATTCTTTTAACAAATGGTATTGCAAACATTTTTAAAAAGTGCGTAAGACCAATATTCTGTAAAATTTGGGAAGATAATTCCAAAACATTGGAACACAAACAGAAAATGGATTCTTACCCATGTTTTAATTTCATCTAACAGGAGCCAAGCTAAGGCTTTTGATGAACAAAGATTATTGTCTGAGGAAGTGACAATAATCATTAAAGAGCAGCTCTGCACCTCAGCATGTGCTTTCATAAATAAGATGTTTCGTTGTTACAATTTACTGGAGAATATCTTTCTTATTTTCAGTGTTCCTTTCCAAGATTTAAAGCACATCTAAAAAGTCTGCATAGAAACATTGGAAAACATTTGCCTCTCCTGTTAACCTCACAGCACCTTTGTTTATGACATCATAGTGCTCACCATAATGACAGACTGTGACATCACAAGCTGCAATTGTGTGGTTAGCAGGGAGAGTCAGATACATTTTGAAAGACTCTGTGAAATAATTGCTACATTATCTGCAAACAATATATACCAACAGCTGGAGAAAGTAAAAAAAAACAACTTTAAAACAAGTTAAAATATAATTGTGTAAACCTAGTGTTTTTAAGTTTTTCATTACAACAGAGAGTTGCTCTTTAAAGGCCCGTAATGTCAGAATTCTAAATCACCTTGTATACCATACACTCCCCAAAATATTGCATTCAACAGATTACAGACACATATTCTAACTCTGAATATGTAATAAACAGTGATGAGCATGAGATGCTTCTAGGAGAACAAACCAGCTCCTTTTATTGTATGCTAATAACATTTTGTTTAGATCCCTACTTCCAGTGTTCACAAATAAATGAGAAACATAATCAAAAAGGCAAAATGGATTAAGTCACAATGCCCAGTCAGGTCTCAAAAGAAAAAACGTGTTTTACCTTATATAAAATACCCACTCTTTGATTGATGTTTAGTTTCTGTGAGCCATATTGATATGCTCTGAAAGTCAATGATTACTAATTGATCGCATGTTACATACTGTAAAAGACTCGCGAACCAAGTTTAGGAGCACCAGATCTAGCCTCCAATACAAAGTTAATTATGAGACAAAAAACTTTTTTAATACCACTGTGAACCAAAGCCAATAACTTTACTCTGCAAGTTGTTCACAGCTGTGTTGAGAGATACATACATTTTGTCTGTTGCTAGACATCAGGAAGTTGATTAGAAATGGAATTATCTCATGTGGCTTTTTAATAACAACAGTGGGTATATATTCCTTTGCTGTCAGTGCAGCTGTGGTTTTGCAGCCCTCTCAATCCTTGCTCTGCTGGAATGCGTGCAGGCTCTGGTTATCAGAGTGAAACACTGAGAGCCCCTGATCAAGTGAAGTGGTGTTGATAGAGCAACAGAGGGTCATTGCTCTCACAGTGGCTGCAAACCTCGGGGTTTGGTTTCATGGCCTACTGTATGTAGATAATTCCAGTCTCTCTCTCCATATTTTCACTTGAACTTGCATGTAATGCTTTTAGAGTTATTGTGGTTTTAACTTCAGTTATATTAAAGTCAAGTCATTCTTGAGGCTGAGCAAACTTTGGAACTCTGACGTAGAAATCCAGTGCACCCAGGTATAGTTACACAGTAAGGCATGTCAGGGGTAAATTATTGGGGATTTACCACACGTCATATGATGTGTCACCAGGTGCAGCTCAATGAATTAGACACATGAGCAGTGGGTAATCCTCCAATTACACACTTCCTGGAGTGCCTTGTTGCAATTATACAATGGACCCATGTGTAAAATAAGTTTTAAAATACATTTAATTATATTGTTTTATTTTTTGTTTTGTTTTGTTATACATGCCCTTCCTCAGCTGTGGATTATTGTAAGTTTTACCCATGGGCAAATACCTTAGCTGACCAATAATGTTACAGGAATTTTTATGACCATTTTATAATATTTTATAATACATGGCTGGGTCTTTTTCCCCACAGAGAAAAACATCAGTTGTTTCTCTGTATACCTACCAATTAAAGAATATACCATGGCAAATAAAAATATATACTGTAGTAATTAAAAGTATATACCATAGCAATTAAAACAAATATAACAGTAAGAAAACTACAAATGAAGGCCCTGAAACAAACTTACAAACAGAAAAAACAAAGCAATAAAATTACACCACTTAAACCTCTGACAACAGAGGCAAAAACCAGACAAATATCACCCAAAAAGACACATTGTGAAAACATTTGAGACCCTATAAACATATTACAAACACTGCAAACTGAACACATCTTTAACTAAACACCCAAAATACACCCCAATAATAGCAGCACAGCTACAGAAAGCATACAAGAGTATCCCTATCCCAGAAAGCCTGTCCATAACCATAGAAATAAGACCATTGGTCAATCCAGTCTGCCTGTTTTACCCTATCCTACCTTGAGTCCTACTGTCTAGTCGGGTTATTGCATTCACTGCCCCTTGCCCCGCCTCTACTACTTCCCCTGATAACTATTAAGCCTTTGATCCCAGCCTTGCCTGAAACCCTTAATGGCTCTTGCACCCACCGCTTCTGCTAGTAGGTGGCTGTTCCATGGCTCAACCACTCTCTCTGTAAACTAAAACTTTCTGTAAAGAGCAAGGCCCCAGTGAGATCATCAAATGCCTGCCTCCCTCCAGCTGTTCTCCACCTCACTCACCAGTTGCTCATGTCCCTCGATGCTGTTGTGTGCCTCACTCATCAAACACTGATCGCCATGTTGCTCCCAAGCTGCTGCTCCACGTGACCTCACAGACAGAAATAAAGGAGCAGCCCCCTTCTATACAGGAACTAATCCAATGCTCCCAGTGTCCTCAACATCTCTCTGTACAGTTCCGAAGCCACCCTTGCTCATGCATGGCAGCACAGTTAGCATCAATGTGCATGCAAAATACACAGCATGCACATATGTACTCCATGAAAATATCACAATCACAATCAAAACAAGAAATTAGACACCATCCAAATGTGTTATGTGAAACAAACAGATAGACAACTGTGATGTACATGGAAATAATTCCATCTCAGGAAAATATGACAAGTTAGAATTGCAACCAGATCACAGCTAACCCACCCACCCCTAAAAGACCCAGAAAGAAACTGAGTTTGGTGAAAAGACCCAGAAAAAATGATGGGTGGGAATGGCAATAAGGAAAGCTGGGGTAGTGAAGAAACATAGAAACACACAGCCACTGCTGGGCATCGGAAACAACATAGGGAGGAAGGTGAACACCAGTCCATTTACAGAAGGGAGAGTCCAAGAAGAACTCACAAAACTGAGGGTGGACAAAGCAATGGGACCAGATGGTATACACTCTAGGATATTAAAGGAACTAAATGGTGCTAGCAGCACCGCTGACAGCCCTGTTTAGTGAGTCACTCAATACAGGAGTGGTTCCAGAAGACTGGAAGAGGGCACATGTAGTCCTCTTCACAAGAGAATCAGGAGGAAGCAGGAAACTATAGACCGGTCAGCCTTACCTAAGTAGTGGGCAAGATTATGGAGGTGCTGCTTAAGGAAAGGATTGTGGAACACTTGGAATCCATCAGAGTACAGGATCTGAGGCAGCATGGATTCATAGCAGGAAGGTCATGTCAAACAAATCTGATAGACTTTTTGACTGTGCGGACGAAGGAAGTGGATCAGTGGGGAGGCGGTGGATATTGCCTACTTTGAGTTCAGCAAGGCCTTTGACACCTTCCATATAGAAGACTGGTTAACAAGTTGGGTAGCCTGGGGATGGGCCACAAAGTGGAGAACTGGGTTAGGAATTGGTTGGGAGACAGAAATCATAGGGTGGTGGTTAATGGGATCCAATCCAAGAAAGGGGTGACCAGTGGAGTGCCTCAAGGGTCAGTTCTGGGGCCAGTCCTTTTAAAATCTACTTCAGTGATATTGCTGAAGGGCTGGAGTGAAAAGGTTTGCCTATTTGCAGATGACACCAAGATCTGCAACAGGGTAGACATCTGGGGTCAAGAAAATGAGGGACCTAGGAAAGCTGGAAAATTGGTCCAATGTATGGCAATTAAAATTTAATGCAAAGAAGTGCAAAATCATACACCTGGGTGCAGAAACCCTTCAGAGAGTTACAGGATGAGGAGGAGTTGTTGACAGTTACCAGGGAAGAAGGGGAGTTAGGGATAATCATCTCAGATGACCTAAAGGTGTCAAACAGTGTACCAAGGCAGTGTGGAGGGCCAGTAGCATGTTGAGTTGCATAGGAAGGGTATCACTAACAGAAGAAGGGAGGTGGTGATGCCACTGTACTAAACACTGGTGAGGCCTCATTTGGAGCACAGCGTACAGTTCTGGGGGCTGCATCTTTGTAAGGACATAGACAGGGTGGAGACAGTTCAAGAAGGGCAACAAAGATGGTGCAGGGCTTACACAGGAAACAGACAAAACACCTCAATAAGTATACACTGGAAGAGAGGTGGGAACAGGAGATTTGAAAGAAGCCTTCAAGTATCTTAAGAGCATAAACAAAGTGCAAGTGGGCAACATCTTTTCGGTATAGGAGGTGTACAAGGACAAGGGCATTATATGAAATTGGAGGTGGCAGGATAAAGGAGAATGTCAGGAAGTTTTATTTACAGAAGGGGGCTAGATGCATGGAATAGCCTACCTCAGGAAGTAGTGGGAGCTAGCACAATGGGGGTATTCAAACATGCATGGATAGGCACAAGGAACCCCTAGAGGTGGGTAGGAAAGGCTAAAGCCAATGACAAAGTAGGGGTCAGTGACCACTGATGCAGGCAAGGAATATGGGCAGACTGGGTGGGCCCAGCGGCTTATCTGCTGTCAATACTATGCTACTACGAAACATAGATATTGTCCCCACCCCCAAGTCACCCAGTTTCTTGATCAACCATCCATGTGGGACAGAGTCTAAGGCCTTACCTAAGTTCAGATACAGGAGGTCCACTGCCTGACCTTAACCTCAGCCCTTGTCACCCATTCAAAGAATTTAATCAGGAGGTTAATTTGTCAAGACCACACACTGGTAAACCCATGCTGCCTGGTTTCCTGCTGACCATTTGCCTCCAGGAACCCTACCAGCCTCTCCTATGTTATTGATTCCCATAGTTTCCAACATATACTGTATACTGTAGTTCCAAGATGCCCACTGCCTTGTAAAGGCAAATAATCCAATAGACTGGAGGAGTCCTCTGAGGTTGTTCCAAGAATCCAAACCATAGAAAAAAAGGCTCAGCTCTTTGTTGTAATCCAATTTTGTGCTTTATTGCTTCCACTGATACACATTGGTGGAAACAATAAAACAACAACATTGAATTACAAGTAGGAGTTTAGCCTTTCTATTGTTTTGATTCCAGTCGCTTTACAATGGACGTGAAACTCTGTAGTTGCCTGGCTTGTTTCAATTCCCACTTTTTGTGCAGGGGGACTTCATCTACTGTCCTCCAGCCACCCCCACCCCCCACCCAGCACCTTCACAGTTTCCAAAGAGCAGTTGAAGAGATCTGCCAGAGATCCTGTCTGGACCTGCCTCATCTTTTTCAAAACCCTCAGGTGCATCCCATCAGGACCATAGAAATATCCGCATTCAGTGCCAGTAGGCCCCTTAAGTCTCTCTGCTCCATGATGTGTTCCATGCTGATAGTTGATAATGACCCCTAACTGGTATTAATGTTGTATTCAGGTAGTGGTCTCTTGTCCTTCCACCGTGAACACTTAACAGAAGTATCCATTCAGTGAGTTCACTTTTACTGTTTCATCCTTCGCCTCCCACCCCTCCCCTTCCTGAGTCTGACTATCTCTTCCATGGTTCTGCACTACTCTAATATGTGTCTAAAGAATGCTTTATAACCTTCTTTAAACCCTTCCACTAACCTCAGCTCTGTATCCGCTTACATCTCTGTCGTTCTATGGGCCACCCTCAACCTATTCTGATATTCATCCCTGTCCACATCTGTCTGACTTGCTTTGCACCTAATGAATGCCCTTCTCTTTTTTTTTTTTTCCCCAACTCTTTTTACCTTCATTCACCACCAGCTGGATCCCTCTTGGTCGTCTCCCAGCCTGTTCCCATCCTGCCTGAAATCCTCCCTACCTGTGACCCCAGCCCTCTGATCCACCTGTGACACACCTGTAAGGCAATGCCCTGGCTTGTGCCCCAGGGCAGGGCTGCTTCAAATCCATGGTGCTTCCTTACATCAGTCCAATAGCCCACAGGTGAAGGTGAAGGTCAGAGAATAGTGGAGCCCAGGAGGGTAGGATCCGCCATGGACATGGGGTTGTGGAGCGATGTCGCCTATCCAGCCCACAGGGCGTTCCTTGTTCGGTGCTGCACTCCCCGTGGGAGTGGACATGCAAAGACATTTGGGGAGGTGTGCATGCTCCCCTGCATGCCCTTCGATGTCTGTGACCTCCCACCAGACCCGCTCACTTGAGGGCTGTTGGCTCAATATCCCTAGCCACCTCCAGGAGGCATCATCTTGCGAGCCCTTCACCCATCCACCTGGAGGAGGTAGCAGTCCATTGGATGCTTGAACCTCCTCCTCTGACCAACCCTCCAATTCCCTAGACTCACTCCTGAACTCTGGTCATCAATGCTGCAAGCAGTAGCTCTACTGCTGCACTGACAAGCCAGCATGAATACCTCTCTTTTTGCCTTCACTGCCTCTGCCACCCTTTGGAAACCACAATGGTTTTCTCCACCTCTTACCCTTACCCTTCCCCACCATACTTGTTCAGAGCCTTACCTGGTGCCAGCTCCTGATGCTGCTTTCACACCCTGCAATTTTTTCCCTAGCACTTCCCTCATCCTCCCAAAATCCACCCTCCTGAAGTCTATGACATTCCTCCTGGAGTGCATCCTACGTGCTTGCAGCTTAAAAAGCTAATGTACTGCCTAAATTAATAGTTTTTAAAACAGTCAACTATTACATTTTATATTTGAGGTGCTTTTTTTTCCTTTAGGTAATTGGACAATTTTTTACCTGGTGTTAGTAGGTGTGATTTGTGGAACAGCACTCTGCCTGGCAGCTGACATAACAAGTTCTATTCCACCTACTACATCGTAAACATTGTGCCTCACTGACTATGACATCACAGCTACTCAGGAAGAGCCATTCAGTAGCTGCCAGGTCAATCACCTGTGATGTCACAGTCAGTGAGGTCACAATGCTGAAGATGTAGTAAAGGGAATAAAACTAGATATGTCAGCTGCCAGGCAGAGTGCATTTCCACATCCAAGACAATACTGTCACAAAGAAAACTTTATAATTAGCAAACAGTAAAAGAAAAGTGCTCAGAAATAAAAAGTTATAACCGACTACTTCTTAAATTTTAACATTTCCTGACTGCTGCTTGGTTCTACTAGCTCTTTAATCTCCAGCTGTACAGGCATGTGATCACTGGATCCAAGTGGTCCCTCACCCTGCCCTCACCCACGCTGTCCCTGTTTATTATGACCAGATCCAATATGGCCCTTTCCCGAGTGGGTTCTGCTGCCTTCTAGAATAGAAATGCCTGTTGCATTCCATTCAACAGGGACTGCCTCTTACACTCATTAATATTGGGATACTCCAGGTCACGTGTGGCATGTTAAAGTCCACCAATATCAGCACCACTCCAGTTCTGCCTCACCGCTGATCTCCTCCTATAGCTATCTGTCAAGTTTTTCCTAACTGTGTCGGGGACCAGTTCACCCTGAACCTGATCACCCTCTGTCCCTAGACAATAAGTTGGACAAAGCAAGAAAAAATCCAGTGTACACAAACTGTTGCCTGCAAAGCAATATTTATTGCTAAACAAGTGAATGGTTAAACACAAAACATAGCCCTGGATCCCTGCACTACCTCTTCATGAGGCGTGGCTATACTTTTTTTATCTGTTTTAGTTTGTACCTTTCTCCATACTCACACACTTCTTTAAGCATATAGCTCTGTGTTTTCTGTGTTTTGAAAATAACTGGGGCCAGAGAGCACCCAGCCCTGTTCACCTCACCTCCTGCATTTCCAAGGCTTGATGTCATCTCAAGTGTATAGTGCCACCACACCTATATCCTGTTACTGTATCCTCCTGAACATTGTGTACCCTGATACCCTTCACTTCCATGCCTGATGCTGTTCCCGATACCCTTCACTTCCACTCACAGTGCTGTGCGATACCTTCACTTCCATGCATAGTGGTGTACCCCATTATCCTTACTTCCACTCATGGTGCTGTACCCCCAATACCTTTTGCTCCCACCATGGTGCTGCACCCCAATACCTTCACTGCCATTAATGGTGCTGTACCCCGATACCCTTCACTCCCACTCATGGTGCTATATCTCAATACCTTTGTGTACCCAGATAATCTTCACTGCCACTCATGGTGTTGTACCCTGATACCTTTCACCCCACTCATGGTGCTGTACCCTGATACCTTTCACTCCAACTCATGGTGCTGTAATCCTATACCATTCACTCCCACACATGGTGCTGTACCCAGTACCCTTCACTCCACAATACCATTCACACTCACACATGGTGCTGTACCCCAGTACCCTTCACCCCACAATACCCTTCACTCTCACACATGGTGCTGTACCCCAGTACCCTTCACTCCCACAATAACCTTCACTCCCACTCATGGTGATGTACCCAGTACCTGTCACTCCTACATATGGTGAAGTACCCCAATACCCTTCACTCCCACTCATGGTGCTGTACCCCAGTACACTTCATTCAGACTCATGGTGTTGTACCCAGCACCCTTCACTCCCACACATGGTAAAATACCCCAGTACCCTTCACTCCCACACATGGTAAAATACCCCAATACCCTTCACTCCCACTCAAGGTGCTGTATCCCAATATCCTTTACTCCCACTCATGGTGCTGTACCCCAATACCTCTTCACTCTCTTTGCATGGTGCTGCATCCTGATACCTTCATTTCCACTCATGGTGCTGTACCCCAATATCCTTTACTCTCACTCATGGTGCTGTACCCCAATACTTCACTGCCATTAATGGTGCTGTACCCAGATATCCATCACTCCCACTCATGGTGCTATACCTCAGTACCTTTGTGTACCCAGATAGTCTTCACTGCCACTATGGTGTTGTACTGATACCTTTCACTCCCACTCATGATGCTGTACCCTGATACCTTTACTCCATCTCATGGTGCTGTAACCTAATACCTTCACTCCCACACATGGTGCTGTATCCCAATACCCTTCACTCCACTCATGGTGATGTACCCCAGTACCCTTCATTTCTACACATGGTGAAGTACCACAATACCCTTCACTCCCACTCATGGTGCTGTGCCCCAGTGCCCTTCACTCCCACACATGGTAAAGTTCCCCAATACCCTTCACTCCCACTCAAGGTGCTGTAACCCAACACCCTTCACCCCTTGCATGGTGCTGTATCCCGATACCTCTTCACTTCCAGGTATGGTGCTGTACCATGATACCCTTCACTCCCACTGATGCTGCTGTATCCCAGTACCCTTCACTGTCAATCATGGTGAAGTACCCCAATACCCTTCACTCCCACACAGTGCTGTAACATTCCGAAGTACCCTTCACTCCCACTGCTGGTGCTGTATCCCCCAAAACCCTTCATTCCTATTCACGGTGCTGTACCTTGATACCCTAATGTACCCAGATATCTTCACTGCCACTTATGGTGCTGTACCCGGATAACCTTCTCTCCCACTCATGGTGCTGTACCCAATACCCTTCACTCTATCTCATTGTGCTGTACTCCAATACCCTTCACTCCTAGTCATGGTGCTGTACCCCAATACCCTTCACTCCCATGCAAGATATTGTACTCTGCTACCCTTCACTCTCACTAAGCTGCTGTACCCTGACACCCATCACTCCAACAAATGTTGATGAACACTGATACTCTGCACTCCCACTCACTGAACAGTACCCTGAGACCCTTCACTCACCCATGGTGTTGTACCCAGATACCCTTCACTCCCACTCATGGTGCTGTGCCCTGATACCCTTCACTCTCACCCATGGTGCTGTACCCAGATACTCTTCACTCCCACTCATGGTGCTGTACCCTGGTACCTTCACTCACACTCATTGTGCTGTACTCAATACCCTTGACTCCATCTCATGGTGCTGTAACCCAATACCCTTCACTCCCACTCATGGTGCTGTGCCCCAATACTCTTCACTCCAGTCATGGTGCTGTACTCCAATACCCTTCACTACCAGTCATGGTGCTGTACCCGATACCCTTCACTCCCACTCATGGTGCTGTACCCGATATCCTTCGGCTCCCACTCATGGTGCAGTACCCCAATATCCTTCCGTCACTCATTGTGCTGTACTCTGATACCTTCACTCCCTCTGATGGTGCTGTACCTTGATACACCGCATTTCCACACATGATGCTGTACCCTGATACCCTTCACTCCCATGCATGGTGCTGTACCCTGATATCCTTCACTCCCACAAATGGTGCTCTAACCTGATACCCTTCACTCCCACTTGGTGCTGTACCTCAATACCCTTCTGTCTCACTCATTGTGCTGTACCATGATATCCTTTATTCCCACTCATGCTGCTGCACCCTGATACCCTTTTACTCATACTTATGGTGCTCTAACCTGATACCCTTCACCCCACTCATAATGCTGTACCTAATACCTTCACTCTTACTCATTGTGCTGTACCACTATACCCTTCATTCCCACACATGGTGATGTGCACCCTGATACCCTTTACTGCCACTCATTGTGCTGTACTCTGATACCCATCACCCCATTCATGGTACTGTACCCGATACAATTCACTCCTACACATGGTGCTGTACCCTGATACCATTCACTCCCACTCTTGGTGCTGTACCTCAATACTCTTCAATCCCACACCCTAGACCTCGTACTAGCTAATAGGGATTTTGTGAGGAGCTGGGGAGGACTGCTGGTGGGGAGTGACCACCACTCAGTGTGGTTCACGTAAATATGGGCCAGGAGGGAGTAGAAACAAGTACAAGGGTGTTAGACTTCAGAAGAGCTGACTTCAGGAGGATGGGAAATAGTAAAGGGTATCTGGCCAGAATCCATCAACCTGACATAATTGCACTGGTAGAGACTTGGCTCTCCAAATCCACCCCTGACTCGCTATCACCCTCCCTGGATATACCATCTACAGGGAAGACCAAGTAGGAACGCGGTGGTGGTTGACGCACTACTAAATACGGGACTCCCTTATAGGTCAGGCACTCAGCTCCTAAGCTGATTATGGGCCCAAGCCCACATGCTTCTCTTCACTGGAGATAGGGCAGCCGACCAGAGCCAGACAAGGAAATGAGGGAAGGGTAACCCAGAAAAGAAAAAATGAGTTTGGGCTTACCAGTCCAGTGAGCCAGGAGCCTGGTGATTCTTCATGTGAAGGATCTGCTTGGGTAAACCATCAGAGCTTTTAGAAATGAAAATAACCTGCTTGTACTGCTGTATGCCATTTTGTCTGTTTGAGAGTTCCAGCATGGGTGAACTGTAAAAGTTTGGCTGGCCCCATAGGGCTGCTTTATTTACTTGGAGAAGGATGGGACCCTGTACCCCTGAAATCATTTGGAGTGCAGGTGACAAAATAAAGAGCTGTTTGGGAAGAAACTTGGTAGTGACTTTCCTTTATTTAAGTTAAAGAGGGATAAATGAAATGCAATGTCCCTTGAATTTATTTTGTGTCATAAGTTGTAATTCCAGGCGGCGACCATCAGGCTGCACCAGGATCATGGGGCTTGGGAACTTAGGGGAGCGGAAGGCTGCAGATTGCTTGGAGGTCCTGTGTCTGGTGGCCAGAGTTCAGGGCTGATCCAGTTCACAGAAGCAGAGATCGAGAGTGCATGGTGTGATGAAGCCATTGAGAGGTAGGGCAAATACTTTTCTATCTTTATTTGGTGCACTAGCTCGGAATTGTTTCAGCTAGGTAGGGGTAGCTACAGGGTGCAGGGGGTAGCCACTCAGGCCCACAAGGTTTGAGCGACCCAAATCATTATTTTAATGTTTATTCAAAATGGGGCCCGATAATATACTCCTTGCACCCAGGCCTTCTGGGAATTTGCTACGCTACTGCATTGTGGTAATCCTTCCTTGTCCCCTGGTACATCTGCGATAAAATTTATGCCCCCAGACAGAGGGGGAAGGGGGTTACATAGGATTTGACTACCCTCAGTAGAAACACTAAGTTCACCCTTCACACACAGCTCTAGCTCAGTGAAGCCCTGTCCCAGATAGGGATTAGCTCATATTCAGTAAAACAGTAAGTACACACTACACACACATTCCTGGATGAAGCTGTACATCAAATATGAACTTGTTTGGTTACAGCAATAGGCTAGCAGTTGGAATATAATGCTCTACACAGACAGCAACATAGCCTCGCCTAAGATAGGGATTAGGCTAGCCTTTGATACACCTCTAACCCTGTAACAAGTGTTCTTGCCTTACTTGAACCCTCAGAGTAAGTGGCACCTTGACTGTGCCCGATCAGAGTCCCCATGGGCCTAAAGGCCACCCTGTGGATGCTCCTGCAGATGCAGTTCTCCTTCTCATGGCCCTCACTCTTCATGGTTGATTAGACCTGTGGGACTTAACAGGTGGACTGCTAGGATTCATTTGCCTCTAGCAGAACCTGCCCAGATTTCCTTCTTCCTTTTGACCTCCCTAACCCCAGCCCCACACAAAAGATGTGGAAATCAGGCTGTTTCAGCAGCAATTGAAAAGTTAATTATAAAATCGTAAGAAAAATCTAGACATTTCATTGGCCGAGAGATGTCAACTGACCATGCATTAACTCTCTATAAACACACAGTCAGGTACCAAATCTCATTTTTCTCCCAAAACTTATTCACAACTATTTTATAAGTGTAATAAGCATTTCTAGGATGTGCATCATAGGATTTTAATGCACTTCCTAGGGGTGGTGGATACTTGGCCTTCGGCCCTGTGTCAGTGCACTCTCATGGTTTACTACATACTTAACATCTCTCCTCCCACCTTGCCTCAGTTTCAGTGCAGTTTTTCCTGTTTTCTCTCTCTACTCTGGTTCCCAGAAAAAGACCCACAGAGAAGGCTGTGGTAGTGGAGACAGGATGCAGTGAGCCAGACCAGACATGTTCACAGGGCTGTGTTATACTCTGTATGTGAGGTATTGTGACAAAACACAATTCAGTGCCTCTCTAAGTTGTTTTTGGTATTAGTGCCATTCAATGACAATAATTTATGGGTTTCAGTGACATGCCAACTAATGGTATGCAAACGCCTAAATGCCGATGGAACAGAATTCTGTGGAATTTTGGTAACCATGGCATTCCATCATAGTACAGTAGAATTCCAACATTCCGCATGTAAAATGTGTCCTGTAGAGTAATCACGGATTCTTTTTCTGCACACTGTGAATAGCTTGATCTGCAGAAAACTACTCTGTAGTTTACGAGAAATGCTTTTCGAATGCTGGATTTTAAAATAGAATTCTGAAAAGCAATTCAAATAGAATTGCCATTCTGCACAAATCGAACAGTAGAATTATGGATTCCACATAGCCCTAATGTAAACAATTTTTCATTAAGTTTTTGCCCCAAGCTGCTGTCCCAACTTTGCCATTCGGGTCTCAGTGCCCCGACCCTGACTGCTCCCCCCACTTTCTTGACCAGTGGAGATCCTCATGGTGCCCCAGCAACTGTCATAGAGACAATTTGTTGGTCATGGGTTTTCCTGGTATTTTCACAACCACCACCACCCCGCGCAGACGCAGGAGTCTTCCAGGCAGGCCTTGCATGCGCATGGCGTCCTCTGTATAAGAGGAAGCTCCCTGGCCCACCACAGGGGTCACTGTGACAGCAGAACCTGGCATGGACCCTCCCTGACTGGGAGCACAGCTCCCCGACTGGCTACCAAGTCCACTCCTGAACTTGGAGTTTGCCATGCATTGGGAATGTGATGCATTACGCTGGGGCCATTGAAATCTGCAAAGAAATCTAAAAGTGTAGGAGCGGTCTCAAGAGGCACAGGTAACTTTCAAGGCATTACATGGATAGGCAGACCCTTTCAAACCTCAGAACCTTTTGTCGTTTTTTCTTCAACTCTTCTGGCAGTGGAGGTCCACTGGTACGCACTAAAGTGTCATTGGTATGGAGTGCCAGTTCTCTGGTGCTACATTCAGCCCAAGTCCAGCTGGTTTACGTTAGTTATACCCTTGGTCCAGACAGCTCTGTGCTTTCCCACAGGATCCCCCATCCTGCCCCTGTTGTGACAGCCTTTGACTCAATGACCTCATTCAGCAATCCATGCTACATGTGTGTACTTTCCCTTTCCATGCCCCACCTCTAAGGGAGGGGCCCAGGCCCTCACCCAGCTTTCAAACTGCTTATCATCCTTAACAAACAATAGTGCCCACCCATGGCATGGCCCCATTGTATGTATCACCATGTGCAGCCTCATACACCTAAGAACAATGTAATGCAGATTGATAATAGTGAATAAAACTGAGGATTTTGCTCAATTAAAGGTGAAGTACACTAGTTTAAATTTGATTAAAGGGGAATTACAGTTCGCAGAACCTTTTAAAGGTAAATGGCAAACAAGGCCGTAATTGTCCTTCTTAGGTACAAATGCCTGATTAGGGCTCTGCAAATAAATGCAACCTATTTTACTGTTTATTGTGTTTTTATCATCTTTACCGTGGCACCATAACTTCCTATTGAAAGGGATGCCCACAACCATCTCATGCACAGCAGCCGGCTTCCTGTGCACTCAGTATACTAATAAGTGCAGTCAACTAATGGCAGCGGTCGACAATGCTCATTATAAGTTTAATTAATTATTCATGAGACAAACACGCCTCTGATTGGCTGCTGTATCAGGTGTTAATCCCTTAGAAATGCCCAGAACAGATCAGAGTGGCATGCTGCGTTTGTAAACTCTTCAAAAGAAAATAAAAGATGCCCTTCCCTGTTTGTAACACGATTAGACTTATAGTTGCAAACGACCCACAGGTGGTCATTTCCTTTGATTAACAATCAGCTAGGTGGGGTTGGCTTCCAGCTGGTCGATAATCACCATGAAATGACCGCCTGTTACTAACATACTAATTGCCAGCAGACTAGGCCTTACAGTTCTATCGAATCTGCTCGAACCTCAGATCCCTAGTTGGGTGCCAAGGCCCTCCCCCTCTTGTGTTCCAGAAACCCCTATCATCCATCCCCACCCCCTGGGCCAGGCCATCATCTGGTACATCCGCTTTCTGTGTCTGTCCCACCCTCTCTTGAAGCCCTCCACTGTGGATCTCCAACCAGCTCGCCAGGCAGCGCATTACAAGGGTCCACCACCCTCTCAGTGAAAACCCTCCTCTTTCCCCTCACCCTTCCACCTTCCAACTTCAAACTATGCCCTCTGGTGATACCTTCCTGCTTTAGTCTAAATATCCCTCCATGTTTACCCTATTTATTCCTTTGAGGTACTTGAAGACCCCAATCATGTCCCCCTGCCTCCTCTCCTCCAATGAAAACAGGCAGAGCTCCTCAAGTCTGTCCTCATATGTCAAACTCTAGTCCTCATATCATCTTAGTTGCCCTCCTCTGTACCCTCTCCAGGAGCTGTATGTCCCTCTTCAAGGTGGTCTCCAGTACTGTACACAGTACTCAAGGTGTGGTCTAACCAGTCCATTGTACAGCAGCAGAATCACTTCCCTGCTCCTAGAGGTGATCCCCCTTACGATGCATCCCAACATCCTGTTTGCCTTGCTAGCTGCTCTTCTGCACTGCTCAGAGTTATTCATACATGCATCCACCATGACCCCTAGGTCTTTTTCCCTGTTGAGGCCTCCAGTGCCTCCCTCCTAGGGTGTACCTGTGTTTAGGTTTCCCCACCAAGGTGTAACGCCTTGCACTTGGTGATATTGAAATTTAATTTCCATGTGTGAGCCCAGCTTTCCAGGGTGTCCAGGTCCCCTGCAGGCCAACCTCCCTCTTCCCCTCAACTACTGCTCCCATCTTGGAGTCAATCTGTGAAGAGACTCATTTCACACCCTATACCCTCCTGATGTCCGATATGTATGCATTAAACAGGATCGGACCCAGGACCGAGCTCCTCAGCGGTACCCCACTACCAACCTCTCTAGAGTCCGAGAGCTCCCCACCTACCACTACTGTCTGGGTGCATCCAGCTAGCCAGTTTTCAATCCATCTGACCATCAAAGGGCCTACTCCCAACCCTCGCAGTTTCTCCACCAGACCATTGTGGGGACAGAGTCAAATGCCTTGCTGAAGTCCAAGAATAATACATCCACATGCTTTCCCTGTCCAGTTCTGATGTTATCCATTCGTAGAACTCCACAAGATTGGTTTGACATGATCTACCTGGCACAAACCCATGTTGCCGATTATCCAGACCACCCACCTCCTCCAAGTACACCCCAATCGTTCTTTAGTATACTTCCATTAATTTCCCACCACCGAGGTCAAACTGATGGGTCTATAGTTACCTGGTACTTCCTCGACCACCCTTTATGGATTGGCACCACATGTGCCTCTCGCCAATCCCTAGGTACCCTCCCTGTCTCAAGCGACCTGTTGAAGAGCTCCGCCAGGGGTGCAGCCAGTATGTCCGCCAATTGCCATAGTACTCGGATGAATGCCATCCGTCAGGGAGATTCTCTTCTTTAGGGCCTTGAGGGCTAACCACACCCTTCGTGGAGATAGCATCATCCATCCCTCCACCTTACTGTCCTTTTGTCCTTATCCTGATGTGACACCCTGGGGTACCTCTCCCTCCCTCATGTTCCATTTCTGTTGCTCCCTGATCCCACTCACTACCGCTTCTATCCCCATCGTGGCTTGCTTTGTAGATATCCCATCCCCTCCCTAGTGAACACAGAGGCAAAGTACTCATTTAATACCTCTGCATGGTCCTCGCCTCTTCCACCCACCCTCCTTCTGATCTCAATCTGCCGAGTTGGCCCTTAGTTTTTCTCTGCTCCCTCCATGTATCCCTGTGCCAGCCGCTGCTCTTTACTGGACTTTGCCCCTCACCATCTGGGTGACTTTTCTAGATGCAAGATGGTATATTTCCTTTCCTATCCCTCTTGTTGTTTTACATTTTTGTAGGCGCCTTTCTTTCTCTGATCGCTACCTGAACCTCACTGGACCACCAGCATGGTTTATGTGACCTTGCTCCCTTACATTTTACCTTAGCGCAGGTCCTGACTGCCTCATGAAGTCCCCATTTTATGACCTCCCATCTCTTTTCCATATTTGCCATTGATGTAATCCTTCAAGTGATCCTGAGAATATTCCCATGCCCACAAAGTCTGCCCCTGAAGTCCACTGCCAGTGTCCTAGATCTCCCCCATGTTTATTTGAAACCAGACAGTATTGTGGTCGCTGCCAGTCAGGGGATCCTCTACAACCAGGTCCCTACCAGATCCCATCTGCCAGAACCACATCCAGGACATGCCCTCCTTGTGGGCTCTATCACATGCTGTGTTAAGAACACATCCTGGAAGCTGTCCAGCCTCTGCTCCTTGGTCACCTTAGAGGACATGGTTCCCCAGTTTGTACCTGGCATATTAAGGTCCCCTATCAACACCACTCCTTCCCTTTTGGTCCACACTGGGCAATGATGTTGTCCAGCAAACCATCCTCCAGAACATCACCCATCCTGGGGCCTATATACTACACCCAGCTTGACCTTACCTCCTGCTGGGTTTGTAAGGTGACCCATAAGGCCTCCACGCTTTTCCTCTGCCTCTTCTACCCTAGCAATTTCTATGTTATCTCTAATGAACATAGCCACTCCACCTCTCTGCCCTCCTTTCTATCCTTCCTAGCATAGTGTACCCCCGCACGTTTAGGTCCCAGTCATGGTTTTTGTTGGCCCACGTTTCCGTGACCAACGCCACAACCAGCGCCTCTAACAGCATGGCTCTGGAACTCTGGCAACTTGTTTCCCAAGCTCCTGGAATTTACTAACACCACCCCCACCCCTTTATCCCTGATCCCTTTGTCTAACCCCACCCAGGTTCCTTATACTTCCATCCTCCTCTGCTCCTCCTGAAACCTCCTCCCCCAGTCTGTTCCCCTCCCCATTGGGTTTGAAGGTCTATTCCTCATCTGGAGAAGAGGCTTCTGGTCAGCCCCTCCCTATCCCTCCCCTCACAAGTTTAAAGCCCACCTTTCTTGAATGTAGTCAGGCACCCCTGTTTAAGGACTTCCTTAACTAACGGGCAAGATGAAGCCTGTCCTTGGCATACAGTCCCTTATCCTCCCAAACTCCATTCCAGTTCCTAACACCCCCAACCCACTCTCTTCACCCCACTTCCTGAGCCAGTCATTAACCTCTGTGATCTTCATTTTTCTCCACTGAGGCCTTTGGTACTGGTAGTATCTCCAAAAGGATATGTTGCATCCATTATCCCGACAGACTCTGGCAAGTTCTTGGAATCTTGCTTGGATTTCAAAACTCTATTTCCTCTAGATCGTTAGTTCCCAAATGCACCAGGAAATCCAGTTTCCTCCACAATCCCTAACCAGTTCGACACCATGAACTTTGCTCTGTGCACTGTTAACCTAGAGATACTCACTACCTTCACCTGGCTATGGCATCCACCCACCTGTCCCTCCCACTGGATACCCCTAATCATTGAGTCTCCCAATAACAGAACCTTAACACCGCCATCATCCTTATGGTTACCTCCACTATGCGCCTCAACCCCCATCCCCTTTATTTGTGATCTCAATTCCATGGGAGTCTTCCTGTCTTATTAGAGACCCCTTGTCACCCTCCCTTTCTGCCTCCCTGTTATTTTGCCCACTTAACTCAGAGTCTCTCGAATAGGTGTCCCTTTAACCCTTTCTTATCCGAACCATTTATCCTGGCCCTGATGGTTCCCCTTCCCACACCACCATCCTCCCCTTGTAATAGTACCCCACCTCCAGAGGCCCCTCTGGGTCCCCATTACCTAGGGCCCCATCCTTGGTACAGACACCCCTGCTGAAGGGGGCCTCCCCGCCTCCTTGTCTCCCAGTCTCTCCAGTTGTGCTCTCCTCCCTCATGTCTGCAATATGTTGCATCTCCCCATCTGCTTAACATTTATGTTTCCCTTCCCTCTGGGACTATTTCTATCTTTCCATTGCCGGTCTGTGATGCCCTATGGGTATCCGACTTCTCCCCAGGCCTCTGTATCAGTTTCCTCATTTCACCAACTCCTTCCTCCCCTCTAGGTTTGTAGTAGCTCAGATTTGTTGTAACACTCTATGCCAGGCTCCATCAAGTAACCTGAGTTTCCCGACTGCCCTCTAAACTGCCCCTCTTCCTCCCTCTTGCCCTGTTCTCCTTAGGAGCTCCCTTCCCACAGTCTGCTCTTTTAGGCTTCCCACAACAGCCCTCCTGACTCTTCCCCTGCACTCTTTATATTCGGAATGTTTACTTCACACGCTTTCCCTTAGCATCAACATCCCTATCTAAGGGTCCTCTGTCCCTATTATCCCCTTCCTGCTTGCTGTAACATAACGCCTTGCAATCTCTGAGCGTTGCTCCAGCCTCCCTCAGCCCCACCCTTCTGCCGCCCATATCCACACCCTTATCCTTGGACACCCCCATCCCCCAGCTTACTTCTTAACCAATATACTTCACTCCTGATACAAGATAGCTGTTCACAGAGTGGGCAGCCTCCTCTCTCCAGGCCCAATTGAGAATTATTGCCATCCCACAGCCTGTGCAGCCTACAACCCTTCCAAGATGCCTGCCATGGTGGAATGTGCCACTCTGTTTGTTCCTCTCTGTTCATAATGGCACACACCCTTTTCTCAGTCCCTTCCCCTGGAATACTCTCTATACTGACTGCAGTTATTTACAAACCTAATTTCAACCCCACCAATAAAGTTCCTAAGTCTCACAAACACATACTGTCCAGTGTGTGTCCAGTCCCACTAACAGTGTGTGTATGCAGACATCAGGTACCTGATGATGTCACAGGCCCACCAGTTCCTGTTGCTTCAAATTTCAGCACAACAGAAATGCACATCCTTCAATCCCAACCCCAGTGGCTTTTCAGTATTTAAGAAAGCCTACAAAACAAGGTGGTGAGAGGGCTCTACCACCACCAGGCAAACATCACATTTAAATTTCACTCTAATTATACATATTCAGTCATTATTGCTTAATCAGCATTTCGAGTGCACAGGTTGTTGTGCGTGAGATGTTATTGGGAATCCCTTTCAATCGGAAGTTACAGCACTGAGGATAAAGAGGATGAAAACATACTAAATGGTAAAATAAAATTGCATTTATTTACAGAACCCTAATTAGGGATTATACATCACAGGGTATAATAACAGCCTTGTGTGCCATTTTCCTTTAAGATCTAAAAGCCCACAAAAAGCTCTTTCATATGAGGGACATTCTTACCTATAGACATAAACAGTCCAGAGATATTTATGTGTAAATGGGCTATAAACTAAAACAAGGCAGCAGCCATTTCATATTAAGCTGAGACAGGACGTGATGTCATGGGAGAACTAGCTGTGCTTCAGGTGCTCACGACAATTAAACAACAGATCATTTTATTAATTGTGTTTACCATGCTGCTGAAAGACTTTCTAATTTTGTAACAGTTGCTTTGCACATGCAGTGAAAGTAGTGTGCGTTCATGCTTACTTATTAAACTGCTGGAAAAATAATTCAATAAGGTTCTGCTATTGTGATATAGCACCAGAAAATCTCAAGTAATAAGGGCCAAAAGTATTTCAATGAAAGAGGCTGCCCTGATGGCTCAGTGGAAGTGCATCTGCTTCCATGTTGCGACCCTGGTTGGAAGCAAGCCTGGGCTTACTGGGATCAGGTGGACAGGCTGGGAAGTGCTCCCAAGGAGTCCGAGCCAGCTGGGAGGAGGCATCCAGGCTCCAGCATAGCAGTGCCCCTCCTGTGGTGAGCCGGGAGCTTGCTACTCATGGATGGGCATCAGCCCAGTGCATGCTATTGCACACAAGGCCCTAGAAGCTACTGCTCAACATCCAAGGGTGGTAAGAGGGACGAGGAGAACCTGCACAAAAATGGATGTGCCTCAGCTTCCAAGAATGACAGACTCCTGGTCCTCGGCTTTACCCCATGTGGATCCCTCTGGCCCACAGTGGCAGGCAGAGCAGCTGTCTGGGTTGGTGGTAGACGGAGACCTGAAGGAAGAAGGTAGGGAATAAAGGCCAAAAAGCTTTATTAAAAAAAAAGTATTTCAACTAAATAGTGTAGCTGTATTTTTTCAAAATAAGGCGACATTTTTTCAATAGCACAATTCACCTTTATAACATCTGTAATAGCGCCCGCAAGGCATGTGGAATTCCACCATTGGAATTGTCCGAATGTCAATTCTGCTTCAAAATGCTTTTCAGAATTCCTTTTTAAATTCCGCAGATTTCTGAAAAGCATTTCTGTGAAAACTGCAGAATAATTCTCCACAGCTCACATAAACCGTCAGAACATTTTTTATCTTAACTGCAGACTATTAATCCATGAAAACTACTTTGCATGCAAAATGTCAAACTCTGCTACATGTGTAATTCTATGAATGTTCCAAATTCCATGGATTTCATTCCAAGAATTTCAACATTCCTACAGCCCCTAGTCTGTAATATTGTTGCCTATCTGTGTGCGCCTGCAGTTACTAAACAAAGTCATGAGTGCTGACTAGACCTGTGTGGAATGTGGAATTCTGCCAACGGAATTTGTTCAAAATGTTAAATCCACTTCCAAAATACTTTTTTGTAATTTATTTTGGATTTTTATGGAAATCCAAAGCATTTTTCTCACTTAGGATTATGCCCCTGTCCTTCTGGCTCCCTATCATGGTGGCCCACCCCAGCCCGGTCACCAACCATTGCTAGGACTTACCACTCAATGCACCTATGACTTACTCCCCATGGTGAAGACAGGAGAATTGCCCTTGTCCTCCCCAAAGCAAGATCCAGTTTATGCCTGGTCAGTGGTGCTAAGCCTGTGGACGCACTGACTTTCATCACACACAGCAGGATGCCATTTTCCACTCTGTGTTTTCTTCCTCCTCTTGGTGTTCAATGAAACACAGCATCATGCTGACTTCCCACTGCCCTACTGGGCTTCCCAGCTGTCCTGACACCCAGCTGCTGCTAAGTGTCACGCACACTGCAGGAAGTGCTGGCCACCCTCCCAGGAGAGGAGAGGAGAGCTGTCCTCTGGACGCTCAGTCCCCAGTCCCCCCTCCCAGCTGACCCCCAAGAAGTCAGTTCACTCCCAAACCAGGGTCACTGATGGCAGGCAGCACTACTGCTGTGTCACTGCATGGCTCCCCAAAAAGTATTTCTTTTTTTTTTTAATAACATTTTTATCAAAGTTTAAGAACAACATATAACATTGCAAGTACAAAGTTACAAGTACAAAAACCACTAACAGATCTTATATGATCAACAGATGATTCATCAAATGACAAATAAAGATGTACCATTCCACAGATGATGTAATCCGTGGAATATTATTCTGCAGTTTGTGGAAATGAAGTCTGGTTTCTGTAAACTGCTGCATACGAATCCACAGTTTATGTAAATCATGGATTACTAATCTGCAGTTTCCAAACAAAATCTGCTTTTGGAAGTTCAGAATTCCTTTTCACTGGAATAATTCCACAGAATTTCAAACTTCCACAGAATTCCATCGGAAGTGGAATTTAAAAATTCTGCCAGTTCCAGTGCTGATTTTTCGGGTTGTGGGTTCAACCCCCCAAGACTTTCAGAGTCCTCCTTTTTCCAATAGTGAGCCCTACCTGGCCCACCCTCTGCATTTAGATTAGCCCCCAGGAAACAAAAAGTTGGCTCCTATGAACCAACTAATCCTCTTTCTATTTTTCCTGTTCCCAAGTAAAATCAGGTTAGGAAGAAAATATCACTGGCTGAATCACAACAAAACTCACTGATGGCCAAAAGTCTCGTGGTTCATGGCTGGCTGCATGGTGCTGAGAAGTCACTATAGAACTGCTGTGCCCTGCTGGCAAACCCAGTTTGCACCTGAACTGGCAACAGAGGAGGGCAGCAAGGAGGGCAATCAAGCATGAATTGCTCTGCCTGGGAATTTCCACCTGCCCTCTCATTTGACAGGTTTAAAAGCTGACTAAAAATCTATTTATTCTCCCAGGATTTTGTCAGTTTCTGATGTTATGTACCATTGTATTTGACTGATATTTTGAACTCTTGAAGTAGCTGTTTTTACAGTCTAATGTTATTACTTTGTGTTTCAATGTCAATGTAATGTTATCGTTTATTTACATTATATTGTACAGCTACATGAATTTGGGGTTATGTAAGCATAGAGTATTTTGCAAAGTGCCTTGAGCATGGGAAAGGCACTTAGAAATAGAATATTTATCTGTCTGTCTATGTACAGTGTCTGCCTGTCTATCTATATATCTATGTAACTAGCTTGGTAGCTACACAGTATCTGTCTGTCTGTCTGTCTGTCTATCTATCTATCTAATCTATCTATCCATCCATGTCTCTGTCTGTCTCTTTCACTAGCTCTCAGTGTCTGTCTATCCATCTATCTCTGTTTGTCTATTTCTCTCTCCCTATTTCTAGCTATATCTGTTTGTCTGTCTGTCTGTCTCTCTCCCTATCTCTATCTATCTGTCTATCTATTAACATGGGTCACACAGCACTCTCAGGATCTCTACATATAAACTGACCTCATTAATAAATAAGGATGGTCACATTTCCTGTTAGTGGTAGGAAGCAGACCCCACATTAAGTGTAGAGCTCTAAAGAAGAGAGTTCCCTTAAAGGAGAACTGCATTAACCGCCTAAGCCATATGCTCCTGTAGATACTTTTGTCAGTTATAGTTTGCCAGTTTGCTACTGTTCAGCCCTTACTAGCAGTTTAGTGAACACCCTGGCCATTTCTCAGTTACACACTGGTGTTAAGTACAAGTATGATTTTATGACTTTGTGATGTAATTTGTGCCTCTTGCCATTTCAGAGTTCTGTAGTAAATTGCATATATATTGTGCTGACAATGTAAGAGCTTAACATGGAGAAAAGGAGTCTGAGAAGTGACATGATTTCAGTCTTTGCATACTCAAGAGTACCGACAAGATTGAACAGATGGTCAGATTCTCCAAATAATTTTTCTGGGAGACAGTGTAGTGCAGTGGTTAAGCATACTGAGCTGCAAACCTGGAGAACTGGTCTGAATCTCACAGCTACCACCTGTAGACTGTGTGGCATGAGCAAGTCACTTAACTTCCTAGTGCTCTCAGAACACACCCAGAAAAACGTTTTTAAAAGTATGTGTTTTCTGGCCAAAATTATGGAAAACAAAAAGACGGAAATGTTTGATCTGGTGTCTGCCAGCAGGATATCAGGACATGCTCTGAAGCTCAGTGGTAGTACATTCTGAGGTAACATTAGAGGCACTGTTTGTCCCAGAGGGTGGTTAACCTGCCAACATCCTACCAGTGGTGACAGTGGATATGAAGACAGCACAGGCCTTTAAGGTAAGCCTAGAAAACTCTCTGCTTCCTAAGGTAATGAATAGGTACCTTACATAGTATAGCAGGTAAGGAATCCCTATGAATTAATACATGCTTGTACAGAATAATTTCTTTCACCCCTGTTTATGAGGCAGTGGGGACAGATATGATGGACCTAGTGTTCCTTCAGACTTTAAAGGAAATGACTAATATTTCGTAATGGCATTTTGAATACAGCAGCTCACTACCCTCTTCTGAGGATAGCCATTTGAGCACAGAAGGAATGTTTTCCTTAACTCAACTGCAGGAGGGAAGTCAACAAAACTTGTCCTGAACAGATGGCCAGGCAACCCCTTCAGTTCCTGACCTGCTGGCCCCCATGCTCAAGCAGTTTGTGATATCCAACCAGGTAGAACACAGGAGTGTGCCACCTAGAAGTTAATGTAGGAAATTTTTGAAACAGTTTTATGTATGTTAAAGCAACCTTTGTTATAAATAAAAGTCATTCCTCAACTAATAGGGCCCCTGTTAGTTGGCCACTGACTTTCATTTATATCAGAGGTTACTTACATACAGCATCAAACAGTTCCGAAAATGTCATCATTTGACTTTTTATGTGGCACACCCTCCCTCTGCCTGGTTAGACATCACAAAACATCTGAGTAAGGGTGGGCTAGCTGATTCAGGAAGTGGAAGAGTTCAACTGGCTATCTGCTTAGCACAATTTTCAACCTCTTCCCTTCTATAGTGGACTTACTGAAAAATAATAATTTCTGGGCTCAAATGAGTGTTGCTAGCATAAAGTAATGGACTAATATATTTTAAAAGCCATTAACAGGAGCGTGTCTCTTCTGGTTAAAAAAATGCAAAACAAAAAAGCCATTACCAAACTCTTAGATATTCTGTGTTACCATGTTAACAACTAACAAGGGCATTATTTGTAATATGCAGATCTACAATGTTCCGTGCCACCAGTGTGTAAATCAGAAACATTAACTAAGTTTACGAAAACACCAGCCAGGACAGAAAACTTACAGTATGTGAATGAGTATTTGAAAGCAGCTTCTACATAAAATATTGACTTAATGATTAAATGTGGTTCCTTTAAGTTTAAGCATTTTTTCTGTTTTTGTCAATGTGGTTTGGAAACAAGGTGAAACAAGTTCTGATCACATACTATTTAGGAAGTCTGCTTTCTAAATTTTTTGTCGGAAAATATATGTTATGAGTTTTCCCTAACAATTTGTTGTCTGGCTTGCATGAACTGTGTCACCGTCCCTTGCCATTTTGTTTTGTCCCATATGTGCTTTCCTCTGGTCTCAGATTACAGAGCATACAGCAAAACTGTCTCTGGGAGTCTTATTTTTCAAGTTTCTTTTCTTGTAGCTCTTTCTCCATTGTTTTGCATTACATGGTAAACCACAAAACCCTTTTTGTAATTGAAAAGACACTGATTGAATCTTGAAGCACAAAATACTGGCAAACTCTGTCTCCATCCCCAAACAGACGCCAAATCTAAATTCCTGAATGTGTGTGATATTTAGATACAGGATGTGGAATGGCTAGTGTTATTTAAGCCAATCAGCTTTCCTCTTTTGTCTTTGTGCCCACTCTTAAAAGTAATAAGAAACCATTTAATCATTGTACATTTGATTTCTTTTCTTTCTCTTTCTTTTTCACTTTCCTTCCTTCCTTCTTTTCAATATTCGGATAGTCTTTCACTTTTTGCTTCATAAAATTGATTTTATTACTATGATAATGTTATTATGAGTTTTAGCAGGCACGCTATCAATCAGCAATCACTCGTAAAAGGCAGAATTCCTGTCCGGTGAGATTGCTGCTGCTGCTCAGAATCGACCAGCTCAGCTCTTTCAGACTGTGGACAGGTTGTACAGCCAACCTGTCTGCAGGTTCAAAGGTGCATTTTCACAAGTTAAGTGTGATGAGTTTGCTCGATTCTTTATGGATAAGGTGGCCAACATCAGGGCCAAGATCCGTGCAGCTCTCTATGGGGGTGATGGTGGTCAGTGCTTGGTCACCCTCTTCGGTCTTTCTGGACATCTTTGACCAGACAGAGGTTGCAGACATTGTGCGATTGTCCAGAGTATGCAGCCAACATGCTTGTAGTTTGGATCCGGGGCCCAACACGCCTGTTAATGGGGCATATTGAGTCCATTGGCCCTATCCTTGCAAAGATTATTTGGTGCTCCTTAGAGTTGGGTGAGTTTCCTAGCTCCTGAAGGAGGCGGTGGTCTAGACCCAAACTACTTTGCCAACTACAGGCCTATCTCTAACCTTCCTCTGTTGGGAAGGTGATTGAGAAAGTAGGTGCTTACAACTGGAGAACCACCTTACCATCCATGATATTTACGATCCTCTCCAGTCTGGTTTCTGGAAGAGGCATAGTACCAGACTGCTCTGGTTCGGTGGTCAATGATCTTTTGAACGAAGATATCAGAAGCGCTGTTCCATCTTGATGCTTCTGGATCTTTATTCAACATTTGAAGCTGTGGACCATGGGGTGTTGCTCAAGTGTTTGAGGGTCATCTGTGGCCTGGCTGGTCCTGTCCTCAGATGGTTTCAATCATTCCTCTTTGGCAGATCTCAAAGGGTGGTGTCAGGGATTTTTTTCCTCGGTTCCATTCTTTCTGCTGTGCGGGTCCCCAGGGGTTGGTGCTGTCCCCTATGTTGTTTGTAATGTGCATGCTGCCTGTCGGAGACATTGTAAGACAATATGAGCTGAGGTTTCACTGCTATGCTGATGATACCCAGCTCTATCTATGTTTTACGCCTGACCAGGATAGTGCGGTCTCGGTCTTTAACAGGTGCCTGGCAGAAATCCATGACTGGATGAAATCCAGCTGGCTGAAATTGAATTCCAAGAAGACTGAAGTATTGGTGGTGGATCCAGGCAGCCGGATAGAGAGATCAGTGGTGGGCTGCCTTCTGGTGTTTGGCTCAGAGGTGCCCAGCTGCTGACCTCTGAACAGGTGTGCAACCTGGGGGTGATTCTAGATGATGGGCTGATACTGCATTCACAGGTGTCGGCAGTCATCAAGTCTTCCTTTACCATCTTGGAACACCACCAGGATTAAGCACCTTGTTCCGCTCGCAACCTTCTGACATTAACCCACACCTTCGTGACTTCGCACCTTGACTATTGTAACTCCCTTTACCTGGGGCTTCCGGGGTTGATATTCATCGCTGCAGCTGGTGCAGAACGCTGCAGCACAGCTGTTGACGGGACTCCTCATTCGAGTCAATAGCACCTGCTGCGTTAACTACACTGGCTTCCTGTTCAGTGGCGGATCACCTTCAAGGTCAGACTCCGACCTACAAGGCCCTGCACGGACAGGGTCCAAGCTATCTGCAAGATCTGATTCCCTCAGTCCTGGCTGTCCTCTCCACTCATCTGAAGAGGGGTTGTTAGAGGTTCTCAGGGTCCGTTGAAAATATCTGGGGCTTGTGCTTTTATGTATAGAGCTCCTTACCCTGTGGAATTCTCCACCTTGTCAGATTTGAGAGTGCAGGACCGTGAATAGCTTTAAGGTAGCCTTGAAAACTCTTTTGTTTCAACAAGCATTCAGTGATTATTTTATCTAATCTATTTGTATTCTGTACTGCTAGAATTTTATGGATTTTCTTTAATTTTGTATTTTAATATTTTTACTATTTTATTATTGTACAGCACTTTGGCTAGAATTGCGCTTTATAAATAAAGCGTATATTATTATTATAATAAATAAAGCTTATTATTCTTCTCTCAAAGGGTGGATAACCTATGGAAAACACTTCTACCGGCAGTGACAGTGGGCATGAAGGCAGTACAGGCCACTGGGTTAAACCTTAACAAATATCTGTTTACCAAGGGAATGACAGTGTACTGTGGGTAGCAGGGTGGGCAAGGGATCCTATAAATGTGCACATGTTTGAAGGTACACTGTTCTACTATATTAACTAGTCAATGTGAATAAAGGGACTGGCATTATAGAAAGTCCAGGAAATGCACTGAAACAGAATATAACAACTGGTGACCCACGAAAACCCTATAATAACTCATTGAATTCCATAAAAACTCTATAGCGGGTTATTGGTGTTTTTCTTCTCATGTTTCACTTCACTGTATTTAGGTGAGTACAGCAGCTGCTCCAGACGCGCTATTACCAAATACAACTACAGTTTTTCTGTTGAAACCTTACACCAGTTATTATAAAAATAATGCCTATGCAGGTGTATGTTAAAGGATTTTAGAAAATGGGTAAAACTATTCCAAGCCTCTGATTGGCTGAGGACTTCTCTAGCTGGGCATCTATCAGACAACAGATGCCCAGCTATTAAAAGTACCAGCCCAGCCAACCCCATCACCAGAATCTTGGTGCCCAGCTAGCTGTCTAATTGCAAACCGCTTCTTGCCATTTCAAATTTCACCATTTTTTCTGTCGCTGAGTGGGCGATTTAGCAGCTTATCAAGTTGCCATTCAAACAACCCCTTCCTCCCCTCCCAAGTCTGTCTCAATTTACATTAAATAAATAAAATAGAAAAAACATTTGAAAACTGCTTACTCTTTCACTGCAGCTCTTTCAAAGGGAACTACATCTCCCCCTGCTCCTGGTAGCAACATTGCCACTCTAATTCACGAGCAACACGGAAGTGCTGGACCAAAGCACCGCAAGACGTGACGGAAGTTAGCACAAAGTTGCCGCTAAGCTGTACATCACTTTGAATAAACAAATAAACTCTATGGGCTGAATAGATAACCTTTTATCCACAGCATAGTGCTCCAATGTCAGTTACTCGTGTGTCACGATTCCCCAAAGGCCAGTGTAATATCCTGCTGATCTAGTACATCAAGCAACGGAAATGCGCTTCATCTCCATGGAAACAAACTTTACTGAACTGCCACCACCAGTCCTTGGCCCCATTCCCCGATCCTTCATTTTTAAATTGTTGTCCTGCTGAGTGCCCCTTTCCAAACTGAGCAGCAACGCCAGGGTAAAACAAAATATCTACCTGTTTTACAGCTTTACTTTTCTTTTGCTGCCTTATCACCCGACCTTCTAGCCATCACTCCCGCCTGATGGGGGTGAAAAGCAGCCCAAGGTAGGTGCTCATTTTTACAAAACTTATACTAGGAAAGTCTCTAAACAAACAAAACACACACACACACACACATATATATACTATAATGCAGGAGGAGGAACTATTTTATTAAAAAAATGTAGTTTAAACTATTTTATTTACACTTTTTATAAAATGTATTTTCTCTCACAGTGCCCATTTTCTAAGTGTAATAATACCCTCCAGGGTGGGCGGTATTAGAATACCAGACCTTCTAGGGGCTATAGGCCCTCCTCCTGTGACGTTGGGACTCATTACGCCTCAAGTGTCTAGTATTCTCCTAATACCGCCTGCACCCTGTCAGGTATTATTGCTTATTTAATACACCTTCGGTGTGTGAGAAATCCTCATACCACACCTGCACAGGCATTAGTCTATATATAGTGTATGGTGGAATGCAATTAACGATAGAAACCATGCCTAGAATTTTCTCATTGTGCTGCAGTACCAACATCATGATGTTGTGCTGCACTGAGGATGTCATTACTGCAGCACAACATAGAATGTCTTGGTGTAGCCAACAGCTTCAAACAACATCACTGACTGCTGATGCTCACAGAAACAAAACAGCATTGGCTATTGTGAAAGTCAGGTTTTTGAGTCATGCAGCAAACAGCTGGTCTGCAACAGTGGGAGCCATAATGAGGAACCAGTTAGAGGAAGAGTGCCTGCTGTAGTGGCCACGGATTGTGAGACAGGCAGAACCA
The DNA here is from genome assembly GCA_016271365.2 of Neoceratodus forsteri. Lineage (NCBI taxonomy): Eukaryota > Metazoa > Chordata > Ceratodontiformes > Ceratodontidae > Neoceratodus > Neoceratodus forsteri. The sequence continues at coordinate 97,793,177 of JADMNL010000023.1, read as the reverse complement.
GCAGTTAGTGGTGCTCAAAAAACTGCTATAGTGGAGTGGAGGGGCCTTTTTTATGTATTTGCTGGACATAGGCTTGTACTAATGTACACAGCATAAGAGATCTGTATTGGCATCCACATACAGACAAGCTTTGTGTCTGGATCTTGAGGTTTCCATGGCAGCCAGGACATTTCTCGAGCTTCTCTCTTAAGTTTCTTATTGCCTTGCGTTTGGTTGCAGGTGCCCACAGGCGAATCTTGAAATCTTCTTGTCCCCACACACTTGGGAAAAATAAGGCAGCTTCTTCTTTAGCAGTAGCCAGGGGTTGCCCTGGAATAGCAGGCAAACCTTCCACCCCCATCCCCTGAGGGATGGGGCACAGAGACCCGTAACAGTCGGTCTCCACCACTTAAAGAACAGCTTACTGTGCCCTCTTTAGGCGGAAACACACACCTATCCCTAAAAGTAGCTCTATTTCCGAGCTGAGGCTCCAAGAGCCTGTGCACAGAACTGCTGTGCTCCTCACACAACAATCTCCAACTACAGACTGACTGTTCAAAATTCCCAACATTCTAATCTAACTCCCTTCTGCAGATTCCAATGTGGCTCATGCAGCTGCGATAGTTCTATGGTGATGTCATCCCTCAGTCTCAGCTGAGACTGAGAACAGAGTGAGACAGTGTGAAATCCATTTAACTGGAGTTTCACAAGCTGCCTTCCCTGCCTACCACTAGGTCTTACTGGGATTCTAGAAAGCCCGGGTAACAGGGGGTTACACTCGCCCTTGACCAGGAAAATGACTGTCTGCAGTCATTATTTACCGGCTTAGGCCATCCCACCCTATGTGCTACCTCTGGAGGGGGTGATCAGGCCCCCTCTACCATGTGCGAGCACAAGCAGGCAACACAAGGCCCTAGAGGCCTTTAGCTGACATATCAGTCTCCTACTCTACCCACTTACTATGGACGCCAGTGGCTCTGGTAGAACTGTCCAGAGCATAGCCCTAATAGCTCAGCACTGCAGTCCCTAGGGCCTTCAGGACCACAGCCTGTCTATCCCCTAGCCCTCTAGGAAAATCTGTCTGCCTCTAACTTAACACCCAAAACCAAAACAACCTGGGAACCTCCCCAACCTTGGGCACCCTGCAACCACACACCAAGAAACTAATACCATACCATTACATTACATTACATTACATTACTGCCTCCCTACCCCCACAACCACACCTGTGGAAGGAAAGGGTTAGTACAGTAGCAACAACAGTACTTTAAATTACTACACACTAAAGTACTAGTGAGGAACTCCGATGAGCCTCTCCTCCTTCTTGTCTTCTCTTCTATCTTCTTCAGGAACACCTGCAAGAAAAGAAAGACAACACACACCCTAATCTGCATACACAGTCTACCTAAACCCCTACCATCAAAACACTGAAGAATTTAAACATTTTATATTTTTATTTATTTAAAACATTTGTTTACCGGTAAGTACAATGAGCCAAAGGCCCGCTTTTCATGTACAACCCGGGACAGAATATATATAGTCAAGATGTTTACAATAAACAAACTCACATCACAATACAATACAACATTTAACATAAATAACATAACATAAATATAAATGTAAAATAATAATTAAAAACAACAACAATACAATTTATCAAGAAAATAATTTCTTAACCTAATTTTTAAAAGTTTGATGACAAACATTCCCAAAAATAATTTATTTTTTTTTTTGAAAAGGTAGAAAAACAGTATATACATTAGAAAACAGTAGAAGAACAATGACATTATTTATGTAACCTAGAGCGCTACCCTTAGGGCTACTACCCCTGTCTGCCTCAGCCTTGACAGGGTGAGGGCTAGATCCGTTGGCGGTGCCTCCACCCAGAGTCGGGTTAAGACAGTCAAGATTGACCTGGTCACAGCCCTCTGGGTTACTGCAACCCCTCTTCCCACTAGTGGCTCACACGGATTAACGACAATACTCTCCCCTGTACACTTACCCCCAGCCTGCACCTCTCAGCTCACTCTGGAGACCCCCTGGAAAGTAAGGCACAGTTATCACATTTTCACTGTACAGTATATCCTCAGTAAAACACAATCCAGCCAGGGTACAGTTGCAAAACAAACAATCTGATTTATTTAAGGGAGATAACAGGGACCGGGAAATCAAGGTGATTGGCTTATCACTATAAAATATACTTAACTACCTAGGGCTCTGTGCACAGGCCTAAACCTATTAGTTACTGTCCATGGGTACCCAAGCCCTAATGGCTAGTCCCTCGTGGCAGCTGGTTGGGACCCTGACACAAATGAGCATTTACTTTCCTGAGCAGATCAGAATGAGCAGAAGGCTCAATTAGTACAGGCAGCAGTATAACGAAATGATTTTGTTTTTCTTGCCACTTGTCTGAACGATTAACAGGGAGCTACCCTGATCCTGTACTCACAACTCCAGCAGATAACCACTCCTTCATCACTGGCAGGACTGAGCCTGAACTTCAGAGGCCTCCTCACACATTTATATAGAAAACAACAGAGGGTACCATACCAGGCAGCTGCTTTCAGGACCGAGCAATTCACAGCAATTGCGGGCATTAGCAGCCACTCCAGGCGCCCTGACAGACGGGCGTGATTCAGCAGATTCTCCAGTCTTTTCAGGTGAAGCCTGGTAGGTAGCTGTGTTTATACACAGCCTCCTCTGACATGCGCCCGGTGGTTTAGTCCAAAGCTTCTGGCAGAAAGCCGGCGTTCGGCCCTTCTGACGCGCTTCCCGCGAACACTCAATGGTGCAGAAGCTCAGTGCTCCCTTCTCCTTCACAGTCACAATGAATCTGCCCCTAACAACATGGGGCACTCCCTTACAGTTGATACTACCCGATTCTGTTAATGGCGTCCACATGCCAGTCAATTGCTCTGGCCCTCAGTGGTGCAAAAAGTGCCATAGCCCATAATGCCACTTCCCAGCCTTACTAGCTGTGTCTTCATTGGTCAGCCGCCTCCCTAGGGTGTCCTCACGATCTGATTGGTCCACTTTAACAGTTCAGGACCAACATGGTGGGCACAACTGAAACAGTCCAGGCTGCAAGAAAACAGGTTAGAACAAACTGTATCTTCATTATTAATCTTAACAATTCCCAGCAAATAGCTACATCTTTGTAGCGTGCTCTCTCTGCAAGATCAGCGACAGCAAACTGAGCACTTAGGCAGCAGCTAGGGCAGGACTTGAGCATAAATACACACGGTCCCCCATCCAACTAATTAAGCCTCGCGAGCAGGCAGCCCTAAAGGGACAGTACACAGAGGCTCTAAAAGCACTCACATCATTTCCATTTAAAACGAGCTTAAGCGCCGAACACCAACCACCAGGGGAAACACTTAGGCAGCTCCTAGGAGGCTTTTAGGAACCCCCACTTGTAGGGGGTTACATTTACAATACACATTTGGGGATGGAGTGCCCTAAAAGTCCCATCTAGTGACCACAGTGCCCGGATGCTAGCCCATTAAAGAGTCTCTCCTGGGCCGGAGCCCGTGAAGCACAGTTCTAGCAGGCCAAAGTCCTGAAGGGAGAGTCTTTGAGGACAGGTCACACATTCTGGAGTCTGCTAGTGTAGGGTGTGTACTGTAATGTCATAAGGATAGAAAAGTTCGGAATTACCAGCTCCTTGTAGAAGGATTAAGATACACCGACCTGCTCCTCAGCCAGACTCTCCTGGCAGCATTTCTTCCAATACAGCTGGGCGGACATCTTCCGGGAACTACAGGAGGGCACATCTGGGAACTGCTGGGCTGATGTCATCTCTGGAGATGGAACCTTAGAACAGGAACAAAAGGAAAACAGCTGGTCTGATGTCATCCGATTACCAGGCAATGAATCAGGATACAGCTGGGATGGTGTCCTCTCTGGATCTGAAGTCATCTGGTGGGCCAGTCGATGGATTCTGGAAAGGCCAGTACACTAAAGAACTGATGAATGTGGGGCATCTGGTTCCTGGATGTCCATACTGGCGGATCAACAAAGGCACTGCAAAGGCTGGTGTGGCAGTATTGACTACCACTGCTCGGCTTTCCATCTGGCAGGCAGGCACATTTGCTGGGAGGTCCTTGCATTGAGGCCAATAGTACCAGGGTCAGAAGCTTGAATTATTACCCCATCTGGGTGCACATAATTCACACAGTGAAAGGTTTCAGTCCCTTTCCATCCACTGTTCACACAGTGTCCATAAACAGTGTCTTGCCTCTCTTCCACAGGGTATATTTCTCATGAAACAGTCTGTTCTTGACATGCTTGTTTGCACCAGGATGCACACATTTCATTGCTTCAGCCCAGATCCAGGATTTCCTGCTGTTCTCAATCTCCTCCCAGACTCTCCGAGGAAAGGTAGGAAAGGACATTCCATAGATTTCATTCGCCTTCCTACGAACCAGTCTCTCCTCTTTACTAGCTTTGGTCAACCTGAGATCGCTGGCCTGGCTTGGGAGTGGCCAGTCCTGGTTCTGCCAGCTATGCATCCTCAACGAAATGAAAAACGGATCCCTGACTTCTTCTTCTTGCACAGCCAGGGCAGTAGCATCATCATCTCTCTTCCATGCATTCTTCCGAGGCAAGAGCTTGAGGCTTGTACCCGTTCCTTTTCACAAGGCCACATAGGTTCCCTCTTCTTCTTCTTCTTCCTCACTGAGAATCTGTGCCCAGGAGTGAGCAGTCATCCTCACTCCTGAGACTATCCACTCATCACTAGGCGCAGAGGTCGACACCTCCCATTCAAGGCCTCCCACATCTCATCTTCTCCTATGAGACTTGGGCTAGAGCCACCCCCCCAGGGGTCTACTGATGCTTTGTCTGAATTTTCCTTCTGAGATCCAGCATCCGAAACATCAACATCTGGTTCTGTCTCTAAATCTGCACCCTCTAGCTTTGTGCCACTCTCCCTCGAGGGTCTTCTTCAACAGGCTCCGCCTGGTGCTGTGCTGCCAACTACAGATTCCTGAACCTTTGTCCATGTGAGGCCAAATGAATCTGGGACACTTTATACAAGCCATATTTCTCTAGGCACCCAGAACAGTGAGGTATCATGAAGACGCCCTTCCAGCATTTAAGCATATTTGACACACTTGCACTGGATATCCAGGAATCGCCACATGAGAAGGCAATTGTCCTCCATAATAACACCTTTCAATGTCCCTTAACCTATTTACCGCTGCTGTTACTGCAGCCCGGGCATGATCCGGTAGCGAGCTGGTCCTGAGGCCATAACTGCGGGAAAGCAAACAAATGCTCACTGCTACTGAAAGTCACTTCACTGAACACTTTCTTTACTTTTAAAATGGCTCCTCTGCTGCTGTGTTTACTTTACTACCCACCCTGTAATGGCGGCAGCACTCCTGCGCATCAACATTCAGAAATTGGAATTCGAGGCACTGCGCATCCGATTTACACACTACTGATAACTTTTGCTCAAACTGCACAAACTTGCACTGTTCTTTTTCTAACACATTTACATGATTTGCCATGGACTGTTTACTTGCTGGAAACATTTCTTTAACTCACAGTCCCTTAAAGCCTCAGAATTTCAAGCACAGGATTGCCTGCAAACTAGTGCTGCACATTTGGCTACAACTCACAGTCTGTCTCTGGCTTTGAAACTTTAAACTGATGCTGAATTCATAACTATGCTCACAGTCAATGGCCTAGCAGACTTGCACTCGCTGGTAAAACTTGACACAGTCTTTATTTGCAAAGCGACTACACTGCTGCACACATATTCAGCTGGCTTTTGGCAGAAAATCACTGTTTGAGCAACTTTTACTGTTGGTACTCGCTGTTATCAGTAGCTGTTTGCTGTGATGGAAAACGGCCTGCAGCCAGTCTTGGAGGCCTCAGAAAGAAAATGGATGGGCAGTCCTGCCGATCGTCTCCCGATCACCACACTGCAATTCAGTCGATCGAGATGTGGGTTGAGCCTGATTTTAAACAGCAAAGGCTATTTTACAAGTTTTACAGTGCTTTTTAATCACCGTGACACTCCTCCACCAAGCCAGTACACGCACTCCTCACACTCCCTCTCGAATGCTGGGCAGTCACTGTAGAGCTGGCTGAGGGCGGACTGATTGCCCATCTCACCAATCACACGGACGCCATGCAAATGAGCCTCTTCTTCCTCAGAGTGCTCTTCTCTTCACGTGATCATCGAGCAGGCAAATTTAAACTGCAAAAACCACTTTTTTTTTCCTTCAACTGACTCACGCGGGGAGCCCATTTCAGCCATTTAGCATGGCTATTCACACAGCAAGTTTCTCAGTTTACTCAAAAGCATTTCCAACGTTCAGGGCACAATTTTCCTGTTGCTACCCTAGTCTTCCACACTTTTCTTTATCACATACAGTTCTTTTAAAAGCATTTCCAATGTCCAGGGCACAATTTTCCTGTTGCTACTCCTAGTCTTCCACACTTTCTTTATCACACACAGTTCTTTTTAAAAGCATTTCCAATGTCCAGGCTACAATTTTCCTGTTGCTACCCCTAGACTTCCACATTTTCTTTATCACACAGTTCTTTTAAAAACTGGCAAAAATGCTGTAAACATTTGATGCAGGACAAGGGCACACTCTTTTAGCTTTACTGCTCCTTGGTAAACAGTTGGCATTTAACAGCAGCATAAGATCCACAGCACACAGTGACACGCTAGTTAACTTGCTTCAGCTTTTGGCTACCCTGCCAGATAGCCAAATGCTACCTTGCCGAGCACCTTTCCTCCCTAATTTAAAAATCCAAAGCAGTGTCTCCATTTTGTAGCGCCGGACCCCTGCCTTTTGCAAAGCGACAGGTGGCATGCTGTTGAAGCTGACAGCAGTACCTGGTGGGGACTGGGTTCGGGAGGACTAGGTTACTGGCACAGGGGCCTAGGTTTGGCTACTCTGCACAGGGCACCCAAGTAAATCCGAACACAGGAAGCTAATAACTGTAATGTCCAAAACCAGGAATGGGATTCTAAAGTGTGGCTTTTATTCACATCCAAATTGAACAAAGCATAGAAAGACCCCGCAGACTACATTCCTGGTAATGCAGATTAGAGACACAGAACACTTTTTCACTATTCCAGCCCTCAGGCTCTTAACCCACCAGCACACAGCCCGAACTTAGCGCAGCTTTGAGACACAGCCTGACTTGTACACTAATTGGGTTTTTCCCATGGCCTGGCTCCCCACCAGCCACTTGATTGTAGTCCATATGGCAGTGAACCAGTTTTCCTGTTGGTGGCTCCCCAAACCACCTTAGAGCCTTGACTCCTTAAGGGAAATTTTCCTTCCAATCCACGTCTGGGTACTTCCCTCATCACTGGCCAAGTGCATGAGGCAAAGTAGAAAATCTACAGAGCAAATCCGTAGAGGTGGACCTGGTTACTAAAGATGGGGTCTCCCACCTCAGCTCCCACAATCCACTCCAGCCATTTCTCTGGATACTAAACAACTCTTTTGAAAGCTGGCAGTGTAGATTACAGGGTAGACATATGTCACATCTCCTCTACATGTCTTGACTTTTCCTTGTGCTGGACTTGAACATACTTTTACTTTTGGCTAAGCCTACTTCTAGGCCTCCACCACTTCAGTAGTCCAATCTCCACTTTAACACAGTTCAGGATGAAACATGGGCCCTTTAGAAAGAGCAGAACTCACCCTTTGGTTGCAGGTGCCCCACAGGCGAATCTTGAAATCTTCTTGTACCACACACTTGGGAAAAATAAGGCAGCTTCTTCTCTAGCAGTAGCCAGGGGTTGCCCTGGAATAGCAGAACAAACCTTCACCCCATCCCTGAGGGATGGGGCACAGAACCACGTATCAGTGGTCTCCACCACTTAAAGAACAGCTTACTGTGTCCCTCTTGGCGGAAACACACCTATCCTAAAAGTAGCTCTATTTCAGCTGAGGCTCCAAGAGCCTGTGCACAGAACTGCTGTGCTCCTCACACAACAATCTCCAACTACAGACTGACTGTTCAAAACTCCCAACATTCTAATCTAACTCCTTCTGCAGATTCCAATGTGGCTCATGCAGCTGCAATAGTTCTATGGTGATGTCATCCCTCAGTCTCAGCTGAGACTGAGAATAGAGTGAGACAGTGTGAAACCCATTTAACTGGAGTTTCACAAGCTGCCTTCCTGCCACCACTAGGTCTGACTGGGATTCTAGTAACCCCAGGTAACGGGGTGGTTACACTTGAAACCTCTCGGGTCTGGAAGGCTTGCGTGTGCGTGGATGACCATTCTCATTTATCTGTGTTATAACCAGTAAAGGGTTTCAATATGTAGCACACTTGGTAGCATGGAGGAATACAAAGAATCATTTTCTAGTACGAATACCTGTTAGAACAGTGAATATCATTGATCGGAGGATACAACTGAGCTGTGCAGACTTTTCAAATTCTACGAATTTTGAAATTAATTTCTGCCTAAATCCACAGAATTCATTTGGAGGCAGGATACTGAAATTCCAAAGTCACATTTAAAAACAAACAAACTGCAGATTGTTAATCTAGATACATCAAAAGCAGCTGGCTGTGATGTCTTGAAACCATATGCTCCAACATTAGCAGGGGATGCCATTGCAAAACCAGTTACTTATGAGTTGTATGCATCTCTCACAACCAATAAAGCATTCACGGTATAGAAGAATGCTAGAATAGTTTCTCCCATCCAAAAGTTGTTTAAGCCTACCACAGCCAATTTCAGACTAGTTTCTGTTTTGCCAATTTTGGCAGTTATCACAAACAATTATCTTTGACAAATTAAATGAATACTTTTCTACATCAAACCTCTTATCTGACCAACAGCATGGTTTTGGAAGGGATTTAGTACCGTCTCAGCTTTAATCAGGTTCATGAATGACATTTATTGATCTCTTGATAAGGTGCCATTGTGGGTTCAATATTCGTGGACCTAAATCAAGTTCTTTGATTTGGTTAACTTACAGTTAATGCTCCAAGGTAGCATATATGTTCCCTGCATTTTAACTGGACAAGCAGGGCTAATACATTTCTTTATCAGTTAATGCTCTAGAAACTTTAAACTTGGTGTTGGTCATAAAATGCCTCAGTGGTTCCGAATTACTTCACAGATAGAAGAGAGACAGTCAGGATATATAATATCATTTCAAACTCACAAAGCGTATAGCTGATTTTATACTTGATTCAGTCTTAGGTCATTTAATTATTTGTTTGTGTTACTGACATACCAATACCGCCAATTTGCAGTAACTCCCAACTTTTAAGGTATGCTGATGACAGAGACAGAGAGAGAGAGAGAGAGAGAGAGCAGCTACAGCTTCCTTAAATCAAGGAGGTTATTTTCAGACTACATTGAATTTAATTATTACTTTTGGAACTGTGTAAGTAACTGGTATTGATTCTGTTTTTGGGATTGACTCTTCTTAGTTTAAGTTTAATTTGCCAGGGAGGAACTGTAGCGGGGTGATGTTTGCAGTCATTTGTGACTAGACATATTACTTAACCTCTGTGAAATAGGTGTCTGTTAAGGGAGGAGCCTAGTTGAACTGTTGATTTAAAACAGGAGTTGTTTGAGGTCTCTGTCTGCTGAGACACAGAGAAAGAGAAAGCAGCCACAGCTTCCTTAAATCAAGGAGGTTATTTTCTGAGACTACACTGAATTGAATTATTACTTTTGGACCTATATAAGTAATTAGTATTGAGTCTGTCTTTGGCGTTGAATTTTCTTAGTTTTAACTTTAATTTGCCAGGGAGAAAGTGTAGCTGGAGATATTGCAGTCATTTGTGATTAGACCTGTTACTTAACCTCTGTTAAATAGGTGCCTGAAGAAGGCACTCCCGGGGTGGAGGATCAGAGTTGTAGTTGATTGTTTCTGGGCGGCATAGGTTTACTCCCTCCTCTCCTTCCCTCACTTTACCCATCCCAAGCACATAAGTTCCTTTATAACAGAGTTCTGACATCACTTCCCAAAACTGCTAACAAAAATACACCTGTTCATAGCCTTAAAGGCACAGCACACTGAATAGGGATAGAGACACTCTCAAGCTTGCACACACTAAAACAAGAACAAAAAAAACCAAAAGCATCTGTAACAGGAAGGAGCACAGACATGTGGGGAGTGGTACAATGCACTGGCTGTCGAGCAGCAGTCTTCAGGGGACATTCTGGAGACTGCATTGCCTTATTGCTGGCACCTCTCTGGTCTGAGAGAGGAGGTTGTTAATCTCCATGCTGACCTGGCAAGGATTGGAAACCTGCTCCCCACCCAGGGACCACCCAGGCCACCACCACCACCTCAGAGGTTGCCAAGAAGAGGTGTGGTTGGACCACGGTGGGCTCAGGGAGGAGTGAGGATGGTGGAACAAAGGCACATCCTTCCAGTTGTGCCTCTCCACAATTCATTCACCACTCTGGTGGAGCATGGTTCCTCTATGGATGCACCCACAGTGGAGACCCAGGAGGATGCTGTGAACCTCCATAATGGAGATCCACAGGAGGGTGGCACAGGACCCCACAGGGGAAGAACAACTCCTGATGGGGGACTCAGTTGTTATGGAGGTAGAACTGGGGAGGGAGGGAAATGGATGTAAGGTGCCTGCCTGGCACCATGGCTTGAGAGGACAGGAAACAAATCCCCAGGATCGTGGGAGCAGCTGCAAGGGGAGTGAGCTGGATGTCATTATCCACCTAAGGACGAATTACCTGGCCGAGAATGGGATCAGAGCAGTGCAACAGGGTTTGTGGAGTTGGGAGGGCCTTAGACAAGTAGCAAACATGGTAACTTTCTTGGAAGTGCTACCTGTCTATGGCATGGATGAGGCTAGGGTACTCCACACCATGGGATTCAATGACTGTTTGAAAACTGGTGCAGAGCTCAGGATTTGGCTTCATTGGGGACTGGGAGCCACCTGGAGGGATGCAGGCCTATACAGGTGCAATGGTCTGCATCTATCAGGAGGAACCAGGATCCTAGGTGATAGGTTTAAATGCTTCATTGGCAAAGCATTTAAACTAGCCAAGGAGGAGGCACTGAAAAGGAGAGAAAATCCTAGCCCCCACCAAAAAAATCAGGGTAGTTAGTGAGGTAAACACCAAGATAGAGCAGTCAATAGGGAGAAGGCAGGGTAAATGGAGAAAAGATAAAGGCAGTAAGGACAGGGATGGCGCAAAAGAAATAAAGCCATAAAAAATGGAGGGTAATGAGTACCACTGTCCATAGTCTAGGTAAAAGCTCCCTGAAATGGTGGCCTTGATGGAAGAGGGATGCCTGGATATCGTAGCAGTCACAGAAACATGGTACACAGAGAACCATGACTGGGATGTCAACATACCAGGGTACACAATCTATAGGAGGGACAGGGAGGGAAAAGAGGAGAAGTAGCTGTCTATGAGGGAAGGTATCAAAGCAACAGAACTAAAAGTAAACAGGAAGGAGAGGAGGCACTGTGGATCACCCTGAGACTGGAAATGCCTCCACAATCCACTTACAAGGGTTGTATACAGACCCCCGTCTCAGAGGATATGGACAAGGAAATGATAGAAGGCATCCTTGGAATGGCAAAGAAAGGGGAGATATTGCTGATGGGGGCCTGAATATGACAGTTGTTAACTGGAACACCTTTGCTGCAGCCACATCCAAGAGCAGGTCCATTCTCAATGCCCACAGGGGCATGCCTCAGACAGCTAGTTTTGGAACCCACTCAGGAGAGAGCAATCTTAGACCTGGTACTCTCAAATGGGGACGGAGAGAGATTTCTGATCTTGAAGTGGGTAGCCATCTGGGAACAAGCGACCACCAAACAGTGTGGTTCATAATAAACTAGCTGTAGAGTCAAGCCATACAAAAGTAAAAGTACTGGACTTCAGGAGGGCTGATTTTGTCAAAATGGGAGAGTGCCTCAGAAAAGCACTAGCAAACAGGCAAGAAGGTGGGGTGGAGCAACAACTGGGAAACATCAAAACCACCATCACAGAGGCAACAAGCCTTTGTGTGAAACAAATAAATCAAAACAAAAGAAAAAGCACTATGGTTCTCAAAAGAAGTGGGGAAGGTAAGGAGAAAAGATAGCATTCAGGATGTATAAGGAAACACAGAAGGAGCAGGACAGAGAACTGTATCAGGTGAAGCAGAAGGAAGGGGAAGGCAGTCAGAATAGCAACATCCCAAACTGAGGAAAAGATAGCCAACTTGGTTAAGAAGGGGATAAAACCTTTATAGGTACATTAGGAGCAAAGAAAGACTAAGGCAGGGATACTGAGGCTGAATAAAGAGGAAGGTGGTTGGGCAAAAGCGACTATGAAAAGCAGGGATACTGAACGGATACTTCTGCTCAGTATTCACAGTGGAAAAGCAGGGGAGATACCTAATCCAGCCAATAGAAGCACTCTGGATAGGGGTTGATATTAGTCCTTTCACAGAAGAAAGGGTTCTGAAAGAACTCTTAAAAACTGAAGGTGGATAAAGCAATGGGGCCTGATGGATTCACCCCAGAATTGTAAAAAGAACTAAGGAAGAACTAGTAACACCACTGACTTCTCAGATGGTGTGGTACCTGAGGACTGGAGGAGGGAGATGTGATTCCTCTTCACAAAAATGGGAGCCAGACAGAGGCAAGAAACTACAGACCTGTCAGTTTAACCTCAGTGGTAGAGAAAATGATGGAATCACTTCAGAAGGAAAAGAATTGTTGAGTACCTAAAGGCCAGTGGGGCACAGGACCCAAAGCAGCATGGATTCAAAACAGGAAGGTCATGTCAGACAAATCTAATTGATTTCTTTGACTGGGTGACCAAAGTAGTAGACCAGGGAGGACTGTGGACATGGCCTTTAGCAAGGCATTTGACACAGTCCCGCACAAAGATTATAAATTAGCCAGCCTTGGAGTGGGTCCCAGGGTGGTAGCCTGGGTAAAACACTGGCTGGACAATAGGACACAGTGGGTAATACTAAAATGGAGTCCACAGTGAAGAAAGGGGGGTTACTAGTGGGGACCGCAGGGAGTTCAATACTGGGGCGGTCCTTTTTTAATGTCTTTATAAGTGACATTGCAGGAGAGGGAATGGTAGGGAAAGTATGTCTCTTTGCAGATGACACAAAGATCTGCAACAGGTTGATACGCAAGGTGGGTTAGAAAGGATGAAAAGGGACTAGACAAGGTTGGAAGAATGGTCAAATGTATGGCAGCTTAGATTTAACAAAGAAGTGCAGAGTAATGCTTCTGGGAAATAAAAACCAGGAAGAGTACACAAGAGGGGTGAGATACTGACAACAACAAAAATGGAAACGGACCTGGGGGTAGTCATATCAGATGACCGAAATGTGGGCCAGCAATGAGGAAGGCAGTAAGGAAGGCTGGAGGGATACTGGAATGAATAAGGGAGAAGCATCACCAGTAGAAACAGGAAGTTGTTGGACCTCTGTACAGACAGTTGGTAAGACCACATCTGAGTACTGTGTACAGTTCTGGAGACCCATCTCCATAAGACATAGACAGAGTGGAGGTTGTCCAGAGGAGGGCAACCAAAATGGTGCAGAGTCTGCACGGAAGACATATGAAGAAAGACTAAAGGAGCTTAAGATGTATAGCCTCAAGGAAAGGAGGGGAGAGAGGGACATGATAGAAACTTTCAAATACCTCAGGGAATCAATAAAGTCCAAGAGGTAGCATCTTTCAGAAAAGAGATGTGCAAGAACAAGGGGCATAATTTGAAGATAGAGGCGGCTCAGAGGTAATGTGAGGAAGTATTTCTTCACAGAGAGGGTTGTAGATGTATGGAATGGCCTTCCTGAAGAGGTCAATAAAGTCAAAAACAGTGGGGAATTCAAGAATGCATGGGACAGACATAAGGCAATTCTAGTTGGAGGTAGAAGGAAGTAGGCTGTTGGTTAACTAGGATCTGCAGCTTATCCGTTAAGTAGGGAAATGGGCAGACTAGGTGGGCCCAAGCGGTCCTTATCTGCCATCAAATTCTATGTTTCTGTGACATAGTTTTATGGTCAATCAGAACCATTCCCAGACTTCGTATTTCAAGATTGTTGACTGATTTCTCTAAACTACGATCATGGTTAATTACAAATTAATTGATTTTGAACTAAAAAGGTATTGTTTTGCTTCATCCTGCAGTCTTTGAAAACTGCACAGTATTATTCAAGTGTTTTCCTGATGCGAATTTCTTTGAATAAGCTGATCTTTACCATTATTTGTTTTTGTTAATGCCATATCTCACATATTTACATGAAAATTCTTATGAAGTTTATTTTTTCTGTAAGAAAAAACTTTGTCCATTATAGCAAGAACTTTTTATTGCAAAGGTTTTGCTTCCTATTCAGGAGCATTCATAAATTGTATTATTTGGTTCCAGTAGATCCATAAAAAGAGATGAACTTTATAAAAAAAATACATATTTTTACAATGGCTATATCAAACAAGCCCCCTGAATTGATACAACTTGAATCCTTACTTTTAATTTTTGTGTGTTTCCTTACATTCTTTACTTTTCTGATAGTTTAGCACATACTCTTCTCAGGAGTGCCATATTGGATTATGGGGGAATGGAGCATTGCCATTCTCTCATTGGTTATTTTGTCCGATGTAAAGTGAGCACTTTCGCCCTTCCTATGCCTGCTGAGTGCTTATAGGACAAACAATGTAAACAATGGGTGAAAAACAGGAAATGGTTTGGAAATGGTATGGGGGCTGCCATATTTCCTCTGGATCCACACAACATTATAAATGTATTAAAAATATCAAGGAATCAATTATCAGAAAACAGTAGTAAACAGCAAATCTGAAAGTTTAAACTACCAGGCAGTGCAAAAATCTGGGGCGTGATGAACATTTCCTGGGTAACTAGTCTATGTCTCAACCCCAGCAAGACACAGGTTATGGTGATCGAGCAGGCAGTGAGGCGTCTTCACTGGCGAGGTTTGCTCACTCCAGTAATTGGTGGGAACCCCTGTCTGTGATTTGGCATTTTCTTGATGACCGTCTTACCCTTGAACAACAGGTGTCATCTGTCATTAGATCTAAGTTTTTCCATCTCTGGAATATCACCAGAATCCATCCGTTCTTGACACCTACTGACCTGGCTATGGTCATTCATGCCTTTGTTAACAGCAGACTTGATTACTGTAATGCCCTTAACCAGGGCTGTCTACAGGATTGATGCATCGGCTGCAGCTAGTGCAGAATGTTGCGGCCAGGATGTTGGGTGCCTCAGTGGGATCATGTCACTCCTGTTCTGCATGCTCTGCACCGCTGCCTGTGAGTCCATGCATTACCTTCAAGATAGGCTTGTTAACACAAGGCCCTAAAGTAGTTCAGGACCTGACTATCTTAAAGGCTCCTGGTCCTGTACTGCCCCATCAAGCCCCTACGCTCCGCCATGGCTGGCTTGCTGGTTGTGCCCTCCTCTCCTCAAGAGATCTGGCAATAGAGTGTTTGGTACAGCTGCACCATTGTTATGGAACTCTCTTCCACTGTGTGCAGCCAGCATGCGAGGCCTTTAAAACCTCTTTAAAACATTCTTGTTGTGAAGGCTTTTATTTGGAAAACCTGATTTTATCTGTTGGGATGTTTTACTGTAACTTGGTTATTTAATCATATTTTGTAGAGCACTCTGAGCCCCTGTTGAGGAGCTATATAAATAAAATGTGCCTTGCCTTAGTACTGCTGCTTTAAAAAAGCTTTTCAAGGACTTTCAAACTGTGAAGAGAATTGTTAGAAATGTTTCCTTTAAGGAGAACTGTCTTGAATCAGCAAACCTGTGTTTTATGTAGAAGCTGTGTTTCTAATACTGGTTCACATTCGATTTTTATTCCATCTATACTGGCCTTTTAGTAAATTCACTGGGTGTTTCTGATTTACACTCTGGTGGGCAGTACCATTTTAGAACGGTGTGATGTACTTCATGTCCTCGTGGTAAAGAATTTACATTGTTTTCAATATGCATTTATGTTCTGCTTTAGAACTCTGTGGCCTAAGGGACATAAACTACATCACACAGTTCTAAAATGGTACTTACCAGCATGTGTTAATCATAAACAGCCACTGTGTTTACTAAAAGGCCAATAAAAAATGGAACAGTAACAGAAATGGATCAAATATATGACAAAAACATCTACTAGAAAAATTACTTAGAGATTCAGCACAGTTCTCATTTAATGCAGTATTCAGAATACTAAGACTACTGTATGTAAATGGACTAGGTGGAAGTACTGTATGGTATGCAGCTGTACATTGGGAACATAACTCAGGCTGGGGAATGAGGCAAAGCCAGCTCAGTAAAAAGAACCCCTAGTAGACTGGCCCAGGCGCAGTGGTTGGATTTCTGCTTGCGGCACGGCGACCGGGTTCAGGAATGGACCTGGGTCATCGGAGCTGATCGAGGAGAAGGATTGAGGCGCCCCATGGGTGGCTCTCCTTCTCAGGGGAGGGGCAGTGTCCAGCACAATGAGGACCCCTGGCGGAGACTGGGAGTCACTCACGCTGCTGGCGCTCTGTATCAGGGAGGTGGGGCGGATGCTGGCGTCATTGCCGTCCCACCTCTGAAACCAGGAAAGATGGCGGGCAGGTCCGCTGTCTATGTGAAGCCCTCTCTGGGGGCTTCAGTTGCTCTCATCGCCGCATCCCCAACCAGATACTAGTTCCACGGCACAGATGAAGGGACCGGATGCATGGCCCGCTCTACAGGGATAAGCCAGGGATAACTGGGGATGGCGGCAGTAGGCGGCAGTGGAAGTCCCAAGGGTTGTGACCAGGGCTGATAAAGCGACAGCGGAACTGCAGGATAAAGAAGAAAATAAAAAAAGAACCCCTAGAACCAAGCTGCTTCCACAATTTAAAAGTCAAAGAGTATCTCAACTTATAAACCATTCTGAATGGCTCAAAATACAGATACTTGATTAGCATTTCAATAGCAAATAATATTTAAAATTCAGTTTATACAACAGTCATAGTATAAAGTTAGAACCCATAAGACCTGCCAGTTGCATACCTGAATATTGCCAGAACACATGCCTAGATAATTTTGTTTTCTCATTGTTAAGGAACAGCAGTTTTATAGTAATTAGCAACTCTAATTGTTCCAGATGAATATGGATGTCCACCTAGCATATGTTAATCTTGTATTTTCCTTTAACTTGAAAGTACTTCCTGTAGTTTTTTTGTTGTTGTTGTTGTTTCCTTCAGCTAAAATAGGAAATGAGGCTGCAGAAATTAAGCTGGCTACCATTTCAGAAGAAAGGGACCTGGGGTCATCACAAGAGATGCACTTAAACAAACTAACCAATGTAACAAGGCCTACAGCAAGGCAACCAGAATGTTGGGGTATACTAGAAGGGGCTTCGATAAGCGGGAGGAAAGAGGTACTACTACCTTCCTATAGATCACTGGTGAGACCCCATCTAGAGTACTGTGCCCAGTTCTGAAGTCCTCACCTGAGGAAAGACAGAGACAGGCTGGAGACAGTGCAGGGCAGAGTAACTAAAATGATTCAGTGCCAACAGGGCAGGTCCTAGGAGGATCGGCCTAGGGCATTGAACATGTACTCGCTGGAGGCCAGAAAGGGAGAGAGGGACATGATGGCCGCCTTTAAGTTCCTGAAAGAAGAAATACAGTAAACTGAAAAGGAACTGTTTAAGCAAAAATAGCGGGTCAAAAACAAGGGGACAAGAATGTAAGCTGGTGGGGAGGGATTCAGGAGAGATGTGATAAACATTTACGTGCCGAGAGAGTGGTCAAGCCATGGAACAGCCTGCCAGCAGGGCTGGTGGGTGCAAAAACCATTAATGGGTTCAAGCAGAGCTGGAACACTGTAAAGGTCTTAATAGTTACTTGGGGGTAGCAGTAAGGCAGTGAGCGAAGGGGAGGGCAAATACCTCATCTGGACAATAGGTCACATGGTAGAGTAGGGTAAAATTGGGCAGGCTGTATGGACCAAGGATCTTTTTCTGCTAACACTGTCTATATTTTCATGAAACAACCTGCAGGTCAGAGGGACCGGTTATATTAATTTACTCATATGACCCAGCTAGTCAGTTATAACAGCATGCATTGCTGATCTGGGCTTGTTATATGCATAGATATATATATATATATATATATATATGAAACTTGAACTTAGCTTCCGGCCAATGCCCTTTAGGGTAACCCTTACCTCAGTGCTTACGCACTAAGGTTCTTTGTCTTTTAACTTGTTTTTGTTTTATTGGGCTCACCACAACCCAAACCCGACAGACCGACTTAGGGTAGCTGGTTCATTCAATGGGTGTCATACAGATGAGGCACACTGATGAGTCCTGGTAGGACAAAACACGTGTCTGTGTCTTCTGTTGGCACCTTTGTAGACTGTGTGAGAGGCCTTTCGGCATCATGCATTTCTACTTTAAGTTGAACCAGCATAACATTTTGTGGTGATTTGCATATACATCCCATGATGCATTGCATTATGGGGGTAAGTGGAATTTTGTATTTCTTTGAAACTTGGCTTCCTGGCCAATGATCTTTGGGGTAACCCTTACTTACCTCAATACTGCTCTAAGGTTCTTTGTCATATATATATATATATATATATATATATTCAACACACACATATACTGTGTATGTGTATATGTATGTATGTATATATATATATATATATATATATATATATATATATATATATATATGCATCCCCTCCGTTATCTAGGAGTATCCAGATGATAAATTTGTGAGAGGAGGTGTGATATAGCCAAAGACACAGTCCAAGAAAATAAAGATGCTTATTACCTGGTTCTTGCTTGTTACGAAATGACTTCAGCATTGCTGGGGAGCAGGCACCTCAAACTTCACTTCAGTGGATTAATTGCAGGGGCATTGCTCGTTAACAAGCAGACATGAACAGTTCTACATAGAAACATAGACTTTGACAGCAGATAAGGACTGCTTGGCCCACCTAGTCTGCCCATTGCCCTACCTAGAGGATAAGCTGCAGATCCTATTTAACCAACAGCCTATTTCTTCCTACCCCCACAAAAATTGCCATATGTCTGTCCCATATGCATTATTGAATTCTCTCACAGTTTTAGACCCACAACCTCCTCAGGAAGGCTGTTCAATGCATCCACCACCCTCTCTGGGAAAAAACACTTCCTCACATTGCCTCTGAGCCATCCCCCTCTATCTTCAAATTGTGTCCCCTTGTTCTTGCACATCTCTTTTTCTGAAAGATGCTACCCTCTTAGACTTTGTTGATTCCACTGAGGTACTTGAAAGTTTCTATCATGTCCTCCCTCTCCCTCCTTTCCTCAAGGGTATACATATTAAGCTCCTTTAGTCTCTTCTTATCTGGCTTCTCTTGCAGACCCTGCACCATTTTAGTTGACCTCCTCTGAACTGCCTCCATCCTGTCTATGTCCTTGCGGAGATGGGGTCTCCAGAACTGGATGCAGTACTCAGATGGGGTCTCACCAACTGTCTGTACAGGGGATAACAACTTTCTTTTTCTGCTGGTGATGCCTGTCCCTCTGCATCCCAGTATCCACCCAGACCCTCCCTACGCCTTCTCACATTTGCTTGCCAACCTTCAAGGTCATCTGATATGATTACCCCAGGTCCCTTTCCATTTTGTTGTTGTTACTAGCCCCCATTGTGTGTAATTTTCCCTGGGTTTTGTTTCCCAGGTGCATTATCTTGCACTTCTTTGCATTGAATCAAGCTGCCATACTTCTGACCGTTCCTCAACCTTGCCAAGTCCCTTCTCATCATTTCCATGCCTCTTGTGTATCAACCCTGTTGCAGATCTTTGTGTCATCTGCAAAGAGGCATACTTTTCCTTCCAGTCCCTCTGCAATGTCATTTATAAAGACATTAAAAGAACTGGACCCAGTACTGAACATCGCGGTACCCACTAGTAACCCCTCTTTCTTCAGAGTGGACTCCATTTACAATGACTTTCTAGTTGGAGGAGCGGTCAGACACATGGCAACTTGGATTCAATGCAAGAACTGCAAAAGTAATTTACCTGGAAACAAAACCGGGAGAAGAGTACACAATGGCGGGGAGGTACTAACAACAACAAAAATGAAAAGGGACCTGGGTAGTCATATCACATGACTTAAAGGTGGGGTAAGCAATGTGAAGGTAGTAAGAAGAGCTGGGAGGATACTGGGATGCATAGGGAGAGTGCATCAGAAGTAGAACAAGCATTTGTCAATGCCGAATGTTTGCCTGCTGATATTAGCATTGGAAATGCAGGAGTTAGACAGATGCAGAGTAGGAATGGCAGTGAAGTATTGAACTTCACGCCAACCTCACCTCCACCCTGCAGAGATGGACAGGCATTGGGGCATGCGCTTGGGTTGTCCCCATAGCGTTCATGCCATTTCACCTCTTCCTATCCTGCAGACACTGACAAGTGTTGAGGTGTGCCTTAGGGTGTTCAGCTTTACAATCACCTCACTCCATACAGGACATACACTGAAATGGGTGCAATATAGAATTGGGTGAAGTGTGGGGCCGAAGAGTCAACGCACAGCTTCGATGTCTGTCAGTGGCTGCAGGGTGGGGTGGGGTTGAAATGGCATGAGCATTGCAGTCGGTAATCAAGGCACACCTCTGATGCCTGTCAGTCTGTCACAGGGTGGGACGTTATGGTTAGAAACCGTAATGCCCAGGCGTGTGTGGGTATTTGCAGTACAAATTTTCAGCATGGGCATTTGTGGCCTCATAGAAACATAGAAACATAGACTTTGACGGCAGATAAGGACCACTTGGCCCCTCAGTCTACCATTTCCTACCTACTGGATAAGCTGCAGATTCTAGTTAACCAACAGCCTACTTCCTGCAACCCCCCACTATAATTGCCTTATGTCTGTCCCATGCATGTTTGAATTCCCCACTGTTTTAGACCCAACAACCTCCTCAGGAAGGTGGTTCCATGTATCCACCACTCTCTCCGTGAAAAAATGTTCTCACATTACCCCTGAGCTGTCCCCCACTATCTTTAAATTCGCCCTTGTTCTTACGCATCTCTTTTCTGAAAGATGCTACCCTCCTGGACTTTGTTGATTCCTTGAGGTACTTGAAAGTTTCTATCATGTCCCCCGTCCCTCCTTTCATCAAGAGTATACATATTAAGCTCTCTCAGTCTCTCTTCATATAGTTTCTGCTGCAGACCCTGCACCATTTAGTTGCCCTTCTCTGGACTGCTTCCATCCTGTCTATGTCCTTGCATAGATGAGGTCTCCAAAACTGCACACAGTACTCCAGATGGGGTCTCACCAACTGTCTGTATAGAGGATAACCACTTCCCTTTTACGTTCACTTGCAGCATGCACAAGGAACGTTTTGTCACAGTACGACTTTTGGAGGTGTGTGACCCTCCTATAGCAATCCAGTGCTCCGTGTAGCAGGCACGATCCTACCCCTCCAATGGATGTGCAAGCTGTGTATGACAGCAGTTCAGCTGCCCTGGTCTTCAGTTCTAAGAAAACGCCCGCTGCAATCAGCGGTGGCAACGTGTATGCATTTAGCATATTTACATCACCGTTTCCCTCTGCTTGAAATCCTCCCAGCTTGCATCGCACTGAACAGACTTTTGCCCACTGGCGGCGCTACACGGAAAATGCTGTGCCCCAGTTCGTGTCCCGGTGCTCCGAAACAGATTTTCTGTTTGGCGTTAATTAGCCTAGCTAGTCTCCATACTAGTCCATCCTCGCAAGCTAGAGCTAGGACCCAACCTGAACCAACAAAACTAATGCCTTTTCCTGGTTGGGGCGTGGGGGACTGAATTGTCTGAGTCATCGACGCCTCAGGCAGTTCCTGATCCCAATCTGATCCCCTGCTGCTGAGCCCAGCTGGTGGCAGGCGGTACTCCTAACATTAATGCTGGCAGCAGTGGAAATGCAGAGCTTGGGAGGGCTAGCTACTGATACTGAGCCAGCCAATTAGTGCAGCACAATGACTTTAATGCGGACCAATTGTAATGGGAAAATTCAGATCTGGCCAATCAATGGCAGGAGGTCGCTGCAGCCAATCAATGGGCAGGCTATAAAACTCTGCCAATCAGCACCAGGCTTCCTCGTCCAATGAGGTGTGTTGGTCGTGATCGCTTGATCTTTCTTGCGAAAATTTGGTGCGCCATGTGTACCGCTGAGAACTTAGAAGAGATAGAAAGTGTTTCCCAAACTGTCTGGTGCCTGCCACCGCACCATGATTCATGACCAGAGATGAGTTCCCCTGCCTGCTGCCACATTCTCGCCGGACGGACTGGCCAGTGAAGCCGACCCATTCTCCTGCCTGCTGATGCCCCACTGCGCTCTCCTTGTTGCCTGAAGCTGCTGCCTGAAGCTGGAGTGCCTGCTGATTGCCAGCCAGAGTTCTCCTGCTGTAGTCGTGGTCCCGCATCCTCGGACTAGAACCCCACCCCCGGGCCCCTGAAATTTTCTTGGAGCTCCTCAAGCTGCCAAATGCAACCAGCTCCACCTCAACTCCTGATTCACTTGCTGAACCTTTCTGGGCTGCTCAGCTGCTAAGGTAAGGTAAGCACGCTGACTCTGAAATGAATTTTGCTGCAATTTAATGCTGGCCTCTCGTGTGCTTCACCACAAGGGAAGGGAAGGGGAAGGGAAAGGGGAAGGGGCGGAAGGGGGAGGGTGGAAGGCAGGGAAGACATGCATGCCCCCAGGCTGGGTCAGGCCAGGGTGTGTGTGTGAGTGTGTATATAAGATGGGACTGTGTGGGGTGGGAGGATACATGCCTCAAAGCTGGCGATGTTTATGGCTGGTGGTGTTTGCTACTCTTTCTGTAGGTCTTTCAGTGATGGGCCTGGGGGTGGGGAGAGAACATGCATGATGCCTCTGACTGAGAGATGGGCCTGTGTCTGGGGAGGATGCATCATTACATGATGTCTCTGACTGGCTGACTACTCAGCCTTTTTATATAGATGAACCTGTGTTTTTTTTGGGGGGGCAGCATACATGATGCCTTTGGTGTGAACTATGCAGAATTTTATGTTCGGTGTGTTTCAAAGATGGGCCTGTGTCTGGGGGCGGATATACGGAATCTGTGAGGTGTTTAAATGGGCTGCCTGTCTGCACTGTGAAGGGTTGTAATGGGATTTTTTCCGTGGTTGGGTTTGTTCTGGAGCGGTGGGTCTGCAATGGAGGGTGGGTGGGTTCTGAAGTGCCTGATGGCGTTGCTTGGGGAATGGGGCCATCCCTATGTCATTCATCCATTTGGTGTGTCTGCCACTGTACTTGAGACTTGGAGAGGCCTGGGCTTTTCCCCGTACTGAACATACATGATGCCTGTGACTGCAGTCTGTGCAGCATATTGCTGATGGCTGGGGTGTTTGAGAGATGGGCTTGTGTCTGGGGAAGGATGCAAAACATGATGCTTGCGACCTGGGGAGGCCCCGGTACCATGGGAAAGGCTTACCTTGGGAAAATCTGAGAGACTGGTATTTTGCAGAAGCAAGGGGTACAGTACTGCTATGCTCTTGTTCCCACAGAGCGCTAAATATTTTCTTCCTCATTGCTTGATTCCCTTGCTGATGTACACTGGATGTCGTCCAGTGGATGTACACTGGATTGTTCCATTCAGCA
Source organism: Neoceratodus forsteri (assembly GCA_016271365.2). NCBI lineage: Eukaryota > Metazoa > Chordata > Ceratodontiformes > Ceratodontidae > Neoceratodus > Neoceratodus forsteri. The sequence continues at coordinate 97,769,610 of JADMNL010000023.1, read as the reverse complement.
CTGCAGGAAAAAGGAGGATGGATGCTGGGGGTGACTTGAGGTGTATGAGTTAGCTGGGAAAACTGTATTTTTAACTGTGCCTCCAAACCAGGGATTTGTGTTTAGGACTGGAGTGGGGCGGTGTGGGGACTGATGGGGTTTGGGTTACAGAGACTGGCGAACTAACTAAGTGGTTGGGTTCAGTTGTCACACTGCCAACAGATGGCCTAACCTACAAACCAAGGTTGGTGGAGGGGCACCTTGGGGTCTGTGGATGGAGGGAGGGTGTTGGGTTAAGGAGGCTGGTACACTGAGCATAAGGGACTGGCTCCGGCTGCTGGCATACTGTTTTGGGGAGAAAGAAGAGTGATGAGCAACAGAAAGGAAGGGACTGCAGTGGGGGAATGGCTAGCCATAGGAAGGGCTGGGGCTAGTGGTTCTATTGTAAGACAAGAATTATTGTAGACTGTCACCATCTCCCATCCCCAAACAAGTGCTTTCACAGAAGCATATTTTGGTTGATGTTTACATGGTGGTGTGGGGTAAATTCAATAGTATGCATCAGTCCTCCTGGTATAGCCTCCTGGTATAGGTAGGAGGCTAGCAGCCAGAGAACAGCATCTGCCCAGTCAGACCTGTAGCTATATGCACTACTCATCTGCACTCTTACAATCTGCAGAGGTTTCTATAGGTGCCCTGGCCCCAGCAGTTGTGCCCATCCAGTGCCCTGGTAACCAACAAAAGCTGGAGCCACCACTGAGTGCCATGGTGACCATCCATCACGACATCGGATCATCGAAGACTGGGATAGGGTGAAAGCAAGTGATGAGACAGCCGCTGCTGCATGGGATCGGAGTGAAGAGTCGGACTACTAGAGGAGACTTTGAGCTGAGGCAAGTCCCTTATAATCTTCAGGGAGGGTTGAGAGGTATAAGGCTGGCTGAGCACTGCCCGAGTGTGGTTACAGTGGGTTATTATTACTTTAGTCTTCTAAGTGGCGGCAGTGTGGCATGGCGTGGCGAAGTGCGCTTCAAAACATAATGGGTCAGACAGCTGTTTTGTGCTTCCTGCTTCCATCATGGAAAGCATTTCATGGCGCTTGACTTCATGCAAATCAGAGATTTTTTTTTTGTTTTGTTTAGTTTATTTAATCTTTGGATGGCGTTTGTCCTGCTTCCACGATAAGAAGCATTATGTCAGTCGGATCACCGATCCGATAGAGCAACAGAATGAAAGTCCCTTCCCTTGTAATCTTCAGGGACAGTTGAGGGATCATTCAAAAGTTGATGTTGCACAGATGTATCCTTTTGGAGGCCACCTTTGGACTTCTGTCCACAGATAGTGGAGTGTTTGCAAATATTGAAGTATTTGGGGGTCTGTAAGAGTTGGCAGCTGACAATTCAGCATAGGGGATAATATCAGCGATCCCTGAGAAACTGGAAGGAAGAGACAGTCCCATTTTCCTGTATCAAGCATGCGTATTGTCTAGTCTGGTTGGCAGGAAGAAGAATTAAAAGCAAAAGATACTAAGAAGCTAGTGTCCGTAACTCTTTGTGACTACAACATTTTGCCAGTGAGCCAGCATAGTTCTAATGTGAGGTTAGAGGTCATTTGTTCAGGTGGCATCTGGAGTGAAGCTAAAGTGTTTTATGAATTTGGAGATCCTCTTCCATCATTTTAAAGTTTTCCAGCAAGCGTTATATCCCTTCTGAAGTCAGTACATGGCAGTACAAACTTGGGCAGAACTATAGTATCTGGAAGATTAGGTAAGGCTAGCCCCCAACTTTCGGTAACTGCAGGGTAGTAAACCTAATCTATGGGCTTGACCCTCCACATATAAATAGAAATCAGCTATTCTCATTTTCTAAGGAGAGAGGGGCTGGGGAAAGTGAAAGGTATATGCGAAATAGAGCATTCTCGGCAACAGAATCATACGGACACTGTCGTACACTGCAGTAAGGAGAGAGGGATTGTTTTCAGGTTTCCAGGTCTTTTATAAATTGTATCAGAGGATTATGGTTGACTTAGCGTAATCATGCTAGGTCTACTGGTATCATCACTCCCAGATATTTAAGAGCAGGGAGATCTGAAGAAAATTTAAAATGCTTTCTAGTGTACATGCTGGGGGTGTAATGGATCTACAGTGCCTCAGTTTTGATGTGTTGAGATTACAGACTGTGAGGGACCCAAATGTAAGCAGGACCTGCCAAAGACTTGAAAGTGAAATCTCTGGGTTCCACAGAGACACCAACAGATTATATGCATGCAGAGCTAAGGTTTGATGTCTATTGCCTAAACAGGGGTCCTGTAATCTGGATGGGACCTGACAGCTTGGGTGACAGGTTCCAAATATAAAGCAAATAAGTGCATCCCTGACAGGTGCTGTGGTCTAATGGGAGGGATTGGAAACATGACCATTAACTTTAATATATGCCTTGGGCTCGTGATAAATTACCCCAGAATTTTGATAAAAGAGAGGGATTGGGTTATACAGCAAGCCAGCCAGTTACAACTTGCTATGTTACAGCCCTTACTTCCTGGTGATAGCAGCTTACTGAGCTTAGCAGGCATCACACAGTGTGTCACTGGCAATGCTAGAACCTGTGACCTCAGGCTGTACAGTATGTTAGTCACTTTATTTAGCAGCCCTGCCCTAGCAAGCTTACACATGTATTCCTGTCTCTTAGGCCTTCAGATCTTTTGCTATTCCCTGTTTGTCAGCCAGGCACTTTTTTTTAAATAATTGTGCATGTACATTGGGGAGGGCACCAGAGTGCAGACAAGATCGGGTCATGATGCTTGCCACAGTAAAAGGTAGCCAGCAACAGTAAAACCAGAGATTTTTATGTTCTATATAAATTCTAAGAATGTACAGGGGTCAAAATAAGCACCAGCCCACTAACCAAATGCTAGTAGATTTTCTTTTGGGATAGTAAATAATATTTCAGTAAGTACACTACCTGGGCCAATGGAAATGTCTTTGGGGCTACTGGATTTTCCTGTCATCAATCCTGCTGGCTAGTGGCTGCAAAACTTAATTTCAACCAAAGATGTATTACTGCCTCCTAAAGCTTTGTATATCTTTTCAAAGGCTGGCTGCCATCCTCGTCTGTGAAGCAGGCATCTAAAAAGAAATGTGTATTGTTAAAGATGCTTACAATGTTCCTTTAGTTGTTTCTGCATCTGGCACACATCTTGCCACAAATGAAATCAGAGCTACAGGGTATATCAAGGCTAAAACCCTTCTAGCAAAATGAGATATGGAGATGAAACAACAAAGTATTTATTTTTAAGGGTGCAAAGATAGGATAAACCAGTGTAATGTACTCACTGTAAAATTGTTACAGTATTTTTCTTGAGCTCCATACCTCCTTTCTGCTAGAAGGGTTTAGCCCTGCCACACTGTGTAGCTCTTGACTGTCTTACTGTTTCCTTGGATTTCAGTCACTGTTTTTTAGTGGAAAGATGTGTTAGATGCAGAAATAAGGGAAAGCAGTACATTTCTTTTTCGATGCCTACTTACCAACTGTAACTAAAAGCTAATAGTTTGACAATTGTTGTCGTTGTGGCTAGTGGTGTGGTGGCATGGCTAGTGGTGTGAATAGACCTCTGTGGGACTGGCTACCTGGCGTGGTACAGAGGCTTGTCACATGTCAATATTGTAACTAAAAGCCAGTCTGTTAGTTTGACAACTGTTGGTGGTGTGGCAAGTTGTGTGGTGGCATGGCTACTGATATGTGAATGGATGGCTAACTTAATGTGGTAGAGGCTTATAACTAAAAAGCCAGTCTGTTAGTCTGACAATTGCTGGTGGTGTGACTAATGGTGTAGTGGCATGGCTAGTGGTATGTGAATGGTGTGGCTAGTGGTGTGGTAGCATGGCTAGTAGTATGTGAATGAACCTCTGTGTGACTAGCTGCCTTGATGTGGTACAGAGGCTTGTCATAATGCTATGTAGTAAATAAAAGCCAGTCTGTTAGTCTGACAACTGTTGGTGACAGTATGGCTAGTGGTGTGCTGGTATAAAACACAGATGATGATATGATGCTTCGTCAAGTGAGATGGCACGAACAGAGCATGGACAGTTTGGGAAGGGAAGCTGGCCTGAACAATGGGGGGTAGCAGTGAGTCCACTTGGTGTGCAGATCTGAAATTCCTGGCTACACCACTGATACAGGACCCTTATCAGAGGATCTTTTAACTTTTCAACTGTCACATCGAAAAAGTAACCAGATGCTGTATACATTTATAAACAAGCACACATAAAACATACAGGGCCCTTACCTGAGGGACATTTATACGTTTATACAGGCTTACTCTCTTTTAATAAATGTTTTTAAAAGAGTTGCATTAATTTAAAGTTTTATGGGTAAGAACATGCATGTTAAGGTAAATGAAACAGGTATTTAAAGGTAAATAACCGTAGGGTACTTCCATGCTTGGAAAGTTTTGTTAGCCCCATCCTCTTCAGAGGTTGTACTTTAGTTCCTGCCTGTATGTAAAGTTCCTCACTTGTCCCATCTCCATCTCTCCCTCCCAGCCAGTTCCCGAAACACATCCATCCATCCATCCTGGATTCCTCCCCATATCCCATCAGACCCCTACCTGAAGCAGCAGGGCAGCAGGACACTCCGGTTCTGCAGGGATTCAGATGAGACAAACACATGCTCCGGGCTTTGCTCGCTCATACTCAGGGCTGGGCAAAGTGCTTGGTACAGCTCGGTGCTGACACTACGGGGCCAGTACTGTTCACTGCTGCTGGCTGTCTGTAGCTCCTATCCCTCTGTCCGTCTCCGCTTTGTTCCCCAAAACTTCCAACTCAGGTTGCAAATGGGAGCAGCGAGGCTGCGGCTGTGCCGATAATAGACGGTCCTCCCCACTGCGCGCAAACAAATGTTTGAACCACCAGCCCAGTGAGCACTGAGCAACGACGAACCCGGCACAGGCAAGCAGGGATACATACTGCCACAAGAATCACTGCAGAAGCAAGTCAGTGAAAACTCCAGCTCCGCTACAGTATGGGAACTTTCAACCCTTTGATGGAGGGCGCCCATTCCAGTGACAGCCGAGCCTGGTACTCCAAAGCACTGACTCTATGTGTGAGAGTTGGATCTGCTGGCCCCCACTGACGCTGCTTTCGGCCCTTCCAGTGACCAGTGGTGGAGCACGGCGAGGGAGACATCAAGCGCACACATAGCGGTCACCATTCCTAGCCTGACAAAGGGAACTGGGGCTGGAATCTCCCGCTTCCCGTGATACCTACCCGATGACCCATACTACTGCTAGCAAGGTTTACACATCCATTACATCACAAGCGGGGTCTGAGGAAAAACAAGTTGCATTTTAATGGCACCTTTTAAATGGATTAGAATGTGAGATACTGACACAAAAAAGTGGATGTCATTGGTCCTCAGAAAGTGATGGACTGGCCTCAAAATGTGGGACAATGGCCCTCACAATGTGGGACACAGACACTCATTAAATGTGGGATAGTGGCCTATAGCATGTGGGACACTGACACCAAAATGTGGAAACTGACACTCAGAAGTTATAACACTGACACATGCAACACTAGCCCTCCCAATGTGCAACACAAAAGAAGGAGATTCTGGCTCAGTACACTGGAATCTAGCACCATTGCTTATGCAGGTTTCATTTGCTTTATCAAAAGAGTTATGAATTCCTGCTTTAAGAGTTTCCAGCATCTTCTTTGCATGGGCAGTACCTTTTTATGTGGGACACAGTAATACTTGGAGGTAGAATGAGGGTGATCCCTCATAAGGGGGCAACTGAAAGAGTATATATTACAGGACAAAGTGATACAGCTTGAGTTTAAAGTTTCAGCACTTCTGACGTACACCACATCATCTGGCACCTTCTTCCATACATTTACCACTCTCCATGAGTACATAAAACAAATGCATCCTTGCTAACTAATCCCTCCCCCTTCCCACCACCCCTGTATGCCCTCTTCTCCTTCAGTCCCAAATACACTGTATTGCCCTGATCAAATCAACTGTTCCTTTTTTTTGCTTATATTTTTAATACTCCTCTGGTATAGCCAATATCCTCAGGTCTTGCCACCTTCCCCCCAACGCCTACTGCACTTACCCCTCTGCCTTTCAACTCTGAGCTTTCCTGTGGCGAGAGTCTGGCCAAGCCTGAAAGCACCTGTAGAAGAGGGGGCTGGGGGAGGGAGAGGGGAGATAGAATAGATATAGATATAGATATAGATATGTGTATATGTATATGTGTGTGTGTATATATATATATATATATGTATATATATATATATATATATATATATATATATATTCAGGGATGTCCAAGACTTTGCCTTAGCATGCTTCTGTCCCTCCTACAATTTGTTTCTGTGACTGAACAGTGGGTAACAGAGTTACAGACTTGCTCTTCTGCAGACAAAGTATTTTACACCAATACTGTTATGCTGCCTGCTTCAGGCAATAGAACCACTTGTGAAACTGTCTCCCTCATTTTACTTCTTTGTCACTGATTTTTTTAAGCCATGTCCAAGTGCCAAATACCACTGCAAATACCTGCAAGTGAGCGTTCGGCATTGACAAATGCTTGTTCTATTTGTGATACCCCTTCCTATGCATCCCAGTATCCCCTGGCTCTCCTTACCGACTTTTCACATTGCTTACCCACCTTTAGGTCTTCTGATAGGACTACCTCAGGTCCCTTTCCATTTTGTTGTTGTTAGTACCTCCCTGCTATTGTGCACTCTTCTCCTGGGTTTTTGTTTCCCAGGTGCATTACTTGCACTTCTTTGCATTGAATCTAAGTTGCCATATGTCTGACCATTCCTCCAACCTTGCCAAGTCCTTCTCATCTTTTCTATCCCTCTTGTGTATCAACTCTGTTACAGATATTTGTGTCATCTGCAAAGAGGCATACCTTTCCCTCAGACCCTCTGCAATGTCACCTATAAAGATGTTAAAGAGGACTGGACCCAGTACTGAGCCCTGAGGTACTCCACTAGTAACCTCTTCTTGAATGTGTTCCATTCACTATTACCTCCACCTCATGAAAGCATTTGGGACATCTTCTTATGAACAGTGGCACTCTGATTTTGTCAGCGTGTCCTGAAATGTAAGTTTCCACAGCGACCGTGCCACTGTCGCCAGATGTCACAACACAGAATCGGGCAGGATGTGAAGAATAACAGCTGTACCCGTTCATTGGGAGAGTCGAAGAGATGGCAATGTTGAAAATCTGTAGTGAAAGTATTAAAAATGCTCAAACTTCGAGCATACGTGGGAACTGCGCAATGCATGCATGTAACACAGTCATTTAGTGGAATTATTTCACCAAATTTTCAACATAGGCATTTTGTGACCTCTGCTCATGAACACTGTCACTACAATTTTCTTAATCTGTCCGAACATTGATTTCTCACAGCAACTGCGTATTCTACGCAGATGTATAAATGCATATTTCGGTCTGGATGTGAAAATGACAGCTGTAATGTTCATAAGGAGGTCTTAAAAATGGCAATGTTGAAATCTGGAGTGAAAATACTACAAACACAGTCATTTATGGACATTTGTCACCAAATTTTTAACATAGGCATTTTGGACCTCTGCTCACCTACAGAGTCACTGTGATTTTACATATGAACATACAAATCTGCCAGCAGAACACACCAGTCGGTCTATGTAAGTCTGCCCAAGTGTGCAGCTAGCACCCTAGATTGCAGCTGCCTCAGCCTCTTCCCTGTCAGTTCCTCCCTGCTTGTCCCAGCCCCTGCCCCCCCTGACTCTTCCTCTTGCTTTATCCCACTCCTCCTTAAAGCTATTGACTGTCATACATTGTATCACGCCCTCTGGCAGCGCATTCCAACTAGACACCACCTTCTCAGTGCCTCCTCATTTCCCTCTTGAAACGTCCCCTTTCAACCTTAGTCCATGTCTGCTCCTCTCTCTTCACTCCTCAGTTTAAACACCCCTCGATGCTAGGGATAATTGGTTCATTCTTCCAATGGACTGCGAATGGGATAATTGGTTCATTCTTCCAATGGACCATGGATCAAATGGCGGCGAGGAGCCAGGCCAGTGGGGAAAACCCAAGTGTGTACAAGTCGGGCTGTACCCAAAGCTGCATGCAGGTCTGGGCTGTGTGTCTGGTGGGTTCAGAGCCTGAGGGCTGAAATGGTGATAAAGTGTTCTGTAGTCTCTAATCTGCATTACCAGGAAATGTAGCCCCATGGGGTCCATCTATGCTTTGTTTGTTCAGCTAGTATGTGAATAAAAGTCACCTGAAGAATCCCATTCCTGGTTCTGGACATTACAGTTATTGCTTCCTGTGTTGGGTTACTTGGATGCCCCTGTTCAGAGTAGCCAAACCTAGGTCCCCGTGCGAGTAACCTCATCCTCCCAGACCCAGGTCCCCACCTGGTACTGCTGTCAGCTTCAACAGCATGCCACCTGTCGTTTTGCTAAAAGGCAGGGGTGCGGGATTACAAAATGGAGGCACCGCTTTGGATTTTTGTTCTGGGAGGAAGGTGCTTGGGCAAGGGGGTTAGCATGCTTTGCTATCTGGCAGTGGGTAGCCCATAAAGCTGAAGCAATTTCCTAGTGTGTTGCTGTGTGCTGTGGATTTTGTGCTGCTGTTTAAAATTGCCAACTGTTTACCAAGGAGCTGTAAAGCCAAAGAGTGTGCCTTGTCCTGCATCAAATTGTTTACAGCGTTTTTGCCTGCTTTAAAAATGAACTGTGGTAAAGAAAAGTGTGGAAGACTAGGGGTAGCAATTGTGCCCTGGACGTTGGGAATGCTTTCTGAATGAATTGAGAGACTGCAATGTAAATGGCTATGTTAAATGCTGAAATGGGCTCCCACCGTGGAGTCAGTTGGTGAAGAAAAAAAAGTTGCATTCTGCAGTTTAAATTTGCCTGCTCGACGATCGCCATGAGGAGAAGAGCCCCTTGAGGAAGAAGAGGCTGATTTGCATGGCGCGTGTGGTTGGTCAGGCTGCAATCAGTCCCACCCTCAGCCAGCTCTACAGTGACTGCCCCAGCATTCGAGGCGGAGTGTGAGTGGAGTGCCGTACTAGCAGTGGAGGAGTGTCGTGGAGTGTTAAAATCGCTGTAAACCTTATAAAATTGACTTTCTTGTTTAAATCGGGCTCAACCTGCTAATCGATCGTCCAAATTGCAAGTTTGGTGGTTGAAAAGAGCGATTGGTAGGACTGCCCGCCTGTTTCTGTTCTGAGGCCTCCAAGATCTGGCTGCAGGCTGTTTTTCCCACCGCAGCAAACTGCTACTGATAACAGTAAGTAACCATCCTAAAACTGCTCAAACAGTGATTTTCAGCCCTATGCCATATAAATGTGTGTGCAGCAGTGAAGTCGCTTTGCAAGTAACGACTGTGTAAAGTCCTGCCAGCAAGTGCAAGTCTGTTAAGCCATTGACTGTGTGCATAGTAATGAATTCAGCCTCAGTTTAAAGTTTGCAGCCAGAGAGAGACTGTGGGTTGTAGCACAGTGCAGCACTAGAAATACAGGCAATCCTGTGCTAAAAACCTGAAGCTTTAAGGGACTGTAATAAAGAAATGATACCAGCATGTAAAAGTCCATGGAAAATCCGTAAATGTGTTTAAAGCAAGAACAAAGCAAGTTGTGCAGTTTGAGCAAAACTTATCAGTAGTTTGTGTAAATTGGGTGCGCGATGGCTTGACCCAAATTCTGGATGTTGATGCACAGGAGTGCTGCGCCGCCATTACAGGGTGGGGTAGTAAAGTAAACACAGCAGCAGAGGAGCCATTTACAACTAAAGAGTGTGTTCAGTAAAGTTGGGACTTTCAGTTACAGTGAACTTTTGTTTGTTTTTCTGCAGTTATGGCCTCAGGACCAGCTCGTTACCCAGATCATGCCGGGTTGCAGTAACAGCAGCAGTAAATAGACTGAGGATATTGAAAAGTGGTGCTATGGAGGGCAACTGCCTCCTCATGTGTGATTCCTAATTTTCCAGTGCATGTATGTCAAATATGCTTGAGAGCTGGAAGGGGCGTCTTCATGATTCCTCACTGTGCTGGATGCCTAGAAAAATATGGCTGTATGAGCGCCTCAATTCGTTTTGGCTCCCACATGGACAAAAGTTCAGGAATCTGCAGTTGGCAGCACACAGCACAGGTGGAGCCTGTGGAGAGGCCCCTCGGGAAGTGTGGCACAAAGCTAGAGGGTGCAGAGTTAGAGACAGAACCAGAAGTTGAAGTTTCGGATGCTGGATCCCAGAAGGAAAGTTAGGATAAAGCATCAATAGACCCCTGGAGGAGCCTAGCCCAAGTCTCTTAGATGAAGATGAGATGCGGTAGGCCTTTGAGTGAGAAGTGTCGACCTCTCAGCCTAGTGATGAGAGGATAGTCTCAGGAGTGAGAGCGACTGCTCACTCCTGGGCTCAGATCCTCAGTGAAGAGGAAGATGAGGGGAAGCTATGTGGCTTTGTGAAAAGGAACGGGTACACAGCCTCAAGATCTTGCCTCGGAGGAATGTATGGAAGAAAGTGGTGATGCCACTGCCCTGGCTTTACAGGAGGAAGAAGTCAGGGATCCGTTTCTAATTTCTTTAAGGATGCGAAGCTGGCAGAACCAGGACTGGCCACCCCCAAGCCAGGCCAGCGGTCTTAGATTGACCAAAGCAAGTAAAGAGGAGAGACTGGTTCGTAGGAAGGCAAATGAGATCTATGGTATGACCTTTCCTACCTTTCCTCGGGAAGTCTGGGAGGAGATTGAGAACTGCAGGAAATCCTGGATCTGGGACAAAGCCATGAAAAGTGTGCATCCTGGGGCCAACAAGCATGTAAAGAATAGACTGTTCCAAAAAAGTATACCCAGTGGAAGAGAGGCAGGACACTGTTTATAGACAGAGTGAGTAGTGGGCGGAGAGGGACGTGAAATCTCCCATTGTGTGAATTATGTGCACCCAGGCGGGGTAATAATTCAAGTCTCTGACCCCGGTACTATTGGCCTCAGTGCAAGGACCTCTCAGCAAATGTGCCCGATGCCTACAAAATGGAGAGCCAAGCAGTGGTAGTCAATACTGCCACACCAGACTGTGAAGTGCCTTATTGATCCGCCAATATGAATATCCAGGACTCAGGTGCCCACATTCATCAGTCTACAGTGTACTGTCCTTTCCAGAAACCATCGACTGGCCCACCAGATGACTTCGGATCCCACTAGCCCAGCTGTATCCTGTTCATCACCTGGTAATCGGATAACGTCGGACCAACTGTTTTCTTTTGTTCCTGTTCTAAGGTTCCGTCTCCAGAGATGACATCAGCCCAGCTGTTCCTAGATGTGCTGTGGTTCCCGGAAGATGTCCTCCCAGCTGTATCGGAAGAAATGCTGCCAGGAGAGTCTTACGTCAGAGGTGCAGGTTGGTGCCGAATCTCGTACTGCAAGTAGCTGGTAAGTCCGAACTTTTCTATCTTTATGACATTGCAGTACACACCCTACACTAATAGACTTCAAAATGTCTGAACTGTCGGCAAAGACTCTCCCCTTCGGGACTTTGGCCTGTTAGAACTGTCTTCACGGGCTCCAGCCCAGGAGAGACTCTTTACTGGACTAGCCTTAGGGCCTTGTGGTCACTAGTTAGGACTTTTAGGGCACTCCATCCCCAAATGTGTATTGTAAATAATGTCGTTGTTTTCTAATGTAAATACTGTTTTCTACCTTTTCTAAAAAAATCTTTTGGGATTTTCAGTGTTTTGAGGTAGGGGTTTTAGGTAGACTGTGTATGCAGATTAGGGTGTGTGTTGTCTTTCTTTTTCTTACAGGTGTTCCTGGGAAGACAGAAGGAAGACAAGAAGAGGAGGAGGAGGAGCCCATCGGAGTTCCTCATCAGTGCTTTAGAGTGTTTAGAAATTTAAAGTACTGTGGTGTTATGGTTGTTATTGCTGTATTAACCCTTTCCTTCCACAGGTGTGGTTGTGGGGGTAGGGAGGAGGCAGTAAAGTGGTATTTTAATGGTGTGTGGTTGCAGGTTGCCCAAGGTGGGAGGTCCCAGGTTGTTTTGGGGGTATTAGGTTAAAGGCAGATAGGTTTTCCCTAGAGGGTTGGGGGATAGACAGGCTGTGGCCTGACCTGCAGCAGGTATCGCAGTGCTGATCTATCAGGGCTATGCTCTGGATAGTTCTACCAGAGCCACTAGGTGTCCATAGTAAGTGGATAGTGTAGAGGCTGACATGTCAGCTAAAGACCTCTAGGCCCTTAGTGTTGCCTGCCTGTGCTTGCACATGGTAGGAGGGCCTGATCACCCCCTCTGCAGGTAGCACATAGGGTGGGATGGCCTAAGGCCGGGTGAATAATGACTGTGGACAGTCATTTTCCTGGTCAAGGGTGAGTGTAACCCCTTGTTACCGGGGTTGCTAAGTCCCAGTAAGACCTAGTGGTAGGCAGGAAGGCAGCTTGTGAAACTCCAGTTAAATGGATTTCACACTGTCTCACTCTGTTCTCAGTCTCAGCTGAGACTGAGGAATGACATCACCAATAGAACTTTCGCAGCTGCACAAGCCACATTGGAACCTGCAGCAAGGGAGTTAGATGGAACATTTGGAGTCTGCAGTTTGGCTTGAAGGAGTGAAGTTTGTACTCAAGTGGTGGAGACCGCTGTTTTGGGTCTCAGTGCCCCCTCCCTCGAGGGGGTGTAAGATTCCAATAGATTCCTGGGGCAATCCCTTAATTCTGCTAGTGGTGGAAAAGCTGCCTGTTTAGTCCAGGATTCATTTGGAAGATGGAAGATTTGTGAGTCGCCTGTGGGGCACCTGCAACTTAAGTGGTGTTCTCTGGCTAAAAGGGCATATGTTTTCTTCACCCTGGGACTTGTGTGTGAAAATCTAGGGATTGAACTACATATTGGGAAGCCTAGAAATGGGCCCGCATAGTAAAGTAGTGTCAAATCCAAGAGTTTTGTGAGATGCAAATAATATGTAGAGAAGATGTGACAGGCGTCTACCTTAATCTACATTTAGGAGTTCAGCAAAATAATTGTTCAGTTTTCCAGAGAAATGGCCAGGTATGGGCTGTGGGAGCTGGAGGTGGGTGGCCCCCATCTTTAGTGACCAGGTCCACCTCTGATTTCTTCTGTGGTTTCTACTTTGCCTCAGGCACTTGGCCAGTGATGGAGAGTACCGAACAGAACACATTAGTATTGAAGCGAATGAATGGGGAAACAGTCCTGCGAAAATAACCCCCATCAACTGAAACTAATTACTTTCTGTGAACAAAATGCATGAACAAATTTGTGTTCACTTTTCCATCATTCAGCGACCGTTACAGACTGGCTGCACCACTATGGACCTGCTGTCACATGGAAGGTGGGTCATTTCTGAACAGGCTGCAGCCTTTTAGTTTTGTTTTTTTACAGCATGGACCTAGCAGCAACATAACTGAAGATGGTGACATGCTGCTCTGCTGACATTCAGACTTGGCAGTGGTCCAGTGAAGCTGGCTGGGTGGCCCAGGACGGGCTGTGGTGGTGGTGGTGCTGCCAGGTGGCAGAAATGCTGGTGCTGAGTTTTCACTGCCACAGCAAGTTCCTGCAGTGGGGAGCTGTGTGTGAGTGAGGACATGGGTACTACATGATGCCAAGTGGGAGGTTGTGAGGCCGTGGAAAAGGTAGAAAAAATACAAACCTCCCCAGCTGAGGTCAGAATAATGGGCTCTGGACTCTGGCGCATGTTTACAGTTTCAGCTTACATTTTGAGATGCTTGTTGATGCAGTTCCAGTGCTCTTTTCCATGACAGATATCTCTAGACCTTAGTCTCACAGTACTCTTTCTAGCTATATATTTAGTACATTATGTTATGTTTAGAAACAAAGTAGCCCCCTCAATGTCTAGGGGCCTGATCTTAAAAATGGAAGGGGGCCCAGACTCCAGAATCTCACCAAGCTCTTCCCAGAGTAAAACAGCATTTAAGATGGGTGTCTTGCCTGAAGCTGTCTTCAAACCCAACAACTCCGAATCCCAAGAGGTGTTCACATCTCCCAGCAGGCAAATCCAGCAGGTAATCTGGTCAGTTCTTCATAAGGCTTCTCAAGACCCACCAGACTCAGAACAGGAGGGCACAAAGGTTCAAAGACTTCAAATCCCAGGAAACTGTGGGAACCCCTAAAAACTAAAGGACTTAAAATTCCTTAAAATCCCTTCAATCAATCAATCAAGTCTTTATTTAACCAGGCGTTCATGGCAACGATCAAACTGAACTCTGATTTCTCCCCAACAAATCACTTTGTTCTACTAAGTTCCCTAAATGATTCTCAGAGTTTAGGGTTTTAGTTACTAAGCTTTGAAATGTTACTGCTCCATGGGGCTAACTTTTACACAGACTTATCGTTTTGAGAGAGAGAGAGAGAAACGCAGCGCAATGGGCCTTCTTAGGCATGGATCTTCCATACAACAGAACCAGCAGCAAACACTTTACCCAGGACTAGACTTTTTACCTTTGAATAATCCAGAAGTGTGAAGCTTCCAGTTGACCCACTTCCACTGTTAAGCACCTTACTCTGTTACTACATCCTTTAAACTTGAGTTTCTTCCACAAAACCTTTCCTGTTACTGCCTTCTTCAAACTGGGTTTCTTCCCAAAATGTTTTCCTTCTTTCTCATCAGAAGAGCAATGTGTTCCTCTGCCACTGCCAAGTTAATTCATATCGGGCAAAAATTTTAGCAGCTCAAACTTCCATGACTGCCCCTTTAAAACATTCCTCACTTTAGTCCTGGACTGATCTGGTCCTTGGTGTTCTCTCCCAAACTTGCTCCTTGGCTGTCCCTGGAGCTGAACCTCCCACCAGTTACAGTGGCTCCCTTACTTCCAGTTCCTGTTTCCTGAGGCTGAGCCATGGCCTATATTGGCCTAAGGGCCTCACTACTGTAGGCCTTGGGGCCTGCCTCTGCAGGTTCCCTCGAGTTAAGGCCACCACTCCCACCTTTCACCACAGAGCCAAATGCCACGGGGAATGGAGTTGAGGAGCTGCCACCATCCTCCGAACCCCTGCTAAGGCCCTGCCACCACCTCGCAGTCCCGACAGCTCAAACACCACCTCAAAGACTGAGGCCCAGATGTCCCGGGATGCTCCACTACCTGCCCTCCAATGTTACCAAGCTCCTGGATGCTCTCACCACCCAGTCCAAGGGGACCTGGGACCCAAGCAGATATCAACTGCCTTTCTGATCACCTCCCTTGGAGTCCCAAAGCTAGAAACCCGGTGTACCACTGCTGAAACTGCTGACATGCCCTAACAGGCAGGGGACCCCCCAACTGCCCCTGCTGCAACAACGCCCGGTCTCGCCTCTCTCACACATCTATGCATCCCTTTATAGAAGCCCATTCCTGCTGCCCTCAAGTGGCGGCAACAGAAAATACGCCCTTGCAGTGCACACAATCCCTTAGCACCGGAGGTGGGTCCCTAAGGGTGAGAAATTTACACAAAGAAACATAGAATTTGTTGACAGGTGACTACTTGTCCCACCCACTCTGCCCATTTTTCCCTGCCTATACTGTCACTGCAGACCATACCTAATCTCCGCTTCCTCCCCTTCCTGTCTAAGATTCCCTTGTGTCTCTCCCACGCATGTTTGAAGCCCACCAATGTTTTCACCCCACCAAAAACTAATATAACCCTGAATAAGAGGATCAAGCACCATTTTAAATCTCATGCCTGCTCTTTCTCTTCGGTGGGCATTGGAGCCCGCTCTGACATTCCCATCCACAAAGTCAGAGGTGGAATAGGCCACATAAGTGGAGGTATGAGCTACCTGCTCTTTATTGTGTTTCTGATTAAAATGTTTTGAAAAATCAAGAGGCATTCAAGATATGGGCAGTATTGTATAATGCTAACTGAAATGCTATTACAGGGCCCAATATATTTATTTTTTATATTTTGAATACAAATCTTGATGGTGTCTCTTTAAGCTAAGCGAAGGTAAGCTACTATAAAAACAATAAAAATAATTGGTATATATCACATAAGTAATGAGTTGCCATCAAATATCACATTTATCTTCACTTAAGATGTAAGGCCTTTATAACTAACTTGTGGCTCCATCACTCATGAGTTGTGGGTCTTACTGCTTCAGCTAGTGGAGTTAAATGTGTTATTCCACACAGGCCATTAGAGTATTCCTATTTATCAAACCTCTTACTTCAGTCTGCAGACAATGCGTTTCAACCCCTCTAACTTCACTCTGTGAACAAAGTGCAGTTTTGTCAAACCCCAAACTTCATTCTACGGACAGTAGGACTACTCCTGGTCAGTGTTCCTTCTGTTTTAGGGCAATTGAATATTGTGAATATATTATATATAGAAAATTGAATATGTTATATATAGGAATATACATATATACATACATATATATATATATATATATATATATATACACCCAGTATATATATATATATATATATATATATATACACACACACACACACTGTATATATAGCTTCATTGCAAAAACTGTGTTAATGCACTAGTTAGGGTTAAAGTGAAAAAAAGTAGGGAAATGTGGCATTAGGGTTTCCAACCCACACACCCCACCCCACTCTGAAGGCAGTAAACCAGGTGTGGGGTGTGCCTTGGGGTTCTCAAACTAATGCTCACCCCATTCCATCAGTAAATAAGCTGAGATGTACAGTATATGAGGAGTGGGGTGAGCATTGAGCTCGCGAACCCCAAGGCACCCCAAGCCTGCCTTTCTGCCTGCAGGCGGGGTGTTAGGTTGGAAACCCTAACATCACATTTCTACTTTTTCAATTTAACTCTATTTAGTTCATTAATAAAGTGTTTTATGGATTTCCGTGACGTCAGCAACCTTGATGGCTGCCTAGCCTTTGAGTTCCAGCTCCCGCCACTTATAATCTTGTTAAATCGCCCACTAGAAGATGTTTTCATGTGGCCAAATCAGAACGCAATAAACGGGTATGCCCCCGACAACCCTGGCACAGAAATTGTGAGAACTTATCGACAGATAAACCTGATATCTCCGATGACTGGGAGACATCCGCAGATCAACACCAGACCCTCACTCGTGGCTAACTTGCACAGAGGATATCGCTGCCACGATCATGCAGACCGCACATACTGTGACTAAAATTGATCAGTCCTTGTCTGAGTTGCGATCAGACATTTCTCACATTGACCACAAAATGGGCCAGCTGGAGCTGGGCTTATCAAAGTATCAGAACAAACTGATAGACAGGATCACCTGCTTCTGTATCTCCTCGCGAGGACAGATAACTTCCCACCATTTAAATGACCTGGGGGAGAAGCAGAAGGCACAACATAAGGGTGTATGGGGTCCCGAGGGTATGGAGAATACTAGCAACACCATTGCCTTCCTTCAGAACCTACTGCGAGCTGCTATACCTTTGCTGGAGGAGTTCAACCTGGATATGGATCGGGCCCATCGTTCCCTTGGTCCCAGACCCCAAAACCCAGGAGCAAGGCCAAGATCCTTCATAGCCCGCCTTACCTCGTATAAAGTAAGGAGGAACTGCTGTGCAGGGCTTGGCAGCAGGGAGCTCTAACATACAGTACCAGGGTCATAAAATCTCGATTGACAATGACCACATCACAGGAGTCCAGGAAGCACATGGACCCTCTGGCCCATCATAAAACAAAACAACTCTGCACCAAGAACATTAAGGCAGATTTTGTACCCAGCTCGTCCTAAGATAAATACAGAGCGGGTGAAAATCTTTCAAGACCTCCTGGCTGCTGTACCATACCTTGAGCAACAGGGAATCAGCACTCCCCTTGATTAAGAAGAAACTGGAAAAGACTTACTGGCCTCAGCATGGGTGTGGTGCAGAAGGAGGCGACCGGAGATGCTCAGCACAGTGAATCCCTCAGGCAATTTATGAGTGGATGTCCCGGCGATGCTCCATAGCTACAGGGACCCAGCAGTGATAAATCGCAAGGCCCCAAGCGCAAGATGTGGAATCAGACCCAACAGTCTCAGTGGATTTGGTCTCACCCTGGAACACCTGAAGGACTTAATCCTTGCTTATTCTTGATGCCACCTGAGTCCTAATCTTTCTTTAGATGCATCACAGGACAAGCATCACCCCCATCCCTGACTTACACAGGCCCTTAGTTTGATTCTTTCCTACTTCTGTCAGGTCACACTCCTAACGTGAAGTAGTACTACCTTCCAGTTGCAGTGAGTATGTCGGGGTTTTACTCTGCCCTCACGCCAAACTCGGGGCAATTTATGTTGGGGCCGGGGGGTGCAGAGTTCTGAAGCTGTATGTCTGACACAGGATGAGTCCTTCCTGTTGGTCGGCGCATGCATGGGGCCTGGGGGAGCCTGATCAGTATGCCGTGCCCTTCTCAAGCAGTCTGACTCCACCCCACTCCTTCCCTCAAACTGAACTGCAATTTAGAAGGTGAGAGTCAAGGGGTCAGCGGGGGTCCTATGTGAGACACTCCCCCCTCCTTTTTCCTTTTTTTTTTTTATATGTATGAAGCTGCTGTGCTGGAATAAACTCTCTCAATATGCTGAAATCAATAATGGGGCCCAGACTTCTGATGAACATGTCTAAATAATGTTGAAAACCATTCCCACATATTCTGGATGCCTGGCATCTCACGCACTATCGGAGGGCTGCTTAACCAATTAATCTTTTCTGCCTGCTCATGCTAAAAGCATCTGAAGCATATATATTTTCTTTTTATTATAGATGTCATTGATCAAGGATGATTCCATACTTTATTAATACTAAGTTGGTATGGGGGGCAGCAATAGAAGAAGATTCTTCGACAGACTGCTGATAAAGAAAGGTTGGCGAACCCAGGAAATGTCCAGGGGCCACGGGAATACTCATAGAAACTATTATGCTCTCTACTGAGCTCCCTTTTCTGGATCACAATAGCGAACACCTTTCAGCTGAGGCCCATCTCTCAGCTAATCCTTGGAAGTCAAAACATTAAAAGATGGTCCCAAGAGCCTGTACTCTCATCGACCTACCACATAGTCTGCTCATGGCTCGTAGCTGGAAGAGGCCAGAGCAAAAAATGTACAATGTACTAAAGGTTCAGTTATTGTTTACTTGTTTTTGTTGTATATGTTCTTAGTTCAACAGGGTGCACTAATGTTTAATTCTATAAGACAACGACAAGATTTATATAGATATACTGTAACTGTCTTGAGGTTAATTGCATTCATATATTGGATTATAGATGGCTAAACAATGCTCGAAGATCCTTTCCTACAACATAAATGGGTGTACAAACCTATCAAAAGGACCAGATACAATGCTATTTAGCAACACAAAAGTGCGATGTAATTTTTACAGGAAATGCACTATCCCCAGAGGCCCTAAAGCTAAAGTCTAGGCCATATCCCCAAATCTATCACTCATCCCTGTCTTGGGCAGAAAAAGGAAGTGGCAATATTGCTTTCATCTACCTTCCATTCCTACAGGAAGAAGTAATTGAGGATCCGGTTGCCCTATACATTATACTGATAGGAACCATTCAGGACATCCAGGTCACCCTGGTAAATGTGTACGTGCCCCTGGGTCCCCACTTTCCTTTTACTCGTCCCTCCTCCAACTTATAGCAAGAAGACCAAGGGCCTGCTGATAATGATGGGGGGATTGGAACATTATCTTTGACAGATCCCTGGACACCTCCCAAATCCCCAGACAACAGCTCAGAAGAGCTCGATCCCTAAAGATGATACTAGATCAGCTTGGCATGCTGGATGTATGGTGGGGAAAATATCCCAGGGTGAGAGAGTATACCTGTTATTCTCCGAGGTTTCACATTTATTCTAGACTAGACACCTTCCTCACCTTTTCTAGAGACCTCCCCAGCTTTCCCTCGATGTGGGTGGGGACCTCTATATTATCGGACCAGAGCCCAATTTTTGGAAGTGGACTTGGGCCTCCCCAAGCGGATGACCCACTGGAGGCTGAATACCTCCTTTCTCCAGGATAAAGCTGTGGTGACAGACCTCAGACAATTCATTACACATACCCTGGAGGAGAACAACACACCAGGGACTACACCACAAATCCTGTGGGATAATCTGAAGACTACCCTTAGAGGAATTGATATCAATAGCCTCCCACAGGAAACGAATAGTGAGACAGAAACAACAAGTACTCCTGTCCCAGATTAGAATGCTTGAAGGGACCCAGAAGATTAAATGGGATGAGGGAGGGATGGGAACTGAAATTATGTAGAGGTAGTTTGCAGAAACTCCAAAAACAGAAACTGAAAAGCCCTACACTTCCTCAAACAACGATATTATGAAGGAGGCCCCAGGAGAACCAGACTCTTAGCACATAGGCTTAGGCAGCATATAGCTAAAGCAACCATCAACAAACTTTCCACTCCTCATTCGGCTGACTGGTCCACTAGTCAACTCAGATTGCGGAAGCTTGTATGTCATACTATACCAAACTTTATGGCTGTCAGGAAGAGACATCCCTTCAGCAAAAGAAGAAATACCTTGACTCTCTCTCTCTCCCTCTCTTCCTCCGAGGTAGCGCAGGTCCTTACTAGACCCATCTCTCAGCAAGAAATACTAGATACCATAAAGAATTTAAAATGGAAAATGCCCTGGCCCAGATGGGTACAGTGAACCTTTAGAAAAGACAGCCCTCTACTCCTTGAGGTCTACCTCAGTGTCTGGTCCGAGGGTAATCCAGTACCCCCCTCTTGGCAGTATGCCACTATTTCTCTCATTCATAAAGAAGGAAAGACCCAACCCGCTGTAATCCTATCACCCCATATCCCTTCTCAATTCGGACTATAAAATATTTGCCTCAATATTAGCATCTAGATTGAACCCCATCTTCCTAATCTGATTCATCCGGATCAACGGCTTCATACTGGGCCGTCCAGGCTCCGGATAGTGTACTGTCTGCTTTGAACTTGTTGAACATCATTCAGGTCTCCCATACGCCCTCTTGCCTGATGAGCCTGGACACTGAAAAGGCCTTTGATAAGGTCTCTTGGAGTTTCTTGTTTCTGGTACTAGAGTGCATGGGTTTTCCACAAACCTTTATAGACACTATTAAACAGATGTATTCCAGTCCACAGGCCTATGTTAGGGTGAATGGGGTGTATCTGACAGATTCAAGCTGGGTAGGGTATACGACAAGGCTGCCCTCTTTCACCTCTCTTGTTAGCCCTTTATATTGAACCCCTAGCTGAAGTCATAAGGCAATCAGAGGGTGTTAGTGGAGTAGAGGTGGGGGACTGCACAAGAAAATATCCTCTATGCCGACGATGTGCTGCTCAGCCTTACCAAACCCCAGCAGTCCATCCCACACGTGGACCATCCTGGAGGAATTTGGCAGGCACTCTGGCTACTCCCTTAACAGATCCAAAACAGAGGTACTTAACTTTTCTACAGTCCAACAGAATACATCCATACCCTTTTCCCTTGAACTGGGCTTCAGTGAAGATAAAATGCCTAGGGATATACATTACCAAAATTACTCCCACCTCTTTAAGGCAAATTATGGCCCCCTAACTATTCAGATGAAAAGAGACTTTGAGAGGAGGTCCTTATCAACTTCCCCATGCACTCTAGGATTCAAACCATCACAATGAACCTGCTCCCTAAATTTCTGTACCTGTTCCAATGTCTCCCCACCTTCATACATAAATCATACTTTCAAGACTGGCATAAAATTATTTCAAAATTTATTTGGAATAGCGGAAGGCCCTGAATTAGCCTTAACATCCCACAGGCCCATAAATGGGAGGGTGTCGGTCTCTTCCAGACTTAGAAGACTACTACCTTGCGGCACAGCTGAAGGCTGCTTTACAGTGGTCTAATCCTAACTCCACGGCAATCTGGAGTGAGATGGAGAGAGGAGAGGAGAGGATATGGGCCCACCCCTTGAATCCAGATTAGTAATGCCTCCTAACTCTACCAAATTTCCAGCTCCCAGACTCAAGACAGTTAGAGATACAATGAGGGCAGTCCAGAGGCTCTGGCAAAATATAAGCTGAAGACATGAATATGGCCCCTGAAAAGAATTGCTTGGGACCCACTTTTCCATCTGGCACACCAGGATCACACCTTTAAGATCTGGGACAGAGCAGGCTTGAGGTATCTGGGGCAGTTCTTGCAGGGAGGCAAAGTCTAGATTTTGAAACCATTAAGAATACATATGGCCTTTGGAATTCTGATCATTTTAGATTCCTCCAGGTCAGGATTTAAATTCTCTCATTGCAGAGGAGTGACCAGGACCCGGATAGGGCCACCACCTTTTATTGGATAGTCAAAAGGCCAGGAATGCTAAAGTCCAGAGGGTCTGATCTCGACCAACTATAAGTCTCTGCACGGTCTGAGGGAGACACACTAATCAAAATCAAATAGAAGTGGGAGAAGGAGGAGGGAGGTCCTGTCCAGGCGAACATTGACTGGGACAATGTCTTTCACATTGTCCGGAGGACCACAAGATCCCGCACTGGCAGGAATTCCAATGAAGGACTAGGGTCACTACTTCTTAACTCCCAAAGTCATAAATAAAGAAACCTGGCATGCCCAGCAACCTGCTGGAGAGCCTGTGGAGATGGGGAGGCACATCACACTCATATCTTTTGGGCTTGCCCAAGGCTTGACCTTTCTGGGGAGGTGTCCCGGGCTCTAGAAGATATTTTCTCCCTGGATACGTCCTTTGAGCTGGCCAGCAGCAGTGCTTGGAGCTCCTCCTCTGGGCTGCTCTTATTTCAGCTACATATAAAGCCATAATGAGATTATGGCTGAAACCCTCCCCAACTAAACAAGACTGGATTCAGGTGGTGCTAGGCATTTTTTGAGATGGAGGAACTGACCTTCAAAATAAATCGAGACTGACTCTTCACTAGGAGATGGACAAGATGGCAGATCTAGCTGGTCTTGGCCGTGGACCCAGACAATCACGGGTTCTCCCATGTATAATATGGGCTTGGGGTATACCCACCTGTTTGGGCATTGAAGAGGGAGATGGCTGGGTTGTGGGGTTGGATGATAGTGAGAAACATCTTTCAGAAATAATTAACTTGCTTGGATATACTGTTGAATGGCATGTTTATTTGAATATAATCCTGGACAAATGTATAATGTTGATTATGAAAAGGTTTATTCAATTGTAATTAATGAATTGGTTGACAGTTTAGATGGCGATACTTGTATATATTGAACATTTGTAAAGTGTTTTGCAATGAATTTCCTTACTTTCTGAGATAGTATAGTTGTATAATTATTTCCCATTCAGACTGCAGGGCCTTCCAGGCCCTGCACTCCCACCATCCATAATTTTTGACAGTGTTATCCTAGCCTTATTTGCCTGTGGGAGGCAGGGCCCAGAGGGCCTGCACTCCTAATACTCCATAAAGGCATACTTGTATGTTTCTGTTGAGGCAGGGCCCTCTGGGCCCTGCATGTCCATCTGTAATACAACAGCAACCAAATTCAAAATCCCCAGCAAAATATGACCCCACACCACTGCAGTGTCACTGTATGCCACAAGTGTGAAAAGAACAGGTTACTCACCTGTAGCAGTAGTTCTAGGAGTGGTATATGTTGTTCATCCGCACTCCTTGGCATGTCCCTTTCCCCTTTAAGGATCGCGGAAGTCTTCAAGCTGGCTCCTCCCACCCACCCGGGTGGTATAATCTGGCTCTGCCCATGACTCCAGATCTTAGCCTGCTGGAAGTCAGGTGATGTGCATCCACAGCAGGGAGGTCAGATGGGTCCGTGTGGATGAACAACATATACTACTCCTAGAACTACTGTTACAGGTGAGTAACCTGTTCTTCTAGGATTGTGGATATGTTGTTCATCCACACTCTTAACAGACTCCTAGCAGTTCTCCAGGAGGAGGGAGGCAAGGCCACCCCTATGTAGGAAATAGAGACTGGAGAACTGAGGCCCCAAAACCAGCATCCCGGTGTGGCTCAAGGTCGATATGGTAATGGGCAATGAAGGTGCTTGTTGACTTCCAGGTAGCTAACAGATTTTCTGGATAGGGATGTCCCTGGAAGCAGCCACCGATGCAGCGGTATGGCGGGGTAGAATGAGCTCTTATCCCTCTGGGAGGCTTCATGCCGCCAACTCATAATACAGACTTATGTAGGATGTAATCCACCCTGCAATAGTCTGTTTTACTGCAGGTCTGCCAGAAGCGGCTTCAGCATAGGTGGCAAACAGCTGGCGAACCTCTCCTGAATTTCCAACATCCTCTCCATATAATAGGAGAGTGCACTCTCAGGTCCAAAGTATGGAGCCTGTACTCAGCCTCAAGGTGTAATTAGGGTAGTATACTGGCAGAGTTAACACCTGGTTAAGGTGAAACTCTGACACCACCTTCAAAGGAATTTCGGGTGGGGCCATGGGACAACCTTGTCCCTGTGGAAGACCAGATAAGAGGAGTCCACCAAAAGTGCCTGGTGCTCCCTGTCCTTCTGGCAGACATGATAGCCACCAGGAAGGCTATCTTCCATGACAAGTGTGACAAAGCACACTTGTGCATTGAGTTCAAATGGCTTGCCCATGAACTTTGCCAGTACCAGCAGTAGATCCCTCAGAAGTGGAGGTTCACTCACCAGAGGGATATGTGATCCAGGCCTTTGAAAAAGCACCTGACCACTGTCTCCTGCACCAACATCAGCTGACGGTCCATGCCCAGTAAGCGGAGATGGCTGCCAGGTGCACCCTAGGGTCAATGACCGAAGACCCCATTTGGACAGAAACCAAAGGTACTCTAGAATGTTAGCCACTGAACAGGACAAAGGGTCCAGGCCCTTGCCCTGACACCAAATGGAAAACCTTTTCCATTTGAAGGCATAACATTTCCTGGTCAATTCATTTCTGGATAATTCCACCATGGTGAGGACATCCTCGGAAGACCCAAAGCCTGGAGCGCTAACTGCTCAAGTACCAGGCTATGAGGTGCAGGGATTGAAGGTCCAGATAGTATACCTTCCCTTAATTGAGAGAGATCAGGTCTGGGCATGCTGGAAGCCGCTCGGGGCTTGCAGCTGAGGCTGAGGAGATCTGGATACCAGAACTGATGCGGCCAGTCTGGGGCTACCAGGATCACCTTCATCTTGTCCCTCCTCACCTTGAGGAGCACCTTGTGGATCAGGGGAAATGGAGGGAAGGCATAGAGGAGGTCTGGGGTCCATGGCCTCGAGAGGCATCCCCAGCAGCGAGCCCTGCTGAGGAGGCGGGCATGAAACAGCCTCAGCTTGGTGTTTTCCCTGGAGGCAAACAGGTTCACCATTGGTTTGCCCCAGTGGGAGAACAGGCTGTAAGCTACCTCTGACAGAGAGACCACTGGTGGAATGTCTCGCCCAAGTGGCTGGGAGCATCCACCAGATTGTTTGAGGCTCCTGCCACATGGATGGCTAGGAGATCCACCTCCAAATGGCTGATGAGGGTCCAGATGTGAGTGCCTCTCTGCAAAGCAGACAGGAGTGTGTGTCACCCTGTTTGTTGAGGTAGTACATGATCGTGGTATTGTCTGTCTGGACTTGAACCACTTGACCCTGGAGCTGAGGAGCGAAAGCTGACAGTGTCAGTCTGACTGCTCTGAGCTCCAACAGGTGGTATGGTATTGGGACTCCTTGGGGGTCCAGAACCTGTGGGTCCTGTTGTCCCCCATATGGGCTTCCCAGCCTATGAGAGAGATATCAGTCATAAGGACATCCATTGGCTCATGGCAGACAAATGGGATCCCTTCCTGCAACCAGTCTGGGGCGGTCCACCATTGGAGAACATCCCACATCTTCTGGGTTACAGTGATGAGCTGGTCAAAATGACAGTGGCGCTGAGTCCATTGGGCGCCAGCTCCCACTGGAGGAGTGCATGTGCAACTTGGCCCAATGGACCACCGAGGTGCATGCTGCCATGTAACCCAGAAGGTGCAGAGAAAGTCACGGGCAGGGTGCAATTGCCCAACCAGAAATGATTGGGAAAAGGAGGAGAGAATCTCCACCCTGTCCACTGGAGCCAAGTTCTGGCTTGACAAGAGTTGAGTTCTGCCTGATGAAGCACATCACCTGGGAAGGCACGAGTTCCAACTTGACTTCATTGATCAGGAGGCGAGTTGGGAGCAGGTCTGGAGGGCCATGTCCTGGACCTCTCCACCTCCTGTCGGGTGGGACCTGCTAGGAGCCAATCATCGAGGTAGGATAAATCCTGACTCCCGCTGCCTGAGATGGGCTGCCACCACTGTAATGCATTTGGTGAAGATCCATGGGGCGATGACAGGCCGAACAGGATGGCTCGGAACTCATGTAGGCTCCAAGGATGATATGATCTGGGACAGAGTGACCATCCGGAAGGTGCATGACCTGAGATACTGATTCAGGTCATGCAGATCTAGAATAGGGTGCCAAACCCCATCTGCTTGGGCACTGGGAAGTACCTGGAGACAAAGCCTGGGTCTGCTGGAGGATACACCACTGGATTACACCACTGGAGCTACTGCCTCCTTGAGGAACAGCTGAACAATGTCATCTCAGAGCCAACTGAGTCGGGACAGATAGTCTTTCCTCCCGTGGGCGCAGGCTCAGCTTGGAGTGTACTGCTCAATTCCAGAAGCAGTCCCAGACCGACTCACCTCGAGAACCACACCTGTCCGTAGGAAAGCGGACCGGATGGAAAGGAAGTGGTGGAGCCGGCTCCCCACGGAGGACACAGAGCTAGTGTGATGGGATAGAGGAAGGAAGGCAGGCCCCGCCCATCACTGAGCTGGCTTGGAGGAGGAGGATCCAGGACCTGAACCTTGGCCTCCCTTTATGGGCCTGGGAGGCCTGGCTTGGCTGGGGCACCAAGCTTGAGCCTGCTGCTGCTGTTGCTGCTGCCCTCCTGAAAGAAGGATTGCTATGCCACAGCGGAAGAGTGCCGAAAAGGCTTCTTCTCTTCCGATGTTTCTTGCCGAAGAACCCTTAGCAGAAGTACCATCCAAGGTGGCATTGGATTGCTCAAAACATTAAATGTGACCAGCCACACCTGAGCCGAAAAGGTTGGTGCACATCAACTAGTCTGTGCTGAGCATCTGCCAGAAAGGAGGAGAGTCTCAGCAAAGCCTGTGATGGGAGGCAACTGCGGTTGCCATCAAGTGGGCACAGAAATCCCCAATATCCAGGGCTGTCTGAAGCTGCTGTTTGGCAACAGCCTGGCCCTGATCCCGAACCTGCTTGACTGTGGACTGCATGTCCACAGGGAGGTGGGAGGACTTCATCCAAAGACCCCAAGAGGGCATGGGAGAAGTGTGCCATGATGCTGGCGAACTTGCCTGATGAAGGCCTAAAGATGAGGCCACAGAACCTTCCAGGCGAATGATCCAAGATTGGACTCTTTCAGGAGTCGGTCAGTGTTGCCAGAACTGCCAGTACACCTGAACACTGAGGCAGTCACCAGGCTCTCGGCTGAAGGGTGCTCTGTGAACCCCACAAAGGACCCCATGGGCACTGCATACTTGAGGGCCATGTGGGCAGATGGAGCTGGACAGGAGGCAGGATGCTGCCACAGAAAAGGCCTCTTGGGGTAGCCCCTCTCTTAAGGATGTCCATGAGAGGGTACTCCGCCTTTTCTGGATTGGTTCCAGGGCATCCCTGAGGTCTCAGAGATGAGGTGAAGAATGCCCTAAAAGGACTAAAGACCTTCCTCTGTCTCTAACCCACCAGCCAATTCATCATCCCTGGGATGAGAATGTAGGCTGGTCACATCGAATCCAAGGAATCCAGATACAGCGGTCGACGACATGCGTCACCTTCGACCAGCTGAGGCGGTCCAGGATGAATGGTGACTGAAAGACACCAGGAAGCCTGGTGTCCAGTCTATCTTCTTTAGAAGGAGCCTCCACATGCTGTTGGGTGGTGGTCCCACCACTCTCGAGACGGTTTAAGCCGAACCCGGAGATTTCGTGGGCTTCCACAGGTGGAGGGACCGACTTAATCAGCTCAAAGGCTGTCTTCAGCCTGGGAGATGAAAAGCCAAGTAATGACTGGGTAGAAGCTGGGGTCGGCTTGTGCCTGGTCAAAATCAGCTGTTGCCACATGAGGTCCTCGTAGCACCAACAGAGTTTCTGCGGAGCCTCTCCTCATCTGAGGTGGACAAGGATGACCGATGGCATCACCTCTTTTAGAACACTTGTGGCTCTTTCTTGGCCTTTCAGTCAAGGGGTCCTGGACCTCAATCAAGACTGGACAGACCAATTCGGTCGCTCGGGAGACCACTGGTGGGACGGGTGATTTCCCAGGGTCGGGGACCACATCCTTGATGGAATTCCCAGTGGACTAGGTCTCCTCATGGGGAAAGAAAGGACCAGGAGTCCAATGGAGAGATCGCCGACTGGAGTCAGCGATAATGGGTTGATCAGGTCGATGGCGATTTCAACCTCATTGATCGACACTTGATTCGACTAGCCAGACAACAAAGCGAGAAGCCAGTGGCGAAGAGGAAATTTCTACCGAAGTCAAGACTGCTGGTTCCTGGGACTGAAATCTGTCCCAATCCCAAGAACTTCTTCACCGAGATGAAGATGATCCAGGGTCCTTATCCAGCTTCAGGGACCGAGAGGAGTGCGTGCCATGCACCCGCCCTCTTAGTTGGGAGAACTGGCACAACTCTCAGAAAAACCAAGAAGGTGGTGCCCAAGTTGAGTGGGGCGAAGAAGTTCCGAGAGGAAGAATCCACAGCCCAAGCCGCTTCCTCCTCGAAGGCTTGTATGTGTTCCAATTGCTCGGCAGATCCGTGGCCATGAAAACCATCAACCGAGCCTCCTTTGATTTCACTGGAGGTTCTGTTTTTCCGACCTCCCCAACTTCAGGTGTCTTGAGACAATCACGGGGGCGTTAGGGTGAAATGTGAGACACAAATCCCGCCTAAAGTGTCATGGTCAACACCGAGGCGATAGACGACACAGTGTGGGGACTGGTGCGTGACATTTTCTGGCCGTGGGATCACCAGCAAAATCCGGGAAGACTTGTCTTCCATAATCAAGATAAGCAGTCATGGTCGCTAATGTGAACTAGATGAAGTTTGAATAATCAGAAGGTTTTGAAGCCAGGGCCTACAAAATGCAGGAGCACGAAGAGGCAACCTGAATCTTCTAGCGGAAAGGAAGATCTGGCATCATGGGCGGAGCCGAGGATTATACCACCGGGTGGGTGGGAGGAGCCAGCTTGAAGACTTCTGGTGATCCTTAAAGGGAAAGGGACATTCCAAAGGTGTAGATGAACAACATATCCACGATCCTAGAAGACAGGTTTGGCAGGATTTGAAAAATGACAACTATTACATTAGTGTGGTGGTGTAAAACAAAATACTATGTTGGAAATCTGGGGTAAAAGATTTTAAATTGCCAAAGTTACAAGTGAGCATAGAAAACTATAACTTATGTGCATAACTTTACCATTTTACATATTGTGAACCCAAATTTTCAGCACACCTTCTTCTTATGACCTCATCTCATGAACAAGGGTTGTGAACATTTTCAAATCTTGACCAAAAGGTGATTTCACCAAGTGACCACAAAATCACCTTTCTGGCTGGATTATCGATAATTCCACTGATATTGTGCATGAGGTGGGATGTCAGAAAGGCAGTGTTGAAAATCTGGGGTCAAAATATGCAGAAATGATGAAGTTGTGCATCAAAGTTGAAAACCTACTGAAATACATTGAACCACACTTACCTTACTTTCTCATATAGCAGTCAGCAGTTCCAGCAGCAAGACATGTTTTCAATGAAAGAGTGGATCTTCACACTGGGACCTGTTCAGGTGAGTGAGGGGTGTGGGGTGGGTGTGGGGATGCGAGGGATGGTGTGTGCTCAGTGGGAGGTCAGGGTGGTGGGATCAATCGGCGAGGGACCTTTTTGTTTTACAGGTAAAAGGACATCTAGGGACTGTTTTCTTTTTACAGGCACACAAAAAAAGACAGGACATGGGATCGGAGGTTAGGGGTGTCATTGGACACCAGAGACAAACATAAATATTATGGAGACAGTGATCAGATCATGGGAGTGCCACTGGACACCACTGAAAATAAAAAATATTATGGGAATGCCGAGGTAAGGGTGGGGACACCACTAGACACCAGGAAAATAATAAATTATTATGGGGAGGTGATTGAAGGGTGGTGGAGTGCCACTAGACACCAGGAATAATAAAGAATTTGGGGAACCTTGATCGGAGGGTGGGGAGCCACTACACATCAGGTAGAAAAATAAAACGTATATATTACAAAAATTATGGGAGGGGCAATCTGAGGGTGGGGTGCCACTAGACACCAGGAAAAGATGCCAGCAAAGCAAAAAGAATTTCCCCTCATGAAAAGGATATTTTTCATGACTCAGTATCCGAGTCATGAAAATGATTAATAATCTTTAAAAACTAAATGTCAAGGGCATTTCTCCAACAATTGAGTCAAAATCCAGCTGAGGAGGTCCTGATAAGCAAGCTACATATGTTGGTTGCTCTCCAGAATGTCAGTTTTGTGGTTTTCCAATTTAGAATTTTTATGGAAAACTGGACAAGACAGTAACATATGAAAAACCTAACAAAAAACTCCGAAAAAAACCCCATCGAAAACTTCCGACTAGCTATTTTTGGAAGTGCTGACTGATCATGCTCAGAACACAGATTTTACAAATTTAATAACTTTGTAACAGATTAATATTTTTCTCACCAAACCAGCGAAACACAATTCTATGGGCCAAGCCCTTTCTATTGTGAAAATTTCAGACCAAAATTCAAACCGTCTGGGCACTAGGCGTGGCAAAAAAACAGCAAATATGGCGATTATTTTATGTTTTGCACTATTCTCATCACAAATCTGCACATCTGACCAGAACAAAACTTGACAAGTTAAGAGATCTCACCACAAGACCATGCATGCAAACTTTCATATAAATCCCCATTGAACAACTGAAACGTTATTAAAGTGCAAAATTTGGGTTTAACATTAAAGTGCCTAGTCAACTCTAAATATAGTAGTGCTATCGGGCCACTATAATACATAATTGAATATATTTACCTAGTGATATAGTCCATTTGACTAGATTTGCTCTGTTTAAGAGTAAATTATGAGGTTGTGATGCTGGGATGCACTGGGCGAGGTATCTCCAGCAGGAGGATGGAGGTGGTGCTGCCACTGTATCGCTCACTGGTGAGACCCCAGCTGGAGTATGTGTGTCCGGTTCTGGAGGCTGCACCTTAGAAAGGACACAGACAGGTGGAGATAGTCCAGGGAGAGCAGCCAAGATTTTGCTGGGGCTGTGTCAAAAGCCCTATGAGGAGAAACTGAAGGAACTCAACAAGTACACCCTGGAAGAGAGGAGAGTGATAGGGCACATGATAGAGACCTACTTTCACAATTATCCCACACGGAAAGACTTCATGAACTAAATCTTTTAGTTTGGGAATAGAAGGCAAAGGGTGACCTACTACTTTTACATAGATTATTTAAAGACCATGAATGAAGTATACAATGTGGTTTTGTTTACAATTGTAGATCAGAGAACCTTAGATCACATAGTAACCAGCTAATACCAATGGCAAAATACAAACAGGAGATACAATTACTTTACTATAAGGGCACTAAAGATTTGTAATGCCTTGTCCTAGTATCTGACAGAGATTGATGAATTTGATATATTCAAAGGGAGCTGGACAAGTATCTAGAAACCTCTTGTGCCAGTAACATGTATGCACACTGAGAGTGGGAGACAGTCCAGAAGGACCAATGGCATTCTTCCGTCTTACTAACCAAGTAACACCAAGTAATACCTCACAGGGGCAAACAGGGTTCAGGGTGGAGTCTCTTTCAAAGGAAGAAGAGAGCATCAGGACTAAGGGCAAACAATGAAGCTGGAGCAGGGGACATTAAAGAGGGATTTGAGGAAGTACTGCTTCACTGAAAGAGTGGTAGATGCCTGGAATAGACTGTCAGCAGAAGTGGTGAGGCGAAAACAGTACAGGGCTTCAAGCATGCATGGGATAGACATAGGGGAATATTAGTGAATAGGTAGGGAGGAGGGAGGTCACTACAAACCAGTTAGGGTCAGCAGTGGTAGACAAGGCAGAGACAGTCTGGGCAGATTGAGTGGGCCCAGCGGTCCTTTTCTGCCGACACATTCTATGTTTTTTCCATATGGGTTTCTATCCTCCTTGTGAGCTCCCTTCCATCCTGCTCCTCCAACCTCTACCATCCCTAACCTCCCCAGGACTTACCATCTGGTCCATGTTTCACATCACTTTTCCCCAATGACGGGTCTGGAGAGGGAAGGCTGTCCCCTCCACCCTGAAGTCCAATTATTTGGTTCTGGCCTTCAGTGCCCTGATGGCAAGGCGGGTGAGGATTGGCCAGCAGGGCTTTATGAAGGCCTGCCCTGTTGCCATTTTCCTCTGATTGTTCTCCCAGACCCACATTGCTGGGGCACACATATCGGCATGCATGCATGGAGGCATGCGCATGCTGCAGAGTCCCATGGTACCTCCCACTTGCTGCTTCTCCTATCCTGCACTACCACCAGGCCTCCACCTGGTGGCAGTCATTCAGCAGAGCCAGCAGTTCTCTCTCCCAAGAGAGGAAGCAGTCCCTAGGATGCTTGATCCTCTGCCTCCCTGGCTGAACCTCTCGACGTCCTGTGCTAGTTTCAGAACATGGGTAACCAGCATGGAGTAAGGTGTGGCATCCAGCGCCTCAATGCTCAGTGCCCCAGGTCTGTACATAGTATTTTTACTGAATGCTCTCTATTTGTTGTTTTTATAGTGTATCTTGTCTGTATAATGACATGGGACCTTTGAAAATGGGTGTTTAGCTCAAGGGGTTTCTAATAAATAAAACAAATACCAAAATACTTTTTTTGCCAAACTCCTCATATAATTGTGTGCCATTTTACTTATATCATTCTGTTGACAAAAGGACAACCATGAATCATTTTGGCAATGTCTACAAAATAAGTTAATATGTTACACATTAGTGGACATAATTAAAATATCAAGACTCCTGTGAAGTAAATAAAATTGCTAAATTTCATGAGGACAGAAATGTTAATATTACAAAGCGGCACCCCATACTTATGGTAGAAACATAGAAAGTGGCGACGAAGAAACAACCAGCAGGCCAACCAATCTGTTCTTGCCTGCAAGCCTCTTTTAGTCCCCTTAACCTCCCCTGGCCTCTTCAGCACATGCAGCCCTACTGTTTATTTGTTTGTTTGTTTTGGTACCAGGTAAGATGCACTAGCATTACATGTGCCTATTATGAGGCATGACATTGGAGAATGACAGAAGTTATATTATTAGGGACTTCCAGGATGTCACAGGATTGATGGCTGCATAATTTCAGAGCTCCCTGAGCCTCAAGTAATAACACTTAATAAAGTAGGATACATTTCCCAACACTGCCAATATTACCTACCAGAGACCTAGGAGGATGGCAACTGGTTGAGGAAGAAGCAGCTCTCAAGCAGCTGAATTAAGAGCATTTATGGCAGAGGATGAAGGAGCTGGCCTGGCTCCTTGTAGCAGTACAGATGGTGGAGCAGACTACGACGTAGCACTGTCAAAGTTAGATGGCATCATTACGGGGATCCACTGACTTGAAACTTCAGTGGTGGATCTAAAACTAGATCTTAAAATAATTGATGTCTGCACAACAGCAACAGAATCGGCAATGGGTGAGCTGAGAGAGACAGTCAGCATCCATGACCAGCCATTCTCTATTTGTTAAACAGGGAGCTCCAGTCTCACCTTGATGACCAGGAGAATCAGACATGCCACGACAACTTCAGGTTCCATGGCATGTCGAAGATATGGAAAACCCATTTCCCACAATGGGGACTTAATAGGGCACATTCTAAGGTTGGTGATACATATACCAGACACTGTACCCTACCAATAGAACGTATGCATTGCTCCTTACTGTAGAAACCAACAGACCAGAAGGCCAGACCATGCTTATTATTACCTCAATGCTGGAATACCATAAATGACAACTGGTTCTACAGACAGTCTGGAAAACTAAGAACTTAGAAATATATGGCCAGCGCATCTATTTTGGCCAAGAATTTTCAGGCTTGCTGAACAAAAAGCGCAAGAGCCATCTGAGAGGTAGTCAAGCAGGCCAGGGACAAGCAGATCCGTATCCAACTCAACTACCCAGCTAGATTCAATCTTTTTATTGAATCTGGTTCTCAGTCTTTTGACTATCTCAGAGAGCCAGCTCCACCCTGAGGAAAATGGGTATAAGATGCCCAGACCTGAACATGGAGAGTCTCAAGCATCATCTTTCCCTCCCAGCATGGCAGCAGGTGGAAGACCACAGATAGCCATCCTCACAGTAGGCACCATCTTTGCCCAGATCTCCAAAACGTCTGGAAGGAGAGCTGTGTACCCTGAACAGCATGATTTCTGCAGCTGGCATCAGAAACACAGGAGCCTCCCTTCAAAACTTGAATTACAGTATGGAACATCTCCCCAGTCATATGCTCTAACCGGTACTGTGCTTTATTTTCTGTCTGTTTCTGCTGTGGCCGTTAGGTAGCTACCCATTCTGCTATCTGGCCTTCTGCAAGGTCCAATGACTTATAGGGAGAAAAGTCATTATAAGGTACTTACCTACTGGCTAATTAGAGGTGGGCAGTTAGGCTTTAGCTTGCCTCCACCTCTTTTCCGCTTCACAGACTGCCTTTCTTTCTGTAAGATGTGTGGACTATTACCCTTATGTTTACCTTTAAAGATGAGTGAGTTTGTTCTAGAGTATATTGTTACAAATGGTTATAAGGGGTCTGGGGAGAATGCTGCTGCCACCATAGACCTCCACTATCCATAGCCAAGCAGCCCAATTTTTTCAGGTTTCATGGATCATTGGGCTCAGTTAGTCATGAACAGTAACATATTGGGCTGTGGGGCGGGGAGTAATTGAACCCTAGTTTATTTATGTTTTCTTGTCTGCCAATTGGAATCCCACTTCTTCCACAATTGGATCCTATTCTGGGATTTATTCAATGTGCAGTACTGCCCTTCTTCCCACTCCTGGCTGATACAGCCCATCTGCAAAAACACTTTCATTACTGTTGAGCTATTTCTTTGAACTGCCACTCCTATCTATTTCTAATCTTACTGAGTCTAGCATCTAGCGATGGTGCTGGTCCACCTATAGGGAGACCGGACCAAGGTTGGCTCTGTGGATCCACCATCTAGCCCCTGACCTGACAAGCAAAGCAACTATATTTGGTCCCTTTTGGTACAGCCTCACTTTGATGGGGTGATTATAGCAGTAATGACTCCTCCAGGCATAAAGGATTACTGCAGAGGTACAGGACAGGAGACTGGCTTATAGAGCTCACACAGGCCTCTGGACATTGTCTGGGGGATAGATACTGGCTAGGGGATGGGGATAGGGTCCTTTACAGAAGATATACCCAGAAGGTCCTTTTGTGTCTGTGCATGGCGGTGGGGGTGGGGGTTCTGGGGTGGTGGCAGTAACTTCCATAACTACCTATTACTGCTTTTACCTATGGACAAATTAGGTCACTTCTTTTGTGTATATTTTGTGCCTGTGGCTTAGGTTTGCAAGTGGGCCGACTTATCAGCCCAGCATTTTCAGTGGGGCCACCACTGGTCATCAACCGAGCTCATTACTGACCTTTCTGCAAGAGGTCAGGCTTGCAACACATCACAAGCATGATAGTCATCTGGGTATATTCTGCCAACACAGATCCAGGCAGACCAGGGTGATCTACAGGTGGCCAGACAGTGTGACAAGGCAGTTGGGAGGGCACATGAGATGCTGGGGTGCATAGGAGGGGTATCACCAGCAGAAGGAGGTGTTGCCTCAGTATAGCTCACTGGGAAGTGAGCACCTAGAGTACTGTGTCAGTTCTGGAGACCACATCTCCAGAAGGACACAGACAAAGAGGAAGAGGTCCAGAGGAGGGCAACTAAAATAGTGCAGAGTCTGCATCAGAAGCCCAATGAGAAGAGATTAAAACACCTAAATATGTACACCTGGAAGAGATGGGGGATATTATAGAGACCATTAAATACCTCACCAGAGTAAATAAAGTACAAGAGGGAAGTATTTTCAGAAACAAAAGGTGCTCAAGGACAGCGGGGCCTGATAAGAAGCTGGAGGGGTAGATTCAGGAGAGATGTGAGGAAGTATTTCTTCACAGAAAGAGTGGTAGATTTCTAGAACAGTCTTCAGCAGAGGTGGTGGGCAAAAACAGTGATGGGGTTCAAGAATGCATGGGATAAGCATGATGGAATCTTAGGAAAAAGGAAATAGGGGTCAATGGGCTGGAGATCAAGTAGGATCTGTGGTGATACTATAGGAAGGAAAATGGGCAGACTGGGTGGACCAAGCAGTCCCTTATCTGCCAGCAAATTGCATGTTTCTAAGACTACTTCAACCCAAGGAAGCATATTGTGGCATTTCCATGGAGCTGGCAGCTAATTACTATTAATGTTGCACCTGTTATGTGTTCTTTTGTTTAGTTAGCAGTTTGTTTGTTCTATTCCATTTCGTAGGTGGCACTAACATTTTCACTATTCACAGTTGCTGTGTTGGGGGAACTGATGGATATAGTGTGGACCGCGGATCGATGTTTTATGTCATCAAAAAGTACAGTTCAAAATGGGTACTTTAAATATTGTTTTCCTTAATGTCAAGGCATTACTTCCATTGTAAAATGGACCAAGATACTTTCACATCTAAAACAACTTCAATGTGATGTAGGGTTCTTTCAGGAAACTGGACTTTCAGATACAGAACATCTGAAATTACATAGAATGTGGGTGGGGAGAGTGTGGCGGCTTCTCCTGGATTAGGTAAAAGAAGCGAGGGCTGCTATTCTTCCTCACAGGCATATTCCCAGGGCATCTCCCATATGCAGACGTTGGAGAATAGCAGGTAGTCCTGGTGATGGGAGAGATTTTTGGTCTCAGATTACACCTCCTTAATCTATATGCCCCAAATACAGAAATCCTGGCGTTCTTTAGACACTTATTTCACAAAATAGCATGTCTGGGGAGGATGCTATTGTAGTAGAAAGGAGTTACAGCTGTATAGATGATACTTCTGGAAGGGCCTCCTCTAACAAGTTAATGAATCAAACTGTAAGGGATGGGATGGAAGAATTGGACCTTATAGATGTCTGGAGGAACTGAACCCAGGTCAACAGGATTTCATGTTCCATTTGAATGTACACACTTCCTACTCCCGACTGGATTATTTCCTAGATAGTAAGCTGGTCCTCAATAAATTCACCAGATGTACAATCCATCCCTGGTTCATTCAGACTTCACGGCTGTCTCAATTACACTTCAGTTAGGAGACTGGACTTGGCTTCTTTTTGAGACTGGACTCGGGCCTCTTTTGGTGAATGAACACATCCTTGCTTAACAAGGAGGAGTTTAAAACATATTGGAGATACCATTACGGCCACCTCTGAGATCACCAAGACTCAAGAGAAAAAAAAAAATGGTTCTGGGGTGCCCTGAAGAGAGGGTGGTCATCCCCAACACCTTTGGATTAAAAAACAAAGGCAGTAACAGCAACATAAACTAGAGGCATCCTTTAAAGAACAAGAGGGCCAGCATAAACAAGGGAGGTCTCTGAGGTCTCAGGCCAGCTCAGTAGAACTAGGAGGGAGCTGCAGCCTCTGCTAGATTCTAAAACTGAAAATACATTGTGGTACCTTAATCAAACTTACTTTCAACATGGGAATAGGGTGAGTCATTTATTGGCCTTTCGACTGTGAAGCAACAAGCAGACCATTACATCAAAGAGGTTAAGCACCCCTCATGGGCAGATGGCCCACATCCTGAAATCACCAGTCAGTCTAGGAAATACTATCAAACCCCTATATACTACACAACGGCAATGATCGTTTGCATATAGAGCACCACTATGGTTTAATGCGCTGCCCAGATTATCGCCTTGCCAAAATTGGGACCATTTAAAGGCACTCTTCATCAGTATCTTACAGCTAACAGTTCCTGTGACTGTTTCAACTGACATGACACTACCTCAACAGTATTGACACATCTTTGTGTACCTACTTCTCCCTTTTCTCTGGAATGACCACTTTCACCCTAACGGCTTTGCCTCATTTCCTGCCTCCTTCCCGATCCTTCTTTCATCTCACCCTCTCATCCTCCAGCTTCTTTCACTGTCTATCTTCACTTACCTGAACTTTGTTCACCCAAATCTAACTATACCTACTTGACAAAGCACCTTGGCTGCCTCCTTTATTAGGTTATTTTTGATTTCCTACCAATTCATACTTTTAATTTTAGTTGCAATATTAATGTCATATTGTCATTTTAAATACTTTCTAGTCAATATTTTATGTAATACCATTCATTGTATGTTTGTCACCCTTCCCACTGACGTGGAACCTTTGTAAAACAGCTGTTATGTGCTCAAAGATATTGTAATCCGAGAATGAATAAATAAATAAACTATAGCTCAGTAGGAGAGAGACAGGCTGGATCCACATCTATATGAACATATGAACATACAAAGAAGCCAGCAGAAGAAAGCCATTTTGTCTATCAAGTTTGCTCATATTGCAGGGTCCACAGCTTGAGCCAATGTCCCTGCCCTCCCTCCCCACTCCTTCCATCCTCTCTACCTGTGATCCTTACCTTACCCCATGCCTATCCCAGTCTCTCTTAAAGCTGCCCACTGTCTTCAACGAGATGACCTCTTCTGGCAATGCATTCCAAGTGCCCACCACCTTCTCTGTGAAGAAGTGCTTCCTGACCTCCCTCCTAAACCTCCCACCCTCCAGCTTAAGACTTTGTCCCTCATGTTATAGTTGCCACTGAGCTTAAAGAGCTTCTCCTTATCAACCTTATTTATTCCTTTCAAGTACTTGAAGGTCCCAATCATGTAACCTCTCTCTCTCTCTCTCTCTCTCCTGTCTTCCAGGGGTACATGTTCAGTACCCTCAATCTCTCCTCATATGCCTTACCCTGCTGACACGCTATTATCTTTGAAGCCCTCCTCTGGACCTTCTCCAGCAGGTTAATGTCCTTTTGAGGTTTGGGCACCAGTACTGAACTCCATACTATAGATGCGGCCTTATCAGTGACCTTTACAAGGGCAGTATAACCGCTCTCTCCTACTACTGATACCTCTAGATATGCATCCCAGCATCTTGTTTGCCTTTGCTGCTGCTTTCTTTGCACTCACGTGGAGTGCTCCAGGTCACTAGTGATCATCACTCCCAGGTCCTTCTCCTCCTCTGATGCAGATACTCAGACTCCACCCAGGTAGTACTTTGTCCTGGGATTCTTGGCTCCAATATGCATAACTTTGCATTTCTTGGCATTGAAGCCAAGCTACCAGAGCCTGGACCACTTCCCAGCTTTTCCAGATCTTCTGTAGGTCCTGTATCCCTTCAGCTGTGTCCACTCTTCCACAGAGCTTGATGTCATCCGTGAATAGACGCATTTTGCCCTTAATGCCATCTCCAATGTCATTGATGAAGACATTGAACAACATCGGCCCCAGCACTGAGCACTCACGAGACCCCACTGTTTACCTTTCTAGTGCCAGATAACTCTCCCCCACACAACCACCCTCTGGGTTCTGTCCCTCAGCCAGTTTTCCACCCATTTGGCTATATTTTCCCAACCCTGAGATCCACCAATTTCCTGATCAACCTTTTGTGGGGCACAGAGTTAAAGACCTTGCTGAAATCAAGATGAGGATGTCTACCACTTGGCCCCTATCTACTGTCTTAGTGACACAGTCAAAGAAGTCAAACAGATTTGTTTGATCGACCTCCCCACCCCATGAACCCATGCTGCCTTGCATCCTGAAGACCATGCTCCTCTAGATATTCCACCAACCTTTCCTTTAATATGGTTTCCATGAGCTTTCCAACAATGGAGGTCAGACTGACTGGTCTGTAATTCCCTAGGTCATCCTTGGGACCACTTTGTGGAGGGGCACTACATGTGCTGTTCTCCAGTCCTGGGGTACCACTCCTGACTCTAGTGAACTATTAAATAGGTCTGCCAGTGACCCTGCCAGCTCCTCAGCCAGTTCCTTTAGTACCCTTGGATGTACTCTGTCTGGGCCTGGTGATTTGTCCACCTTCAATGCCAGCAGCTCCTCCATCACTCTATCCTCCTCTATCACTACATCTGTGTTCCCTCCCATCCTGCTCCCGTTTCCCTCCTGAAGGCACTGGTCTGTCCTTCTCCCTGGTGAAGATGGAACAGAAGTATTCATTTAGTATCTCTGCTTTTCCCCAGTATCCTCCACTCCACCCCTTTCTTAAGCCTAACAATCCTTCCTTCTTGTCCCTTTTCTCACTTACATATTGAAAGAAATCCTTCTCCCTCTTCTTAATTCCTTCAGCTATCTACAGCTCCTTCTGTGCCTTTGCTCTCCGGACTTTCTTATTTGACTCACTAGCCAACCTTAGGTAATTTTCCCTATCCACCGCTCTCTTGGTCTTCCTGAGTTTTCTATAGGCCAACCTGTTTCCCTTACTGCCTGGGCAACCTCAGAACTGACCAACTGGGCACTTTGGCCCTTGTGTTCTTCCCCCTGAGCCTAATGGACTCATCTGTGGCAACCAGTATTCCTTCCTTCCTTAATGATGGACCACCTTTCGTCCACCCCCATATCTGCTCTGATGCTCACCAGATGGCTCGTTAGAAACTTTGCCCA
This sequence comes from Neoceratodus forsteri, assembly GCA_016271365.2. NCBI lineage: Eukaryota > Metazoa > Chordata > Ceratodontiformes > Ceratodontidae > Neoceratodus > Neoceratodus forsteri. Next base: position 97,728,950 of record JADMNL010000023.1, on the reverse strand, counting down.
TTTTCCTGAAGTCTGCCCACAGAAATCCAAGATTTTGGTCTTAGTCGGGATGCTTTCCCTGCCCACATCCAACTGGTACCACATTGTGCAATGGTCACTTCCACCCAGTGGCTCCTGACCATTATTTCCTGTACATGCTCCCCATTTATGAGCAGCAGATCAAGAATTGTCTCAGCTCTTGTTGGTTCAGTGACATTCTGAGTCAGAACCCACTCTGCAGTCCTTCCAGGATCACCTGACTCCTAGCACATGTTGTGGATGGTATGCTCCAGTACACCTTGGACAGGTGGAAGTCCCTACAATTACCATCTCCCTTCCCTGCAGCTTCCAATGTTTGTGAGTTCAGTTTCCTGTCCCTCTCCTCATCACGATTGGGTGGTCTGTAAGCCACCCCCAACTTCACCTTTCTTCCTGTATTGGACCTTAAGTGAACCCATAATGCCTCCACCTCCCTTCCTCCAACTTCTCCCTCAGGCAAGTTATACAGTTCCTGATATAAACTGCCACCCTCCCCCATTCCCAACTACCCTGTCCCTCCTGTATAGTTTATATCCAGGGATTGCAAGGTCCCAGTCATAGTGTGATGTTGTCCAAGTCTCGAGTTACTGCAGCTATGTCCACCCTCCTGTCTGCTAATAGTGCCTGCAGGTTGTCCATCTTGTTTCCAAGACTCCACACATCAATCAATCCAAGATTTTTAAATAGAAGAGATTTACCTTGCTTGATGGATGCAGAAAAGTAGATGACTGATGGCCCCATTATTCAGGCTGAAATTGAGAAAGTTATTATGGATATGAAGGCTGGCAAATCCCCAGGCCCAGACAGTTTCAATGCAGATTTTTAAAATATTTTTAGCATCACCTAGCCCCATACTAACTTAAGTGTTTAATGCAGGTGAGGACCCTGGGATCTGTCTGATTCCTGGCAATCGACATTTATCAACGTGATCCCCAAACCCAGAAAACCACTGGTTAGGTGCGATTCATATAGCCCTATTTCCTACTTAACGTAGACTCCAAAATCTTCACAAAAATATTGGTGAATAGGGCCAACAAAATCTGACACAAAGTGGTGCATCCTGACCCATCCGGTTGGGTTCCTTTAAAGACACCTCTTGGAGAATATCAGATGATGCTTAAGTATTTTCCAGTCTGGAACGCACACTAGGGACCAACAAATAGCAATAATAACTGATGCCAAAAAGCTTTTGATAGGCTTAGCTAGGACTTTCTTTTGCCACCCTGTCTAAATTTGATTTTGAGATACATTTCTTGGATGGCTCCAGGGTACCTACTGTTGCCCAATGGCTAGGTTCAAAGTCAACTGCATGGTATCAGACCCTAACCATGGGTAGAAGGACTCAAAAGGGTGTCCTCTCTACCTATTTTGTTCACCTTGAGCATCGAACCACTGGTGGCTCTGGTTAGGTGCACCAGTCTTAGAAGGAATTGTAATGGAGGGTAGAAAACCACATTTGACACAAGGCTTTATCAAGAACCTGGTCCACATTTTCCCTTCTTATGACAAATTTTGATGGACTATGGCCCTGTCTCATGGTTCAAAATTAATGAAAGTAAGATTGAGGTGGTCTTAATTAGTGGAACACTGACCCTGGAACTGAGACAGATGATCCCTTTAAGTGGGTCACTAGGCATATCTGCTACCTTGGTATTTACAGTCCTGTGGGAATTTTATTTATTTATTAAAAACTTCAGAGATACCTTTGAGCACAAGTGCTAATCTACAAAGGTTGCACATCAAATACATGTCACAAAAACATTACAATGCAGTCGAGTCAGGCTCCAACCACTTAAGGCAGAACAATTACATAAGTTTTGAAAAATCAATACAGATCATTGTGTAAAAGTCACAGGTTATGTACAGTGAGAAACCAAATAAAACTATTTAATGGTTCCAACTGCATTGGACTGCAAAGGCAGATCGCAAGAGCTTTTACACAGCTTAAACTTGGAGAGATTCGCAGTGTATGAGCAGTTCATTTAACCAATCTGGTGGGCTTATATAAAACAAATTATGGCAAACTGTTTGTGGAGATTTGTACAGATCTGAAACAATGGGAGTTGATCCCCTTTCCTCTTTGGAAAATAGAAACACTTCAAATGAACGTTCTCCCAAGATTCTTGTTCCTTTTCCAAACCCTGCTCTTCAACATCCCTGGGGAGGAATGGAAGAAATTAACAAAGCCCTTCATCACTTCACATGGGGTGATAAGAGATCATGAATCAAATGGGGGACATGCAGAGACTGAAACTGGACAGAGGCTCAGCTCTCCCAAATTTGAAATTATATTATCAGATGGCACAACTTTTGCCATAGATAGATTACAAAAGAGGTGAGGGGGGCAGTGTCTGGACAACAGTTGGAACAGAATGCTAATGTAATGTTGGGAATGCACCACTGAACATGTTTGATGCTCCCAAGAAAAATTTACAACTCAATCTGCCTCAAATCCATGGCTTAAACAACTTTACTTAAATTGGAGAGTGGTGGGCCAGGAACTCCATCTTACCCACCCCAACTCGACTATGTTACATAGACAGATGCATAGAGTTTATTCTCCCTAAGACAGACACCACCTATACTAGATGGAAAAGGGTTAGCCTTAACTGAGCCTCACAGTTTTTACAGAATGGCACCATTACATCATTTGCCCAGATGCAAACAGTGTTTATCCTATGGTTTGATCTTTTCCGCTATTTACAGGTTACTTCATTCTCAGTGAGTGCTCTAAAATTCAAGCTCTTCAAAGAGATCCACATCCCCTGATTGAAGCAACTGAAAATGCAGGTAGTGGTCAAATCAAGAACAAATACATCTCACATCTAGTTCAGGGTTATAGATATAGAGAAAGGTTGCCCCTCCTCTTAACAGGCAGCATGGGACATAGAGATGGATGGAGGGTCAACCGCCTAGGAATGGAAAACTGCATGGGAAGAAGTGTTCTGTATATCAGCTTCAACAACTAGAAAGAATTCCAGTGAAAACTAATGCTTTTTCTCTCCCATTCTGAACCAAACATTACAGAACAGATCACAATGACAGATGTTTGAGGGTGTGTGGGAGAGAGGGAACACCTTTCCATATTTTCTTGGACTGCCCAATTCTCCAGCTATTCTGGCAAGAGCTGGGCCCCAGACTTGAGGAGATGGCAGGCACTACCAGATCTTTGAGTTTAAAACTTGGGTCTTAGGAGTTTGTTCCCAGCCCTCCATCTAAATGCTTTAACCACTACAAAGCTTTCTCGGTATCCCACTAGCAGCTGCAGGTAAAGCTATTATTAAAAGATGGCTTTCCCAGACATGTCCATGATTAGACAATTAGATAGCTATTGTAAAGAATATTTACGATTTGGAAAAATTGACAGCTGACTCATGCTCCAATCGGAGAAATTTCTAGGGCTTTGGTTACCTTTTATGCACTTCATCAAGAACTGAAGGATAGATCAATCCTATTTTAACAGGCAGAAGGATACTAATTAGCTTAGTCGAGCTAATGCTGGAGACCCCACTTAGTTTAGCTAATGCTGAGACCCCGCCTCTTCACACATTCCAATGGGACAATGTCATACAGAGATGTTACCCTCTTTTGTTGTTTGTCACTAGTTACTGTATGTATTATTTGGAACTGTATTTTCAGGCCCAAGCCAGCTCAGACTATCACAGAAATCTTATCACATATATTTATAAAATGGCAAGAAAAAATCTAGAAATGTCATTGGCGAGAGATGTCACCTGACCATGCAATAAATCTCTATAAATGCATAGTCAAGAGCTGAATCTCTTTTCCTCCCCAAAAATACTATAAGCCCCATCAGAGTTAGCATCATAGGATTACTAATATACTTTCAAGGGATGTAAGGACACTCAGCCTTCAGCCACGTACCTTACTACACCTACAAGGTGTGCATTAAAATCCTATAATGCACACCCTGTCATGGCTTATTGCTTACATGTATGTATCAGCCTTTATATAGTGTTCCTGGCTCAAGAATAAGGACACATCCAGGACAATATCAATTATTTTCTTTTCTCTAACAGCTCTAAGAGCCAAGAACATTGATAGGAACTCTTGGCTAAGTGGAGATGTACAGTATATGTGATATCTCTATAAAAATATTTGTATGTCTGGGCCTTGATGTTTGTTTTTGAAATGCAATAAAGAAGTTAAAAAAAACTATATCCTTAACACAAATAATGATAAATATACAATTTAGGCTGGCAGTATAACCTAGCAGTTAGAGTAACAAGCTGTGAATGCATTTGGTACATCCACCAGACCTGGGTTTGATTCCCACAACCCCACCTGCATACTGTGTGACCCTGAGCAAGTCACTTAACCTCCCAGTGCACCCAGGTTGCCCCTGAAAACAAGCACTTGTGCCTATTCAGACTTACCAGCTACCAAAGAATACAAAAAATAAAATCTGGAAAAAGACATCAGCAAGGGCCACAACATACAACAGCATTGTAACAGGTAATAAAAAGTGTGCATAATTCCAAACAGCATCAAGTGAAAGCATAACTTAAAATACAAGGTACAGTACATGGTGAAAATTGAAAACAATAAGGAAAAACAGATATGCAGTAGGTGACATTTACATGCTGGATGGCAAATAATACAACACTGAAATGAATAACAACGAGTAAGTTAAATCATAGAACAAAAACACTAGGGAAGGAGAAATCACAAAAATACAACAATGATGAATAAGCATGAACAATTTATATCAGAGAAGTGAAAAATAGCTACACAGAGTTTTGGATGACCAAAACAAGCAGGGAAATGGTTTATTTTGATCAAATGGCAATTCACTTGGTGAAAGTGAGCAGAAACTTATCACTATGATGAGCAGGAAAAGAATGCAGTGATAAGACAGGTTTGGCCTATTCTCCTAGATCTATGGTGGGCTGGAGCAAGGACCTAGTAGTCACAATGAATCCTTTAGCACTTTGCCGAAAATTAAGTGACCTGCCTGTATGCCTTCCCCATCTTCTTTTAACCCCTCCCAATTTATTTGTTTAACCAGGAGTAGCACACTAAACTGAAAGCTTTTTACAGGAGTGACCTGGGAGCACAAGTGATTCGTTTAGGGTCATATAGTATGCATGTGGAAGTTGTAGGATTCAAACCCAGGTCTGGGCTACTAGATGTCACCAGATTTGCAGCTCAGAGCCTTAAACCACTAGCTATACTGGCCCCTGTCTTCTTTCACCCATGAACTCTGTCAGTAGAAAATATTTTTGAATGTCCAGCCAGCCTATTCAGTTTATAGATTATGAGGCATTTTATAATAAAATGTAATCAGGGCCTGTCAGAAAGAAACAGGCTGGATAGACAGTTGTGATTTTAAACAAGCTGGACTTGATTAACTGCATTGATGGCATCATAGCTTCATTCGTGTGTATAACTCTATATAATGAACTCTTCAGCAGTGGTATCCCCTCTTGTGGTAACAACTAGAACAGTGACACATCTCTACTAGATTAAGTAATGGTGGGTTGTTTTACTCAACTGCTTTATTGCTTTTTCTTGAATGTATGCTTTTTAAAATTTTTTGCAATTTTATTCAAATTATTACCTGCCTGCTGTAATATTTAATCTGTTCTGGGGGCTGTAATGTAAACATTTCCAGAGCTGCGGGCATCATTTCACATTCTCAGCATGGCACCAAGCACTGTATAACATGATACAGCAAGTGGCATCATGCTGAGAATGTGAAATGGTGCTTCACAGCTCTGGGAGCATTTACACTTTGGCCACCAGAGCAGATTAAATATTACAGCAGGCAGGTGATAAAAATATGGGGGAAGCTGAAAAGCCTAATGGGGTTTGGGGTACTGGTGGGACAGTTGTTCAACTTTAAAGTGAACAAGCCTTAGTGTCCACTCTGTCGATACTGTGGAGGAACTTTAATATCTCAATTGTGTCCCCATATTTTCTCCAGGGCATACATGATCAGGTCCTCCAGGTGTTCCTCATAGAACCTCCCTGCTGCCCTTGGATCATCATGGTCATACTAAAAGGCGCTGTCAGGTTTCTTTACTCAGAATTTATTTATTTATTTTATTTAGTTTTGTTAACCAGGTAGGTGCACTAGCCATAAAATGACTATTTTCAGGCACGATCCAGGAGAGTACAACAAAGGAGAACAGTTGAACAACAGCAACATGGGTACAATAGTACAAATAGAGGAACAGTACAGCAGTGCTACAAAAATACAATGGGTAGAAACAACAAAAAATAATGGCAAGCATTATACAGATTCAAAAATAAATATACTGGTCACTCTAGCAAATGGTTGGCAGCATTCAATACTGTCAATATCTACATTTTAGTTGTTTTTTAACATATTTGGTCAAAAATATAATTCTGAGCAGGTTGCTCCTACTCCCACAGCCAACATTCATGAGCATGTACTCCTGTGGACACAGGAAGAGCATGTATGTGATATAACATGGCACCCGGTCACATTCCTTTGGCACTGTGTTAGAGGCATATATGTGTAAAAAATAAATAGTATTTCACTTACTGTTTTGCCAGAAAGAGTACCATATGACTAATGTTTAGAAGTATGTACCATGTAAAAATGAGGACTGGAACTGTGTCAAACAACCATTTGAAAATTGAAGTTGGGACTGGGAACATGCATCAGTATTAAACATTTAATATTCTAATTAATAGCTAGATAAAAAATTCAAATTATTGGCGATTTAGGTCTTGGGCAGGCAACTCCTTGCTATGAGTTGCCTAACCTGGCGTGTCAGGAGCTGTTTAAAGACCTAGTATACAGCCAGCCAAGCGCACAGGGTAGCAGTACCGCCTGCCATGCCAGTGACCTTAGACCAAGAGTGAACTTCGAGTCACCAGGGGTCGGCCGTGAGGGATAGGAGTGATCATCCAGAGGACTGCTCTCCTCTCTCATGGGGAAGGTGGATCACCCTTCTCACAGCTTGCCTAACACCCAGCGGAGACTAGGTGTCAGGGCAGTCTGGAAGTCCAGCAGGGTGAGGGACATCGGCAAGATGAAGAGAATCATTGCGTGCTGACGGAGAGGAGAATATCAGAGGAAAAATCATTCTGGCCAGGCAGGATGAAGTCAGCCCTCCTGCAGGCCTGGCTCCACCCACCAAGCACCCACATTGGATCCTGTTTGGGGCAAGGCAAGTCTCCCCATCCCGCCATGAAGGTTAAGTCATGGTGGCACAAGTGGAGTAAGAGCTGGAGATGGTGGGTAACTAGGCTGGGGGATACCATTGATGGAGGCCAATGGGAGAGCAAGGGTGGTACATCAAAGGGAGGGAAGCAAGGATAGTACCCAAACTTAATATTAACTTTTAAAAGTAGTAAACTATTGCTTCTTATATCTGAATGAAGAATTTTTCTTTTCTCTTTTGCTAATTAGATGACTTTCTAACAGTACTTGGTGTGATGTGTGGAACAGTGTGGAACCTGGGGCTGACATATCTAGTTATATTCCCCTTATACATCATTGGCCCTATGATCTCACTGTCTGTGACGCCACACCTGACCAGAAGAGCCAATCACTTGCTGCCAGATCAGTCACTTGTGATGTCACAATACTTGATTGGCCTCTCACTGCAGACAGGAAGTTTGGGGCAGAGTAGAGGGACCTTTGGTCTTTTTCTGCCATCATTGTCTATGTTTCTGTGTTTCTGACGTCACAATGCTGATGCACGTGCGTAAGCATACTGTAAGCATGCTGCACATTTGTATTTCTGTAGGGAAGGGAATAAAACTGGATATGTGAGTCTCCAGGTAATGTATGGCTCTTTACATCACACCTAATATAATCAAGTAGAAATCCTGCATGAGCTATAGGAAAAAGAAAAATAGTTCAGAAATAAAAGTAAAACTGACTACTATAAAAATAATTACAATTTTCTGTTAGCTATTTGTGGCACTTCTTGCTCTTTAAATTAGGTTTGTTTTTGTTACTCAGACCTTGAAGGAGAAAGATGTTGGCAGAGAGAGAGGAGATTTAAGCAGGAAAAGAGTCACATCTCAGCTGTTTGACTTCCCTGGCAGCTGCTAAGGAAGTGAGGAGAGGAGAGGTTAAACTCCCCCTTCTATATTTGAATCCAAGTAACTGGAAAGCTTTTGGCAAGCACCCAAGTTTTGTCAAGACAAAGCCACTTGCTTTTGTATTGCTAACTCCCTTTCCTCTCCACATAACCGTGGCTTTTATTCAAGGGTGTAAGAGAGGTGAGGAAGTCCCCTTTTCCCCTGACCTGCAGAGTCACTGAGATATTGACCACATGACCAGCTCGGCTCTTATCCAAGCCCGACAGCTCACTTACAAAAGCTGCTGCTGGCTGGAGCTGCCACACAGAGAGGGATCTTTCACGGCAGCAACAGTGATTCTGCTGGGCAAGTGGTAGCAGCTCGACATCAGCAGCACCTTGGGTACGGGCACCTCTGCCAGGACGCTTACATAGACACAGACTGTATTGGGGACTCATCAGCCACACACACACACACACACACACTTCAGACAGAAGAAAATGCACTTCAAGCTCCGGACCCTTCTTCTCATCCTCATGTTCTTCTCCCTGGCTTTGCAGGTCTTTGCAGGTGAGCAATCTATTTTTGTTTCTACAGGTAGATGAAAAAAAATAATCCATTTTAAATCGGAAGCTTCTGCTTCAGATTGTAAATATGTTTCTTCTCCCTCCGTTTCTTGCTGATGTGTGTTGGAATGTCACAGAGTTAATCATTAGCAGCAGGGCTTGAAGGGGAGGGGGTAGACAAGGGTATAACATATAGGCACTTTTAAAAATAATATTTCTTCCAGACCCCTGTACCCACATCCTCCTTTCAGTTCTGACTGGAGCTTACCCCCACTTTCTTCCTCCAACATCAACCCCTGATTAACAGAAGCCGAGGCCATCAGCCAAGTCGCTGCTTTTTAAACACCTGTTAGTGTGTTGCAGAGATTCTGTCCTCAGGCGGTGCTATGCACTCATACCAGTTTCTGGTTTGCTTACAGGGACATTTACACCTCCACAAAAAAAAGTTTTTCAAGCTTGTCACTGGAATTGGATAAGTTATGGTTGCTTGTTCAGATCTGCCAGAATGGCCTGCAGCAATTTTCATATAAAACAGAAGGAACATGGGTCAGAAATACTTCTTGTTCTACCATACCGTCTCCTACTACACCACTCCACACCATACCACACCACACTACACTACACCATACTAAACCACACTACATCACTCCACACCATACCACACCACACTACACTACACCATACTATACCACCACCTCCATCTGCACCACACCACTCTACAGCATACAACACAACACCACAACACACTAAACCACACCACTCCACACCACACCATACTAAACTACACCACACTACACCATACTAAGCCACACCACACCATACTACACCACACCACTCCACAGCATGCTACACACACACCAGTCCACAGCATACTATACCACACCATACTATGCCACCACACTGCACCACACCACCCACTCCACCCCATACTATACCACACTACACCACACCACCCCACATTACCCACACCACCCTACACCACTCCACACCACACTACATGTCATTCACACCATACCACACACACTATACTACACCACACCACTCCACCATACCATACCATGCCACTCCACACCATGGAACTCCACACCATACCACAGCACACCACACCAAACCATACCATGCCCTCACTCCTCCACTCCACACCACACCAAGCCACTCCACACCATGGAACTCCGCATCCATACCACACCACACCAAACCATACCATGCCACTCCACATCATGGAACTCCACACTATACCACACCACACCAAACCATACCATCCACTCCACCATGGAACTCCACACCATGCCACAGCACATCACACCAGACCATACCATGCCACTCACTCCACCACTCACTCCTCCCTCCACTCCACTCCACACCACACCACACCAAGCCACTCCACACCATGGAACTCTGCACCATACCACACTACACCAAACCATACCATGCCACTCTACACACCATGGAACTCACACCATACCACACCACACCAACCATACCATGCTATGCCATTCTACACCATACCACCCGCATCAAACCATACCATACCATGCCACTCCACCCTCCCTCCACTCCACACCTACATTGCATCATTCTAGGCGCTGCCTACCCTGTATGTATCCAGGCTGTGCTCCTGCTAGATGTACAGGGAATCCTGTATTTTATTAGGAAATGGAGCAGTCCACAGGAAAATGTGTTACCCGGTTTAAAAACAAATATTCAAGTTACACAGGAACTAAAATGTAAAATGTAATTTACAGGACTTACAAAGAAATGCCAAACTGATCTGGGGTCCTGAGTGTCTACAGATAAAACACAAATACAGTACCAATATAAAACAAACAAAGCAGTAATAAAATCTAGCATCTGACATGGTGTAGAACACCCCCTTCAGAATGTAAACTGGCAATAATAGCCTTCAGCGTATGGCATGTAAACAGATCTCTCCATCATTCTGTGGCTTTGGATAGCTACTGTAATTTAATTTATACAGTCTCACATAAGCATTGTGCTAAATAATTTGCTTAGCTGAAAGTGGAGTTCGATGAGCGTAAGAGTCATCAATAAATGCATTACTTGGCTTCACTGTTTTTCTGAATTGACAGTTTTGAAAGTCGTGACTGGATATATCTAGCTTCTCCATTAAATGGGGCGGGACTGTGCATTCGCTGCCTGCCATGAAGCTGGCTCCACTGGCACATGCACCACAGGTGTCCTGTCTCTTTAAGGCTAACAGGAGCCTTAAAACTCCAGCACTCTCCCATAGTGTTGTAGGGCTGCTGACTTGTTGCTTGTGTTCAACTTCTCGTAACCTTTCCTCCCAACTCGCTGACCCATAGCTCAGCTTGCAGGGCATGTGTGTACATATGCGTGTGTGTGTGTGTTCCTTAGTGTTTGGGTGGGGGAGGCTCAGTAAGTAGCACTGTCACCTCTGGGCCAGAAGGTTGCATGTTCAAGTCCTGTGCTGGGAACATGACTGATGCCCGATGCTGACACTGCCATTTAATATTGGGGGGTGCCTGGTTGGAGTTTCCATCCTTCAGAGGAGATGTTAAATCCAAGATCCTTCAGACCACCTGTTGCAGTTGTGCAGGTGGAAGTTAAAAGATCTCTGGTACTCCACGTTGCTATGGTGGCAACCCAAGTTTAGAGCAGGCTAAAAACGTTATTAACGGGAAACTGGCTGGGCCGAGTGCTTCCCAAGACAGCACATACGCAGCCCAGGGAGGGATGGCAGTGCATGTTGCTGCAGCCCCCAATGGTTAATAAGCACACTGCATGCATACTGTGCACTTGTATTTCTGTGGGGTGAGGAGCATACCATGTGAGTGCAAGGCCACCATTATGCCTTATGAGCTGCATTGTGGTGGGGAGAGAAAACCTTTGGGAAAAAAATGATGGCCACCAGAGTAATAGCAACACCGGCACAGTCATATCTTATATGCCCTGTCATCACTCCCACTGGACTGTGCTCCATTGGAGAAATAGAACAACCTTTTCTCCATGCACTGCTGTGGGAGGGAGCCATAGGGAATCCAGAGCAGGTACAGAGGTGGGGTTGGGGATTGTCTGGGAGACCGAAGCCAAGTGGGGCAACTTGCAGGAAGGATAAAAGCTCAATTAAAAACAAAATCCTTTTGCACTTGTTCGAAACCTGTAAGGGGCGTATCTCTGCTGTGCAGACCGACATTCCTTCTCTTAGTTAAGCAGATCTTCCCCATGTAATTGTCCATGGCTGTGGGGGTATGTTGAGTGCATTACAGTGCAGGTTTTTACTCTGGTATTACATTTCATAAATATGCAGTAGTCAACAAATGCAAACACAGTCTACTGTTAACACATTTTGTTGACAGACCATATATTATTTATTGCACTTTATTCTTCTTATCTGATTCCTGCTGTTTCGGCTTTCCCTCTGTAGCTGACTGTATCCATAACAATTATTGCACAATCCATTTTCCTTACCGCATGTTTGCACTCTCTGTCACTTGGTGTACAGTTACAAATGTCTGAATTTGCCTGTACTTCCTTCAATCATCTACACTTCACTGCTTTATTAATTGTCATTGTCTTATTATTTTGCTTGTACTTGTACCCCCACTTTGTAATCCTTTCCCCAACCCCAGGTTATGCCTGGGAATGAGCCTGAACTCAGGTGCCTCTCCCACAAATAAATAAATGCTACAGAATGCCTTTCAAATCTCATTCCCATTTACCAGGTGTTTTAGTGGGTCTATGTGATAATGCGAATGCCTAAAGGTGATGCGTTATTGCTCAGGCAGAGTGCTGAACACATTTCAGCACTCTGACCCCTGGCCGCACCAAGCTGTAGCCAGGACATATTTTACTACTTTCTGTGGGGGGCTGTGCCCACGCCGCCCACGCAACTTCAAATTCTCTCAACTCCAGGGGTGCGAGTGTCGGGGGTTGAAAGTAGTAAAATAAAAAGTTGGGCAGGTGCAATAAAATTGCACCAGCGCCCGGACCGAACCTATACCTCAGCCACCCCAGCCATTGCCCAATCCCGACACCACACCACAGCTCGACCCGATGACTGCAGCGCCCCTACAGCCTCTCCACCATCCCAGCCCGCTTCGCTGTGTTGATTCCCCAGGGCTTATGCATTATAAGCGACATCCTGTCCCCCTAGTTTGCCCCCATCCGGTCACCCTACCCATGATGCGTGAGTGGATTGTGTGAGGAAGGTGTTGCCATAATGGACGGCGCCTTCCTCAAGCGCCTACTTCACGGTTACCGCTTGTGCCTTTTGTTGACTTTGTTGATGACATCCCTACAAGGAGATGCCATTGGGATTTTCTAACTTGTGGAGCGCTTGTTATGATGTCACATTGTTCACTGTGGCAACAGACTGTAAATTACAAACAAACTGCTGGTCAGTCAGGACAGTCAGATGTTTGTGAACAGACAACAGAATGAGTATTTGCTAATTAGTGTGAAATATTTAAAACATTGATAATAGGATGAGGCAAAAAACAAACATGGCCAACGTTGAAACTACATCACTGCACTATACTCCACCATGAATTGACTTTCTCCACCCTACCAGTGAAGCTTAGGCATGGGCTGTTTTATTGACAAACTTATCAAATCCGGGACTCCTCCTTCCTTTTCAGTCATGTTATAATCTCCTGTCACTTCCTGCAGCCTTAACTCTAGCAATGTCCTGATATGAACCAAAGTGCTCTACCAAAGTGGGGCTGATAGCACATGGAACCACCGCCACCAGGTTCCAGAATTCACTTCCTCTCAGGTCAGGTGCTCAAACTTGCCAAGTCTTCTTAAACTGGATGTCTTTAGGTACTATCAGGACTTATGGATCTGCACCTGTTACTGAACTACTGTGGACTTTTACTGGGTCTACTGGCCTCTATAACTGTAATGAGGTGACTGTTCTTGAGTTTGTCGCACTTTCTGTTACCAGTGTATTCTTGTTGCTAGCTCTGTTTCACCCCAGGTTGTTCCTGAAAATAGGTATATATATTGCCTAGTGTACTCACCCGGTTACCAGCGACTAAATAAATATAAATAAGCACACTTACTGAAAACATGTAAGTGCTAATAAATGACAGTGTGTGCAGTTATAAGAGAATAATGCACATCTCGAGCAGTTGTTAGGTATGAGGTGAAGCAGTTCTGCAACCACCTGTGAAGGACCACACACCGAACTGTGTTACCCACTTATAAGATGGTTTATTATTTGTTTAAAAAATGTAATTTGGGTCAGGTACACAGTTGCCAGTGAATAATGGTCTTGTGACATGTTTTGATCAATGAAGTCACAGGATATTCATGGCCCAGCTGATTAAATAGTTTTAAAGAATAGGTTTATTAAAATAAAATGCTCCAAAATACTAGGCAGGATTTTTAAAAGGATCAGTTTAAGAAGTGTCCACTGCTACTGTCAGAATGAAAATGCTTTCAAACTAGGTATATTAGATGGTCTAACAACATCCAAATTTTGCAACAACTGAAAAAGACATAATTGTGGCCAAAAATGATGCAGATTAGATTTGCCTTTATTCTCCAGTACCACAAATCATGATTTGTTTGTCATAAACAGATGCATCTTTTAAAAGTAACAGCAGTGCTGCTCAGAAGTAACACATGTTTGCATCTGTGCCCACCATTTTTGAAAACATAGCCTGTACGTTTACTGAGATTACATTTAACATTACTGTTTTGTAGGATCTGGCTCAGTCTCATCATTATTCATTTGAATATTTCACATTAACAAGTACATATTCCACTGCCACTGTCTCAAAATATCTAACTGTGCCATACGAACCTGATAATTGCAACACATCACAGTCTGTTGCTATGGTGAACACTATGGTGTCATAACAAGTACGGTATGCTATAAGGTCAGAAAATCTTGAGGAAAGCTTTTTATACAGACTGCATGTATAAGCAAACAAAACCTACTACAAAACTAGGAAAGCATGTGATGTTTTAACAAAGATATTCCTAGTAAATATTTCAAAAGGGGACTAGCAAAGCCTGCTCTGTGATTAGTGGAATCGGATCTCATGATTGTGCAATGATTTAGCTCACCATATGGCTATGTAAACAAACTTCTGCATCTTAGCAATGCAAAATGTAAACAGAAAAGAGTTGTATAGAGCTTTCTGGTAACACTGCACTTATATTCTAAAATGAGAGAGCAACCATGCCAGTGGTATCTCAGTTAACTTGTTAAACCAATTTTTGTGTTGTATTTGTTTAGTTTTGCCAGGAATAGGCTCCACTAAGCAATGCTTATTTGCAAGAAAGTCATAGCTAGGACAACAACAACAAAAGAAAAATTAACAAAAATTAACATTAGAATGATACATACTGTATACAGACTACAGTGTACTGAGTGATAAGGATCATATACAATGACAAACTGGCAGAGTAATAACATAAATATATCATAATACCTGCTGGAGAAGGTCCAGAGGAGGCTACAAAGATGACAGTGGGTCAACAGGGTAAAGCATATGAGGAGAGGTTGAGGCACTGAACATGTACTTCCTGGAGACAGGAGAAAACAGACATGACTGAGACCTTCGAGTACTTGAAAGGGATGTATAAGGTGGATAAGGAGGGTCTCTTTAAGCTAAGTGACAATCATAACACAAGGGGCACAGTCTTAAGCTGGAGGAGGTTTAGAAGGGGCTTTAGAGAGCCTGGGATAGGCATAGGAGAAGGTAAGGATCATGGGTAGGGAGGATGGAAAGGTTGGGAGAGTGGGGAGGGAGGGCAGGATGAGTAGCTCAAGCTGTGTAACCTGCAATGTGAGCAGACTAGATAGAACAAATTACCTTCCTCTGCTGGCTTCTTCATATGTTCATATGTAATACATAATACAGAATCAGACAGGATACTGTACAAATAGAGTTTATGAAGCATAGCATAAAATCATAATACATAATCTTGTAAAAGTCTGTACAAGCTGAGTTTATAAAGTATAGCAACAAATCATAACATCGGAATGATGCATACAGTATACAGACTACAGAATACATTATTTAGCAGTGATAAGGATTATATACATGCCAAGCAGGCAGAATAACATAATAAATAAATCTTAATACATAATACATAATCTGATAGCAGTCTGTACAAATCAGTTTATGAAGCACACAACAATTCATGATACACAGGCTGATAGAAGGCTGTACAAACAGTGTATACAAAAATGTAGCATCGACAATACATTGAAAGCGATACAGTAAGTTGAGGAAGATAGGGAATATGACATGGCAGGTATAAACATGCTATAACTTCATGGTCTTGGACTTTTCAGGACATGACCATTTTAAAATGCAGTAACACACTCCAGGGAGTGGGTTAGCTTACATTACAACCTTTCTTGGTCATTTAAGGCCCTCAGCAGCACTTGTACCTCCCAGTGCATCATGCGCATCTGGCGATACAGTTTAAAATACCACTGCAATTAACACATATATGATTTATTTTTCTTTAAAGGCTGGTTCTCATTCACTTATTATTCCACCATTACTTAGCTTTTAGTTAACACGGGTGTTCTGATTCACACTCTGGTAGTTAGTAACATTTTACAACTGTTTGATGTAGTATAGCAGAGCATGGATGCATTGTGAAAACAATGGAAAAGCTGAGCAAGAACGTAAACTACATGTGCACAGATTTCACTTAGTGTTTTATGACCTTTTCCATCCCCAGCATCTACTCTCTCAAGATACCACAGTCATGTGCCCAGCTCCCGCATCTTTACATTAACCACTGCCCCTCTGCAGAGCTGTGGCTTACCCTCAAGTGTCATCAGGGGCAGGCAGGGGACATAACCTCTTGAATTTCAAGTCTTGTTCAGGTGTAAGCAGGCTGATTTGACATAAAGGGCACAGATATACCTGGCTCCTTCGCCTTGGGCACCGTGAGCCATTTTCCTTCCTGTTTTTCTCTCACAGGACACTGGTATGAAAGGGCAAAGTGGTTTTGTGCATGGCAGCATGTCACCCCTGCACCCTGCTGCAGCACCCCCTGCCTGTTGCTGGGCTGCCATCTATAGTACCCAAGTGTCATTAGTAGCAGTGCAAATTGTAGCTGAGAACTATGACACAGTAGTAGGCCCGTCTGCATTTTCTGCTTCCCAGAGCCTGGAATCTCTGAGTTTGCATGACACATATCAAACAGAAATACCCTTCATGTGGGCTGATTAGTGCTGCAGACATGGGCTGGGGAGGATATGAATTAAAGATCAAGGGAATGCTCTCAACCAATCAGAATGCTTATTTCACCTGTGCATGAGAAACCCTTATTCTGTAAAGCGTCTCATGCACAGGTGTCCTGTCAACAGGCACGTAAGGGCTGTTTTTTTAAATCTTGAAAGCCAAATACTTGTTAGTCTGCAAACAAATGCCATATTTTTTTAAGCAAAATGTGTATTTTTGACATCCTTAGATTCATCCTCAGTGTGTTTTTAATTTTCTCAGATATTTTAAAAGAGCTTTTATAGCTAATTTTGTAATTAATGACGACGTCATTAAAGATGGCTGCCACTGGCAGTGTTTAAAAATCTTTACACTGGGGATACCTGTTGAATGTGCATACTAGAGGCACACAGGGAACGTATTAGGATGGTGTTACCACATGTTTCCAATGGTGAACAGCACAGCACTGCACCAAAATGGTTCATAGTTTATGGCAGAAATGCACTGTAGCACAACACTTTAAAACGTCAAAATCCTGTACCTTAGCTTGGAAATGAAAGAAAAAAAAGGAAAACTGTTGATATTGATTTCTTTTGCCAGAAAAAAAAACATTATTGCAGGAAAAACACCACCTGGTGACAAAGGAATACTGCTGCTTGAATATACTATCAATCAGCCTTGATATTACCCACCCTTTTACACCCTAGGTTGTACACTAAGAACAAATGAATTCCAACACTGCTTGATTTCATACCACATAGCAGGATGTTTACCTTTTTTTTCATTTTACAGTTTTGGCTAGGAAAGACACACTAAGCTGAGACTTGTTCCCAGGTGTGTTGCAACAGCTACAGCTCTGTGCTCTTCACCACTACACTATACTGCATCCCAGCTTCCAAGGCATCTGCAGCACTGGGATAAGTGAACTATGTCCCAACCCCTCAAATGTTGTAACAAAACCCGTTCTGGTGCTCCTTGTCCCTATTCCGCTCGCCCAACACTAAAGCTTGGGAGAACTGCGTCTCATTTTAAAACTGCATTGCTTTGCAAACAACTGACCTTCTCATTGCATACAATCAGGCACGCACACAAATGGTGAATGAAATCTGTCAGTCTTGGTCCTTTGCTAACTCAGCTTCTTCAAGACCCTGCTAAGAAGGCAGCATGGTTCCAGCAGTGAAGTTTGTAGCCACGGTGGGGCATGCTAGATTCAAATTCAGCTTGAACAACTCTTGCTCACTTGTGACAGGCTCCAAAAACTCTTTGCAGCTGGCAAATTGAAGAGGATTATTTGGTTTTGTTGTTTCATGACTGAACCTCTCTCACTTGGGGTTTGTTCCTCATGCTTGGAATAGCTGCCTTGATGCATCATAAAGTGAGGCTGATGGCTAACTCTGGTGCTGCATACAATAGGGTTCAACCATACTACAGTCATGGATTTTTACATTAGAACCCTTTTTTAAGCATTAGGGGCTGACCAGGGATTGGGTTAGCATCAGAAAATCTGACCGGGAGGGATCATGAGGCAATGCATGTACCTTGTGCATCTAGGGTTGTATTAACCAAGGAATCTAACCCTTGAGGAGCCTTAAAGCAACAGTATTTGTTAGCTGGCAAAACATTTCATCATATAGTTTTAGTAAAAATGTATTTCTGACATTTTAGATTCATGCTCAGAGTATTTTTACTGTTCTCAGGTATTTTTAAAACAGCTTTTATAGCTAAATTTTAAATTAATGGCTCAAGTCATTAAAGATGGCCACCATTTGCAACGCCTACAAATCTCTTCCACTGAGCTTACCTGCTGAATGAATGTTCATGCTAGATTCAGCATGTGGATATATTAGGACGGTGTTACAACAGGTTTCTGATGGTAAACAGCGCAGCACTGTACCAAGAAATTGAATTTTTTTCATGGTGGGCATGCTAGGTGTTGGAAGTTTTAACAGCATAAAAATCCCATGTCTTTATTCAGGAATATAGAAAAAAAAAAAAGAAAATGGGTATATTGATGTTTTTGTGAGATTACTGCTGAAAAAACTACATGGTGACTAATAAATACTGCAGCTTTAAGGGGAAGGGAAGCATTACAGCATCCCCACTTCATATCTGTTTACCCTCTGTTCTCTTTCTGTATACAGCTCTCATTTTTGTTTCTGTCTCCTGGTCTGCCTCTCACATTTCACCATTATGTGTGCTTCAACCAGTGACATAATCAGTTGCAATCAGTCAGACACTTGTGCTGCAGCTACGCTACTTGCATGGGATGCTACATCAGGGAAATGGTGCAGCTCCTCAATGCGATCAATGTTCCTCAGTAGCAGCCTATGCAAGTAGCATCATCAGTGCCAGAAACCACTGACTCACTGCATCTGACGATGTCACTGGCTGAAACAGCTCATACAAGTAGCACTATCAGCACTGGGAGCCACTGACTGATTACATCTGATGATGGGGCTGGAATAGCCCATGCAAGTAGTGCTATTAGTGCTAGATCCACTAACTGATTGCATCTGATGATGTCACTGGCTGAAACAGCCTGTACAAGTAGCACTATCAGCACTGGGATCCACTAACTGATTGCATCTGATGATGTCACTGGCTGAAACAGCCCGCATAAGTAGCACTATCAGCACTGGGAGCCACTGACTGATTGCATCTGATGATGTCACTGGCTGAAACAGCCCATACAAGTAGCACTATAAGAGCTGAGAGCCACTGACTGATTGCATCCGATGATGTGATGGGCTGGAATAGCCCTATGCAAGTAGCACTATCAGTGCTAGAGCCACTGACTGATCACATCAGATGATGTGATGGCTGGAATAGCCCATGCAGTAACGCTATCAGTACCAGGAGGCACTGACAGATTGCATCTAATGATGTCACTGGTTGGAGCATTCATAATGGCCCAATGGGGGTCTTAAATACCCAGCTGGTTTTAAAACAGCAGTGCAACAAAATTGGGTAGAAAATTTGACATTAACTTTTTTCACAATAAAAGATTACGGCATCTGTCAGTTTTATTTGGTGGTAAAATTTTTCTAACTCCACCAAAATTAAACATTTTATAATTGATTCTATTTAGTTTTTTAAAAAAGATGGCCCACATATGTTTAGTGGTAGCACTGTAGATCTGGCAAGGTTAAGGATCTAAAACACAAAAACAGTGCACAGCATAGGGGGTACCTAGAAAAGTAGATTTGACAGGCATGATAATATTTTTATTATTGGTAGTAGAAACTAGCTTTCTGGAAAAATGATGCATTGCTGCTTTAAAATCCACTGTACTGCACATCTCCCCAGTGTCGCCTGTTCACTTAATATGCTATTACCCCTGTAAACTTGATGCAGCAGCAGAAGCAATCTTAGTATCTTATTTCTCTGCTCCCAGTGAGTAGCACCAGTTTTCTTGTCTCAGTTGTTGCCTTTACTGGTTGCACCACCTTCTACCCAGTGGCAGCCCTGTTTGTTCCAGGCATTCCCTAGCCATAGTCATGGGGAATGCAGTGGAGAACTCCTTGACTTCCCTCTCCATTGGCCACTTTGTCCCTGTCAGGGTCGCACCATGGCCTAGTGGAGGAGCATATGTGTGTCACCCAAAGGGGTGTGTGGCCACTGGGTGCACTGGCAAGGGTCCTGGTGTGGGAAGGGGCAGAGAGGCCATCAACTGGCATGCCAGCACAGAATTTTCCCATTTTGTGCCCTGCCCACCTCCACCCCATTCACTTGTGTGCATGCATGACTGGCCTCTGGAGGGTACCTGATGGCACGTGGTTCCCCAACCTGTCATTGGAACCTTCACCATCCACCACCAGGAGCTGCTAGAGAGCAGTGCTGCAAGCTCTATTCCCCAGGAGGAGGGCACCCAAAGGATGCTCTTCATCCTCCCTGTCATCCTCTGCTCCTGACATCCTGGTTTGGGGCTCGAACCTGGGTCACCAATGTGCCAAAGTGATCCCTCATTGCCTGGCACTACAAGCCTATGCAAACTCCTTTCTTAATGTTGTAGTGAGTGAGAGAAAGAGGTGAACTCATTCAAATGTCTGATAAGAAAGAAGAAGAAGAATATGTACTGTAAGGTGCATAAATGATGCAAGAGAAGGCATTTACTTTCTTGTTTGTGCAGTTTCTGTGTACACATAAACAATCAAAAGCCTCAAACGCAGCACAAAGCATCACGGTATGCAAATTGTAGTGTGTTTTTTTGAGGGGAGAAAACTGACTAGAAGTAATTCAGCTGGTGCTACATTCTGTTTGACATGTCACTACTCAGGCCTCATACAGCCAACTCACACACATTAAACATAACAATGAACTTTAAAATCTGTGCAAAAGAGTACACATGATGACAACAGGAAGAAGCGATTGCTTGCTGTCTAAAAGGTGAATCACATACAGAAAGAGAACCAGAGTGAGAAAATATGAATTGAGAACACTGCAGTGCTTCCATTTCCTATTTTTTACTTTTTTAAATTATTGTTCTTATAGTTAAAATACTAATTGATAGTATATGAGGGTTCATTTCTACATTAACATAACCCTAAATGTCAGCCAATCAGAATGCACCAATGCCAGTCATTATTTTATGTCATTCACATTTAATCTGCCGTACTTTATGTACATAAAGAATTCTAGATAATGCTTTTGCCACTAGAGTGACATTCCCAGTTTATGGCTTGCTAGAATGGTAAATGTTTAATATCTATCACTGCAGGGTTTTGTACACTGCAGGACAAACAGCACACACTTGCAACGCAACTAATCTTTCTAGAAAATCATGGAGGGGGAGGGCAGCTCAAGCACTTTTAAGGGCTGTTCTCTACACCTCGCAAAGAAACCTGTTACTTGGGCATAAGTCAGAGCTGAAGGCTGTGCTGTATCCAAGTACTTCCTCAAGGACCACGGACTTATGATTTGGAAAGTGTAAACCCATCAACATTCATTCAGCCAATCAGTATAAGGATCTCAACTAATTATAACAGGTCCTCAGTCACAGGGCACTGAATATGTGGAATTTTCCATTTAACAAAAGGGGTGGGGGCTTTTTTTTTACTTTAGATCCTTTTTTGTCATTGTAAATCTTTCAGTTTATAATTGCTGTCAAATTAAAAGCCTGCTGATCTGTAATACATTTTGTGTCTTGGCTTTGGGGATGGGGTTCTCCATTTATTCTAAGGTGGCCTCATAGATCCTTCTCTTGGGTCCTCGCCCTAAGCATGTACAGAGAGAGGCCTCTTATGCCAGTTAGAGACCCCTGAAAATAAAACATGTATGCCAAGACCTCCTGGCCTAGTACCCTCCCACAAAGTACAGCCTTCATATCAATAGAAGAAACAGCCAGTAAATTAAAGCAGTGTTGTCCACCATAAACTTCTGTGTATATGACTGGGTGGTCGCTATAGAAACCAAAGCTGAGTTTGGCCAGTGTTTGTCTACAGAAGATGTGTTTGCACAACCCACACATCCATATACAGTACATTCATATATACATATATATATATATATATATATATATACACACACACACACACACACACACACACACACACACACACACACATATAAGCACATATGCATACATAAACACACACTGCATATATACACATCCATACATACATACACACATACATACATACATACAAACCTATCAATACACACATACATATTTATTGGACATAAACACATAAATACAAACAAGCAGACAGTCACACATGCATACATGCATATAAATACAGGCATACATGAATGCATACACACACACATAAATACATACATACCCATACATCAATATGCACACACCTACACATGTGCATGCATACAGTGTTGCACACCAAGGTGAAGCACCCTGTGATAAAGATGTCACAGGTTCCTGCATGACAAATTGGTGTACCTACCAATGGATTGCATTAGATTACCTGCAGTATCCTGGAAAATATCACTGGCAGAAACTGTGATAAGAGCATTTCAGCCTGGTGGGTGGCACTGTACCCATCCGCCACCTCACCAAGGTTGTGTCTGACAAAATATCTTTTATTTATCTTTATCATGCCCTGCCACAGCCCAGTCAGGGAGGGGTCCTATATAAGCAATAAGGCACCCAGGTGTGCAAAACTGTGGGATGATGGCACTTCCTAGTGCATAAGGCACTCAGCTTCACCTCATGCCTCACTTCACAAGGCATGCCATGTCCCACAATAACACCCACTCTGTCATGCCTTATTTCTCAGTTATGACCCCTCCCAGCCCCTCTCCCCAACTGTGTCTGTGCCTGTCAGTAAAGACAGGACAGTAGATGTTACTGGCTGACAAAGGGTTAGATGGAACGTGATTGTTTACAGCAGGTTCAAGCGCTGTTTCCTGTGGGATGCTGGGAACACAAAGGCACCTTTATTCCAATTACAAAACAAGCAGTGTCCAAGCCACACAATCCCAGATTCTCTTAAAACAACAACAAGTGAGCAAGGCGCTGTCAAAGATAAACAATAAACAAACTGTCGGGCGTGTCACCACAGCCACACTTCTTCCCCGCATCCACTCACACTCTCTCTGTCCTCACAATGAAAATGTTCTGCTTTTGTATCTCTATGAAAACAGGTATCAGATGTTATTTAAAAGCAACAGTATTGTGTTTTTTTCACATTTGAAATAAAGCAACAAAGCAATGCAACAAAAAAATAGAAAACGATTTTCCAAAAGCTAGTTTCGACTACGGTTAATAAAAATATTGACATAACTGCCAAATCTATTCTTCTAGGTACCTTGTATGCTACACATCATGAGTTTTTGTTTTTTTCTCAGTCCTAACTTTACCACGTCTGCAGTGATATTTCTAAGCTAAATGTGAGGCCACCTTTATTTTTTCCCTTTGAGAAAAAACAAAATTAAAACATTTATAAAATGCTCAAACTTTGGTGGAACTAGAACATTTTACCACCAAGTTATCGAAGAGACTCGAGTCTTTTATAGGAAAAGGGTAAGGGCTCATTTGTTTGCCCTGTTTGTCCAGTTTTGTTGCACTGCTGCTTTAAAAGAAGCCCATCCAACAATAATGGTTTCCCCAGGTTTTCACTCATATTATCAGTTGTTTTGAGCACTCATTGTCATGAAAGGTTTTTGTTATTCTAGTTATCCTTCCCTCTCTGACTGGCCATTCTTCCCAACACTCCACCCTGCCCATCACCCTGGCTTCCCTGGTACTTACCTCTCCTACAGTCCCACACAGCTGGCCCTCCATGGCAGTTTAGTGGGGAGTCCTTCAACCCAGCAGGGCCAGATCCAGATTACAGGAGGCATCTAAGTCACCAGGTGCAGGGCCCGCAGCGGATGGCATTCATCCTGTCAGCCAGTGTGTTTTCCCATTTTCCTGTCCGCCTGAAGACGGTGTGTAAGGACATCAGGGCACATGCCATACACTCCCATGCATTACATGCCTCTGCATGCCTCTGACCTCCTGGCCTGGGCAGTCTTTCCCCCAGCTTCCACCAGGGCCAGGCAAGCACTGGGCCACCCCCAGAATAGGAGAGCAGGCCTATGCATACTCAATCCTTCTCCCCACAGCTGACCTTCCAACACCCATGCTTGCTTCCAAACCCAGGTTATCAGCATTGTAAGCAGTAGTGCTACTACTACTGCACTGGTGGGCCAACTGTTGTCCCAAAAATTTAGTGAGCAGTGTCTATTGCATCCTAGTACACCTTAGTCACCAAACAGATATTAAAAATGAGTGTTCAAAAACAGCTGAGAATAATGGTAAATGCTAATGCCATTGTCTGAGCAAATACCAGGTAGCCCACACTCCTCCTGTTTTCCAAAACTGAGTGCCTTACTTCTGTGTTGCATCCTGCCCACATTTGGACTTGGCATAGGATTTCAGGGGAGTGGGGTCACACAAGAAAGCAGATCTTCCAGCTGCTATGCAGGGAACATAGGGTCATATCTATAGTCATACCAAGTGTTCTTACTTGGGATGGCAGGGGAGGGCGATGTCCATGGGGATGACCAATGTCTTGAGTTTATTTATTTATAATCGGAATTACAACCCTTTGAGTCATAGACTGTTTCCAAAGGCTCCACATCAGAATAAAACATAGACATTCATACAGTACATACATAGAATAAATGTGGATGAGCAAGCATACAGAGTATAAGTACAATTGGTTAATGCCTATACAATTGGTAGCTAAAGCAATGCCTGATATGAGTCGGTAGTAAGCCACCTCAGGGAGGCCTTGTGTAACCCCTAGGTGGCGCTGTCCCATGGGCTACTACCCTGTCTGCTTGACTAGTAGCAGGTTAAGGGCCTGTGTAATGTAACAAGTGCCTCCACCCAGAGGTCAGGGTTGTTAGTGGTCAAACTAACCTGGGCACGCCCTCCAGGACACTGTAACCCCTCTTTCCCTTCTAGTGGCCTGAACAATATACAATAATTACTTCACAATGACCCTTATTCACCAGGCAATTACCCACACTGTTTGCACTTACCACCAGGGCTGGTTCCTCTAGCTTGACCCTGAGATCCCCTGTAAAATGAGGTTAAGCACAGCAAATAGCAACAGTACAATACTCTTGGCACAAACTGGAACCACAGTCAGGTTAAATGCAAACAAAATTAAATCTGATTTATTCAGGGACTTGAAGAAGGGAGGGTGTAATCAGGTTGATTTGCTTAAAAGCTATATTAATCAGAAAGTTATGCATGCAGTTCAGAGTCCCTACACAGTCACACACTCTGGGTACCCTGGTAGAAAACGATGGGCTAGCCAGGAACATTGAAGCTGGTTGGGGCCCTGTGATGGAAGAAAGCAACATGCACAACACACACTATTTGTAATCCGGAGCAGGAGGCTCAATTCGTGAAAGAAAAGGCAACAAGAAAATCAGATGACAAAACTTTTAGATTTAGCTGTTGTTGCAGGGAGCTACCCTGATGTTTACTCGTGAAACCCAATACTGGACACAGGCAGGATGAAATTGAGACTGCAGGCTATTGAGCTGGAGTGCTCAGAGAAGCAGGGCCCACACGAATCACCGAGAAGGCCATTCCTGTTCAAGGCGCTGAACAGGGGCTGATCCCAGGCCGGTCTCTCGTCAATGACTTTCTCTGCGTAGGAGGTATTCTGGCTGGGCCAGTGTAGCAGGGCTCAGGCAAACAGAAATGGACACAGATTCAGTCTGTGGAGCTGGATACAGCCTCCAGCAAGCAAAACACAGTTCACACACACAGTGGGGAACCATATCACAACCACTACAAGCACACAGCACATTCACATGTAAAGAAATTCCACTATACCAGGCAAATGGCTCTTTGGTCGCAATTACAGAGTCTCTACATAATCTGGGAGTTCAGAGGTAGCTGGAAGTCTTGACAGGCCAATCACATTCGGCAAATCTTCAGTCTTCAGGTTAAAGCCTGGTCACAATTCAGTGGCTTAATTCGCCTCCAAATTTGGATTCAGTCCAAAAAGCACAAGTTCCTCTCCGGAACAGCAGGCAGGCATGCAGGCCAAACTCAGGCCTTTCCACAGTTCTCCTTCATGAACCACTATAGATTGCTGCTCGAACTATCTTGAGCTGTTACTTCTTCACTTCCCAACTCAGATCTAACTGAAACTGCAAGCAGTGTGGGACTTTCCCCAAGATCCAAAAGGTTCGGTTGGTTGATCTGTTTGTCAGTCACAACAAGGGCTCCCTCCAGGTTATATTAGGTGCCAAAATCCCAAAACTACAATTCCTACAAGTTTTGGCCCCACCAAGCCCCTGTAGGCAGGCTCCATTTTAGAGTCCCAAATGTACTGATTGGCCCATTCTGCAGTCCAGGACCAAGATGATGGAAACAAACAGAACTGTCCATGCTGCAAAGAAGGCAGGTTAGAACAAACTGCAATATTATTACTACTCTAACAAATGATCAGCAAACAAGTACATCTTCTAACAAAGCTCCCGCTCAGATTAATTATGACTGCAATCCAATCAGCTCTTAAAGAGACAGTACACAGAGGCTATACATGCACTCTCTGGCAATACATTTAAACTGCTAAAACACAGGACACCAGCCTGGCAGTGAGTATTTAAGCAAGCTCAAGGAAGACTTTAGGGAACCCCATTTGTAGGGGGGTTACACTTGTCTTGTACATAATACAATGCATTCATAGTCCAGTGCAACTATGTGATAACGAGGGAGGTGAGGAGCCTGTAGGCTAGAAATAGTGAGGGCTCTCCACTGCCAGGCCAAGGGTGGGTGCGTGGCCTAGTGGCATGGTGCAGGATCCACAGGCTACCGGTTACACTAGCATTGATGTGAGGAGAGGATATGGGCCTTAAGGCAGCTTTAAAAGGACCTAGATTGGTGATTGATGTGATGGCCAGTGGGAGGGCATTGTGCCAGGATGGAGCTCTAAGGTGGAAGGATCACAGCTAGGGTGGTTCTGACCCTAGGCATCTCCCAGATAGTTTTGGGGCAGCCCATGGATGTTGACATGGTGGCCAGCTGAAGAGAGCCATGACACTTGTTGGGCTTAAACCCAGGTGGATTTTTGGGTGAAGAGCGGGTCTGGTATAATAGTGTTTCCTCAAGGGAGAAGATATTGGTGAGCACGTATGTGGTGCAGGTATGTGTATTTCTGTCAGCACCAGACAGGAGCTGGCAGGCCTTATTGATAACTACTAGTATTTGATGAAGCGCCAGAGAGTCAGCGGCAGCATAGATTGTGAGGCCATAGGTCCACCAGCAATAAGACTGAAAAGGTCATGACTAGGTAAAGTGCTTCAGGTGGGCCAGTGGCATCTGCTGCTACTGTACTATAGATGATTGGGGATGATGAGTCTTGCCGACAGCTCCCACCCTTGTGTGCCTCCCTGTATATGGCAGGATACTGCCCCATACTGAGCTCACAAGCAGTATGGACTATTAGCTGCTCTCATACAAGACCTTCATGGATGGAAGAGGTCATGCCCCAGGATTGCCCTAACCCTGGTGATGAGGCAGGGTGGTGGCCACCACTGAGGTCAAGCTGCACCTGTTCATGTAATGGCAAGAGGAGAGGCAATAAATGTACAGGGGAGTCGAAGGAGGGGGGGCTCACAGATGGGATAAAGGGAACATGGAAAGACCATGGAGGAAGAGGAACTGTTAAAAATTCCACCTGGTAGATTCCTTTTGGGAGCACTGTTGAAGCCCTTGGGAATATCCAGTATCCACAAGAGGTACTTTGGTTTGTAAAAGAATTTTCCAACACCCCCTACCCCACAGCCTCCCTCATGAATAGGACTTCACAAGATAATTCTATGTGAAATATTTATGATTAATGGTTTCATTTTTGTCCTGGAACAATTCCACTCAGACTATGATGGTGCTGAGATATGTCCATTGTTTCTTCCGACATTGCACACAGGAGGTCATTCTTCTTTTCCATCGGCTCTGAGCAGCGATAATGCTCGAAACATGTTTTGAAATGTTTGCTGGATGGTACACTGCAGTCTGAGAGACGGCCTCTTTGTTGAAGCTGGACGTTTGTCTATTGCCAGTGCTGTAGAGAGGCAGAGCTATGGAACATCAGGATCAGGTGTGGCGAGCCTTGAACGGTTTGTCTGATCTCACGCCCTATGCTTGTAGACTTGCTAGAGTTTAACCCTGGCATTGCCAGGCACAGCAGCTGGATTCTGTAGGTAAAGAACTGCTCTTCACATTACACCTATACTATCAGGTAGAAAGCCTTCTAATGAGTGAATGGAAAAGGAAAATACTTCAGAAATAAAAGTGACACCAGACTACTTTTAAAATTAATAACATTTTCTGCTACTGTTTTGATGCTACTAGCTCTTTAAGAAATTATAGCCAGGACTGCAAGAACTGTATTTAATATTGCAATGTCCTTAAAGAGCAGCTAATGCCTTCAGGAGAACTTTAATAAAACATAATATTTAGATACAGTTCAGCTTGTATTTCACATTAGTTCTGTATTTTTCCTCCCAAGTATTTATTACTGCAGTCATTTGCATGAAAACATAATCTTTGCTCCTGAAGAGTTCATCCACTCCCATTTGTTAATCCTACCTAAGGTCATAATGCCCCCCTGCTTGTGACATCACAGTTACTCCCATGGCAAAGATTGTGATGTCACAACAGAGGATTATGACTTGAAGTGGGAGAAAGCTATAGAGGCAGATGAGCTCTAAGGGAACTCTAGGGACAAAGATCATATATTAGTGCAAATTTATTCAGTAATAAATAATGGGGAGGTGAAATATATAGAATATACATGGAATACAAACAGAATTGTGCCAAATTATTATGTTTTCAAAGTTTTCTATGACGGCAGTAGCTTTTAATTTGCAGTGTCTTAGAAAGGCAAGTCTCACAGAACTTTGATTGCAGGAGATGAAATAGGTGCAGCCCTCCCAGCAAAAACTGGTAAACTGCATAACCGGACAGTAAAATTTCCCTTTATCTAGCCCTACTGGCTTGAACTTGTACACTAGTTGGGCCAGTGGAATTCCTGCAGAGCCAGTAGATTTTCTGCGATACTAGCTCTGTTGGCTATTGCTGTGGATAACTGGTTACTTTTCCATAAGGGAATGGTGACATCATAGCCTTGTCAAATGACTGTTCTGCCATCAGGGTGCCCATCGCTCTGACATCAGGGTGCTGTTCTTCAATCATTTTATGTCAGGAAGATGCTGTGTCCAAGTTTGGCCACTAGGTACCCTCACACTCCCAAGGGTATTTTCTTTCCTTAATGAGGGTTGATTAAAGGCAATAGTCCCTTAGAAGTTAAAAAGCAACAAGTCATTACACAGTTTTTCGTAAGTTGTTATGAAGACTTTTTATTGAAATTCATGGTGACCCCAACACTGAGCCTAAAGTTTCACCCACAATGGGCTTCTTCAGGGTGGGCTGGGCTTATCAAAAATACAAACGTTATTGTCATCATCAATCCATATACCCAGAATCCTGTAAGTTATTCAATATTCATTATCGCAACTTCAAAATAAATATACCTCCTAATACTCCCAAAGCATCAAATATGTGTCAGATTTTCTCAAAGGATTCATATTCACTGAAAAATACCAAAACTATTTATTTTTTATGTCTTCGTGACCGGGTAGGTGCGCTGATCCAGAGGACTGTTTTTGGTTACGACCCAGGCCACAAGGTGGCAAAATAAATATCAGTACAGGTACAAACAGTCAATTACAAGATACAATACATGACACCCAACAACTGGCGGCAAGAGAGAACATTGGTAATGCAGCAATACTGTGCAGAAACAGGGTAGGCAGGTGATACTAAATACTGTACATGCATAACCATAGTCACAGGTGAGAGTACAACGTGCAAGATACAAGCAGCAATGGTATACAGGTACATGATCCAATTCAAGTACAGGTGAGAAAAACAGTTGCTATAATAAAGATTCAGAAACTACTGTAGTACTTAATGCTAAGAAAATGAAAGCTATGCTCCTAGGATCATCCCGAAACTCAGAACTAGTATGTCGCCCTAATGATCTATGACCACGAAGGGTCCGAACTTGAGACTGTCACGTCTTTCAACTACCTTGGTGTTATGCTTGATCAATCACTGGATCTAAACCTCCACTTTCATTCCACCTGTTAAACAGTTAATAGTAGACTGGGTGTTGCCTACAAGACTAGCTACATGCTAACTCCATCAGCAAAGTTGGCCATTGCCAGAGGTTATTACTCCTGCACTAACCTACTGCTCGCCTATCCTTACTGCTGCACATAAACCTCACTACTGAAATGGGACGTCACATACAATAATATCTGTCATTACACCTCATCCCCTCATCTGAAGCACCACTGTCAGCTCTACAGTGACCTGGGGTGGCTCTCCCTCTGCATCCAGGCAATACTATCTTGGCTCCTTGTGACTCAGTTATCAGGCTTAACACCCTGCATCCCTTGCAGCACTATTTATTCCTCCACCCCTCCCATGGACTACAACCTGCTGATAAAGCACTACTAAATGTTCCTAGGTGTCACACCTCAAAGGGTGCTGTGCGTTAAAGCATACGGCTCCTCAGCTTTGAATTACTCTTCCCCAGATCTAAAGCAGTCTGCATCTCACTGCCACTTTAAATTAAAATGACGAGTTATCTATCCCAGTCAGACCCATGCACTTCTTGATCCGACTTGATCTCTACTAGTTCCTTCTTGTCCTTCTCCTATCACTCTTCAGTTAAAACTCTCCTGTTTTCTTGAATATCCTTCTCTATATGTTGTTGCATTCTACGTGCTGTGGTCTAAACTAAGCAATATATGATGTGGTTAGGTACTTTAAAATGTTATGTATATTATGGTCTTCTGGTCTGAGCTAAGTTATACTTATTGCTGTCTTGTACAGAGTGATACCTAAAGCTGTTATGTACTTGTGGAAATGTCATGTATGTTAATATGTTCTGTACTCTCCTGGTCGTGCCTGAAAATAGTCATTTTTGGCTAGTGTACTCACCCGTAAACCAAAACTAAATAAACAGTAAAACAATCACAGTTCATAAACATCAAAGAGTCAAGACAGGAAGCAAAAGGGGGAGGGTCAGGGTAGTCATTGGGGTCAAGAAGGGAGAGGGTGGGAAAAGGGCAGACTAGGTGGGTGGGGGGAGTGCTGTAGGGCACCAGGTGAAAATCTGAAGTGCTAATTAGAGCATAGTAGAGTTATAGACCCTAGCATTGCTAAACAGAACAGTGACATCTTGCAGCAGAGAGGCCAGGTCTTCAGGTTTAGTTTAAAAGCTGGGTGGGAGGGAATGAGTGAACAGGTGGAGGAGCCTGTTCCATAGGGAGGGTGCTGTGACTGAGCTGTGATTTGGCCATTACACATTCATAGTCGTCTATTATGAAGCCACCAGAAAGTGCAGTACTGTTTTCAAAGGTCCCTGTATTGCTAATTTCTTCCACTATTACATCCATGTGTATCAGTCACATGTCCCATTCTCCTAGTCCACTTATGCAGTGCTTGAAACCTGATAGCATAATACTTCAAACCTAATCTATAATATCCTTTGATGCATAGCATACCGTATTAACCAATATATCCATCCCATGCAGTTGTCCTATAGCTATAGTTCTTATCAGAATATGCTCTCATTTTACCCATCTGCTAGCCCATTTATCACATGACTTGTGTGCATTATTTTTAACCCCCTTTCATATTCATACATATTCATTTTGCCCAGTTACTAACATTACAGACATTGTCATTCTACTATCAGAAATCAGGATTTCATTGTGAGAGCATGTCACATGCATAAATTGTTATTAGTTGTTCAATGGTAACTGTATTGTAACTTGCTGCGGCCTGGTCATGCCTGAAATGGACCCTTGGTCCAGTACTTTACCTGGTTAACAAACTGAATACATACATATATATATATATATATATATATAAGTATTTTAGTAAATCCTAGACAGGTACAAAGGTTATATTTCATTCCTATAGTCTCTCAATCTTGTCTCTTTCAAAAGTAATAATACTATCACTCAAGTATCATGAAAACACCTATTGAGTCATATGCAACCCCATTCTTATATTCTACAAAATAAAATATATGCAGTTCACTAGAATCACATAATTAATAGGAAACAAGATTACCAAGGCTCTGATTGAAAGATGATGCTGATGTACCATAGTTCTGATGTCAGGATGCTGTTGTACCATTGTTCTGATGTTAGGATGCTGCTGCACCTTTGTTCTGATGTCAGGATGCTGTTGTACCCTTATTCTGATGTCAGGATGCTGTTGTACCATCGCTTGATGTCAGGATGCTGTTGTACCACCGTTCTGATGTCAGGATGTTGTTGTACCATCATTTTGATGCCAGGATGCTGTTGTGCCATCGTTTCATGTCAGGCTGCTGTGGTACCACTGTTCTGATGTCAGGATACTGTTGTACCACTGTTCTGATGTCAGGATGCTGTGGTACCACTGTTCTGATGTCAGGATGCTTTTGTACCATCGTTTGATGTCAGGATGCTGTTGTACCATCGTTTGATGTCAGGATGCTGTTGTACCATAAATATAATTTAAGGAGGAAATGGAGTCAATCTTCTGGGTTTCTTCAGTCCATCCCCTTGAGGATCCAAATAAAGAAACAGAAAGTGGGTTGGGGGCCCTTTAATAAGGCAAAATACACTTGAAGGTGTGTTCTAAAAGTTTTTATTCTTCCCCTACGTTTTGATCCTTCTTGGATCTTGTTCATGGGGTATTTTTTCTTTTATGTGTAGATACAGTTTCTGTTGATACATAAATATTTATTTAACTTACATTTTGTAATTTCATAATTTTCATCAACAATCTTTCATATCAAATGTTTTAATATTCAGTTATAAAACATACCACATGGGTTTTTCTCAACAGGCCAACTTTTATCTGAATTCACTTTTCAAGTATAAGGCTATTTACCTTCGTTGCTTCTTTATCTCTAAAATGACAATACGGAGCTGTTTTCAATGTTTAATAATGACCTTCATTGCATTCTTGTGCTCAAATAATTTGACCCCTTACTTAACTGATTTAGTGCCATACCTCACTGTTTAAGCAAATATGTTCACTTGTAGCTTAGTGAGGTTTTCACTTGACATGTACTTAGTCTGAAAAATACAGTATTAGCCTCATTTTAGTGTGTTGCTTGTTTTAGAGCAGATTTACATCTGTGTTTATGCTCCAGTGTCACTCCTTTACTTAGGTTTCTTACCTTTCACACTGTTCTGCTTTGTTTGGAGAGATGTTTCTACCTGTGCTGTTGTACCATTGTTCTGATGTCAAGATGCTGTTGTACCATTCTGATGCCAGGATGCTGTTGTACCATTGTTCTATGTCAGGATGCTGTTGTACCGTCATTTTGACATCAGGATGCTGTTGCACCATTGTTCTGATGTCAGGATGCTGTTGTACCATTGTTCTGATGTCAAGATGCTGTTGTATCATTGTTCTGATATCAGGATGCCATTGTTCTGATGTCAGGATACTGTTGTACCATCGTTCTGATGTCAGGATGCTGTTGTACCATTATTCTGATGTCAGGATGCTGTTGTACCATTGTTCTGATGTCAGGATGCTGTTGTACCCTTTTCTGACTTTAGGATGCTGTTGTACCATCGTGCTGACATCAGATCAATGGTATAACAGTAAGTGGAATGCAGTTGTCAGTTGCACAAACCTTCAACTGTTTAGTACTTGAAACTGACAGAAACAGGTGCTCTTTTAAGTCAAGTGACCAGTCCAATACTATAACCAAATCTAGTCAGAGCTGATGTGGCTGCACAGAGCATTTAGGAGCATTTCTGTAACTTACTAGTGCCACTGAGGATGTCCTGAGGAGCAGCACCTGTGAGTTAGTGCCATTAGTAGTGCCACCGGAGTATGTCCTTAGGAGTGGCACCGTGAGTTAGTGCCATTAGTAGTGCCGCCAGGTATGTCAACAGCACCGGTGTTTGCCACACACAAGATGATGGTGATCGAGAACTACACATGCGTGATACTTTGAAGGAACTGAACATGTACTCCCTGGAGGAGAGGAGGGAGAGAGGGATATGATAGAGACATACAAGTATCTTACAGGGAGGAACAGGGTGCAGGAAAAC
This sequence comes from Neoceratodus forsteri, assembly GCA_016271365.2. Classification (NCBI taxonomy): domain Eukaryota; kingdom Metazoa; phylum Chordata; order Ceratodontiformes; family Ceratodontidae; genus Neoceratodus; species Neoceratodus forsteri. The sequence goes on along the minus strand of JADMNL010000023.1, from coordinate 97,694,554 downwards.
ACTATTTTTAAGCGAAAAAGATGTTTCAGGACTAGAGGCATGGGATGAAGTTGGAGGGAGGGCGATTCAGAGGAAACATGAGAAAGAATTTCTTCACAGAGCGAGGTGGTGGACAAGTGGAACACCCTGCCAGAGGAAGTGGTGGGGGCTGAAACAATCACGGATTTAAGAATGCATGGGATAGACATAAAGGAATTCTAGAGGTCAGGGGTAAGGGAAATAGACTTCTAGGAAAACAAACTGAACTTACAAGCTCAAATGGGCAGACTAGGTGGGCCATAGGCCCTTATCTGCCGACACTGTCTATGTATCTATGTATCTATGTATCGCAGTCTGAGTCAGCAGCCATCTTGTGCATGGCACCCATCACCTCCACAGCTGTTGAAGAAAAAAGTGCTCTGCGAAGTGGGTGTGTTTATGTGGCTGGCAGAGGGAAGCACTGCATAAACACAACCACCGAAAAGTATAGCAGCACTGTAGCACACTGCATATCGGTCCAGTCACGCGTTTCCACAGTGCTAGTAACATATCATGATTGATGGCATAATGTCTGTGGAGCTCGATCCTGCAGCCATAAAAATGGTCAAATGAAGCTCAACAGGACTGAGGTCCCATCTCAGAAATTTGGTGACATCCTTGACCACTAAAACTTTAACCCTAATGGTTTATGATGTCACAAGGTTCCTTTAATGCTAATGCAGCCTTGCTGTCCTCTGTTGGTCATCTGTTATACTATTTGTTGTATATGAGACAAGGCAGTCTGTGCAAAGCAGCACCATATAGTAATTAAAGCTGTGGCTAACTGTCAGAGCAGTGCCATCTAGTGGTGAAAGCTGTGGATAACAGTCAGAACAATGCTGAGTAAGTGTAACAGCAAAATGGAGACCTCTAGAGGCAGTCCATCAGGTAGCAGTATGAAATTCAAAGGAGCTATCCAATCTTTCAGCTGAGGACAATTCCTCTTTAGATGAATGGTTAAAGCTGTGGACTTTAGGACTAGGGACCCCAGATTTGATTCCCAGCAAGGACTGCAGGCATCTGTCCAACTAGAGGAGACAGACATAACTCCTATAATGGTTAAAAAATTTACTTTGAGGGCCAAACTGGTAGTACAGTGGTAGGGCTACCACACGCCTATGCTGGCAACTCAGGTTCAGGAATGGACTCAGGTTGTTCAGGGCTGGACATGGAGGGAGGATTGAGCATCCCTTGACTGCTCTCCTCCCTGGGGAGTAAGCATGTCCTGCTGGTCGGCTGCCACCTGGTGGAATGTGGTGGGAGCACAGCAAGGCCACACACATGAGAAGGGAGACCATAACCAGATTCCAGCATTGTTCCATGGAGACAGAGAATGCAGTCCCATCACTGCGTGCTTGTGACCCCATGGTGTGAAAATAAGGAAGTAAAAACACCAACTGTGGCTGGATGGCTGCCCAGCCCCTGCCCCTCACTGATGGCTTGTCACCTCCCCAAGATCCCATAGAAGGAAAACTGGAGCAGGTGAATCCCAGAGATGCTGGGTGACAGGACTGAGGGACTGGTCCAGATGGGGGCAAGTTGGCAGTCAGAAGCAGAAAATACAGACTGGAAAAAACTTAATTTTGAACCCTGGATTGGCTGCTGGTATAAGACATTTGATTCTATGGATGCAGAAGCAGCTACTTCCAGAACCTTTTATGGCTGATCAGAACCATTCAGAACCTTAAAACCTTTTGGCTCTTCCATCCCTACATGTAACCCAAGCGAGTCAGGCGGAGTTGATGAACAGTAGTTAGTGGAATATCAACTTTATTCACACATGCTACTTGGATGAAATGACTGAGCAGCAAAAAAAAAAAAGTATAAACTGACCAGTCATGTTGTACTTAATCCAGCAGAGCTGACAGTGATTCAGCTGTTTCTAAATACCAAAAGCCCATGCTGATCCTGCTAATGAGAGGGTGTTCTAGTCAGAGTAAATTGGCAGACATTACTCACATTTTTGCATGGATTACTCTGTGCATTGGTCTTTCCTTCCAATTAGCTTTCTCATAATCTGTAAAGGAAACAAAACTCTGAGCGATTGGGGAGGATAAATGCATCTTGGACAGGTGGCTGTCAGGTCTGTGGATATGGATTACCTAAATACTGTAAGTGTGTAGCTCAGCGACTGATGCATGCAAGAAAGGACATGGGGTTCCCTGATAAAATGAGAAGAAAATGGCAATCCTCCTCTCTCTCACAGCCCCTGGGAAGCTCGTGAGGATCAGTGCCGGTGGTTAGACAGTGCTGATAGCCATCTGAGGTAGCTAAAACATTTTTACCTAGAATGCTCAGCATTACTTGTAACTCTCCATTTCGCATAGCACTTTAACAGTTGGAATATCATATCTGTGAGGTGGAACTAACTAGTGCAATATGCTGTGGAATGAATCGGTGCAATATACTGTGATGTATGTAGGTAATTGCCTAAAGGAATTGCCTCAGTGAATGTCCTAGTGATTGTAATGTGATGTGCACTAACGGAGGATTGGTTCCCTATTTGTACATATCTGCACTGAAGTTGACAAGAATACTTAATTCTGTTGCATGACGAAATGATTTCAAACAAAGATTTAACCCCTGTCTGAGTGTAGACACTGTTGAGGTTTTGGACTATATACTCAGATGAGGCTTTACCATCCCTAGTTCCATGCACCAGCTACAAAACCTTTGGAAAAAGGAGCTCACATCCAAAGCTTGTGGAGAACCTCACACGTAACACAGCCTGATTTCCAAAATGGATGCTGGCTGTGTAGAGACGGAAGAAGGTGATATAGCCCATCAAGTTCCCCGATCTCCTACCTGAGCCCCAACTATTTAGGTATGCAAAGTGATACAGGGTAGTCACCTGACCACAGCACAGTGAGAGTAGTGTGGCAGTAACTGAACAAACTAAGATGGTGTCATTTTATCTAACACAACTAATAATAATTTAGTACACCTGGAGGAACAGACAGATCCACCGAGCCTTGTGTTCCCTGAGTTTTCCAGAACAGGCAGTTTTTGTTTCCTCAGTGCCAGGATGAAAATGAAACACTACTGTGTACACAACCACAATACAGCTTTAATAAAACATGGTGGGTACATCTGCCAAGATGTCAGGGGACAACCTAAAGGAACCACTTTTCTGTCTCTTGAATTCTATGAACAATTTGACCATGGTTCTCTTTTATTTATATATTTATTTACTTACTTACTTTTTACTTATTTATTTATTTGTAATGTTTGACCTGGAAATACAAACTGAGATGTGATAGCTCGTTCCAAATGCAACCTGGAGGAAGTATTTTGTAGACATGATTCATTGGCAGGGGATGTTGGCCAAGCGGCGGAGAAAAATACTCTACTCATGATAAGTGCCATGGGATCTCAACTTCCAAATGGACAACCACCAGATGCAGGTTGAAGGGCTCTACTTTAACATCTGAAGGATGGTACCTCAACAGTGTAGTGCCCTCTAGTGCTGCGTTACAGTGTTAGTATTGGTTATTAGCCCAAGTTCCTGGCATGGAACTAGAACTCACAACCTTCAGCTACTTATGGCCCAGAGGAGAGCTACAACCTACTCAGCCACTGCATTTGTTCACAATGAATCAGCTAAGCCAAAGTTGCTTGCTTGCCATTACCACTGCCCATGGCCAACCATGCTGAAACACATTAAGATATATATTTAGACATTTTGCTTCCTTCCATCCAGCCTTGGCCATAACACCTGTCCTGTCACCTGTTGGCAACAACTTCCTTCTGTGAGCAAGGCAAAAGGTTTCCAGTGGCACTCGAGATGAAATGCAGCACCTAGAACCACAGAACTAAAACCAAGCAAAAAGGTGAGCAAAATTAACAGTACCAATATGCCAAGTAGTAATGCAGAGTGCAAGGGTTTAATAAAAGTGCAAAACAAATGGAACAGACAGCCCCAGTGCTTCGAACTTCATGCAGGCTTTTAGTTTGGGGGCAAATAGGGTTACAGACATTCATCTTATAGGTGAATCAATATGACATAACAATTTTATTATATTTGTTTATTTATGACTTTGTTAAGCGGGTAGGTGCACTGATCCCAGGGACCATTTTCAGGCACAACCCATGCCATGTAAGGTGGCACAGAATATAAACATCAAAATAAAAAGAACATAAGAACATAACAAGAGCAGGTAATACACAGTGAAGGGTTACAGTTGTAACATTTGGCAATACATGGTGGCAGTAGTTGAGGAACAACAAATAACAAAAGCAAAGTAAGGCTTATGGTGGTACAGTTTCAGTAGATAAGAGAACAATCAGAAGAGTAAATTCCAAGAAGGAAAAGTTACTTGTTAAGAAGTACATAAGGTAGCCGGCCTGGTGGCACTCCTCGCTCCACACGGCGACCTGGGTTTCAGGAAGCGAGCCGGGTGCTGGGAGTTGGCAGGGAGGGGGAGGATTGAGCATCCGGAGGACAACTCTCCTGGGGAGGGATCCAGGTCTTCTCCGGTACAGTAGGGACCCCCGTGGAGCCAAGCCTGGTGTCATCAGCAAATTTGGACACCCAAATCTCCCCTTGGGTTACATAGAAAATATATAGATACTAAACAAGGCTGGCCCCAGAACAGAGCCCTGCAGGACCCTGCTGGTGACTCTGGACCAATCTGATTAAGTACCCTAATGCATACTCTTTGCTTCCTATCAGTTAGTCAGAAAGCAGTCTATTTGCTAATGTTGCCGGGATGGCATGCTCGATTAGGAGTCGATTAGTTGCCCATGTGGGACTTTATCGAATGCTTTTGAGAGATCCAGAAAGATGACATCCACTGACTTTCCTTCATCTAGTGCTCTGCTGGCCTTGCTGTAAAACTCAGAGTCTTAAAAATTATGGGACAATCGCACCACAGGGTATAGATAGCGAAGGAGTTCTACAAATGATGAAATCCCAAACTTGATGGTGAAAATCATTGGTGCAGCTAGTCAACTGGTTGCTCTGCAACATATATTGACATATGCTACAGTTGCCACAGCGATGTGAACCTGCACTATGTCCAGGAATGAAGTTGCAAGGGGCAAGGTAGTTGCAGAAAAATGGCTACTGGTAACTGTATCACCAATGCTTCATTCGGAAACTGAGGTACTAGCTGAGATACTAGAGAGCATGTTACTCAACTTCATCGGTTAATCAACAGTATTTCCTGCAGACTTGAACAGGTAAAGAGACGGCAGCAGGCTGGTGAAATTTTTCAGATCAATTTAAGGGACTGCCTGAACATTCTGATGATATTGTGAATCTTTTAACAAGCTTGAGAGACTGAAGTTTTCTGAAGTTAATGTTTGCTACACTGTGGAAACACTAAGAAGAATAAAGCTACTGATTCAGCTCCCAGGGTTTAAAAATTAAGAAAATACCTAATGAAGGTTTCCTTAAAGAAATTTACAAGACCAGATGGGAGACAGTCATTGACACGTGTTCAAAAACTTGGGTTGAAATCTTGATTGATCAGAACACAGATAAACATGAAGATATTTTGACTGCAATCACAGACTTGGAGGAGGACATTGTTAAAACAGATAACACGGATGAATTTAATACTTTAAATAAAAGATTACAAGATAAAATAGTAACCCATGAAAACAAAATCATAGGCAGAAAACAACATAAATTTAACGGGATAACACAGATTACAATACTAACCACATTTATCAATGGAACACCAAACAACAATGCTCTAGGTCACGTGGTAGGTCAAAAATCTAGAAACAGAGGTTACAATAAAATAAAGCACAAACCAAACAAACTTCAGAACAGAGACCAAATCCTAGAATAAGTGCTTCTAGCAGAGTAATGTTTGAACCCAGACCAGTAGAGTGTGCGCAACCACAGGAGATAACTGAGAGAATTGGCACTAGGCCAAAAACTCCTTGAGTCCAAAAGGCAGGGATCGGGCGGGGAGAATAAAAGCACAAAATAAAATCAAAACCATCAGAGTGGAAACAACATCTCCTGAGGGTCAAGACAAGTCCTGAATATTTCCACCATAGCCCTCACTGAATCATAAATCTCAGTCCTATCGCGTGGTTTAACTTAAGTCCCTGAACCTTTGTTGATAAATTTCTTCTACAAGTGGATCTCAAAAACTTTTCATAAGATCAGGCTTAAAAAATTATTTTTGCACAAAACAAATTTGGGCAAGGAAACTTTACCATCAGTTTCATTTGTGACAGAGAATGTCATAAATTTGGGACCCAGATTGAAATCCCTCCTCGCCTCACAAACTTGTGATGCTGTAGCTTCCATCAGTGACTTGAATGTTTCGATCATCGACAGATTATGTTCTATTTGTGCAGTGAGCACTTACATCCCAAGTGGTTCCCTAGATGTTTCCACCACATGTAATGATATCGGTGAATCTGAAGCACCACCATCTAGTTGGGATCCAGACTGGGCCTTGAATAATTTTGAGACTGTGGACAACAATGCCATCTAGAATCATGGCCAGTTTAAACCCAAATCCACATTTGCCCAGTCAAAATATCTCACCAGTCATAAGTACCCTTGAAAGACTGGTCCAATGTGAAGTAAACAGAATCCTTGATAAAGAATACACCAGTGTGTATAGAACATCAGTCCGGATGAGGCCAAGGCATTAAAGGAACTTTCAAATCTGGATCAAATAACAATAAAACTGCAGATAAGAGGTGGACATGTTGTCGTCTTGAACACTTCTGATTATGTTAAAGAGGCTATGTGTCAACTTGAAAATAATACCAATTGCAGAGTACTGGACAATAACCGTATTAATTTATAAGCAGAAAACTAATGATTTTCTTTCTCTTTACAGATTTAAAGGCATTATTTCTGAACAGGAGTACCTATTCCTGTTTCAGGAGTATCCTGTCATCCAACATTCTATTTACTGCCCAAGATCACAAGGATCCCATTAGTCCTCAGGCTGCCCTATTATCTCAAGCATAGGATCACTTACGAAAATCTATCTAGATTTATAGATACCTTTCTACAAAAAGGGTTATCTAACTACATCCTATCTGTGAGATACTATGGCAGTTCTGGAGGCTATAGAACTACAAACTTTGATTCTGGTTCCATGTGGCTCACTATTGATGTGGAGTCACGATATACCAGCATCAGTCATCACTTAGGACTGAATGCAGTCAAATTTTTCATGGATTTCTATCAAACACATTCACTTCTTGACCAAGAGTTTGTAATTGATGCTTTAGAACTGATACTGACTAGCAATTTTTCACCTTTAACAAAAATTCTTTGCAGGTGTGAATGCAATGATGGGGTCAGCATTGCACCTCCACGCCAAACTGTTTGGGTTGGCGGAGGAGTTGCCATCTATGATCCCACACCAACCCGTATCTCAATAAGATTCAGTACTGGGGTCATTTCATTGACGACATGCTCTGTATCTGGAATGGCACTGCCACGACTTAATTTTAAACAAAATGATCTGAATTTATGGTTTACTTTTCATGTTGATCCTGTGTCCATTACCTTTTGGATCTAAAACTACATGCTACTTTAGAGGAAATATTAAATGGAAAACTTCAGAAAATCTATACTTTGCTCAGACCTGATAGTTGTCACCATCCACATTTAAAGAGGGGCTCTAAGGTCAGTTTCTGCACATCGGCAGAAACTGCTCTGACATGGATACCTATGATCAACACTCCCAAGAACTTATGCATAGGTTCTTAGACACAGGATATGAACAATCAATCCCAGCTGAAGCTGATACCCGCCTGGGCCCAAGATCGCACCGCCCTACTTACCTCAAAACAAGAGGCTGATAAAATTGACAACAGAGTCAATTTTGTTATGGAATTTAATTCTGTAACGCTGAAGATAGCTGATACACTTAAGCGGTTTTGGAATATTCTCCAAGCTGACCTGGATTTGAAGGACAGCATAGGAGATTCACTCAGAGTAGTATATTAAAATGGATGAAGCACTGGTGATAGAGTTACCAGAAGTCATTTGTCTGCAACTACCTCGCCCCTCGCAACTTCATTCCAGGACCTAGTGCAGGTTCACATCGCTGTGGCAGCTGTAACATACGTCAGTACATGCTGCAGAGCAACCAGTTTACTAGCTGCACCAATGGTTTTCTGCATTAAGTTGGGATTTCATCACTTGCAGAACTCCCTTCATTGTCTGTGCCCTGTGGTGCGATTGTCCCACAGTTTATGCGGGCATGACCACCCACTCCCTCAAGGATAGGATCCAAGAACATGTTCGATCCATCCAAAGCCAACGGGATGATACACCCATTGGCAGCCATTGGTGTAACAAGCATGATGCTTCTCCCAGTAATTTTAAATTTATGGGCATTACCCACATCAAAGCTCACATTAGGGAGACAACAGACATGAAAAACTTTGAAAACTTGAAAGCAGATTGATATTTACTCTGGGTTCATTATACCGAGGAGCCTTAATGATGTATGGAACATTCTACCCTATCTGTAGTTTGCCTTGCTGTGTAGTGTTAGCATTTGCCTCCCTGGATTTCTTTCTTTCCTTTCTTGTTATTTTGTTTGTTCACTGTTTACTTATAAATTTTAAATAGTTAAATGATTTTATTTTTCCAGGTATTTGGACCAGCACTGCTACCTTAATCCTCCTGGACTTTATGCATTTTGTGCAGTCCCTTTATTTCATCTGTTTGAGACCTCTGGTTATGCTGAATGTTTATCTTAACAATGACCAGTTTATATACGTTTATGTAACTTTACATAATGCTATGGCTTAATAACTTTTCCAGAATAAGTGTTCTTTTCCCAGTCTGTATAGCTACAGCATTTATTAATGACTTTTACTTTATGTACTTGTTAACAAGTAATTTTTCCTTCTTGAATTTACTCTTCTGTTTGTGATGTCATATTGATTCACCTATAAAATGAATGTCTGTAACCCTATTTGCCCCTCCTCCTGATGAATAGCCTGCATGAGGCTCCAAGTGCTGGGGCTTGTCCTGTTCTGTTTGTTTTCGCACTTTTACTAAACCCCTTGTACCCAGCATTGCTACTTGGCGTATTGGTACTATTTTCCCTTCTGTAAGGCTGCCACTGGTGGTGAACCACATACACACCAAATCTGGGGTGGGGTATGGAGGTTAGGGTTGGCCTCAGGTCCTTATATGTGGCCAGGAGATGCTCACTTCTGGGCAGTGAGAATATAGGAGCTCAGCATACAATAGTGTCCTACTGACATCATACCAATCTGTCTCTCAATTGAGCAGCTGCTATTCTGCTGCCTTGGGTCTCCAGGTAGGTAAGGTTTTTCATGGGAGGACCTTGGGTCTTTTCTGACATCATTTTTTCTACGCTTCTATGCAACACCTCACCACCTATCTCAGGGGAGGGCACTGACTTGGCCATTGTGTCCTTCCCTGCCATCCTGCTACAGAACTCCTGGGTCCTGGTGCTAGTAGTAGTAATGGGTAGTAAATACATTTATTCAAAGTCAATTGGAAAGTCCATTGAGCCAATGGCATTCTCAAATTTATATCCAGAAATATTTAAGAATTAGAACATTGTTACAAGTAAAAGAATACACTGAACATATCATGGCAGTTGTACACAGTTTTACAAAATGAACTTGTGCACATAACAATATCATCAAGTGCAGCATCTACAAAGTATTATAGCACTGAAGTGGTTGGCTGGTGCAGTGGGTTAGCCATATTTTTTATCAAGTTACTAGAGGTGAGTTTACCTGCACTAGATTGCCAACTGCTTGGTAAAATGTTCCAAGTCTCCAGCCGGAGATGCAATGGCATTTCTGTCATGATAGCCTCTAACAGAATAATGAAGAAAGTAAGACAATGCAAAAGGACACTGTCAACTATTTTGAATCATATTATTTTTAGTTGAAACCCCACAGTTTATGATTGCTTACCGTCTCTAAAATTCATTGTTGTTGCTGGTTTCATCTGCTTCCTTTCTCAATAAAATTGAAATACATGCTAATAGTCTAATCATACTCAACCTTGTTTGTTTCAAATCCTTGATCTACTCTTACTGCATACTTTCTGAACATTAGAAACTCCCCAAACAGAGCAGCCACTCTTGATGCAATATTTTCCTCTCCTCCAACAGCATCATGAGTAGCTAGACTGTGTTGTGGGTGTTCCCAGTCCAAGAAAGATGCAGTGGGAGTCGATCACGAAATACAAACAAACATGTTTCTGTCTGATAACCCCAGTATGGTGGTTACTTTGTTTTTATTTTTAAAAGAAAAAAGGAATAAAAATCAAACTTGATGGTATCCTTTCAGCATACTATGAAGCAGGCCATGATGGGTATCTCTTGGTGCATTCAAGATGAACTTAGCAAGCCTGTTGTACAGACATCAATTTATCTAATCAAGAACTAGCGAACTGACCTAGATTACCAGTGCCATAGGCAGCCACCTAAGCACATTCAGATGAAGTCAGTAAAACAGACAAAGCCCCCTCCCCACACACACAAGTCGGGCTATGGCAATCAAGGAGGCACACCAGATTACATTAATTTCTTTCCTCGGGTATGGGGAACAGAGCAGCATACTGAATACAAGGTGCAGCCTGAGCGAGACTCTATATAGCAACTCAATTTTAGCAGATACCATCTCTTTTATAGAGTTCAGGCAGTTAAAGGGGATAGAAGAAGGCATTTTATGAACCACTAATTCTTAAGACAAGAATATGAACTCTTACAGAAATACAAGTGTGTAACATGCATGCAGTCTGCGCATACAGTATACCTACTGCACACATGCTGCGTACCTATATTTCTGTAAGGAATGTTTATTAATGATGTGTTTGCTACACGGTGCACCATGAACTGGCCACACAACACCTAAACATTACATTTATAATGCTACAGTCAATCACTGCATTAAGAAAGTGTTTCACAGTGTGTTGGGGAGTAGGGATTATATATGATCTTATTAACTCTTACAGAGTGACAGCATATTGAACATTCTTAGCATTCTCAAATAAGTAAACTTTAATCCTACTGTTATTAAACATGTTGGCAAATTGAAGAAGGTGTCCTTCACAAAATTCTACTGAAAACAAATATTTCCTATTCACAGGGAAATTGGAGCCAAAGGTTCAGGTTTTGTGGTGTCTAGTGACCTTAAAGCTCTCACTACATAGTCATAAATTAATCTCAAACTATTCAGGAGGCATTTTGTGATGCCTGGGTGATGAAAGATGGCCTAATAACTACCAACTGGATTCCTCAACTAGTCAAACCAAGCTTCCATTGATAAGAGCTGTACATAAGCGGGTAGGTACTTTAGGTCAGTAAGTAGGTATTTGTATTTGTATTTATTTCTTTTACCAGGAAAAATCTCCATTAATCAATGCTGATTAACAAGGGCGTCCTGGTTAGGGCAAGCAACATTACAATAGGTCAAAGCAATAACTAACTACAGGAATCGATAGTAACAGATACAGCAAATTAAAACATAACATAAAGGATCTGTTTCTAATACAGTTAGTTAAAGCAAATTACCCAGCAAAGGAAAATGAGTGAGACCATACAAGGAGCTAAGAGAACAGATAAGAATAATAAAAGGAAACTGGCAACATTTTACATTTATCTACACAATGGCAATCAAGAAGAGCCTTGAAGGAATTAAGGCTAATTAGTAAACTCAATTTTAAGTAATGGGCAGCTTATTCCAAGAGCAGGGCAAGATGACTAAAAGTCATTTTGGTGTATTTATTGATTCATAGTGACCTTCTGAACACCATAAAATACAATTACAGATACAGACAAGATGGCTTTTCATGACAAACAAGCATCATCTGAACCCATAAAATTTGTCAGCAGATAAACACTCAGCTGTCCATACAGTCTGCCGATTACCTGCCTGACTCCATATCCGACCTAACAGTAGACTGGGTAAACTATTCCATTCATCCACCACCTGCTTCATGAAAAAATTTCCATGCATTCCTTTGAATCTCACCCTCATCAGCTTCCGTCCATGCCCCTGCTTATGGTAGTCTGTTAGTCAATCAATCGATTCACTAAGGAAAATTATTTAGTCACCTCAATCGATCAAATCAATCAGTTGGTCAACTCTGAAAACTCAGTCAAATCAATCAGTGAAAATCAATCAAAGCCATCAGCTCAATCAATTAAATCAATTAGTCAGGTGAATCAAATCAGTCAGCTCAATCAATCACATCAGACTACGCAGTCACTGAATCACTCAGTCAATAAACAAATCAGTCAGCTCAATCAGTCACATCAGACTACGCGGTCACTGAATCACTCAGTCAATCAATAAATCAGTCAGCTCAATCAATCAAATTGGTCAACTCAATTAATTAAATCAGTCAACCAATGAAACATTAAATCAGTCAGCTGAATCAAATCAGTCAACTCAAGTAATATCAGATGAATCAATTACATTAATAAAGCAATTAATCAGTCTACTCAGTGTATCAAGTCTGTCAACTCAATCAACCAAATCAGTCAATTCAACCAACCAACTAACCACCCAACCAACCAACTAACCCCAACCAACCAACCAATACAATGAATTACCTCTGTGGTAAAGAAGAGTATAAATATATCAGAGAAAAGCTTGACTAAGTAAAAAGTAGCATTTTGAAATGATTAAGGGTTGGTGTAAAGTGGATATCTTTTAGAACAGAGTTTCAAAGATCCAGGGTGGAGACTGCAATGCTTGGCCACCTGTTGATTTTAACTGCAGTTTTGGAATACTGGGAAAATTAAAATGTATTGACCTGTGGACCAAGTAGCTCACCCACATGCATAGGGGTCAGGAGTCTGTAGAGATGCAGAGGGCTCAGTTAACTAGGGTGACTCCACATGGTGTCCTATTTTGTTGTGTCCAAACCATAAAGTTGAAACAATTACCCAATGACTTCTTCAGCCCCATCCTGAATTTCTAAGAGATACTATAGCAATAAACCTGGTTCTTACAGAATTGCGTTACAGAGCAATTACTTGCCATTTTCTGGTGGTGGTGGTGTTATAGTGGGTTTGCATGCCATACTTGGCAGTCACCTAGTGATCCTTATGTGTACAGTAGCTATAATATAGATTAGTGTATGAGTTCTCCAGCAGGAAGTACTTAGGGCTAGAAAATTTAGTACCAGGTAAGCCTCAAGTAAAACAGGCATTTCATATAATCAGCAGTATCCAATGGAAGAAGCTCTTTGGAAGAAGAGCAGTGTGTAGGATCCTCAAAATTACACAGGAAAATAAATGTCTGAATACTTTGGTTTCTGTGTCTGTGTTGAACCACATGTAGACACAATGACCCTTTACACATGGATCATAAAATGGTTTAAGTGCCTTAAAACATTTTAAATCTCCTAACACTTTCTGCATCCAGACTACAAGCCTCTTAAAATGTATTAACAATAATGTTTTTAAACCCTGCTGGGTACCTAGGGTCTGATTCCAGGATGAATGCCACAACTGGACAAGCGTGTACAAGTTGCGACATCGCTGCTACACCAGGGACCCTGCATGGCATTCCAAGAGCGGCAGGGTCCTGGCACTTGTGACATGCGGGTTTTGCTATGCGGAGGCTAACACCACAGGCATGGCATAGATGCCCCACATGTCGTAAGTCATGGCCCACTACTGGCAGCCCTCCAAAGCCCCCCAGAACACCATGGTACACACCAGTGGGCATGGGGGGCAGGACAGGTGGCACAAGAGTTTGGGCGGGCAAGACTGGAGTTTGGACCCTCTGGGGGTCCCTGACTTTTGGGGTGGGGCAGAGATGTGCTTGTTGGGGCATGGGAGGCACATCGGCACCATTGCAGCAGCACTGCAGAGTGGGCATCTGATGGATGGCACTGTCAGATGCCCCTTAGAGCAACTCCGAGCTGCACTATGTTAACCCACCACTGCGGCACCTGGAATAGTGTCAGTGGGTTACTGCAACCGTCCTCTTGGAATAAGGTGCAGATGCTGCCATAACATGCCCTTGCACCATGGCACTGTGGGCTGTGGCATAGTGGATGGCATAACCCATGGTTGTTGTAGCCTGCAGCCACCATGGTGCAAGGCACCTCTTGTGTCGGGGCAAGCATAATGCTGGTGTAAGTCACAAGATATGCCAAGGGGTTTGGTGTATCTCGACTTACACCAGCATATGCTGACTTAGAATCGGCCCATAGGCCCTGTCCACTACATCTCTGTAATGTTACAGTGCCCAAACCATTACCCGCCCAGCGGTTTGCGTTTACACCAGTAACGTTACAGAAGGCATTTTCGTAACTGTTGTTGAAACCGCCGCCAGAGGCTGGTTTCAACCGTGATATGACACAGGTCCCGCCTTAGTAGCGTTACCGGGCGGTAGAGTGGATGGGCAGTAACGGTTCCCTGCAGGGCCCAAAGAGCAGCGCAAGCTGCATTGTGGGATCGGGCACCGCCATAACGGTCGCCCATCTCCCGGCGTGGACCGGCGGTGCCGTCCTGTAACAGACACCGCCACGGTGGATGCACTGCACTACCCCCAGCCGTAACGGATTGCATCCGCTACCGGCCGAAGTGGTGCAGTGTGGACAGGGCCTTAGTCTTAAAACTGTTTTTAAAACTGTTTTAGAGCTAGAATGGTTTCACTCACCTGTCTGGATTGGAGTAAAACAGTTTGAGCTATAACAGTTTCAAACAGTTTTAGCTGTAGTAATGGACAGGCAAGCACAGTTCTGAGTGTAGAAATTACTAAGAAGCGATTATAGGAATAACAGGTTTAACACCAGCAGTGTGGACACACTAAACCAATATCAAGAATGATTATTGCAGTGTGGATGCACTGAAATAGTTAAATAAACTGGTTTAAAACAGTTTTCAAAAATAGTTCTGTAGTGCGGATAGGGCCTAACAAGTTCTAAACTGGCTGCAAAGCTTCACGGGAAGCAAAATGCAATGCCAGGCTGATGAGCTGAAAAACAAAAACTGCCTCATACTTGGCTTTCACATTTTCTCCAGTTTAAACTGAGAATGGCAAACTGCAAACACATATTGCACCAGTGTGGGTCACCCGCCAAGTAGTATCATTGCTAACTGGGCTATTAATCATTTGTTTCTCACTGTAGTGACCTCATGATGGGTAACATGGTTTTCATTTCACTCAAGTGACAAGAGCCTACTATGTCATATAAGTAGTGCTGTGTGCAATTTTGTCAAATTCGATGGAAAAGAATTACATGGAATATTTGAAAATTTCACCTAATTCTACAGAATTTCATTGGCAGTGGAATTCTGAAATTTCAAAAGTGGAATTTTTGAAGAGTAGTAATCCAGTGTAATCTGTACATTCCTTCTCTGCAATCTGCAAAAATTGTAGACACAGAAATACAGTCAATAGTGGCAGAAAAGGACAATTTTTCCATCCAGTCTGCCCATAAACTCCAACAAACTCATGACCTATTGTCCATACAGGGTAGTAACCCACACTCTCCACCCCATGCTCCCCCACCACTACCACCTTAAGCAACCACTAAGCCCTTCACTCTGTTCCAGCCGTGTCTGAAACTGTTGATATTTGTAGCGTCCACCACACCAGCTGGCAGACTGCTCCACAGCTCTGCCACCCTTTCTCTGAGATAACACTTTCTCATGTCCTCTTGAACCTCCTCCCATCAGTTTCTACTCACACCTCTGTATTCGTGATCCACTATTTAAGCTAAACTTATGTTAGACTGGTTTTCTCCAGCTTCTCATTGCCTTTTCACCCTAGGCTACACCACTGAAAAATTATTAGATCAGGTATACCTGTTGCCCTTGCTGGTATGTTCAAAACAATTGATCTGGCCTCCCCCACGATCCAGTGACATGTCATTTCTGTCAATACCTAAATGAAAAACAAAAATGGGAGAGCAGGCATTTTCTTTCTTTGCCCCTAAACTGTGGAACTCATTTCTGCCTTATCTTAGGAATTTTCAGGCTCAGCTAGTTTTCAAGAATGAAGTTCATCAGTTTCTCCTAACATTGGATTAGTGTTCCTGTAACTAAAGCTGTGTTTATACGGCAGTAGCGTTTTCAATTCCAGCCACAACAGTGCAGCCCCAACCACCCATGACTCGATGATCTGCCTGTCTTACATGGCCCTTCTCTGAATCTCTCCAATCTGTGCTGGTGAGGGGCCATGTGTGGGGAGCCAACCCGGCAGCTCGAGGAACCATGAGCAACAGGTTGCAGCAGCGCACACAGTCCACTTGGCAATGGAAGCCGCTGTAAGCTGCTCGCTAAGCTCAGTGTTCACAGCTTGTTAGGGAATCAGGGAGCATGTTTGTGGTGCTTACCATGATCGAGTGTCTGTCTAGCACAGTCACATTTTCACTGCAACCCCAAGCACTCTGTGTCACTCCCAGTGCAAATGTGACCGTGTAAACAGGGCTTAAGATCTTGTATTGCCACTTATGTATATGCCTTCTGTATGGCTTTTAAAGTGAAACTCAGAATGTTTCATTGTGTCCTTAAGTCTCTGCACTAGCTGTCCTTTGCTGATATATGTAATGATTGTTCTTGTACTGGTGTGCCTTTGTACCAATGTTTATTGTTTGTATTTTTCCAGGTCATGCCAGAAAATAGGCATTACCTACCAGTAAACAAAAACTAAGTAAATAAATAACTTGTTCCTCACAATTCACCTTGTTCATTCCTTTCCAGGAACTTGAAGGTCTCTACCGTGTCTCTCCTCTCTCTGTCTTGCCTCCAGCGAGTAAATGTTCAGTACCTTGAGTCAATCCTCCTAAGATCTGCCCTGCTGCCCCAAATCATTTTGGTTACCCTACATTGTACTGTATCCAGTCTGTCCTTATCATTCCTTACGTGAGGACTCCAGAACTGGGCACAGTGCTCCAGGTAGGCCTGCAGATGATCTATGATCTATTATTGTGCAGTTGTCCACAATCCAATCCCACACTAACTCCCCTGTGGAATTCAATATCCACCACTAACTCCACTAACTCCCCTGTGGAATTCGATATCCACCACTAACTCCACTAAATCCTCCTATGGGACTCGCATCCTGCACTAACTCCCCTGTGCAATTCGATATCCACCACTAACTTCCCCTGTGGAATTCGGTATCCTGCACTAACTCCCCTGTGGAATTCGATATCCACCACTAACTTCCCTGTGGAATTCGGCATCCTGCACTAACTCCCCTGTGGAATTTGGCATCCACTACTTACTCCCCTGTGGAATTCAGCATCCACCACTAACTCCCCTGTGGAATTCTGCATCCAACACTAACTCCCCTGTGAATTTGGCATCCACTACTAACTTCCCTGTGGAATTCAGCATCCACCACTAACTCCCCTGTGGAATTTGGCATCCACTACTTACTCCCCTGTGGAATTCAGCATCCACCACTAACTCCCCTGTGGAATTTGGCATCCACTACTTACTCCCCTGTGGAATTCAGCATCCACTACTAACTCCCTGTGGAATTGGCATCCACCACTAACTCCCCTGTGGAATTTGGCATCCACTACTAACTCCCTTGGAATTCGGCATACTGCACTAACTCCCCTGTGGAATTCGGCATCCACCACTAACTCCCCTGTGGAATCGGCATCCCACAAATATGGATATAAAGTTTTTGTGCTGTGAGAAGCGTCACTTATGATATAAGAGCATCATATTGCATAGTTTTGGCAGACAGAACCACTCACCTCTCACATAAACTGCACCCTTATACCATAAGATACTAGTCTCACAACTCATGTAAACTTATTAAATTACTTACCTGCCTACCTACCTACAAGTAGCTGTGTCAGCCCCAGGAACCACTGACTGACTGCAACTGATGATGTCACTGAGAGATTACCTATAATGGTGCAATAGGGGCAGGGCTGCATCTAGATAGAGGGCAGGGCTACATCCAGAGTTAGTTTGCATGACTAGAGAAACAGATAAGGAACAAAGAGAAACATGCAAAAGAGAACAGTGAGGGCCAGCCTACTGGTATAGCAGTAGGATTACCACTTAAGACATTGGTGACCCAGTTTAGGGAAGCGAGCCAGGGTTGTCGGGGCTGGTCAGGTGGAGGAGGACTGAGCATCCCACAGGAAGCTCTTCTCTTCTCTTCTGGGGATGGTGGGAAGCTGGCTTCTCTGCAATACTGTTCTCTGGGTTCACCATAGGTAGCAGTGCAGTTGAAGCAACTTCAATGGGAGGAAGACATCAGCCGGTGCCTACGATATTCACATTGCATAGCACATACATGTGCACCCTAAACTGCCATCGTCCTGTGGGAATGGGACAGAAAACCAGAACCCTCCCCTGAAAAGGTAGAATGAATTCCCATCCCCACAGGCCCTGCTCCAGTGCCCACTAAACCTCCTCCCAAATCTAGGTCTATTCCACGGTGGGAGTTGGGCAGCCTTGCCATCCCCACCATGGGGATAAATGGAGTGACAGGTATGCGCTGGTGACATCAGGTGATGGGGTAGGGGAGGTTGGCAGGAATGGGGCCTGGTTGGTGACAAATGGCAAGAACAGAATAGCAAAATAAATTGAGGTAAGCAAATGCAAACTGGCAAAACTGTAATACACAAAATGCTTTCCATATACCCCCAACAAACCAAGCAATCTGCATCCTACGTTCAATGGCACTACTTATTTCATCATTTTTCTCAACCAGTAAAATAAATATTACATTTTCTTCTTGGCCCATCAACTTGCGTGATGAATGAAGGTTGGTGTGAAACAGCCATAAGTTGAATGGCCCGCATGTTTTCACATACACCTTCCGGTGCTTGAAAAAACTATACTCTTTCTGCTTCACTTGCTGCCATTTTAACGCTTTCCCTGGCCACTAACTCAAAGAAAAAGGCAGTAAAGTAAAGGCGCTGTGTAATTTGCTGTTACAAAGCAGTTTAAAACTTGTGCAGAATAACATGGCATTTGGTCTGTTCATGGGGCCGTTTGAGTCCCTCAGGCTTTTCAGCCGTTTCAAA
The DNA here is from genome assembly GCA_016271365.2 of Neoceratodus forsteri. Lineage (NCBI taxonomy): Eukaryota > Metazoa > Chordata > Ceratodontiformes > Ceratodontidae > Neoceratodus > Neoceratodus forsteri. The sequence continues at coordinate 97,675,584 of JADMNL010000023.1, read as the reverse complement.
GGCAGGAGTCTGCTTTGCTGTTATTTCTTGTGTGCAGCAAGACAGGTGTTGGCCCCCATATCTTTTCTGTTTTTGTAACCTCAGGTGTGTCTCCCCAAAAAACATTTATACTGGTATAATATGTCAGTTCATGCTGGAGTGTGAATATGATGATTCTACAACAGCTGTCCATGGTAAAAGGCAGCCCACACTATTTTATTTAACAGTGCTGTTGTAACTCTTTGAAGTTCACTTTTATATCTCAAGACAAATGATTAGGGGTCTCTTCTAATTATGGTATCCCCATGTTTTGTCCCTGCTTCCTCCCCTTCCTGCTTTCTGACTGGCTGCTTTACTACAGCAGGCATCCAGATAGAAGAGATGCTCATGTGGGAGTGGGAGGGCTTGATGAAGAGACAGGTTCAGTTCTTAGCTACAGGATTGGAATCTTTTAAAAACAAGCAAACAGGCAAAGTTGCCTGTCTGTCTGCTTCACTGCCAACCCCACAAATATTGCCTCGGAGTGATCAGCTGCTTTTCTAGCCCTCCCCATACACATTTTATCTCAGTATACTGGATTACTTTTGCCATCCTAGGTAGGTAGATGGATGGATGGATAGATAGAAAGATAGATAGATAGATAAATAGATAGATAGACAGACAGTGTAGTTGTCTTTAAGAGCCCCTCCCACCCATCAAAATCAGCAGCGAAGATGGAGATCACAGGTTTGAATCCCAGCATTGTCTTTGGCTCACTGTGCAGCCTAAGCTACCTCTCCTACTATGATTCACTCCCTGCCATCGATAAGTATGGAGTAGAAACTAGACAGTAATGAAAATGGGATATTGCATAACAGATGGGCCATCCTGGGTAAATAAACTGTAAACATGGGTAAAAGTAGAACCCCACTGAAAAAGTGATATTGTAGCTCAACTGAGCTATTGTGGCAAATACACTGTAAAATGAATAACAGCAGATCCTACTAAAAATGAGATGGTGCATCTCAACTGGGCTGTCCTTGGTAAATGCATTATAACAAGCATTTGTCAATGTTGAATGTTGGCTTGCTGGCACTGGCATTGGTAGTGCAGGAGTGCAAAATAGGATTGGCAGTGAAGTACTGAACTGATGTCAACCTCGAGCCCACTCTGCAGAGAGTGAGAGGCATTGGGGTGTGCCTTTGGGTCATCGGCCATAACAGATAAGCTCCAAAGCACGAAGAGGGGCAGCAGCCACAGTGTGATCCTTCTCGTCCCAAGACTTCCTGAGACCTACTGTAATGTAGTAATGTGAGACAGAGCTGCTGGCAGTAGTCATCATGTTTCATTGACTGAAAAGGCGACCCTGGTTGCTATCCATGCAGCTGCATTGAGCATCAGTGAATCAAGCCCAGCATCCCAAGCCCTGACTACTGTAATGCTGCACGCTGGATCCTGATATCAAGTCATGGACAGGCAATGCATAATTTTTGTTTAGTTTTGTTGTTTATTAAGGGAAAGCCTACTGTGAGCTGGTGAAAGTACAGAGTTTCACGTATTAAATTCAAGCTGCATTCAGTCTCAGAAAGGTGCACTCACAAATACACCAAAAGGGTCAGATTAAGTCTGGTCTGTTTACCTGATCCCTGGTTCCCAGGTACTTAATTTGGGGATGTCAACAAGGGCTCACAGATCCCTAGGCAGTGTTCCTGTAATATAGCACAGTGGTCATGTAACACTCCTAAGGAGCCCTACATTAGTCTATTTCACATAAAAGCAATATTAATAACGTATACTAGCCATTTCCAGGTAAAGTGCTCATTTCCTAAGTTACAAGACTCACCACAGATCATACCCTCAAGACATCCTGCTACAATAATGAAGGGACAGTCCATACAAAACTGGGGCAAATAGTTGACTTGTACCAGGGGCATCAGCATCTTTGAAAACCAGAAAATATTCACTTATAAAAACACATGCAATAAAACACAATGAAAAAGAGGTTTGTAAAGAATAACAGTTACAACTATGTAGGATTTTGTGTTTCAAATCACCACTCTTCAGTGACAGAGATGCCTCAGTTAAGAGAGACCTGGGAAGTTTTGGTGATAAAATCAGGGACATGTCCCCAAATTAGGAAGTGTTGACTGGAAAATTGTGGTGTTAAACTGGGAGCCCTCAGCTTGTATGCTGCACAGCAGGTGGACAGTGCAGGCTTCATCCTAGTAATGTGAGACAGAGCTGCTGGCAGTAGTCATTAGGTTGAGCTGATCACTTACACTACTGCTGTTCTTGGACCAGTGCACAATGGCTTGTTGGGTTCGGTGCTGGAATCGGTGCTTTCGGGCTGTTTGTAGCAGACATCTCATATGGGATCAAGAGTAAAATCAGTCTGTTCGCAGATGATAACAAACTGGGAGCAGTGGTGGAAGACACTGAAGGGTGGAAGGGACTGCAGGAGGACCTGACTAGGCTAAAGGGTGGTCAGAAACATGGCAGCTGGGTTTCAATGGCAAAAATGCAAGGGCTGCACTTCAGAGCTAGCAACCTGGGGTGTGATTACTACATGGGAGGGTACAACTAGAAAGCACCATGGAGGAAAAGGGCAGCACAAAAGCCAGCAAGATGCTGTGGTGTATAGCAATGGGTATCTCCTCCAGAAGAAGAGAGGTGATCCTTTCCCTGTTTAGGTCACTGGTGAGGCCACACCTAGAGTACTACGTGTAGTACTGGTTCTCATTCCTAAAGAAAGAAGGATGTCAGGCTACTAGAGGGGTGCAGCGCAGAGCCACAAAGATGATCCAGGGATTGGAGAGAAAAACATATGAGGACAGGCTGAACCATCTGAATATGTACTCCCTGCAAGACAGAAGGGATGGGGGACATGACTGAGACCTTTACTCAGCCCTATTCCCAACTTCCCTTGACTGGCTTTCTCCTCTCCCAGTTACAGGGCTTGAATCTCCCATAGATTCTTTCCACTGGGTTGACCAGAGGAGGAAGAGTCCCATCTGGAGTAAAACCCAAACATGTTCCAGGGACCAAGTGACAGTTTGGACCATGGGAAAACAGATGGGGCTTCATTAAGCCTGCCTGAATGCCGTTTTCAATTGTTCTCTTAAGTCCCTCTAGCCACTGTGGCTCGACAGTGTGTGAGCAATGAGATGTGCTGTACACACTCAGAAATTGCAGTACACACCCTTTGAAACCTCTCAGAGCCTGCAGTAGTAATAGGCACCCACCAGGTGGAAGTCAAATGCTGAGATGGGGAAGTAAGACTGTCAACATACAGCTAGATGGCAAATGCATTATATATTTTATAATGCTTATTGAACTTCAGTGTTTTCAGAGTAGAAGACATAGTTCAGCAGAAACTTACAAGCAAGCAATGTTATCATTCATCACTCTGTCATACCTTCATAATAAAAAATTATTTTATTTTCTCTTGGCATGTGTGATGTATTTAAGCAATAAGCCATGAGGGGTGTGGGTTATCGGGGATTTACCATGGCTGGGTGGTTTTGCCCATGGGTAGCCAAGTGGGTAAATCCTCGCCAGCCGTGGTAAATATCCCAATAACCCACATCCTCAGTAGCTTATTGTGATTATACCAAGGTTCGGGTGTCTGATCGATTTATTTTAGACTGGCACTCACACTGTGGCAGGCTGGCACCTTTGCTGTTGATTATCAGAGGATTTACAATGGTGGTAAGGTGCCAGTCTGCTAATCTGATTAGCTGTTGTTGGATGCCCATGGTATAATTCTTTATTAGCATCAATATAGCTCTTTCAGCACATCATACTTTATATACCTGCAAGGCCTCCTTAGAGGCAAGGAATATACATAGTGACCCGTCTGTATTTCTGGTATTTTGGCCTGTCCTTTGTCTCATATGTAGGTCTCTCTCTCTTGGGTAACACTTTCAAAACCTGGTTGTGCCACACTTCAAAGCTGGCTGCTGCTGGGAAACTCGTACTGTGTCTTCACTTCCTCATAAGAAGGAGTAGAATATGCCATACTCTTGTATAGGGTGCAAGTAATCTGTGTACTCTAGCAACACAGAAACACGGAATCTAATGGGAAAAAAAAGAACCGTGAGCCCTAAGCCCATCAAGCGTGCTCTATTTCCCTGTTGGCTGCTACTCCCCTGAATTGAAGCATGCATGGGACAGACATAAGGCAATTCTAGTGGGGGTAGGGGAAGTAGGCTGTTGGTTAACTAGGATCTGCAGCTTATCCATTAGGTAGGAAAATGGGCAGACTAGGTGGGCCCAGCGATTCTTATCTGCCATCGAATTCTATGTATCTATGTTTCTTTTCAGCCTCAGATGTCATTACCTCCTGTCTTTCTCTACGTACCATGTCCATGTCTTTATCCCAGGCATGTTTGAAGACCCCCACTGTCTTTGCCCCCACCACCTCAGTGGCATGCTGTTATAGGCATCCATTATGCCTTTCTGAGAAGTATGACTTCCTCCATCACTTCTAAACTTCCCTTGTTCAAGCTTCTTTGCATGTGCCCTATTGTGGTGCTCCTCCTTCTCTGAAAGAGACTCCCCTCCTGTTCCTTGTGTACTCCTGTGACATACGTGTGGCTCAATCACATCCGGTCAAGCTGTTCCTGGGGTAAATTCTGCGTTCCTACAGTCCCTCCTTATATGTTTTCTGATGCAGTTCCATGCATCATTGGAAGCCCTCCTCTGGATCACATCCACCCGTCAATGTCCTTGAGGAGTTGTGGCCTTCAGAATTGACAGTGTACACAGTACTCTAGGTGTGGTCCCACTACTGAGTGATACAGGTGCAACACCATCGACCTTCTCCTGTTTAAACAACACCGATCTATGCACCCTAGCAATGCAATAACTTTATCAGCTACCCTGTAGCACTGCCCTCTGAGATCATCAGATATGATTTGCCCAATGTCCCTCTCTTACTTGCTGATATAAGTACCCCATCACATACTCAGTGCCTATGTTTCCCTGTACCCCAACATATACTCAGTGCCTATGTTTCCCTGTGCCCCATCACATACTCAGTGCCTATGTTTCCCTGTACCCCATCATATACTCAGTGCCTATGTTTCCTGTACCCCATCACATACTCAGTGCCTATGTTTCCCTGTACCCCAACATATACTCAGTGCCTATGTTTCCCTGTACCCCATCACATACTCAGTGCCTATGTTTCCCTGTACCCCATCACATACTCAGTGCCTATGTTTCCCTGTACCCCATCACATACTCAGTGCCTATGTTTCCCTGTACCCCATCATATACTCAGTGCCTATGTTTCCTGTACCCCATCACATACTCAGTGCCTATGTTTCCTGTACCCCAACATATACTCAGTGCCTATGTTTCCTGTACCCCATCACATACTCAGTGCCTATGTTTCCCTGTACCCCATCACATACTCAGTGCCTATGTTTCCCTGTACCCCATCGTATACTCAGTGCCTGTGTTTCCCTGTACCAAGTGCATAAGTTTGCTGTTTTCAGCACTGAAACAAAGCGGCCACCCTAGACCATTCCTTCAGTTTCCCATATCCCTTTGTATTCTCTACAACACCTCCTGAGTGCCCAGCCTGTCACAGATTATTATGTCACTGCAAAGAGACACACCTTTCCTGCAGGTTCTCAGCAATGACACTTATGAATACATTGAAGAGGACAGGACCCAATACCAATCCTTGTCATTCTATTGGTCACGCTCCCATTCCCAGAGAGAATTCCACTTACCACCAGGTGTCAGCTTGGCTCACTTGGTAGCACATCCATCTCTGGGACAGAAGGTTATTGGTTCTAGTCCCACACTGGGATTGGGCTCATACCATACATGCTGGCACCTGAGTGCAGTACTGGGGGTGCTGTACTGTCAGGATGTGCCATTCTTTGGATCAAACGCTAAACTGAGGTCCCTTCTATGCATCTCTGGTGCTGTCCTGATGGGTGTCACGGTGACAGTGAGATAACCCCAGGTACTTTACAGAAAGAGTAGGAACTTTCTCTGTTGTTCTGACCAACATTCCCTTCCCTCCCTTCAAACTGGTTCATCCAATTGTCCAAGGCTGTGTGTGGGTGTTGATGTACAAAATGGCTGCTACTACACATTCAGTCACTTCAATTTAGTCTAGCAGTGTTTGTAAAGTGCTTTGGGATACAATGTGTATGAAAAGTGCTATATAAATTCTGATTCTTCTCTGTCTCCTATTCTACAACCTGTTTGATACCCACCATACTGCCTTATCCTCAAACCCAGGTTGCTAAGTTTCTATTTTAGCCTCCTGTGTGGCACAGTGGCAAAGGCATAACTGAAGTCCAGATAGGCAACATCCAGTACCTTCACCTAATACACCTCCTAGTCACCCAGTCAAAGAAATCTGTGCGATCTGTTTCACATGAGCTCCCATACGTTACACCATGATGCTGGTCATGCAGCCCATTTGCCTCCACATACCCCATCAGCCTCTCCTTTAGTGCAGTCACCATTAATTTCCCCACCAGTAATAGGAGAGTGACTGTCATGTATTTCTAGCCTCCATAAGCATCAAGGGAGGTGACAGACAGCACTATATTAAACTGAATAGAGGAAGAGAGGTAGATGGCGATAACGCCATCTTTCATGGTGTGGTCTTGGCAGGTGAGGTGAAATCAGGGATGGAAATAGTGGAGTCGGGAATATTGGAGGAAAGCCAAGATTCCAAAACTATCAGGACATCAAGGAGGAGGAAACCATGGGGTTGTAGCTGATCAATTTTGGGCAAGAAACTATGGATGTTGTTGTGGGTCACCTGGAGTCCTCTGGGGAGATCGGAGGGAAGGGAATGGGCAGCACCAGGGTTAGGCACACCATCACCGGCTATGAGGAGTAGTAGAGATAAGATAAGTTTAATGGGAGTGGGCAGCGGCAATGCAGTGGAGATGAAGGGGTTCTGGAGGTGGAGGGGATAGTGGTTCTGATGGACACCAGATGAAGCCAGGAGGAGACTGATGGGAGGAGGAACAGCCTGGGAGTGGGAAAGGGGAGGAGGAGAGGAGGGGTGGGGGCTAGGACAGGGGCATAAGAGAAGGGTGGATCAGGGAAGCTTGCAGGAGGGAGAGAGTTGTAGGCAACAGAAACAGTAGGAAGGAAAGGGCAATGGGAAGTATACTAGAGAGTTGCATGGTCAGGAGAGGGGTTGTTACTATGAGGAGGCAAGGGAAGGGAGCTATGAGGAGCCATGAGGTGATCAAGAAGCTGGAGGGACAAGAATGGGAATAGAGGAAGGTTCTCTGTGTCCTTTATGCCTTCTGTAATGTATAAACACCCCTCCCTGTCCTGTCATAACATAGTGTATCCTGAAATGGCCAAATCTGAGCTATTGTTATCGGTCTGCGTGAGATTCTGTTATGGTCACCAAATCCAGGCCTGCCACACACATGCATACACACACAGAGACACAAACACCACACACAGCCAAATTTTGGCATTCTTACATACACCCTCAGCACTCAGTCACTCACCACCTCAGACTCTCAGCTATCAACAAACTGCTGTGTAGGCGTGTGAGAGGGATTAATAATATTTACCAAATACTACAAATAATGGAAAATGCACTATTCATTATTGAGATATGAATTAAGAACAATGCACTACGATTCGTATTCATGAAATACTTTAAAATAAAGCTAAAGTGGCACCCATAGCCAAACTGTTTAAAATCTACAACCCCTATTCTCCACCCACCCTTTCACACTGGCAGCACCCAAAATTTATTGTTTTAACAATTATCCCACGATGGATGACTGGCACAACCTGCCCCGCCCACAGCAGTCAGACTCTCTTGTAGCACCCATTTTTCTTACTGTGAAGAAGATACCCACAGGCACAGAAGGCAATTGCCTCAACCTGCTCTCCTGCATGGCTGGTCACCTTCTTGTGAACAAAGTGCTACCATGCATGCTCGTATAGTAAAAATCTGATCACATGATCAGCTGGTTTACTATCCAACAAGCATGGGCGCTTTCGTTCACAAAAGGTAACCAGCTATGGAGGTGGGCAGGTTGGGGCAGATACCTTTCCACACCTGGAGGCTTCCATACAGTAAGAAAAAGCTGGTGTTGATGAGGTTAGAAACTGGGTGCTGCTGCTGGGGTGGAAGGGTGGGCTATTATTTAGCTCACTACAAGAGACAGCGTTCAGCCATGGAGGTGGGTGGGTTGTGCCAGTCACCTATTGTGGTGGGGTTGAATAAACTGTAGGTTTTGTGATAGGAAGGGAGGGCTGGGGGACTGAGGTTGCAATCTTTAGATAGTTTTGCTCTGGAAGAGGGTGGGGCCTGTTTTTATCTGTTTACCCCCACAGGAACATGAATAACGAATATTGAGCAGCTGAACATTTTGGGACTCAAATGCAAATACTCAACCAAATATTCCAAATAAGCTATTCACCACCTGTACTACTGTGAACACACACACACACACACACACACACACACACGCCTTCCATGGCTGGTACTGAAAACAGTACTGCCCCACCCTCACAGTTACAATACTATTGGCTAGTTACAAAGCATTGCAGAATGTGCATCCTGCACACACACATGCACACCGCACCATCTGTGGCAACAAGTATTGGTAATATGATGATGATCTCTTACCTGTGACTGGGGGAGGGGAAGATGTAGGAGTCTTGTAGAGCCAGCATCCATCAGACCTGTAAAATAAAATATGGGAAAGGATGCTTAGTTCTTAGGGAGGAAACAGGAAGGATAAAATCAGTTAGATGTAAGTAATACTTATCTGATGGGAAGGAATTAACGTCCTTTCAGACCTATTAAAATGAATAAGAAAAATAAGTAAATATGGAGAAAATACAGTACCGAGAGGTGAGCAGGGGCAGATACTGGAGTGATATGAATGTGTATATGAGAGCATAGGAGTAAAGATAAAAGCAACTTTAGATAAGTTGAGGCAGGACAAAGTAGGAAGACAGAAATACGGAGAATGAAAATAACAAATGAAGAGTTGGGAAAGGAAAGAAAACGTGGTACTTTTGGGGGACGAAGCAACAAAAACACCACCAGTACTGGAACTGCATTTCATGAGAGCTGTAGGAGCTAGGGAACTATAAGGTGCTATCTCTAAATGTAACCCCCGCCTTCCCATTATACATCCTGGAGCAATGCATGTGCTACCAGGGCTCATTTCAGAGCTAGGTTAGCTGAGCCCTAGCACCCCGCTCACCTATGGTTTATGTCTCAAGTGCCATGGTGGAGGAAACTGTATAGCCATCGGAATACTGTTGTGGATGGGAATACCACCAGAGCTGTGTTCCTAAAGGTAAGGTGTTAAACTATAAAGAGGAGGCAGAGTGGCTCTCGCCCTCCCTGCTAGCACTGGGAGGCAGCAGGTGCTCCCAGATAACCGCAGCACATTCAACTAGCTATCTACGGATATATACAGTGCACCAACAGCAATGGGGCCTCTTCACACTGTAGATATCCAAGGAGGACTGGGACTAGGGACTGAGTTATTTATTTCTTTAATAACTGTGAAAAATAAATGTATAACACATAAAGAAAATGCTGCTCCGAACCTATATTAACAACCTCCAAACAAAACTACCAGTGCCACAGTTATATTTTGGGGAGGGAACAGGGTGATTTGTGCTGAGGGACTGGAGGTGCGGGTGGTACAGTGGACAGTGGGCAGTTGCAGGAGGGTTTACTTACACTCTAAATCTGCTTGCCTGCAGGATTTGGGAAGACAGGGCTGGGGCAGTACAGCACACAGGGCAGTTGTTGGAGTGTTTCTTTAGGAAGGAATGTGGAGTCCTTTATAAAAACATAGTAGTTGATCAGGGCACGGGAGGCGGACTGGTGATGGATGGAGAGAATCCTTTTTTTTTTTTTTTAATTGGGAAAATGCAGAGACCTCACTGGGAATCTTCTAGATCTTATCCATAAAAATCAGTGTGCTGCTACACAGAACTGAACCAGGTTACTTAAAAATTTTCTGGCAGCACATTTGTAAATAGTCTAAATGTCCTGAGAGTCCCCATACAGTAAGATTGTACATTGTGCCCCATGGCAGTCTAAAAAACACAAAGTCTTGCCAGTGATACTGTAAAATTAAGGAGCATTTACCATCAGCAACCATAAAGTTCAGATAGCCAGCATATTAACCAAAAGTCTTACAACGGTACCAATAGTATTCAAAACTCGTGCAGCACATTGAGTTAGTTACTGTCGACAGATGTTTAAACACATCTGGTTCTTGCTGCTCGAGGAAATCCACTTGTTTCGCTCTGGGAAACAGTTTAATATAAAGTCATCACCGGCTATGCACTATATGGCAATGCGGCACACCCGTTTCTTCAGTTTAGGGTCGGGCTTTGACGAGTGAAGACGTGTCAGCAGTCCAACTCTGATGGGTGAGTAAGGGCTGCGGGGGTGCTCAGAGGAGGGTCTGGTGGCCCAAAAGACATCAATGGACAGTTTTCTTGTCACAGTTTTAAAATAAATTAGAAAAGAATGCCGTTGCCGATTGTGAACTGGGTGATGTGTGAAGGGTGAGAGGTGCTCAGAGGGAGGGTTTGGTAGCGCCAAAAGACATCGATGGAAAGTTTTCTTGTTACACTTTTAAAATAAATAATAAAAAGAGGCCGATCGTGAACTGGGTGATTTGTGAAGGGCTGTGGGCGTGCTCAGAGGAGGGTCTTGTGGTGCAAAAGACATCGATGGACAGTTTTTTTGTCACAGTTTAACAATAAAAAGGATACCGATGCCGATCATGAACCGGTGATTGGTGCTAAGGGATTGGAGGGGTGGGGGTGGGTACAGTGCACAGTGGGTTGCTGGAGGGTTTACTTACACTCTGCTTACCTGCATGAATTGGAAGATGGCGCTGGGGTGGTACAGTGCACAGTGGGCGGTTGGCGGAGGAGGTTTTGGAGAGAATATGAGGTTTTCTAAATTAGGGACATTGAAATAGCCAGCAATGGAGTGAAAACAGGAAATGCTGGTCGGGAGGAGTGTCGTTGGTGCTGCTGCATGAGGAGTTTGTCTCTGATTGCAGCGGCACTTTCTTAAGTTTTGTCCACTTTACATAATGTTGGTGTCAGTGCGTGTCAGCGATAGCATGCTGCCTTACTGGGAATGCGGACGCACCTACTAATCATGCCCTGCATTCTCCCACACTGACGCACCTCCAAAATCTGCCACCACCGCAAGATGTTGACTTGTGCAGGCACAGCAAGCCAGCATAAAATGGGCACAAGCAGGACCTCACCAAAAATAAGATGTTCCATTGGAGCTGGGCTATCCCACATAAATCAACTGTAAAATCATTTAAAAACAATTCAGCCCATGACATCTTTTGTGTTATCTATAAATTGTACAACACACAAGTGAACATTGCACCACAGTCTGCAGCAGTCTTTTTTACCTTACAGACAATTTATTAGGTAAATATTCTGAGTGTAACTGAGAGAATCTTGCATTTGGTAGGGTTTTAAAAAAAAATTATATTATTGATTGAGCTCAATCATTAATATATTAATTCCACCACCAAGACTGCTCTCATGGTCTCACATACATTCTTAAGTTATCAGAACCTCCCACCTTCGGGTCACAGTTCCTTACCCTAAGAATGTGTGTGAGACCACTCTTACAACCTTAAGAGTGGTCTTGGTGGTGGTATTAACATATACCCTGGTGCTGAGAACCACTTTAGAACTCTGTATTGTAGTCTGTGTCCCATCCAACCATGGAGTTCTATGGTAGAACATGGATGCATTGTGATAACATGTTAAGAGCTTAACAAAGGTACAAACTGCAAGACACATCTCACAGTTCTAAAATGGACCTCACCATCAATGTGTAAATTCTAAAGTCACTGAATTTACTAACAGGACAAAACAAGCATTTGTCAATGCCGAGCGTTCTCTTGCAGGTATTTGCAGTGGTGTTTGGCATGCATGGTGCTACCCTAATGCCCTGTACGAGTGCTGGTATTCGCACAATAAATTTTCAGCATGACCTTTTGTTACCCCCATTATGCGCTACATAGGCGGAAACACGTTTGGGCAGGATGTGAAAAATGACAGCTGCTGCTCATAAGGAAGTGTGGTAAAATGCCAATGTTGAAAATCTGGAGTGGAAATATTGAAAATTCACGAAACCTACCAGCGTGCGTGGGAACTGTGCAACGCACGCTCGTAAACAGTTATTGTTAGGAATTTTTCACCAAATTTTCAACATTGGCATTTTAAACCTCTGCTAATGAACAGTGTCACTGTGATTGTCTTACTGTGTCCCATACATTGATTTTGCACACCGACTGCGCCATTGTACTACATGAGGCAGAAACACGTTTTGGGCAGGATGTGAAAATGACAGCTGTACTGCTCATAAGGAGGTGTGGTAAAATGGCAATGTTGAAAATGTGGAGTGAAAATATTGAAAATTGCAAACTTACGAGCATGCATAGGAGCTGCACAATGAACACTCATAAAACAGTCATTTTTAGGAATTTTTCACCAAATTTTAACACAGCCATTTTAAGACCTCTGCTCATGATCAGTGTCACCATGATTTTCTTAATGTGTCCCATACATTGATTTGCGCACCAACTGCGCCATTGTGCACTACATGGCTAGAAGTATGTTTTGGGCAGGATGCGAAAAATGACAGCTGTACTGCTCATAAGGAGGTGTGGTAAAATGGCAATGTTGAAAATCTGGAGTGAAAATATTGAAAATTCGCGAACTTACGAGCCTGTGTAGGAACTGCAACACCTGCGCTCATAAAACAGTCATTTTGGGATTGTTGCACCAAATTTTCAACATGGGGTTTTGGGACCCCTTCTCATGAATGATGTCACTGTCATGGCATTATTCAGGCCTGAAGGTGATTTCACAGTGACCGTGCAGTGACTGCAAATCACCCTTCGGGCCCAACTAACGCCATGACAGTGACATCATTCATGAGAAGGGCTCCAAAACCCATGTTGAAAATTTGGTGCAAAAATTCCAAAAATGCCTGAGATATGCAATAAAGTTGAAAACCCCTATCTAGCCCATTATACAGCTTACCGGCATTTCCTCAGTTCGCGGTCGACTTTGAAAGAGTGCAGGCGTGTTCCCAGTTCACCGAAGATCGTCGCGCCGAGCTCTGGAGGTAAGTATGGGGTGAGGGGTGTGGGGATGCTGGTGCGCAGTGGGTGGGTGCGGGTTGTGGGAGGGGACTGGGAGAAGCTCCGTGGGACTGTTTTGATTTACAGGTTTAAAAAAAGACTACATGGGATGTTTGCCACGCTGGGGTGGGCTCCCAGCATGGCAGAAGGATGGCTGGGGGCGAGGCGGCGGGGGTTAGGCACCCGTCCGGCAAACAACACGTGCGTTTGCCACGCTGGGGTGAGCTCCCAGCGTGGCACCAAAGCTTTGGGGGCGGCGTGATGAGAGGTGGCGTTGGCAGCCAGGATGACAGCGTGGTTTTCTTTGAAGCGAAGACCACCACTGTCATACACAGCCCCGCACCCATTGGTGCAGGATCGCCACGCCTGCTCAACGGAGCAGTGGATTGAAAGGGAGGCACACCTCCAAAGTGTGCTACTCTCCCAAAACATTCCTTGCACATGCCGCAAGTCGAACGTAAAAAGACAGAACAATAACAGCATAGGAGCCACTACTTAGAAAATAGCTTCTGCAAGAAAGATAATTTGCAGATTCAGAACATATGAACATAGGAATGTGCCAGCAGAAACAGATCACCCAGTCTAAGTCTGCTTGAGTGTGCAGCTAGCAGTCCTAGTTTTCAGCTGCCCCACCCCCCCCTTTGTCATCCCACTGCCACCCCACAACAGCTCTCTCCTTTAAACATTCAGTTATGCGTCATCATGGTACTATCCTAGGTGATCATGGTTTAAGTTCTATAAGCAAGGGCACCTTCAGTTTGGGAAGACAGCAAGTTCATGCCCAACATTGTACACATTCTAGTCTCTCATCTAAGACATGTAGTCATGGTGATTTGCACTTGGTGGAAGACAGTATTAGATGAAGGTTTAACTCTAGATATTTGGAAGAAAATGTGACTTTTATTCAAATTGGTGTTTTTGACAGTGGATTGGAGAATCAAGTAGCTTTGCTTTATATGTAATTTATATTAAATGCCACCAAAACTGTACATGTTTGGAAACCCAATACAACTTCCTAATGAGGGCATATTATGCCACGACTAAAGTGCACGCCTGTATTCCTAAAATCTCAGACAGGTGCCTTAGGTGTGGTGCTCAGGAGGCACCTTTATAAACCTAACATTGAGCTGCATGCTTTTAGCAGCTTTTGGGAGCAAGCTTGTGTGGGATAATGCCCAAGGTACACATTACATATCCAAGTAAACACATCCCTGAGTTTCTTATGTTGAGCATTGGGAGTGGGAGGATGTGGGGCGGAGAGCCTCCTCACTGCCCATTATGTCTGGCTGTAGTGATAGGGAGAAAACCATAGTCCAGAATTGGATGACTGGGAAGCCCCCAGGATTGCACAGTGGTTCACATCAATTTTGAAAATGCTTAGCGTGAAAGGGCATGCTACAATGCCTACAAAACCACAAACCCTTGATAGAATATGAGCCCCTCTGAGAGGACTATAGAGATGGGAACCGCTCCTGTTTAGCAATGGAGATAATGTGCCCCTCAGATAGGGACCGGTAGAAAATCCCCTTCCTTCCAGGTAGAAGGAATGCGTGGGGGTCAACATGGAGACACACATAAGTATAGTCCATGGCACCGCAGAACATGGTGTGAAAGTCATAGAATTATCCCTCACCTGTGGCTCGCTCACCCATATCAGCGTCACCTCCCTAGGACTGAAGTAGTAGCGGATGGGAGGGAATGGGCACTATGGAAGATGCCCAATAAAGTGTGAGTCATAACGTATGCTGTAGCTAATGTTTTACCTCAATGCATTTCAAATTACTGTAATCAGTCCCTGAGCTAAATGTGTATAATGATGTTGTACCTGAATGTTAGACCTGAATGTGTATAATGATATAATTACTACTGACACTATTTATTGACTGGACTGACACAATTTTCTGATGCTGTAATAACAAGTTTCATCCATAATAACTGGATTCCATCCATAATAACTGACTGGTTATTGCAAGCGCAGGTGTCAGCCAGTCAATAAGCAGTAGCGCTGTGAAATGGAGAGCAGTCATTGCCCACACACACACACACATACACAAGCATAATCCATCTTTACTCAGTAACTGCTTTAAAGTCATTTTAACTTACTATCATTTCTCCAAAGTTTTTTTTTTTTTTAACAGAGAAGCAGAGCTGACAGCAATCAAGCAATGAGTGAAAGCTGTCAGCTAAAAGCCGTGAAACAGCAATTACACAAAATAAACTATTGGGTGTTGTACATCATTTTCTTTTGCACACAAACTCGGTATGTAATACCATCACAAACCATTTGTACTCGCACTCCTGGTTGATGTGGTGTTGTTTACACCTCAGGTGTGTAAAAACTCATAATGTACAACACCCCATACATTATTCTCTATGTTATACCAAAATGTTATGCCTGAATGAGTATAATGATGTTATACCTGAATATTTATAATGGCTGGGAGTGTTTTCTTCTATAGGCGAAGGGTTTCCCTCACTCCCACGCATGGCACATTGTCTCCCTCATGCACTCACGTCAATCAGCTCACTGTATGGACACGAGTGAGTGTTTTCATAAGCTTCTTCATAAAATGTAGTTGCTGTTCAGTTACTTTATGTCTAGTTTTGGGGCAATCATGCAAAAAAAAAAAAAAGACAGTCAAAGGGTAACCATGCTCCAGCCCAACAACACTACCAGAATCCCTGTTTTCTATAATTGCTGGATAGTGTTTTTCAAAGGTGTGAACATGCTACCCAGCCATTATATAAAACAAGCATGGTATGGTGTGTACTGTAAAACCTGAGTTTTACACACACCCTTAGTGTTGGATGCTTGTATTAACTCCTTGAGCTTCACTCGGGGATTATGTAGCATCTAATACCTGGGTGTGTGTAAAATTCTAATTATATACACTACCCCATGTATTATTCTGTTATACCTGAATGGTGTACCTGAATGTTAGACCTGAATTGGTATAACAATGATAACAATGTTACACAGGAATGTATATGTATAATGATGTTATACCTGAAAGTATATAATGATGTTATACCTAAATGTATATAATGATGTTATACCTGAATATTAGACCTGAATGTATATAATGATGTTAAACCTGAATGTGTATAGTAATGTTATCCCTGAATTTGATCTAAAGATATGCCTTTGCTTTGTCTGTGCAAACTGACGAGTCAGCGTAATAATGTTTTTGTGAAAAATAAAATGAGTATGGTCATCCTCAAATAATTTGTATTTTAAAGCAGCAGTGCAATGAAACATGTTTCTCAAAATGCTAGTTTTAGCCACAGTTAATAAAAATATTAGCATAGCTGTCAGCTCTGCTTTTCTATGTACCGTCAGTGCTGCGCATCGTGTGCTTTTCTATGTTCTCAGACCTATCCTTCCCAGGTCTACAATGGTATTTCTATGCCAAATGTGGCAATCATCTTTTTCTTGAGAAACATTTATAAAATACTCAAATTTTGTTGGCTAGAAAACGTTACCACGAATGAAACTGGAAGATGCCTGGAATCTTTTATAGTGAAAACAGTAGGGTCAAAGAGTTTGCCCTATTTCATTGCATTGTTGCTTCAAATTACAGACAATGTTATTAATGTAATGCTACAAACAGTCCTGCTGCACCTCACGTGGGAATGTCCCAGAATATTGCCCTTTTACTTTATGAATTGCCTAGCTGAGATGCAGCACCTTTTTCCACTGGAGCCTGCATCAACCCATTTCCACAGCTGGATGGACTAGAATACAGGGAGGTTAAGTGACTTGCCCAAGGTCACACAGTGAACATATTGACTCTAGCAAGGTTTGAATCTGCAATTCCTGGCTGTCAAGCCAGTGCTCTGACCACTAGATCACACTGCCTATTTGAGGAAGCTTGCTAATAGCCTTGACCCTTTGATGACTTTATCTGAATACCTTATCCCAAATGTTGATAGTTTGGGAGCTGTCCTCTCTACTGGATTATTTATGGTCAATAAATAATATTAATTATACCATGGCAAGAATTTTCCCTATCCTGACTGGTCAGTGTGTGCCTGGGACAGTGATGACACTGAACAATAACATCACTGTGTGAAGCCCAGGCACATAGATGAAACAGAACAGTGAAAAAATCCTTCCTCCACACAAGCCACCACAAAATGACAGTACCTTGAAGTCGATTACGACTTACCGGACCAGCCTCCCTTACATGCCGCTCATCTCTCCGACATACCCAAACAGAAACACATGCTCCTGCTTGGCTGCCTCATTCCGTCAGTTAATTTATACAAAATCCATCAGATTCCAAAGAAAATAGCTGTCTATTTTACTTCACTGTAGCTGGTCGCCTTCTTAAACCATGCACACTCTGCCGTTTTACAAACCCCAAATACAGTACTAACACCATTTTGAACCCTCAGCACTTTCTCGGCAAAACCACATACTTTGTATTTGTTCAAAAGCACTTTGCCAAAATAAAAAAAAAATAAATAACGGATCTGTAACACAGGTTCCAACCCAACTGATGTTCAGTTACAAGCGGACGAGCACGGAAGTTACTGCTCAGCTCACGGTCATCATTTTAGTGGCCATGTCTTTTTTCATAGGATAAACAAAACAAGAAAGCACCTTTAATAGTTCCCAGGACGAGCAGCAGGACCATATAACAACGAGAGCGTGTGTGTGGTGGTGGGGGTGGGGTCACCATACACAACAGACCACACTATTAGTAGTAGCACCACCACTTACTGGACTACTTTTCTTTCATTTCCAAAATAAGGCTCTCATACAAAAGAATACAAATGTAACATTTTTTTCTTTTTAATATTACAGGTATTTTAAAATGACCCATTGTTTGAGCCATTGTATAATAGCAATAAGGAGCTCCAGGGTGTGTGTTACTATGTAACAACGCACTAAGGAGGAAGCACTCTGCTTCACTCTGCTTTGACTCCACCCGGGAGTGATGTTATTACATAATAATACACACCCTGTTGTGCCTTATTGCTTAATTATATGTGTCATATTTTACAAGTGCCCAACAAGTGTTTTCTATGGCTGTGACCTGATAAGTATTACCCTACATGACATGAATGGCAAACGAAGTTGTAGAGGCTTTACAGATGGAAAAATTGGCACACAGCCTTAAAATGATTAAAGCAATAGTATTTATTCATAACTATACAGTTATTTCAGCAATAATATTCCTCTGGTAAAAATATCAAGATACATATTTTCTTTTCATTGTGAGCTCTATGCTTGGACTGGAGTCTTCATTCCAATCCCTGCCACTCTTCCCAGCATCCCAGATCAAGCCCATGGGGCTAAAGTACAACATTACTGTGAGGGTCCCTCCTGGCAGCTGGGAAGGAAAACCGGCAGAGGTTGTTGTCCTTTTTTTTTTTTTTTTAGTGAGCTAAATTTGCTTAGGTCCCCCAGGACAGAGACTAGAAATTTAGGAACTCGAAATGGATTCGGAAAAAACAAGAACCGGAAAAGGAATAAAGCTCCTTCAGTACTGCAAATGAGTGACTTCCAGGAAAGGAAGGCAGTAGCGTCATCTGTCTGATTAACTATTGGCATGCCATACTGTGCCGTATAAAGAGTGATTCATGATATGACTAGCAATAGAATTATGGAGTCTGAGTAGAAAGATGCAGTCAAACTTTTGATACACCTAGAATGGCTTTTTTCTTCAAGTTTGCAGTTAGAACTATATTTTATCCCCTCCTCTATGCCACCATGCCCATTTGTTGAGGAGTACATGTCCCCCACACCTTTCAATCAAAGTAATGCTTTTTGAGTGAAGGAAGGGTTTGTGTGTCCCCAAGAAATTCTCCTTGTATTATGTCCCTATGACCTCATTGCCACAGTCAATCTATTGTTGTGAAGGCTTCCAAATGCTCTGCATTAAAGTGAGACTTCTATAGTAATTCAAGTTTAAGAAAGCATAGTATTTAAACTAAACTCCATTTACTTTTCCTGTATTTTTCTTTCAATTATTGCTAATTAGTTTGAACTATTTCTAATTAAATCCAAGAACTAAGGCGTCTCAGGATACCAGGTTTCCTTTCAGGTTGGGTAACAATAGTTATGAAGCAGAATGTATCTGAATTTCTTTTATTTTTGGGAGGGGTTATCTGTGATTTATGCTATATCTGTGGTGTCGGGACATACTGTTTACAGGGATTGCGGTTACCCATTGTTCTCCACCAGGGTCTCCCTTGTGATGAGTTCATCCAGTCTTAGTGGACCACTAGGGCTGCAGCTGGGTAGTTAGGAACTGAGACACTGGGTCTGTGAGAGTATGGTTAAACAAAAGACTGCCTGTTGTGAGTGGAACTAGAGCTTACAAAAGACACCAGTTAAAGAAATGGACATTGGTTAAACAGCCTTTATCCAATTTAGAAGGCTAATAGCTGTTCCGGAGATGCAGCCAACCTGGAATTCTGGGAAAAGAAAATATAGAGAGTTCTCAGATAACCAAGGGACATAATATGACACAAAGTGGTCCGAGACAATGTCTGTTGCATCCTGGAAGTTCACAGCACATGTCTTTTAACCAGGATATCCCAAATATAAGAAACTAAAGTACCCCAAGTCGAGTGACTTTCTTGTAGCCTGACAGCTGCCAACGCTGGGGTGTCAGGCATTGTAGTAACTTTAAGTGCCTGAACTATGGTGTCAAGCATTGTGTCAATAGTTTTAGGTCACTGAACTGTGATGTTGGGTACTGTAGTAATAACTCTGAGTGCCTGAACTGTGGTGTTGATCATTGTGTTTTCGTGGGTGGTAGTTTTCCCTTTAACTGGAGTATGAGGAGTCTTTTACTGTAATCAGTATTTCTTTTAATTCCAATCAAATGCAGTCCCATAAATCAGGGTTACTAAAAGCCCCATAGATCAGACGGAGATCACCCCATAATCTGCAGTATTCCAAGGTGGAAAGGCCCATCCTTTCCAGCCACTGTAGTAATGTAGGTTTTGCATTTCATTAAACGTTTAGTTGCTGTACACTGGACGCTTTCCAATGTTTTTATGTCACCTTTAGTATATGGTGGCCAAAACTGTCCAAATATTCCAAGTGTGGTCTGACCAGAGAAGTATACAATGGCAACATAACTCTAGTGTCTCTGCTGTTAATAGGTCTCGAATACTTCCCAAGGTACCATAACATTTTTGGCAGTTCGAGAGCAATGTTTTTAAACCCCAAGTAGGTTTACCACCTTTAAGAAGCCCAAAGTGGGACATTTCTTACTGAAACATGATTTTAGCAGGACAGTATGTAACCTGGACCAATACAACAAACTTATTTTCTCTAAATAATCAGAATTAAGACTAAGGGTTGTAGTTTTTAGTTGTTTCTATTGTTTCTTATCATTTTAAGGTATTATAGTTTTCTGCAACATTTAGAGGAAGTTAGAAATATTTTTCTACTATAAGGTTAGGACATGCAGTATTTTTCATGTTTATTTTGCAGGACACAGCTACCCAAATCAGGATCGTCCGCAAAACAGGACAGGTAGTAACCTTAGGGAGATGCGGAGACTAGGGCAAAGGTTAGAACGTTGCTGGCGAAGTCGCCCTTGATGCCGACCACCTTAGATTGATGAGCCATTATTTAGTCTGTCAATCTGCAGTCACCCATAAGAAGGCAGAATTCCTGTCCGGAGATTATGCTGCTTCAGAATCAACCAGCTCAGCTATTTCAAACTGTGGACAGACTACGCAACCCAGCCTGTCTACATGTTTGGAAAGCATTTCGCAATTAGAGTGCGATGAGCTTGCTCGATTCTTTGCAAATAAAGTGGCCGACATCAGTGCGGTACTTCAGCCAGCACACTCTATGGGGCTTGTTTGTGATCATGACGGGATCACCATACCTCAGTTTTCCTGGAGTACCTTCAGTTGACCGGAGTTCATGGATGTCATGAGGATTATCTAGAGTGTGTGCCCTCGTGCTGTAGTTTGGACCCTGGACTGACTTCCTTAATTTTGGGTTATATTGATATCATCGGTCCAGTCCTTGTGCAGATAGTCTGGTGCTCCTTGCAATCTGGAGAGTTTCAAGCTCCCTGAAAGGCGGTGGTGACACCACTCTTGAAAGCTACTGGACCCTGACTGCCCGCAGAACTACAGACATATCTCTAACCTTCCCTATAGGAAGGTGATTGAGAAAGTAGTGGCAGCACAACTGGAAGACCATTTGACCATCCATGATATCTATGAACTGCTCCAGTCCATTTTAGAAGAGACATAGCACTGAGACAGTGCTGATTCAGGTGCTCAATGATCTCCTGATGGCAAGAGATCAGAAGAACCGCCCATCTTGGTTCTTCTGGATCTCTCTTCAGCTTTTGACATTGTGAACCACATGGTGTTGATAGGATGCCTGAGGCATACCAGTGGAATGTCGGGGACAGTCCTCAGATGGTTTACATAATTTCTCATGGGTAGAACACAAAGAGTTGTGTCCGGGTTTTTCTTCAGGCCCAACTGCTTTGTCTTGTGGGGTGCCTCAGGATTCAGTGCTGTCACCCATGTTGTTTTGGTGCATATGCTACCCCTCAGAGAGCACCTTGTAAGAAGGTATGGGCTGAGGTTTCACTGTTACTCAGATGTTACCCAGCTCTACCTTTCTTTTGCACCCAGCCAGGATGGAGCTCTCTTGGTCTTTAACAACTATCTGAAAGAAATCCAGGAGTGGATGGATTTAAGTTGGCTGAAGTTGAACTTGGAAAGACTGAAGTACTGGTTGTGGAACGGGCCGTCAGATGGGGTGTTGGGTGTTGGTGCACCCTCTGGAAATTTTCTTGGTGGCGTCTCACTCCCGATCTCTGAATGGAGTACGTAACCTGGGGTAGTTTTGATGATGGACTGACCCTACATTCTCAGGTGTTGGCTGTCATCAAACCTCCTTTTATCATCTTAGGAATATCGCCAGGAATAAGCATCTGGTTCCGTCTGATGACCTTCCTACTCTGGTCCAAGTCTTTGTGTCCTCGTGCTTGAATTACTGCAACTCCCTTTATCTAGGGCTTTCTGGTGTTAAATCCATCACTTGCAGCTGGTGCAGAACACAGCGGCCCATCTTTTGACAGGATCTACTCGATCCTGCCATATTACTCTGGTGCTGCGCGAACTGCACTGGCTGCCACTACAGTGGTGGATCACCTTTAAGGTCGGTTTACTGACTTTAAAGCCCCTACATGTACAGGGCCGGACTATCTGAAAGAGCTTCTGGTTCCTTGCTGCCCTGGTCGATCACTCTGCTTGGCCGACAAGGGGTTGTTAGAGATTTCAAAGTGAAGTTGAAATTATCTGGTTCGAGAGCTTTTGATTCATAGCGCCCACCCTTTACATTCTCTTTCCTGCGGTTACAGGGTGTGCAACTGTGGAGGAATTTAAGAAGGTCTTAAAACCTATCTATGGCAAAAGCTTTTTCAGTTAATTGAAGTATGTAACTGTTGTACTGGTATGTGATTTTAATTGTATTGATCTGTCATTTGATGTCGGTGATTTGTTTTCACGTTGTTAGGCACCTTGGCAATGGAAATGTGCCATATAAATAAATTATTATTATTATAATTCCAGGTCATTTGTTATGGTAATTCCCAAGTCCTTTCCTCAGTCAAAACTCTTGATAGCTCACTTTTCAAAGGGTGTTTTAATACTGAATTATTCCTGCCCAAATGAATCACTAAGCATGTGTCAACAATAAAATCGAACCACCTTTCTGTGCATTAATAATTTTAGGTGCCTGAACTGTGTTGAACATTATTCTAACAACTTTAGAAAGTCTTTACTGTAGCAAGCAGCTTGAGCAATTTATTCATTTATTTATTTACTGGAATCTCGGATAACACCTTTGAGCTAAAAACTTGTTTACAAAGGTTCCACGTCGTAAGGCAACAGGCAAGGTACTTAGACATTAAAAACAGATAGGGGTATATACAGCAGGCAAGTACATTATGGTACATACAGATACAGATTCAAGCAAGTACAGTTAAAATACATCAGGTAGGAGAGGTCAACTTTATTGCAACAGTACTAAGAGCATACTTAAGGTGGACAAGCAATGCACAGTGGTAGCTGAGCTTTACATAGAAGCTGACAGCAGATAAGGACTGCAAGGCCCATCCAGTCTGCCCATTTCTTTTCTACCTTATAAATGTGCCATTGGCCTTTGCTGTCAGTGGCCTATCTATTCATAGTCATTTGTATTGCTCCCTTATGCCTATCCCATGCCTGTTTGAAGCCCTGCACTGTATTCATAGCCACCACTTCCTGAAGTAGGCTGTTCCATGCATCCACCACCCTTTCTTTGTAAAAGAACTTCCTCACATACCCTTAATTGGCCTCCTCTAATCTCATGCTGTGTCCTCTTGTTCTGCTATTTTCTTCTATTGAAACATGTTAGACTCTTTCACCTTGTTAATGCCCTTAAGGTGTTTGACTGTTTCGATCATATCACCTCTCTCTCTCTCTCTCTCCTTTGCTCTAGGGTATACATATTGAGCTCCATTAATCTGTTCTCATATGTCTTCTCCTGCAGTCCCTGCACCATTTGGTTGCCCTTCTCTGGACTGCCTCAATTTGGTTAATGTCCTTGTGAAGGTGTGGCCTCCAGTACTGCATGCAGTACTCCAGATGAGCCTAACCAGTGTCTTGTAAAGAGGGATTATTACCTCCTTCTTACAATTTGTGATACCCTACTAATAAACCTAACATCCCCCTAGCCTTACCTACTGAATTAGAGGTCTGCTTGGATGATTTCAAGTCATCGGTGATGATGATTCCCAAGTCTCTATCTTCCTTTGTGACTGCCAGCAACTCCCTCCCAGCCTATAGGTGGCTTCAGGTTCTCTTCCCTATGTGCATGATCTTGCACTTCTTTGCATTAAATCCCAGTTGCCACTCTTCCGACCATTTTGCTTGTTTATCTAGATCTCTTCTCATTCTGCCCACCCCATCTGGATCATCTACTGTGTTGCATATCTTGGTGTCATCTGCAAACAGACAAGCCTTACCCTCTAGTCCATCTGCAATGTCACTGATGAAGATATTGAAGAGGATAGGCCCCAGGACTGATCCCGAGGTACCCCACTTGTGACTTGCATCTCTTCTGACTGCATACCATTTACCACCACTCTTGGTTTTCTGCCTGTCAACCAGTTTGCCACCCAGTTGACTAACTTCTGACCCACCCTGAGCCTACCCAGCTTGTTCTTAATCTTCTATGTGGAACAGTGTCAAAAGCTTTGCCGAAGTCAAGGTGGCGTCATCAACTGCTCCCATTGGTCCACCACTCTGGTTACCCAGTCAAAGAATCTATGAGATTAGTTTGACAGGACCTTCCTTTGTAAACCCATGCTGTCTTGGATCCTGTGCCCTATGGATTCCAGGTGTTGCACTATCCTTTCCTTAAGGAGTGCCTCCATAATCTTGCCCACTACTGAGGTAAGACTGACTGGTCTGTAGTTTCCTGCCTCCTCCCTGCTACCACTCTTGTGAGTGGGATCACATGAGCCCTTCTCCAGTCTTCTGGGACCTCTCCTGTGGTCAGAGACTCACTAAACAGTTTTGATAATGGCTCTGCTAGTTCCACCCTTAGCTTCTTTAGTACCCTGGGATGTATGCCATCAGGTCCCAATGCCTTGTCCACCCTGAGCTTAGCGAGTTCTTGTAGGACCCTTTCTTTTGTGAAGGGAGCAGTGCTCACCTCCCTCCCTCCTGTCCATGGTGCTGAGCTGTGGGCCCTGCCCTACCTTCTCTTCAGTAAATACTGAACAAAAGTATCTATTTAGGATAAATGCTTTTATGGGCTCCTCCTCCTCACATGCCCCTTTTTCTCCTTTGAGCTTAGCGATACCTCTCTGGACTTTCTCCTTTCACTAATGTATCTATAGAAAGTCTTGTCACCTTCTTTTACTGTTTGTGCTAGTGTTTCCTCAGTTTGGGACTTTGCCTGCCTTACTGCCTTCCCGCTTCCCTTAGGGCAGTTTGGTATGCCTCCTATCTTCATCCCGCTGTGTTCCTTATATTTCCTGAAGGTTAGCCTTTTGGCTCTGACCTTTTCTGCTACTGTATTTGAGAACTAAAGTGGTTTCCTTCTTCTTTGCACTTCCTTTTCTGTCTAACACAATGCTATGTTGCTTCAAGTATTGCATCATAATGCTTGCCCACTTTGTCTGCACCCGCTCACCTGTGTTTCTTTTGCCAGGGCTAGCTTAACTCTGTTGGTCATCTTATCAAAGTCAGCTCCTCTGAAGTCCCATATTTTTGCTTGGAATGGGATGATTTAGTTGTAGTGGCCAACCTGAACCATACCATGTGATTCACTGGCCCCAGGTGACCTTCTACCTGGAGATCTGTGATCCCATTCTTGTTATTCAGTACTAGATCTAGGATAGCCCTGTCTCTTGTTGGTTCTTGTACCAGTTGTTTGAGGCCCTCCCTTCAGGAATCCACCATGTGTCTAGTTCTGGCAGATGTTCCTGCTGGTGTTGATCAATCTGTATCTGGCATGTTGAAGTCTCCTGTTATCAGAACCTTCCCTTTAGCTGTCATGTTTTGTATATCTTCTAACAGTAATGTGTCTATGTCCTCCCCTGGTCTGGGGGCCTGTAGACAACCCCAGTTCTTATGGCTATCCATTTCCTGTTTCCAGGGTGACCCACAGTTCTTCTGGCTCCTTATGTGTATTCTGAATTTCTGTAGCTTTGATATTTTCATTGACATACAGGGCCTCCACCCGCCCCCTTTTGCACCTCAGTCTCTTCTGAACAGTACATAGCCAGATACTGAAGTCTCCCAAGTGTGGTTACTGGTAAACCACATCTCACTAGTGTTACTATGTCCAGTTTAGCCTCTGACATTATTGCCTGCAGGTCTGGGATCTTATTTCCAGGCTGTGAGCATTTGTGTACATGATTTTCCATTGACCAGACTGGCTTCCTTTAGAGCATGCAGGTAGAGCTATGGAGGGTCAGAAGTGGTGGTGACCAAAGGAAGGGTAGGACAGAATAGATGAGAGCAGGGGAGGTGGGGGCAGAGACAAAGGGGTGACAGAATAAGGGGTTGAGTAATCAGAGGGTGGACTGGATAGGATTCTACCCAGGGTGATGTAAGTAGGTGATAGGGCAGGGTTGGGTAATGTGGGGAGAGGGCTAAAGGAAAGGGTTTTAAGTGGAGGTGAGGTGAGGAGGAAATGGGGAGGGTGGAAATTGGTGGATTAATATTTGTGAAGAGAAAGCAGAAAGGTGGGGGATAAAGAGGGACATGAGGGTAAGTGCTCAGTGGCATCACACCAGGCAGGGAGGAAGTGGGGGAGATGGGTGCCATGCAGGACAGATAAGCTATCAATAACAATAGGATTAGGCACAGGTGATGCAGTGACAGTTATTAAGAGCGGCCAGGTATAATTGAATGATTTAAGTGGCTCTCTCTCTGAATACATGTGAGGTGAGGTGTAAACAGTGACCTCCTTATAACCACAAGCACAGTGACAGTTACATAACGTAACAAGTCAAACATAACACAGATACACAAGAGCTGTTGTGAGACTTACATACAAAGATACATACACACACACTCATTGAGTGACAGACATGAACACACATACATACAGTTGGTGGGCTTATACATTCATGGATGGACAGTAGGGCTGTGTGGATGTTTCAGATTCTGATGGAATGGAAGTCTGTGGAATTTTGTAAAATTCCATTTAATTCTGATATAATCCAAATTTTCAAAAGCCAACTAGTTTTACATATTGTATGCCACAGATTCTGTTTCCACAATGTACAGAAAGTTTGTCCGCGGTTTGCATGAGCTACGGAAAGTTATTTCGCTTTCACAAAAATGCTTTTTGGAATCTCACAGAATTCAAAAGAAATTCTGAAAAGCATTCCAGAAACAGATTTTCCATTCCACATGAACTGTGCCAGCAAAATTATGCAGTCTGCAAAGCTCTAAAGGACCTGTATTAACATCATTCTTAACACAGTTATCAATCCATGACAATGTGTAAATAATTATCCATCATCCCACACTGGTGGTCTCCTGATGCAGACCCTCTTTTCTCATCCCCCACCTGTGTGTTCCAATAACTAATGAAATGATTCCTGTTTCCTAGGACCCTTGTCCGACCCTTCTGTAGGAGGAAGTGGAGCAATCCAGCGTCAGAACCTGGTGCAGCAAAGCAGTGTAAAGGAAGTCAGAGGAGCACGCGGCAGGAGGGTGAGGAAATACAGGCGACCTCGCCCCGACTCTCACATCGGGGACCCATGCCTTTCTAAAGCAGGTGAGCCAGGCAATGATTTGTGCCACAATTTAGAGACACCTGAAGGACAAAAGGGTGTCAGCTGTCTACCTCCTCACACTAGGAAGTAAAAACCGTGCCTCTCAACCTCCTGCCTCCTGAATCAGGGACAAAGCTCTGACAAATCACAGACAAATGATCAAAATCACAGACAGATCTTACAAACTAGTATTGACTCATGAAGCCCTCTGAAGTTAATTAGTGTACATAATGCTCCCTGCAAATGGGGGTTCCCAAAAGACTTCAGGAGCTTGCTTGAATGCTCCAAGCCTGAATGGTGTTTGGCATTTAAGCCATTTATCAGTGAGTGTTTTAGAACCTCTGGTACTGTCTCTTTAAGAGCTGTCTGCTTGCAGACATAATTAGTTTATATGGGGACTGTGTGTTTCTCTGTTTGAGTACCACTCAAGCTGCTGCTAATTCACTTCATTTTTGCAGTCACTAGAGTGCAAAGGAACCTATCTGAAAGATGTAACTGTTTGCCAGAAATTATTTAGAGTAATAATGAAATTACAGTTTGTCTAACCTGCTTTCTTTGCAGTCAGAACTGTGTCTGCTAGTTCCCATTCTAGTTTTGAACTGCTGAACTGGACCAATCAGTGTGCGGTAAGCTAGCTCTAAAATGGTGCCTTGGACGAATCAGAACTTGGACTCATAATCTGAGCCAGCCACAAGAGGATTGTATGGGCAGTGACTCTGGGAGATGTAGTTTAGACTTCAGTGCCTTTTGGACCAACAGCAGCAGTCTATTGTGAGTGACAGCCATCCAGTCAAGAACTGGGAGGAACTCAAAGGAAGTGCCCGTTTTGTCGGTTGGAGTTTCAGTTGAGCTTTGGCAGTGAAGAAGGAAGGGTCCTGTGCTTTTTCAGTGTGCAGTTTTAGTCAAAAAGCGTGTGTAAGGCCCAGAGTTCGGTCTGCAGCTTGTGTAACAGCTTGTTAGGACTGAATCCGTCCTGTGAAAAGAATCAAAGGATCTCTGAAGAGTAGAAACCAGGCTCACCCTGTAGAAGACTGGAGGAATTGCTGAAAATTGCACTCGGTCTGTCAGGAACTGAATCTGCTGTGTGTTCTCCCGGTATTGTGCAGTAATTGCGATCGGGATACAGATGCAGCCTGCCTGGTATAGTGCTTTCTTTTATATGGATGTGTGAAGAGGTTTGTGTACCTCAAGTGAGCCCTGCTGACATTGAAGGACCCTATCTTATTTGGAGGTCGTGAGTACTAATTCAGGGTGGCTCCCTGTTGAATTGCCACATTAAATCCAAATGGAATTACTGTACTGCTGACTGTTTAATTCTCCTTTTCTCTGTGTGAAAGGGCCCTACCAGCTGCCACGGTTTGGACTAGCCACTAGGGCTTGGGTACCCAGGGACAGTAACTGATAGGGTTAGGCCTGTGCACAGAGCCATAAATGAATGATTAGAGTGATAAGCTAATTAACCTGATTTCCCCCTGTCCTTGTTATATCCCACTAAATAAATCAGAGCTGCTTGTTTCAGCAAAGTTATACTGCCTGAGGTATTTGTCTATGTTAAAGTACTGTACTGTGATTGTTGCACTGTATCTCATTTCACAGGAGGTCCCAGTGCCGGAACCAGACCTGGGGGTAAGTGTATACTGTGAAGGTAATTCTGATATATTGTGTGGGCCACTAGTGGGAAGAAAGGGGTTGCAGTGTCCCAGAGGGCTGTGACCAAGTTAGTTTAACTATTGCAAACCCTGACCTCTGGGTGGAGGCACCGCCATTGGATCCAGGCCCTCAACCTGTTAGTGGCAAATCAGGCAGGGGTAGTAGCCCCTGGGATAGCGCCATCTAGGGGTTACAATAACATTTCTAAAGGAAAACTAGCTGCCAATACTAATGCTGGGCATTACTTCATCACACAAGTCACAACATTCCAGTGACAGAAATGTTGAAATCAGGAGGAACTAAGGACAGGACGTTATCTACAGTAGTTAGTTACTTAGTTAGTTAGTTAGCTGGCTAGCTAGTTAGCTATTTAGTTAGGTATTTACAGCATAATCAACCAGGATGCAATGCAGAAATGTTGCAGTATATGGCAGGAAACAGTGTAATTTAATGACAATTAAGTCCTTTTGTCATGCGATATTTTGTTACATGTTACCTACTGCAAGATATTGCATTACATTGTGGCTGACTCTTCCTATTTAAAATTTGGGGACTGGGAAAGGCACACTGAGATAAGGAATTTGGTGACTGGGAAGGGCCCACTGAGCCAAGGCTCATTTCCAGCTGCAGAAAACAAACTGAAGCACACAACAGCAAAGGAAGAATGTTGATTAATTAAGCAATAAAGCACAATGGGGCATTGATTGTACTAGGTTTACCCCATGGTCAGGGACATAGTAAGGCATGAGGTGAAGCCAAGTACCTTCAACACGTGACTGTGGGATAAATCTAGTACAACCAATGTTCCCAGAGTGCCTTATTGCTTATATAAAAATGTTTGTGCGAAATTAAAAAAAAAAATAAAAAGTAAAACATTTAAAATATGAAAACTTTACATTAATACTGTAAAAATAGGTAAAATAATCCCTCACGACTCCTATATTTTATAGTTGTCACTGTGAGAGATGTATAGCGAGAGATTATTTCTTGTTGAGAAAATTTTTATGAAGGTAATGTAACAGCCCTTGACTCGCCTTTGGCTGTTCCAGAGCCTTCAAGGTCCTCACACCAATTGCCTTCGAGAGGGCTGGCCTGGGTTAGTATAGGTAGGTGTAGCGGGATGCAGTGCCTCCACCTGAGGAAGTGTAGGGAATTCCTGTAGGCCAATAGCAGGTTACCGCCCCCAGGAAAATAAATTAGCTGCCCCGAACAGTTCCTTACACACTCTACCAATATCCTCCTTCTTTACAGAAACAGGGGTTTGGCAGAAACTTGTCTCACAGTACTGAGCTGGTGTCAGGAGTTGTAGGTGCACTGCAGCAGCAGATAGCTGAAGAAGTGATGAATGCTGGTCTTCACCTGCCAGGCCCTTCAATCTTCACCCTCAGACCCTTTGTATCGGTGTTCACCGGGCAGGCCTCTTGTCATCTTCCTCTCTGATGGTCTCCTCTTGGTCTGGGTACTGAGTTGGCTGGTGGTTGCCCAGACTGGTGGCTGGCACTCAGTTCTCTATGATGCAGCACAGGAGCTGGGAGTTGCCTCAGTCTCTAGCCCAGCAAACACAGTTTTCTGCCTTGCAGCGAAACAGGCTCTAAAGTACTTACCCCACCAAGGGAAACACAGCTTGCAGGCCACTTTACTGGATGCAGACACAGTGGTTTTCAGGCTGCGAACTTTACAGTCTCTGCTTTCCAGCTGCCACACTCTGATGGCTCTTTCTGCACTGCAAAACAGTCCTCCTTCTCTGGCAGCAAATCTCACAGTCTCTCTCTCTCTCGCTGCAGTCTCCAAGCTTTCTCACAGCTGCAGGTTCAGATCTTAGCCACCACTTCCAAATTCTCAGCAGCAGATTCACTCAGACCATGTTCAAGTCCCACCCTGGGAATCTTCCACACAGTCCCTGTTCCTTTCCCAAAGACAAATTGCTTCTCCAGGCATACTGCCGCTTGCCCAATATAGGGACTAGACAAGGCCTTTGGACAAACAGGCACACCTTTAGGGCTACAGCTCTCTACAGGCTCTCTCACTCTCAAGCTGATCACACAGGACTACCCTGTTAGCAGACAAACAGTCCCTTTTATCAGTTTTCAAACAACTTCTTCCTTTGGCTGCAGAAGTTGTCCCACTGAACAAATTAATATCAATTGGCCACGCTTGACGCCTATTGGTTACTCTGTAGGTGCCAAGAAATGTCCCTGCCTTTGCCTCCCACAGTCCATTTCAGTCCCATCAGTCATCTGGCAGATTCCTGCCTCCTAATTGGCTGTAGCAGGGGCAAAGGTAGACAAAATGGCTGTGGCACACAGTTCCAACTTAACAGTCCTACAGTCACACAAATGCACTCTTTCAATAAATGTCCCACCAGATCTGTAGCAGCCCCACTGTGTCATATGGATGTACAGATATAAATTAAGAACTCCTCCCTGCCTGTCACTGCCTTCCAAAGATTGTCCCCAAGGCAGCAGACTGGCTCATTAATATTCATAGTCCCCATATTAATATTTATAAGAAGCCCCAGAGTGCCCACTGGCACTCACAAATAAAACAATTTTAAGCTTCTTGAGCAGCTCTTCTGTGTCTCTGGACCCCGATTTGCCAATTTAGGGGTCCAGGAGCAAAGGCATTAATTTAGCCTAGCGGTGGCAAGGAAAGCAAGACATGCTAGCGGCATGCGCGGAGCTGCTGCTTTCGCGCATTCGTGCTGTGAGCTGTGGCGGTTCCGTATCTTCATTTCTCTGGCCCAATTCACATTGGAAAAAAATACATTGGGGCCGGATGGAGAGTTGGGGGCTCAAATGAGCCCAGGAATAGTGGTGAGGTTGCAGGAAAGCGACATTGGTAGAAAACCCGGAATGGGTAGCTTACAGTAATATATCAGTTTCTTTAGGGTAAGGTCACTAAGCAAACAATGTCAATACCTTTACTTTTGGAAGCTGAGATTACTTCCAGTTTCAGGCATAAGCAAGCACCAGTAAAGTGGGAGACGTCTGTGTGTTTAAACAAAAAAATGACCAGTTAAGGTCAGAGGTATGTTAAGAGGAGTGAGTGGTGGGGCAGTAAGTAAATTGGCAGGATAGGCAGGAAGCAAAAGCAGATTGGGTAAAGTGTATGAGCAACGTTAGCATCACTGGCATACAGTAAATCTAGAAACACTAGGTGAGAGTCCAGTGATCATTTCTTAGCACTCCGCAGATGGAGAAAACATAGCACAATAAATAGGTGGGCAAGCCGGTGGCCTTAGTGGAGTGAGCAGTCAGGCATGTTTAAGAAAGCGTACAGTGAAGCGATCTGCTGGGCTGGAGAGTGGGCGGCAGACTCGCGCATTTTAACAAAATAAACATGCCCATAGATGGACGAATTGGAAGAGCATGTGGTGCAGCTGTGTTGGGCTTTAGCTTGTGTGTGGTGAGGGAAGAAAACAATGTCTGACATTTGAAATTTAACATTACATATGGCGCACAGATAAGGAATGTTATAAGTCAGATTGGTGAGGCCTTGTTTTTAGCCATTGGTAGTGCTCTCTTAAACCAATGGCTGGAATCAAGCCTCAGCCAATCAGGACGAAGATTTTCATCCTTTTATATTGCATTGCTATGCAATTAACACAAGCTAAACACCAAGCCAGTGAACATGGCGAGAAACAAGGAAATAACACAAAAGCACTAGCACAAAAGGAAACATTACAATGATACAATCAAGCAGAAGGATCAAGGATGGAGTCACTGAAGAAATAAAAGCACAGGCTGCCCCAATTGCCCAGTGGCAGTGTGCCGTGTCGCTGTGCACACATGACCCACGTTCAGGAATGGACTCAGGCTGTTGAGTCTGGGACAGGTTAGGTTCATGGAGTAATGCGCCTCAGTCAGGGAGCATTGGTGGTGAGATCTGGCACCACTGTGACCCCTTGTGCATGGACCAGTGAGGACACTGTGTCTTCCTAAGCTGGCGTGGGCAATGTACACACCATGGGGTGGAGGGAGGGAATTTGGGGGACAAAAGAATGTGCACAGAGTCATCGCTATGACAGTGGTCAGTACCTTGGGTCCTGCTCTGTGCAGATCCTCACCAACTGTGATGGTGGGAGGAACTAGCAGGGCTGATGGGTCACCGCAGTGCACGGCGAGACCTGAAGGGAAGGAGGAGGTGGTGACTTGGGAGCCAAAAGCATATTAAAAGAATGTGCAAAGTGTAAAATTGTCAAACTAATTCCAAGGAGTCAGAAAAATCAGAAAACACACCAAGCAGTGAACCAAGAACAGTGGTGGAGGTAAAGGAGGGCCATGCAACTGGAGATGTCTAGGTGGGATACAGGGGCCCGGTGGAGGGGGATATAGGGCACAGCAGAGAGAAGAAGAGAATACTAACATACTAGTCGCCAGCAGAGTTAACCTGTTGGCCAATCAAGTCTTCTCGTGCTTCAGCACCCTGATTGGGTACTGCAGCCCTCTGTCTCCTTCCACTGTTACTCCATCCCTAGTCCTGCCCCCACCTGGGCAAACCAGCCTCTGCTTCACCCTTGCCTATACCTGTCCCACCCTCTTTTGAATCCCTCCACTGTAGTTGCCTGTACCAGCTCTGCGTGCAGCGCATTCCACGGTTCCACCACTCTCTCAGTGAAGTACCTCCTCCTCCTTTCCCCCCAATCCTACCATGCTCAGTCTTCCAACTGTGTCCTCTGGTGAGTCCACCCTCCTTCAGTTGAAAGATCCTACCTTGACTTACCTTATTTACTCCCTGAGGTACTTGAAGACCTCAGTCATGTCCCCAGTCCCTCCTCTCCTCCAGCGAGAACAGGTTGAGCTCCCTAGTCATTCCTCATATTCGTATCCCCAGGCCCGGATCATTCTGGTTGCTCTCCTCTGAACCCTCTCCAGGAGCTGGATGTCCCTCCTAGGTGCAGTCTCCAGAACTGCACACAGTAATCTCAAGATGTGGTCTAACCAGGCTGTTGTACAGTGGCAAAATCACCTCCTGTTCCTTGAGGTAATCTCCTAGCAATGCATCCCAGAATACCTCTCAGTGGTCCCTGATTTTCAGGGATGTCCTTAATTTTGCCTCAGAATTTTGCTCTGTCCCTCTTTAAATTGGTGTTTCCATGACTGAACAGTGGTGACTGTAACCCCACACTAATTCAAGCATTAGAATTAGAGTTCTTCAAAAATACTTTTACTCTAAGTCCATTATTCTACCAGCTTCCTGGGTGGATGTCACTAGTTTTTAAGATGTGTTCCTGATTTTGGTCACTTGTTTTTTTTTTTTGTATGTTTTTTAAGCCTGGCCCTGATTTATGAGGCAGGGATGTTAGAGAAGAAATCCACAGAGGCAAAAAGAGACTAAGGGAGGTAGAGGCAGAGAGAAGGGGAACTGGAGGGGTGGGTCGCTAGCAGCAGGAGCTGGTACAGTATGTGTAAAGTGATCACGAAGGAGATTTTAAGGGAAAGGAAGAAGTTTTCAGGCAAACTCGAGGACAGTTAAGAGAGGACATCTTTGTTACCACGTGTTATACAGAGAGAATGCTACTGCCCACAAAAGAAAACATGGAAACGTTGTAGCACTAGTAGTACAACTCACTTACAAGTAAAGGTGTTTGGATTGCACCAAATCTGATTGGAGCCAATTTTGCTGGGTATTATTAGTAATGCAGGATTTACATAAGCCACAAATTCATTTTCTGTCAAGCACAAAATATGGAAATGTGTTTCAGAATTTCACAGCACTAAAAAATCCTGAAAAGCATTTCAGTAGCAGAATGCCATTCCACAAATTCCACTGGCAGTATTCCCATTCAGCGAGCTACGAAATGACACTCACATACTTCATGTGGTGGCCATATTAATTGACTTGAGCCATTAATTACACAACTAGTTATAAAGCTATTGTAAATTTACTCATTTATCTATTTCGTTTTTTCCTTTTTCCCCATTTCCCCATGTTCCCATCCTCAAGTAGAAAGGTGTGACGTGCGGTGATGCCAATGGCGGTGCTGTGCACGCTTCCATGCGTAGCATGCGGACATCTGCCACGGTCCTCCCCACCCTACATTGCTAACTGGGAAAGGAGGTCTAGGAAATACTTCCTGTTTTAAGTCTCATCAAAGTGGGGCAGGGGATATGGACGCAAATCGATCGATATTGAACCAGGTTACTCTGTACTGTGGGTGGGGGATGAGTATTGTAGTGATTGGGGATGAGGAATCTAAAGTGTCAGAAATACATTGCTGCAGGGGTTGGCCCATGAATTGGCATCAGTGCTTTGCACTGTCATTCTGACCAGGTTTGGCGGTGAGCTGGGGTTGGCCAGGCAGCCCAGGAGAGGCTGGCAAAGTGCTGCCATAGAGCAGTGCTTCCAGCTGGAGAGGAAGGCTCAGGTTTCTGCCCCACAGTGACACTTGTAGAGGACCGGGAGCTTGCTCCCACCACAGGATGTCTTCAGTGTGCATGCATAGCTGACAGCCAGCCATTACCAGACACAGCAGGGAGGTAGAGTGTGAAGAACAATGGGCTATAAACCCTCCACAGTTAGGATAACAGCAGGTGGTAACTTGGTACCCTGCAGCAGGGACCCCCAACACACTGGACAGATTGGTGGGGTTAGCTGCAGACGGGCTGGGAGAACCTTCATCAAGCATAACTCTAGGACTGAGCACTTGGCAGATAGTAGGAGGTGGACACAAAGTTGAATGAAAAAAAGTACATTGTTTAAAAATGATATGATGACATTGTTTGCTGAGTGACAAATGATGCTGCTTTTAAAATTAATGTCTCATTTACAATAGTGTCTGGGGGCAGCGGCTGAGTTATTCCAGTCTCCCTCAGTATACTGTACTATATCAAAAAGTACAAGTAATCATAATACTAAATGACATAGTTGCTAACTAATTTTTTTTTCCTAAATAGATTTTATATCCTCAGACAGCTGCAGTCATCCTCTGGGACAGACCCCATACTTGGGGATATACACCATACTTGAGATATACCCCATACTTTGGGATATACTCCCTACTCGGGAACATATACCCCATCCTCTGGGATATACACCATACTCGAATATACCCATTTTCTGTGCCATACCCCATACTCGAGCTATACTCCTTCCTCTGGGATAGACACCATACTTGGGATATACCCCATCATCTGGGATAGACACCATAATCAGGATATAGCCCATCCTCTGGGACAGACCCCATACTCGAGATATACCTCATCCTCTGGGATATACACTATGCTCAAGATATACTCCATCCTCTGAGATAAACCCCATACTCAAAATATACCCCATCCTCTGAGACAGACTCCATACTCAAGATATACCTTATCCTCTGGGATATACACCATACTTGGGATATACCTTATCCTCTGGGATATACCCCATACATGAGATATACCCCATCCTCTGGGATAGACCCCATACTCAAGATATACCCCATCCTCTGGGATAGACCCCATACTCAACATATACCCCACCCTCTGGGATCGACCCCATACTCAAGATATACCTCATCTTCTGGGATATTCACCATACTTGGGATATACCTTATCCTCTGGGATATATCCCATACTCAAGATATACCCATCATCTGGGATATATGCCATACTTGGGATATACCTTATCCTCTAGGATATACCCCATCCTTGAGATATACTCCATCCTCTGGGATATACACCGTACTTGGGTTATACCTTATCCTCTGGGATATACATCATACTAGGATATTCCTTTTCAGGCCTCACTGTCATTTGGATGTCAGCTGGGTTTTTCTCCCATTTATTTATTTCTTAACTCCTCCACCCTGTGATGTGGGCCAGCCATCCTGTCGCCTCGGATGACGCAATGCGCTGTGAGTGCCTGCACCACCCCTTGTGTGGAAGCAGGGTCTTAACTTGATACTCTGGCAGTATGTCCAGCTCCAAGTGTGGTCATGGTTCCCAATTCCCCACCTTTCTCCAATCAGATGTTTTCCTAATATAAGAAATGCTGCAGATTAATCAATATACTGCAATATTTTTATACAAATACTATGATACTAAAATTTGATATTGTGACATCCCTACTGCCTTTTGGTGATGTCTTAGTTGGGGTATTGTGGGCAGGTCTGGCCTCCACAAATAAAGCTAATATGCTGAGGGTGGAGAGTGTACAATGCAGAGCTACATAAATGAGCAGAGTCTAAGTGAGCTATGCATATCTGGGCTGGAGTTGAGAAGGATTAGGGGACCTAATTTTGGTCTAAAAGGCTTCCAGAAATAAGAATCTTAGGGGCTGTCTACATTTAGATTTTAAGAGGAGCAATTTTATTCTAGAGGACATGCGCTCCAACTAAGAGGGAACAATTTAGACCAGAAAGAAGAAGGCTTGGTTTACTCAAAGGGTAGTAATGGCATGAAATAGTATACCTACGAAATAGTTGACAGTACCCTGCTGCCCTTGTTTAAAAGAACCTAGATAGCTATTGAAGGGTATTACTGGGAACACCACCTCAGCTCTCCCACCAATGATATCTATTGCTGGTCAACCTGCCTTCCTGCTCTGCTTCCCTAAAAGTTGGGCTCTTACTCCCACCCCAGCCCTTCATTGCTCTGCACCTCTTCTCACCCTGAAATCTCTCCTCCATGATTTCTTTACTTACTCCTGCAGTTGTTTCTGACAGTGGGGTAGACTTCTGTCATGAGCCTTCCTCCCTCCCTCCCTCCCTACAGTGACAGTAGCTTATCCCTCTCCCTATTTAATCAGTCACTACTCCCTACTCCTCATATTATTATTTTGTTAGCCACGATTTAATGTTCTTTGGTCTGTTTTGAAATTTAGTATGTAGACATTTACTGTATAGCAGTTTTTATTCTGAAGTGTTTCTTTGTAATTTGTGTGTATTGTTTTACTTCCATTTTGCTGCATTAGTTTTGTACACTATACTTTAGATCTGT
The DNA here is from genome assembly GCA_016271365.2 of Neoceratodus forsteri. Taxonomy (NCBI): domain Eukaryota; kingdom Metazoa; phylum Chordata; order Ceratodontiformes; family Ceratodontidae; genus Neoceratodus; species Neoceratodus forsteri. The sequence continues at coordinate 97,637,598 of JADMNL010000023.1, read as the reverse complement.
CCTCTTCTCTTTTCTTCTCTTACCCCGGACGCATCTGGAAACAAGCTTCTACTAGTTCAGTATAACTTTCCTGGTTAAACTTTTGAAATAAGTAAACACTATTAAAAAGCAGTGGAACAATTAGATGGGCATTTGTCTACTTTCGTTCTGATTTTCGAAACTGTGGTTGAAAATTGGGCCTACAGTTTCCAGCGGGTAGAACTTTATCATAAGGAGATATGTGTCTAGGGAGGGCGTTTTCAAATGGGACTTCATTATACCAGTTTCCTTTCTCAAGGGGTAATGCAACAGGCTCATAGTCATACTGCAAGTTAGTCTCTGTGCTGGGTTTGAACCTGGGTTTCTTGGCTCACAGTAATAATCCCTCAAGGCAGTGGGGCTACACAGTTTTACTAGGATATGTGGGAGATGCTGAGGTCCAACCTCACTTAGTGTGGGATGGCTTTGTCAGTTGTTGATGGCAAGAGTGGTTTCTCACCTCTGTAGGTAGCCAGACAGCACAGACCCTGCCATCCATCCTCAAAGCCCAGCAGATCAGCCACACAAGGGGTGGGGAGGGGCTGGTATCGGCTATTGGAAACCTGCAGTTCATTCTCTTAGTTTATCCAGTAGTGCAGCTTGGCAGCCAAGGCAGTAGGGCATGGTGTTATGGTTACAGAGTCCAGAGATCTGTGGCTTTGGCCCAGGCCATGAATTTGTTCAATAGAGAATGTGATTTGTAAAGGGGTGGGGTGTTTGGACTCACACACACACACACAAACACACACTCTTTCTCTGAACTGATTAACGAACATCAAGGTCTTGGATCAGCACTAAACCAATTTCACCCACCAGAGAGTCCCTGTGCTATTTCGATTGTAATTATTCAGAGACTATCACATTTTGCTGCTGGCAGCTTAGCCTTGAAGCAGTGACAAACTTGGAAGAAAACTGCATCTTATTGGCAATGAAACAAGACATAGTTGAGGACTAACCACAGAAGAAAATCCTTCCTGTGAACCAGCAGTGTTCTGGGAAAGAATCACAGCTGAACGTTGCTGTTTTGATATCGGATTCACCACCCTCCTGCTGCAAGAAAACATGGGGACTTTGGAAAACGTGTTTAAAGTTGGGAGAAGAAAGATAGATAGGGAGGGATTATAGTCAGTAGGGGAGTGAAGTCTTTATTTGTGAAGTGGAGAGACAGAGTGAAGTGGCTATTGTCCAGCGGGCCCTTGTTTAAAAGTAGGGGGTAGACAGCAAAGGTTTTTGTAATGAAGAGGGTGGCAGTGACTGTAAAGTGTTTGGGCACACTTGGAGTTAGCATTCCAAAGAGGCAATCTGGAACAAGAGCAGCGTGGTGTATCCATAAAATGATGCCATGGAGAAACAATAAACTCTCCAAATAGTTTGGTTTATGTATGTCTCTCTAGACTAAATCACATGTACAGGCTGCATTTAGGTAATTTGCAAAGTATTGCCAATTCATTAACAGCCTGAAGAGGAAATGTATTTCAACCTGGCTTCTTTGAATGTTCATTTTCATTGTGGATGCATTGCAAATGCAGTGCCTGTAGCAAAATGCATGCACAATAGAATGTATAATTTACTTGGAAGCTCACTGCTGTTCTCACAGGTCAATTCATTTGCAACTCAAATCACAGCTCTTCCAGTCAAATTTAAAATTTAATTAATTGATTCTTTCATTAAAGAGAACAGTCAGTACTAAGGCCCCGCACCCAACTGTGGGGCTCTTCTCAATTTGCACTTGTGTGCAAAACATATGTTTTTACTTACGGTTAACTACAGTATAGTAGCTGTATTAGGCTAATTCATCTGACTAGCAAGCTGACATTTGCTGTAACCAGAAATCCTAGACTCTCCTGCAGCTGATGGCAAAGCAGGGCTGCAGCAGTGGGAGAATTCAAGAGCCTGCAATGCATGTTACGCTTTTTGTAAGTTCTGATCAAATGTTTGCGGTCCTCTGTTCACCTAAGGCTAAGTACAGTCCTCTGTGATAGTACTTAGTCCCAGGAGGACAGCTGGGCTAGTAAACAAAGGTCAGAGTTTATAGAAACTGTAACATGCACTGCGAACTGTTACTCTCCCTGCTGCACCCTGTTATGACATCTGCTGCAAGGATTCTAGATTTCTGGTTACATCAATGTCAGCTTACAAGTCAGCAGAATCAGCCTGATGCAACCTACTATACGACAATAAACAGAAAATTAAAAAAAACTTTTTGCACTCAAACTGCAAATTAGGCCCAGGCCCACATGAGGGTGTGGGGCTCGTAGTGCTGGCTGCTCCCCTTTAAATTTATTCAGAGAAATTGGAAAGTCATTCAACCAGATTCATTTACAAAGGCAGCCAAAGCAAGTGCATGTACAGGTTACATGGAGCCAACAGATAACGTCCAGAATGTTTCAGGAACGGTTGAGACAAGTAGCACATAAAAACAACCCAGAGGTATACAGGTATCATTACTTAAACAGGAACAATCACCACCAAGGGCCCTACACCCACATGTGGGTTGGTCCCAATGTGCACTTTGTGTGCAAAAACATTTTTGTTTACTTACTGTTTACTGTAATATAGTCGATTGTATCAGACTAATTTTGCTTCATTCTAGGCTGACATCTGTAACAACAAATCCCAGACCCTCCCTGCAGCTGTCATTGGAGCAGTACTGCAGCAGTGAAATCCAGGAACCTGCAGTGTATGTTACAGTTTATGTAAGGTCTAATCTTTTGTTTGCTGGTCCTGCTATCCTCTCAGGGCTAAGTACAGTCACAGAGGTGGAGATAAGCAGAACCAGAAAACATGTGCTTGAAGATTATAAAGCTCCATGCACTGCAGGCTATTGAATCTCCAGTGCTGCAGTCCTGCTCTGATGTCAGCTGCAGGGATTCTGGGATTTGTAGTTACTAACAAATACTGATGCTTTCAGTTTCCAGTTATATCTAAGATTTCATTCTGAACTTTGGAACTTGGAACTGAGGCTTTTCTATAATTAACAGCTGGAAGACTTTCTGTTTCTAGTGTTGTGAGACTTGCATTTGTAATTTTGATTTTTCTTTGTATTTTCTAGAGACTTCTGAAAGGAGAATTTCTTCCTTTTTTCATTTCATGCCTCGTCTCTGGTGCGGAGCCTGAAGGCCAGTTCTAAACCCCCTCCCTCTGGGAAGGGGGAATCCATAGTAGCTCTCTGGCAACTCATCCTATCCTTAAGCATCGCTCTCCAGCTGACAAGAAAAAGAAAAGTCATACGACTTCCAGATGGAAAGCAGCCCATCAGGGACCTCCTCTGTCTCTCTCTCTTTGCTCTCTGTTTTTTTGTTTCAGCTGTTTTTCCACTTGGAATGTCCTCTGGCACCCATGAAGACCAGAGTCCTTGCACTGTTTTGGGAAGTGAAAATACTGTAAGAATGGCCCTCAAGGTATAACATCTTGAAGGAATGGTCAGCATTTTAATTTTTTGCTACTGAAGTTGCCCTGTTCACAAAGGCTCACCTTCCAAGATCTACATAGCAAGTACACGAACCACGCCACATAAATGTTCAACATCTGTCCAGATTGACTTTCCACAGTTAACCCTGTGTTGTGACCTGGGTGCTGGGTTCTAAACCCACGGACCCCAGAGAGGTCTTCATGTTCATCCATGGCATGCTGAACCAAATTGGGTTGGGGTGGTATTGAGGTAGGATTGTCTAGAAAAGGGACCTGTCATTTGTAAGCTATCAACATACTGAAGTATTTGTCTTTCTCAGGGTATTGGTGTCATGTCTGGCTTGGAGTCCATTTACTAAGCTATCTATGCATTAATATCTGTTGCAACTTGCTTATGGAACATCCGTGCTGTCTACCTGTAGTAACTTTCTGAGCAATGCATGGTTCCCCATCATTGAGTGATACCATATGCTGGACTCCCCAGAGACTGGGTTTCAAATATATTATAGTGGAACCTCCTTACCCACCCTTGCCTCCCCATCATCTGAACAGGAGATGTCTGAATAGCCAGTAATGCAATGGAAAAATCAGGCTTAATGATCCAGACACTAGTCAGAACAAGTAAAAGCATCTTTTCATTTTTTTATTATTTCCCTCATCAGAGAAGCTTTGCCCATGCTTAATAGAAACCACGTTATTCTGCTCACAAAGTAGCCAGCCACTATAGTAATATGTGCAGGTTATTAAAGTTTAATAATTATTAAGCAGTTCTTTTGGACAGTGGCTCTCTTCCCAGTTTTCTTTGACTATGGAATGGTTAGTAATGTGATTGTATATTTGGGTTGTGTCAGAGTAACTTAGGGCAAACCTCCTCCTCTCACCAGAACATCATGGGGTAAAGTCCTACACTCACCGTGGGACTTGCAACCAATTTCTGTTGTTGCCTTGCAGCAAAAGGAGCTTTGCAGTGTTGCAGGTGCCGTCATTTGGATGAGATGTTAAACTGAGGTTCCCTCTGTTCTCTGAGAGTGGGATGTGTGGCACTTTTCCAAAGGGCACAGTATATCCCAGTGCCCTGGTCGTCATGACCTTTCTCAGTAGGATCTGTGCTTTCCCAAAGCAATTGTCCATGACTGTGTGTGGGATATTGCCAAGCCACCCATGCCCCACAGGCTGCTCCTTGAGTTTATATACAGTCCCTACACTAATAGTGTCTAAGTCATTGCTTTGTAAAGTGTTTCAAGATAATTTGTGTATGAAAAGCATTCTATAAATCCATGACTTGTGTTGTATTGTATTCTAATGCCCTCTCTGAAGGGCTGGCCATACTGTAGCAAAAGCCCTGCATGATCTCTGTGCAGTTATACTGTTCTCTGAAATACTGCGGATGGACTGGAACTGGAGACAGAATACTTTCATTATCACTGGAATTGTCTCATCTGTGCTGCTTTTTTTTTAAAGCTTGTCTTTAATTTAGTGTTTATTATGACTAACATATTAAAGAGATTTTATGGTTTCAGGAAACAGTTCACAGCTGGCGTCAGCAGAACTCGGTTCTGCAAAATTCTACAAAATTTGAATTTCAGGACTACAATTTTTTGTGGAAATGTAATGGAATAATATAATATTTTGTGGAAATGTAATGGAATAAATGTAATGGAAATAGTAATGGAAAAAATCCATTACTGAATACATTTCTCTAGAGCTGTGCAGAATGCAGAATTCAGCCATGCCCCACTCTCTCCAACTGTCACTCCACCTCCCCCAGCCACCAGACAGTCCACTGCGGATTGCCCCCCATGGCAGGATGTAATGTAAGATTAAGCTAGCAAAATTAGTGGAGTATGGCAATTCTGCTTATGAAATGTGTGGGAATTTCATTTTGAATTCCATGGAATTCTGAAAAGCATTTCAATCTAAACTGCAGAATAACTTTCCACAGATAATGTAAATTTTGGCATAATTGTCCATGGATTGCGGTAGAAGAATCTGTGATTTTTGCAAAGTGTGGAATTCTATTCCATGAAAAACATTCCGCTTTCTAATTTTCAGAATTCTTCTACCAATGGAATTCTATCTTGTTAGGTGGAATTTTCTGAAATTCCATAGAATTTCATAATTTGAAAATTCCACGCTGCCCACATTTCCATTAAAACCAGATCTTTCCACCTCACACTTCATCAGCTGACATTGCTTAGACCTGCTGTGTAGTCATAGTCCTCCTTATGACATCACAACTGGTTGCCATGACAATGATTCTGCTGTCACAAGTGCAGCAACTAACTACTGGGCAGGAAAGGCAGCAGGGAAGTCCAAGGGGCAAAGAGCCTGTTTTCATGCAAATGTCATCAGTAATAAAGAATGGAATGCCCTGAAATTCTAATTTTTTAGAATGCTGTGGGATTTGAACCCTGCTCATGTCACCTGCAATTTCTGTGCAGGAAACTGGAAAGTCACAGTAATGGGTTATTTTTGGGAGCACTGTTTCTTGTTTTTATTTACAAGGTATTCACAACAAATAGTCCTGCTAAAATTCTACATTTTAACTACTGTTGGGGGAATGTTTCTACCCAGTTATACAAATTACGGGGAGTTCAAGTGACTTACGGTCACTCAGTGTATAAGTGGCACTGGTGGGACTGGAACCTGGCTCCTGGCATCTGGTTCATAGTGAGTTCTACAACCACTGGACCATCCTGCTTCCCATTAGATAAACACAGTCCCCTCCCATGGAGCTCAGATACTGTGCCATGTTTGTCTAGTCCCCCAATCATCCATTTCCTGGACTCTTTCACAGAAAAGACAAACAAGTGTGCCAAACTGTGCTGCAAATGTGTGTGTGTGTGTGTGTGTGTGTGTATCTCTAACCATTTTCATCTTGAAAATTATCTGAGAACGTGCAACTCACATCACTTAAATCATATATTTTTGCCCCAGGGTTGCCAAAGAAGCAAAGGCCAGTGTGTTAAGCTAGTACACTACTGAATGACCCCCCACACCACATGTAACAGACATGTTTGTCCTGGACCAACATTCAAAAGTGGATTTCACTGCCGCATGTAACCATTGTATTACAGCAAAACAGGAAACACAAGTTGCAAGAAATGATCACAGTGTTGGTTAAATGTTCTGTAAATATTTGAATTTATTGTTGCTAATTTATGACAGTCTAAAACCTTAGCTCTCAGAGTGCTTATTTTCTTGTTAAACCGTTTTGTTATTCTGTTTCTGAAAATATTATAATGTGTAAATATATCTTTAAGACAAAGAGTAATATTCAAAATAAACGCTTATTTTTAGAACTACAAGTCCATTCCTCTTGATGCTTTTTTTCATGCAGTTCCTGATGTGGCCACTGACCCGACACCCCAGAGGATGCCTGAGCAGAGCAGAGGCAGAACAGTTGGACCTTAGTGGGCTCCGGGAGGGTAGGAGTGGTGGGTAAGGTACACTCGTCATCCTGTACCACTGCAAAATTCCTTTGCCATACTGTTGGGACAGAGCAGCCAGAAGGAGGCACCGCAGCAGTGAGAGAGAGGATGTGGGGTCCTCAGAAGGGAGGCCCAAAGGAGGAAGGAAGAGGCCCACAGCTGAGAGAAAACATCTGCTGGTGGGGCACTCTATCATCAGGGGATAGACTTGGGAGCGGGAGGTCGAAGAGAGAGGGGGTGAGTCGTCCCTGGTGCTTGACTTTGAGGGATGGGGAACTAGGGCTTTTAACAACTGGTTGAAGGCATGGTGCAAGCAGGAGGGCTTTGGCTACACTGGGGACGGGGGGGTCAGCCTGGGAGGTATATTTTTCAGTCTTTGGTAACTGGGTAAGGCCCACTAGGCACAAGTGCCTGTTTTCAGAAGGCGACCTGAGAGAACTGGGTTAAGTGACTTGCTCAGAGTCACACAGTATGCAGGTGGAGGTTGTGAGAATCAAACTCAGATCTGGTCTGCTGGATGTATTAAGCTCATTCATCTCATTCCTCTAACCTCTAGGCTATACTGCCAGACCCATATAGGATATAGGCATCTGTAAGGGAAATGGCCTACATCCTCCAGAAGGAAGGCACAGACCTTAGTGGGAGGTTTAAATGGTATTTGAATGAGCATTTAAACTAGCTGGGGGTTGTAATACCAAGGGATGCAAAACTCCCCCTCCCGACATGATGAAGCAACAAGGAGCGAGGGCCAGAGGAGGGAAGGTCCCCAGGGCAGGAACACAAAAAGAAAGGGGTGGGACAAGGCAGAGGACAAGAGGGTACAAATCAAATCAAGAATGCAAGAAGAGAGGAGTAAAGAGGCAGCAAATGGAGAGGTAACAAGGAGAAGGGGTCAGGGGAGCTTCAGGAGCATCACATGCAGGGCGGGGAAGCAGGGAGGCAGGCAGGGCAGGAGTAAGGTATGGAGGCCATGTGTGCCAAAGCAAAGAAGTCTGAAATAAAATTCCAGACCTGGAGGCCATTATGGAGGAAGCTAGCTGGGATTTGGTGGCCATAACAGAGTCATGGTGCCTGACAGCCAGGACTGGGGTATGGCAGCTACTGTCTGTTCAGAAGGGACAAGGAAGGGAAGAGGGGAGGAGGAGGAGGAGGGAGAAGGGTTGTACTGTATGTGAGGGAATCAGGGTTATAGAAATACAGGGGACCTGGAGGAAAAGAAGGGCTGAAAGATCTAGTGGGTCATCCTGGACTCGGGAGCAGGGCCTAATCCGTACAGGGCTTTTATAGACCTCCAGCACAGGAGAGAAGCTGGATAAGCACTTGAGGAAGAAATCATCAGGCTGGCAAATGAGGAAGTTGTTGCTAGTTGGGGACTTCAGCCTGCTATACGTGGATTGGAACCTTCAAGCTTGACTAAGGCAGCAGGGCCATGATTGACTCCCTATGGGGCTTTTCTCAGACAGCTAGTCAGTGAACCTGTGAGGGACGGGTTAGTGCTGGACTTGCAGCTTACAACCAGGTACAGCATTGCAGATGTCACAGTGGATACTCCAGTGATACAGAGAGAGAGAAGAATAAATGATGGATAAGTGTGATATACAGGAAATAAACCCATCAAGCTAACCAGATCACAAAGCTGTGAGCCTGTAAGGGCAAATAACAGTGATATTTGTGCCACTATGGGGATCTACAGTAAAAGTACTAGTGTTATTCTCATGCCAAGTCCATTTATGCACACAGTAGGTCCGCGAGTGACAGTGGAGGAGACTTGGGAGAATACTTTTGCCATTGCTTCCCTTCACACAGAGGTTGTGCTGGGATAACAACACTGTTGAAAATGTCCCTGAACAATCAGGGTGCAGGATGCTTCTTGCCATTGTATAATAAAGCATGGCATACAGGAAATAAAATATGCCATGGCCCTAATGAAACTATCACTGATATTTCTCCCTCATGCAGTTTAATCTTTTGACATCACTTCTGGCTTTGCCACTCATGTCATAAGGTCAAACACACTCAAGAAAATATCAGTGATATCTACTGTTGCACTGGCGGGCCAGCTCTGAAGTCCATTATAAAATGCATTTTACAACAAGTCAAGAGATCGTCCTTCCAGCTATCTCCACTTAGTGGAGATTTATAACCTTTCAGAAGAGTTAAGCCCAAGTTGCTACCAAACCCAACCTTTCCACAATTTACAGCTCTGCAGAGCAGATCATTAGGCATGAAAAGTACATACACATCCATCAAAGCATTAAGATTGGTGGAACCTTACCTTGCTGTAAGGCTGTACCTGGGCCCACATGTGTCAGATAACGAACAGAAATGGGTCTAAAAACAACAAAACCGAATCTCCAAGAGCAAGTTTAGTTCTAACTTGTGTCACATGTGTTACAGTTCGGGACAAACAGAACTGGGTCTAAAAACAAGACTGCAAAACCCTGCAAGTAAGTCTGGTTCTGACTTGAGCCCACATGTGTTATAGTTAGTGATGATCAGAACTGGGTCTAAAAACAAGACAACAGAATCTTTGAGACCAAGTCCAGTTCTAACATTTAGAATGAAAACACCTCTCCTTAAAAGACAGCTGCAGCAGTTTGAAACACAAATTAGCAATTAGCATGCAATCAGTATATGCCATGATGTTCAATTTGCTGGCAGATTTGCAACTAGCATAAACATACATGCAAATTTATGCAAATTACTAGACTCAGCCAGGGGTCTGAAATTAAGAATCTTTTAGATCATGTTTGGGATTTTCTTTCCTATCCGTATTTTCTTCTCCTGACTGCTGAACTGCCCTGTCTAGGCCAGTCACCCCACCCTGTCATCCAGCATCTCTGGGACTTGCCAGCTCTGATGTTTTACAAAACTCAACCCTCCCCCCATTACAGGGCTGTCAGGGTGGCCAACCTCCCTCAAGAGCAGGGCCTAGTGTGGAGCTCCCAGTCACTAGTGCGGGGCCAGCAGGGGACCAGACATGTCATCCAGCCACAGTCCATGTTTTCCCTTCATGTTTTCTCCCCTATGAGGCCACAAATGTGAGGGACACAATGTGCATGGTCCAAGATACTCCAGCATCTGGTTGTGAGACTACTTCTCTGTGTGATACCGATGAGCTGCCACCCAGATTCCTCCAGGTGGCAGCCAACCTATGGAACACACTATCCCCCTCCATTAGAGGACAGCTGTCAAAGGGTGCTCAATCCTTCCTCCCCAGCCAGACCCAGATCAACTTGAGTTCCTCCTGAACCTGCCCTAGAGCTCCACTCCCCCAACCAGCCCCAGGGCAACTCTAGTCCCTTCCCCAACCCAGCCCCAGAGTGACTCAAGTCCTCTCCCCTGCCAGCCCCAGAGCAACTCAAGTCCCCACCCCAGCCAGCCCCAGAGGACACAAGTCCCCTCCCAGCCATCCTCACAGCGACTCAAGTCCTCTCCCAGCCAGCCCCAGAATGACAAGTCCCTCCCAGCCAGCCCCAGAGTGACTTAAGCCCCTCCCCAGCCAGCCCCAGAGCGACGTATCTCCTCCCAGCCAGGCCCAGGTGACATGAGTCCCCACCCCAGTCAGCCCCAGAGTGACTCAAGTCCTCTCCAACATCCAGCCCCAGAGTGACTCAAGTCCCTCTCCCAGCCAGCACCAGAGTGACTCAAACCAATCACCCAGCCAGCCTCAGAGTGATTCAGTTCCTTCCTCAGTCAGCCCCACAGTGACTCGAGCCCTCTCCCAATCAGCCCCAGACCGACTTGAGTCCCCTCTCCAGCCAGCCCGAGAGCAACTTTTGTCCTCTCTGTGCCAGCCCCAAAGTGACTCACATCCCTCCTCAACCAGCCCCAGAGTGACTCAAGTCCCTCCCAGCCAGCACCAGAGTGGACTCAAACCAATCCCCAGCCAGCCTCAGAGCGATTCAATTCCCTTCCCTCAGTCAGACTCACAGTGACTCAAGTCCCTTCCCAGTCAGCCCCAGAGCAACTTGAGTCCCTCCTGAGCCAGCCCAAAGTTATTCAAATCCCTCCCCAACCAGCCCCAGAGTGACTTGGAGTCCCCAGCCAGTCCAGAGTGACTTGAGTCCCCTCCCAGCCAGCCCCAGAACAACTCGAGTCCCTCCAAGCCAGCACCAGAGCAACTTGAGTCCCCTCACCAGTTTAGCCTCACAACAATTCATCCCTCCTCCAGTCAGCCCCAGAGTGACCCAGGTCCATTCCCCAGTCAGCTCTAGAGTGACTTGAGTCCCTTTCCCACCCAACCCCAGAGAAACTCGAGTCCTCTCCCAAGCCAGCCCCACAGTGACTCAAGTTCCTCCCAGCCAGCCCCAGACTGATTCAAGTCCTCTCCCAGCCAGGCCCAGAGTGACTTGAGTCCCCACCATCACACAGCCCCAGAGCACCTCAAATCTCCTTCTCAGCCAACCCCAGAGCAACTCAATTCCCTCCTCCAGCCAGGTCTTGGAGCAACTCAAATCCGCTACCCCAGCCAGCCCCAAAGCGACTTGAGTCCCTGCTCCTGCCAGCCCCAGAGCAATGCCAAGTCCCTTTCCCAGTCAGCCCCAGACCAACTCGACTCCCTTCCTCAGCCAGCACCAGGCGGTTCAAGTCCCTTCCCCAGTCAGCCCCATAGTGACTCGGGTCCCTCCCAGTAAGCGCCAGACTGACTCGTCCCTCCCCAGCCAGCCCCAGATTGACTCAAGTCCCGTCCCCAGCCAGCCCCAGAGTGACTTAAGTCCTTCCCCAGCCAGCTCCAGAGTGACTTGAGTCCCTCCCAGACAGCACCACAACAACATGAGTCCCTCCCTAGCCAGCCCCACAGTGACTCGAGGTCCCTTCCCCATCAGACCCAAAGCAACTTGAGTCCCTTCCTAGCCAGACCCAGAATGACTTGATTCCTCTCCCACCCAGCCCCAGAGCAACTCGAGTCCTCTCCCCAGCCAGCCCCAGAGTGACTCAAATCCCTCCACCAGCCAACCCCAGAGCTACTCAAGAGCCCCCAGCCAGCCCCAGATTGACTAGAGTTACATTCCCCAGCCAGACCCAGAGCAACTCAAGTCCCTTCTCCCAGCCAGCCCCAGAATGGCGTGAGTCCTCCCCAGACTGACCCAGAATGACTTGGTCCCATTCCCCAGCCAGCCCCAGAGCAATTCAAGTCTGTTCCCGAACCTGCATTGCCAGGGTAACAAGTGGTAGTGATGCAGCTGTGCTATTGGGCTCACATCAGATATGTTTTAATTAGAACTGGTACTAATTAGTATGAGAAGCAGGGCATTCAGTGCTAGTTATGATGAGGTGTGCTTCTGTTAGAAGTGGCAGATGATGGGCCTGACTCTCACTGAGGCTCGGTATAATTATATAATTATAGAATTATCTAGTGACCATATCTCAAGAGAACAGCACAATGTTTCAACCAGAGTACAAACTGACCCACGAAAACACCAGAGCATTTGTAAGGGTATGAACAGGGCTTCAGTCCACCCCATCTCGGATTTGCTTGCAAATATTGCATGCTATTTTATATTGTGGTTTTCTATTATACTCCCTTGTTCTGTTCTCCCAGGACACATCTGGAAACAAGCTGCTTGTAGCCCAGTATGTCCTTCTGGAGAAAATCTTACACAAACAAATAAAATAGAAATGTAAGATAAAAGTTCAAAAGAAATGGAAGTATTTGACTCTGGATTGAGGTGGGAGGAATTTTAGGTGTTATCTAATTTTAAAGCATAGAAGACAAAATTATTCATTCTTGGAAAAGAGAGGGTGTTTTGCCTGATGTGCTTTATACTGCCTTCCAAAGATTGTTCAAGGTGTCAGTGTGGCTCAGTTGCTAGCACACCTGCCTGTGGGTCAGAGGGTTGTAGGTTCTAATCCCCCACCAGAATTGAGTTCATACCATAAGCACTGACTCCCAACTGCACTATGGGGGCAGGGTGTGTTGTCCTTCAGATGAGTCATTAAGCCAAGATCTCTTCTGCCCATTTCTGGTGCTGTCCAGGTGGAAGGAAAAACAAAGCACTTTTGCAAGAGTAGGGATTTTCCTTGGTGTCCTGGCCTATGTTCCCTTCCCATATAACCAGTTAACGTAATTGCAAGGCAATGTGTGAGGTTGATTTGAGATACGGCTGCCACTACATGTTTACAATCACATCACTACCAGTCTCTCATTGCTTAATAATTCCAATGAAATTAACATGTGTAAGCCCATCACAACCCACTGGAAAGTGGAAAGCCTGAGTACAATGCAGGCTGTTATTTTAATACTACTTTGGTGACTCAGCATGACAATGTGCTCACAAACACTGTCTTAATTTATTAATTTAGCTATCTGGTTATTCATTTATATTTTTATTTTGAATATTAATTTCAAGTAAACTCCAGATATTTACAACCTTATTATTAGTGAGTTCCTGACACACTCAAAACTGCACTCAGGAGGAAAAAAACTGCAGTCAGCAACCAAGCTGAGCAGCCAAACTCAAAGACTTTTTATTCTGCTGACATGCGGAGGACTACAAAGCAGTAGCCGACCTGAACAGGTCTCGTCCAGGTGCATGTAAGTTGTTGCATTATCTGAGCATTGGGACAAGGGTCAAGTTGTGGTTATGTATACAATATTGCATGACAGGGTGTGTGGATTATGGGTTAGTAATCACATGTCTCTCCAGTGTTGTTATGCACTAGGCGCTCACACTGCATGCCCTTATACTCCAACAGAGAAGTGTGATTATTGACCATAATCACACAGCCTTGGGGTGTTTTATCACACTTATGAAATGTGTCCTGCACACCACATTTAATACAAACTCTGGTCAGACCATAACAGCTGCTAGTGCTTTAACATAATTAGGGATACCTGATATAGTGCATGGACACATCAGACTTTGACATACATGTCAACCACTTGTGAGGAAAGTTCCTCAGCCCACCACAAAGCATTGTCTGTGCATCAGAACACTGCTCTGTCCCTCACCAGGCTGGAGCCAGTGCCACACACCACAGCGCCTTTCCACCAGACTGGCTCACTGAGCTCACACCCAAAGTCAAGTCACTGGCACGAGAAGGCGTGAGTCCCACTGGGACAACATCCATCCCTGTAAACAATGTCACTTCATACATTTTCAGGAGGGAACATTTGACCCAAAATTTTAATACAACCTTTTATGACCCTGCCCCTTCTGAGCGTGACAGGCGTCATTTATAAAATACTGGACCAAAACATCATTTCGTTCCAGTAGTGCAAAAACACACTTTGGCCGGATTTGAAAAATGACACCTATCATGTTTATGAGGTGGTGTGAAAAAATGGCTATGCTGAACATTTGGTGTCAAAATACTGAAAATGACCATCTGGCCCGTGGTGCTGAGGGTTGAGGTGCTAGATGCCACACCTCATGCCATGCCAGTGACCCGGTATGGGAGCAAGCCTGGGTGCTGGGGTCGGCAGGGGAGGAGTTGGATCGAGCATCCGTTGGACAGCTCTCCTCTCCTGGGGAGAATCAAGGTATTCCTGGTGCAGTAGAGATCCCGGGTAGAGACGGAGGTACTACTGGCGTGGGAACAGAAATCGGGGATGAGCGTGGTGGGCTTCTCGGGATAGCCACATGCTGACTCCACTGGATGACTGTGCTCATGCAAGGAAAAATCCTCTAGACCATAGGTGAGATGACAGTGGCCCCAGTGGGCGCCTACATCCCAATGCTGGTCCAAGTGCGCCAGTTCTCTCCATGGCTGACCCAGCGACTGGTAGAAGGCACTTTCACACTAGGGTTGGCCACCAGGGAGGCAAAACCAGCCCTGGAGGTGATCCGTGGGTTGGGCCTACCTAGGTCAATCGGGGAGACAGCCTGGGAGGCGGGGAGGTTCAGGCTGGGAATTAGGGTAGTATCCTTGTGGGCACTCCTGAAGGATGCCCAGGGGTCTGGATGTGTAAGGAAACTTAAAAAATACTGAAAATTACCAAACTTATGAACAAGCATTGAAAAATTAGAACTCACCTTCAAAACCTTGCTGTTTTTAATATTTTGACCTCAAATTTTCAACATAATTTTATTATGACCCCACCTCATGAACCTGGTTGGTGAAACATTTTAGTGTCCAGCCAAAAGAGCGACAGAACATTGTGACACATGGACAGCCAGTTCTGAGTACACTATGATTTTTTTTGTAATATAAAATGTGTTATGCACTGTCTCGTGAGAGATGCTGAGACGCACGTGAGATGATACACACACAGGTTTTAGATACAAGGTGTTACCTGGAAGGCCAGAAGCTAATTACAGACTAGAACAGACCTTAATCAAGAATCTCCTGTTTATCTAAGTTAAATATAGCTTTAACTGCTAAGAGGAAATCAGTTTCCATTTTATGACATTTCGAGGAGGAAACCAGGTTTGGCACACTGGTGCGAAATCATAAATGCTTTGATGTCTGTGTGAGAGGATACTGCTCATAGATGAAAGGAAATTTGCACCCTTGATTGGGGAAGTCACATGGGGAAGGAGTTTCTGCTGATGTAACCTTAATTAACTTTCCTTCTAAAATGATAAAACACCCTGGGTGTATGATTTTTAATAAACAGAGGAGGAGCTAGGTGACCTCACACAAAGGGTTAGCAAAGACAGTTTTAAACAGTATTCTGTTTTTCTTCAGGGACACTTTTATCTACACTCTGACAAAGAAACATCTTTGAGCACTTTAAGCAAGTATACAGGTAGAGAGACAAAATCTAAGTACTGTAGTAGGAACTGCTCTGTTAAAACCTTATTCTTTTAAAAGATTGTGTGGTTCTTGTGATATATGGTTCTCTGTTTTATGTTTTACATACTTTTGTCTATTTTAGTAAAACTCTATTTTAGAGCCTACATGGTCTGTCTTTGAATTTCTTTTCTTTAATAAGTGAAGTATATATGGTTACAGCAGACACTTTGCATAAGCTTGAATAGTGATACCAAACTGGAAAAGTAAGAGTAATCTGAGGTATTTGTTAGAGTTTTTAAAGGTTCATTTTGTACACCTGGTTAGGTGCCCATAGGCAAAGATATCTGGCCCCCAAGACAGAATTATATGAGCCTGTGCATTAGGTATGCTAGCAAGAGGTTCACAGTTTGAATCCCTCCAGAACTGAGACCAAAGGTTAATTCGAACCCACAAAACAGATAGAAGGGTTACCCTGTTTCTGTTAACTGTTCAAAGACTGCACTCAGAGGCTGGCACTTTGGGAGTAGAGGTTGACCTGCTGAGTGGGTCTGTGACACATCACGCCAGATCAAAACCATGTGGGCATAATGGCATGAGTGATTTCTGAGTTTCTTTGTTTCAGACTGTGTTGTTTTGTAGGAACCACATGGCTGTTTTTGCCCATGCCATTTTTGACTGTACCATATTTACCCATTGACAAAATTTTCAAATCCCAGCTAAAACATAATTTCACACCACAAGTGCAAGAACATGTTTTGAAAGCAACACCTGTCATGAACATGAGGTAGTGTAAAATAAGAGCAACTGTGTTGAAAATCTGATGTCAAAATATTGAAAATTACCAAAGTTATGACCCAGCATTGAAAATTTGAACAAACCTTTATAATGTTGCTGTTTTTAAATATTGTGACCCAAAATTTCCAACATAGTCTTCTTATGACCCCATCTCTTAAACCCAGTAGGTGATCATTTTCAAATCCATATTGAAACATAATCTCGCATCATAAGTGAAACACATTTGCCAGGATTTAAAAACAACAGCTGACATGTTCATGATGTGGTATGAAAAATGCTGTTGAAATTGTCATAAAAATATTAGAAATACAAACTTCTCTCAGTGCAGTTAAAAATATTGAAAATTATCAAAGTTATGAGCAAGTATTGAAAATGTCAGCGTACCTTCATAACGTTTTGTTTTTAATATTTTGACAAATTTATAACATAGTTTTCTTATGACCCCTCATAAATCCAGTGGGTGAAAAGTTTCAAATCCTCCCGAAAGGAGATTTTGCAGAGCAACTGCAAAATCATCTTTTGGCCAGATTTGAAAAATGTCACCTTCTTGTTCATGAGGGGGTCCCAAAAGGACATGTTGAAAACTTGGGGTGAAAATATTGAAAAATGACCAAGTTATGAGTAAAAGTTCAAACCCATTGAACTATACTAACCACACTTACTTGAGTTCCTCAGTTCCCAGTCTGGCTTTGAAGACTGTAGACATGTCTCTGATCCAGAGGGATTACAGTGTTGGACTCTCAGTAGGCAAGTATAGGGTGGTGGGTGGTGAAGGGTAAGGGTGCTGAGTAGAAGTTCAGGGTAGGGGTTGGAATGGTGGCGCAAGACAATGAGGAGGCGTTTTCTTTATTTTAAGTTTAAAAAAAAAAAAAAACACTGAAGGATGGTTTTAGAAACATAGAAGTTGATGGCAGATAAGGACACGCAAGGCCCATCCAGTCTGCCCATTTCTTTTCTACCTTATAAATGTGCGCCGACCTTTGCTCTGTCAATGGCCTATCTAGTCATACTCATCTGTATTGCTCCCTTATGCCTGTCCCATGCCTGTTTGAAGCCCTGCACTGTATTCATGTCCACCACTTCCTGAGGTAGGCTGTTCCATGCACCCACCACCCTTTATGTGAAAAAGAACTTCCTCACATTACCCTTAATCGCCTCCCTCTAATCTTATGCTGTGTCCCCTTGTCCTGCTATTTGTCTTATATTGAAACATGTTAGACTCTTTCACCTTGTTAATGCCCTTCAGGTGTTTCAATATTTCGATCATATCACCTCTCTCCTTCTTTGCTCTAGGATATACATATTGAGCTCCATTAATCTGTCCTCATGTTTTCTGATGCAGTCCTGCACCATTTTGTTACCCTTCTCTGGACTGCCTCAATTTGGTTAATGTCCTTGTGAAGGTGTGGCCTCAGTACTGCCGCAGTACTCCAGATGGGAGCCTAACCAGTGTCTTGTAAGAGGATTATTACCTCCTCTTCCAACTATGATACCCTACTAATACACCCTAACATCCCCTAACCTTACCTACTGCTTTAGTGGTCTGCTTGGATAATTTCAGGTAATCTGTGATGATGATGCCTAGTATCTTTCTTCCCTTGTGATTGCCAGCAACTCCCTCCCAGCCTATAGGTGGCTTCAGGGTTTCTCATCCCTATGTGCATGATCTTGCACTTCTTTGCATTAAACCCCAGTTGCCACTCTTCCGACCATTTTGTCAGTTTATCCAGATCTCTTCTCATTCTGCCCACCCCATCTGGATCATCTACTCTGTCGCAGATCTTGGTGTCATCTGCAAACAGACAAGCCTTCACCTTCTAGTCCATCTGCAAGGTCACTAATGAAGATATTGAAGAGGACTGTCCACAGTACTGATCCCTGAGGTACCCCATTTGTAACTTGCATCTTTTCTGACTGTATACCATTTACCACCACTCTCTGTTTCTGCCCTCCAACCAGTTTGCCACCCAGTTGACCAGCTTCTGACCCACCGAGCCTACCCAGCTTATTGATCAATCTTCTATGTGGAACAGTATCGAAAACTTTGCTGAAGTCAAGGTAGGTGATGTCAACTGCTCCCCTTGGTCCACCACTCTAGTTACCCAGTCAAAGAAATCTATGAGGTTAGTTTGACAGAACCTTCCTTTGTAAACCCATGCTGTCTTGGATCCTGTGCTCCTATGGATTCCAGGTGTTGCACTATCCTTGCCTTAAGGAGTGCCTCCATAATCTTGCCCACTATTGAGGTAAGACTGACTGGTCTGTAGTTCCCTGCCTCCTCCCTGCTACTATTGTTGTGGAGGAAGATCACCTGAGTCCTTCTCCAGTCTTCTGGGACTTCTCCTGTGCGTGAGACTCACTAAACAGTTCTGATAATGGCTCTGCTAGTTCCACCCTTAGCTCCTTTAGTACCCTGGGATGTATGCCATCAGGTCCCAGTGCCTTGCCCACCCTGAGGTTATTAGCTCTTATAGAACCTTTTCTTTTGTAAAGGGACTAGTGCTCACCTCCTCCACCCCCATGTCCATGGTGCTGAGCTGTGGGCCCTGCCCTACCTTCTTTTCAGTAAATACTGAACAAAAGTATCTATTTAGGATAGATGCTTTTACATGATCCTCCTCCTCACATATCCCTTATCTCCTTTGATCTTAGCAATACCCCCTCGGGACTTTCTCCTTTTACTAATATATCTATAGAAGGTCTTGTCACCTTCTTTTACTATTAGATGCTAGTGTTTCCTTGGTTTAGGCCTTTGCCTGCCTTACCTTCCTGCTTCCGTTAGGAAAGTTTGATATGCCTCTCTATCTTCATCCGCTGTGTCCCCTTATATTTTCTGAAGGCCAGCCTTTGGCTCTGACCTTTTCTGCTACTGTTTTGAGAACCAAAGTGGTTTCCATTTTTCTTTGCACTTCCTTTTCTCTCTAGCACAGTGGGATGTTGCTTCAAGTACTGTGTCCTTTATGCTTGTCCACTTTGCCTGTACTCCCTCACCTGTATTTCTTTTAGCCAGGCTAGCTTCACTCTGTTGGCCATCTCATCAAAGTCAGCTCCTCTGAAGTCCCATATTTTTGCCTTGAATGGGATGATTTAGTTGTAGTGGCCAAATTGAACCATACCACATGATGGTCACTGGCTCCCAGGTGACCTTCTACCTGGAGATCTGTGGTCCTTTCCCTGTTAGTCAGCACTAGATCTAGGATAGCCCTGTCTCTTGTGGGTTGTTGTACCAGTTGCTTGAGGCCCTCCCCTGTAGGGTATCCACCATGTGTCTAGTTCTGGCAGATGTTCCTGCTGGTATTGACCAATCTGTATCTGGCATGTTGAAGTCTTTCCTTTAGCTGTCATGTTTTGTATATCATCTAACAAATGTGTCTATGTCCTCTCCTGGTCTGGAGGCCTGTAGATAACCCCAGTTCCTATGGCTGTCCCATTTCCTGTTTCAGGGTGACCCACAGTTCTTCTGGATCCTTATGTGTATTTGAATTTCTGTAGCTCTGATAGTTTCATTGCCATACAAGGCCACTCCACCCCCTTTGCAACTCTGTCTCTTCTGAAAAGTACATAGCCAGGTACTGAAGTCTCCCAAGTGTGGTTACTGGTAAACCACGTCTAGCTAATGCTGCTATGTCCAGTTTAGCCTCTGTCATTATTGCCTGCAGATCTGGGATCTTGTTTCCAGACTGCAAGCATTAGTGTACATGATTTTCCATTGGCCAGATTTTGGTGTGTTAGTTGCTGGGTGAGGTCTGGCATTTCCCGTTGCATTGTATGGGAGCTGGACCTTTTCCTTACCTGGTGGCGCAAATTAACTGCAAACATGCTGAACTCCTGTTTGACCACTAGCTGAGGGGGAGGGTGTTCTTCCCATTTTCCTTATTGCAAGTACCAACCGACACTGGTGATTAGCCACCCTAGTGTTGGCTTGATATTTGAGAGCACTTGGCGAGGGCATCCCAATGTTCCCGAATTCTGGGCAGGAGTAGTCTCGGGGGGCTGTTATACAGACATGCTATCAGTCAGATGGAATAATTACTACAGGACTGTAGATCCAGCATTAGAGATGTAACAGGCACACTGAAGCCCGTAAACATGGCACATTTGGATTATGTATTGGTCTATTCTGGTCCTGAAAAAGCTCACAAAAATGAACTGCACTGATATTAATTAATACAAAATGCAGTCGATTTCATTGTAGATTGCCGGATCCTAGGTGTAACAGACTACAAGCAGCAGCTGCAGGCTGCATGTGATGTGACAGCATGCTGCAGTAGGGGTGGAACATACTCTGTGGTGCATTTTAGGCAGGTTACAGGGCAGAGTCGTAGTGACAGCAGCTGTCTGTGTTTCAAGTTACCTGAGGTATCTTTCCTTGATCTTCGTCCATCGCTCACGCACTTGAATAGTAAACGTGTACCTTAACGGAAAAGAAAAGAAGTGCGGGCGGGGAACAGACCAAGAGAAAGAAAGACAGAGGAAGTGCTCAATCAGAGAGCTGAAGAGGCGGCGGGGAACAGACCAAGAGAGAAGAGAAAGAGACACAATCAGGCGCTGCCAGTGGGGTGCACTGATTCACGCTGATGTGCTTCAGCTCCACTCACTGGGCAGGGCTCACAAACTGTATGCGTCCAGTACCCCATCATGCCCTGAGACTCTCTTTCTCTGTACTCCTCCTTGTTACTATACATGAGCATAGCTGCCACTATGCAGCCATATAAAAGAAGAAAACTGCTATAAATTCATATAGAAAACATCTTTTGTATATTGTTTACTTTAAAAAAAAATCTTGCTTTGCTGACCTGCTTCCCTGCAGCCGACTTCCAATCACTCTGCTGAGATGTTTCCGCAGTCAATGTCTGGGTTCCGGCCTTGGGAGCAGGGCAGACTAAAATATATTGCCATTTTCCTGCTGTGAGCCCCTCCTCCATGAGCAGGTTACCTGAGATAAGTCACTGGCCTTGGGGCCACCAGCTTTTAACTAACATGTCCCCCACTGCCAAATTCCAAACTGTGAGCGATGTGCTACAGGAGCAGGATGAATTTGTGGCAGCCAAGTGCAGCAGTAAAATGTAAGATGCAGTTTGTGTTTTTGAAGTGATTTTGTCATTTTCGACTGCAGGGGTGTATGAATATTGTAGGAGGCAGTGACATGAGATGGCAGGCTTTCTAGCTGGCGACCTGTGTAATTATGGGCTAATAATTACATGGGTTGGAGTGTTTCTCAGCCAATCAGATAGCTGGATTTTTCTTACGCATTTTATAATATCTGTTAATCTAGACCTAGGGCAATTATGAGGTGAAGCTGAGTACCTTATGTCCTTATGGTTAGATTAACAAAGGTACCTCAACCCAATCAAGTGCCTTAATGCTATTATTAAACTAAACTGTTTTAATATGTTAATATTTTTAAATGAATTTTTTTTTACAGATAAAATTCTAATGGTTCTTTTATACATGAGAGTTTCCAGCTGTCAGCTAATCAGCATACTCTATTTCCAGCAACTGTTTTATAATTAAGCAGTAATACATGACAGGGTGTGATGTCATGGGATACTGTTCCACATCAGAAGCATTGTGAGGCAAAAGGCCACAGGTAGTGTAACTTCAACCAATCCCATGATATCGCACACCTTGAGTGTAATTATGCAATTATATAATAGATCCAGTTTGATTTTCTTGACTGATATTATGACCTATTTTCAGATTGGGTTTATGTACTGAGATATCCTCCCAGCTGAGTGTGGTCTTGGCAATCAGATTTGAGGATTTTGACCATCCATTTCCTAGTGGTTATTATCAGTAAATTGTGATGTAGGAACTCACCTGTAATAAGGCTATAAGCAACAAGATCCTATGGCAGTGTAGCCTCTGGCACCAAAAGTTAATGTAAGCTGCAACAGAGCAGACCCATTGTGGACGCTGGGATCAATGACAGACAAACAGACAAAACTTTGGTGCATAAAAATACAAATTACTGTATTTATCATTTTATTTCTTAAATCAGAAATAAATGTCCAAAATAAATTATTCAAAACAAACAATAAAAAAATAAAGAAATCACGGTTACTTCACAGAAAGAAATATAAAGTGTTAAGTCCAGCACACTTCAAACAGGAATCATTTCTTCTTGGTCTAGCTTCCTTCTTTAACAGCTATAGCTTTCCTTGAACAAGCTCCTTCTTGCTCAGTGTCCAGAACCCTACTGAACACTCCACCATCTCCTCCTCTAGCCAATCAAATAGGGGTTTATATAGTTTCCTCCTGGTACATTTTACCCTCCCTTTTGGTGACATCATACCTTCTTCCTTATAAACTGTCATTCTGGGGCTGGTCTGGCTCCTAGCAGGGCCTACTGAAGCTTCTGGTAAAATAATCACTTTCACTTCTTTTTTCATGACTTCACAATCCATAATATATTGTGTTGTACAGTTTTAAGAAGTATAATAAAGTTTGTCTAAATAATAGCAAAACAATTCTGTCAGAAATACTGTTTTGTTCTTTTAAAACAGTTTAAGACAACAGAAAGAAAAACAGCTCTCTGTACTTCAGAGGGTCATTTTAATTCAAATTACAATTCATTAGCTACCATATAGAGTTTTTTAACTCTTTCTGCCTGTTTGGATTATTTCAGGCGGCTGAAATTGCAGCTTTTACCTTCCTCTGCCTTCCACTGTTTACAGGGCTCAATAACAAGAAAAAGATTTTCTTGGATCAGCAGGACTCTGTTCTGTAGGTACCACTATTCTTTAACAACTCTGCAGCATTGTAGTCTACTTTTGGGGACAAATGTATTTTAAAACAGGATAAAGACAGCAGCTTCTATTAGAAACTACTCTTTAAATCAGCATGACAGTTTGATTTTGTTTTATGAAAAAGGCATTTGAAGGGATAGTAAAGCACAAAGAGATGTGTTTGTCAGGTTGGCCACCCTGACAAGAAAAGAAACAGAATGGTTTGGAATAAGTAAAAGAATATAGAAAAGAGTGAAACAGAATTTGTTTTTATTTTAAAGGGAATGTTACCCTATTTTATTATGCATAACGGGGATCCTGTTACACCCATTTATACAGTAATTGAAACAATCTTTATAAAATAAACCAAATACACCTGAAGTGGACAATAGGCTGTAATTGTATATTAAGGTTCCAGTGGCATATATAAACCACTCATGCTTCGCACACATGGTTTACAAGTGCCTCCAGAACCCCTCAGTACCATAATGTAGGTAGCTACTATAGGTAGATAGGTAGGTACTGCAGATAGGTAAATACTGTAGGTAGGTACTGTAGATAGCTAGGTACTGTAGGTAGGTTGGTACTGTAAGTAGGTAAGTAGGTACTGTAGATAGGTAGGTATGTAGGTGTACTGTAGGTAGGTAGATAGGTAAGCAGGTAAGTAAAAACTTCCTTTTTAACAAGATTTAGACTGTTGAGGCTGGATATTCAAACTGCGCCATTCTGAAGTGCAAGCCCTTCTAGCTGCCTTGAAATAGTTGCGCAGGGGGTGTGGTCAGGCTATTCAAAGGAGTTGCGCTGTGTGGCAACTCTTTGAATATCACCCAGGCACAGCCACTGTGCATGGCGCGGTGGAACTTGCTGCAGCCACCGCAGGTTGTCGAAGTGGAGCATTCAACTTCGCGGTGGCGCAGAGTGCCATTGCACCATCTTGAAAATCACGATATTCAAAGGTGACATGCAAATGGGGCCATAATTCATGCAGCGCTTAGGGGCCATCTGCATCTGATTATGGCCTCATTTGCATGCCATTAGCATGGTGAGCCGATCCTCGAGACTTGCGCCTGGCACCCTGCCAGGCAGCAGCCATCGGGATCGACGTCTCGCAGCTCGGATCACGGCATGGTATCTTCACCAGCTCAATCACGGCAGCATTGGTTTCCTCGATCATCTTCTCGGTGTCCAGTGACTGAATGCCGACAGGGCAGAAAGAACTGAAGTCTTCGGCATTTTCGAGTAGTTCGATCGCTGGCAGAAAGTAAACTGAACCTTTATTTCCCAACATCTCCCTGGTGGATCAGTGATATCGTAGCCAATCGCGGGCAGCAATTGAAATTAATTTCAAACATCTCCCTGGTGGCTAGTGTTCCCACCCACCCACTCATTTAGCCCCACCACTCCTTCCGGCAGCGGGTGGTAGCATCCCACCCGCCTGCCGCCTCGCCGACTGACTGCCCGTAGGCTGCACGCCCATTGGTGCAGAGCAAGAGCCAGGCATGTAGTTTATAATAGAGATGATGTTCAGATTTGTGAATGAACATTCATTCACAAATCTGACTGTCATGTATAGTATAGCTGCACACCCATTGGCTCTTGCCTGCACCAATGGTGCAGCCCTACCGGCAGTCAGTCAGCGGGCGGCGGGCAGCAGGCGGTGATGCTGCTGCCTGCCGCTGCTGGGGAGCGGTGGTGGGGACACTAGCCACCAGGGAGATGTTTGGGGGTTCAATTTACTTACTGCCCGCGATCGGGCATTTCGCCAGGGAGATGTTCGGGGTTTTAGTTTACTTTCTGCCCGCGATCGGGCATTTCGCCAGGAGATGTTCGGGGTTCAGTTTACTTTCTGCCCGCGATCGGCATTTCGGCCAGGGAGATGTTCGTGGGGTTTCAGTTTACTTTCTGCCCGCGATCGGGCATTTCGCCAGGAGATGTCTGGGGGTCAGTTTACTTTCTGCCCGATGAGAGCATTTTGGTCCACTGACCACCAGGAGATGTTCTGGGAGCTACATTGCCGCCCATGATCGGGCTGGTGGGGGGAGGGAGGCACTATGCCCGCGATCGGGCTGCGGGGGGGCACATAGGACTAGGTTGGGGCCAGCCACAGGTGGCGCTGCTGTGTTGCGCCTGCAATACAGCAGCTCACCTGTGGGTGGCCTCGACTAAGCCTTTTTGGGGGCTCAGTTGTCAGGCGCAGGTTGGGGTTGCGCCAGACAACTCTGCACAGCCCGGTGAATATCAGGCTGTGCAGTTTATGCATGGTTCCTCCCTCCAGTTGAGCATGCATTCATTTGCATTGCGCTGTTGCTCAACCTGTTTTCAGTGGCGCAACTGCCTCCTGCTGAATATCGCAGAATGGCGCATTTTGACTTCATGCGCAACCTTTTGAATATCTGGCCCTATGGGCCTATCCCTGTTTTTAAAGCCACCCTGATACATATTAAAACTAGACCCTTGAAAATAGAATGGACTACCGTGAACAGACAATTCAGCAATTGGAACATTCTGTTATGAAGGCCTGTGATGCCACCACTAAATTGATAAAAGAAAACACAATGTCACGCCAGCATTTGGAAGTGGTGGAAAATCAGCCCAGAGAGAGAAACATGAGTGCTGTGACTTTCAGAACTTGTGGAAGGAGAGGACTGTCTCGCTTTTGCATGAACCTTCCTGCCTTCTTTTAGGCTTTGCTGAAGATGACCCCCTATTTTGGTGGAAAAAGCTTACTGGGTTATGCCTCGAGAGCTGCTACTGATACAATGGTCCCCAGGACACTGATGATTGTATTTATAGGGTCGGTGATCAAGATCAGGTGCTTGCTTTAGCAAGGAGGGTCAGCTTGAAGTAGCTGGGAGGACACCCCATCATAATCCCGGATCTGCCTACAGTGTGAGAGAGGCAGAAGGCATTCAATGGCATATGGAGCCATCTGAAACAATATAAAATCCAGCATCAATTGTTACTCTCCGCTAAACTATGGGTGACCTGGCAGGGTTGACAATATCAGTTTAGTGACCTGAAGGATGCTGAAAAGGTGCTGCATTGCACTGAACAAGAGAGGGAGACGCAATGGAGGGGGAACTCTCAGATGAAGATTAATCTGCTTCTGACACTGACCATGAGACTGGTAACTAGACTTGGGGCTGGGGTTAATGTTACCTTGGCGGTAGCGTATGTAATTTTCTCTTCCCTCCCCTTTATTTCGTGGAGACTCTGGTTGATCACCATCTCTGCTGGATACAGGACGTTTCTAAACAATTATTAATGCTGTATATTCCCCTGCCCAGACTGACTATTGGTCCAGTTCTGTTGGACTTGTGAAGCTCATTATGCTTGATGTGTGGACTGAATGGGCTGGGTTTTGAATTTGGACTAATATGCCTGAAGCAATACAGATATTAAACTGTTCTCTTTAGTTATCTATACATACTGGCTTTTCTGCTTTCTCTGGGGGAACTTTTGGTCTTTTAATTATGTATGTTCTCCGGGAGGGGGTGAGAAATCTCATACTGTTATATATCCGTGTTAAGTGCTTGATACCAATTTGTATGTATCAGCTGTAAATACTGTATATTGATACCAATGTATGTAATCTATTAGATCAATTCGGTTGCCCCTGAAAAAGGGACCTCTGGTCTCAGTGGGCTTACCGGTTACCAAAATCTAAATAAATACATAAATAAATATTTGTGATTTGTTATAGATGGGGAATCATTTAACTAGTTTATAGTTACATACCTATTTCAGGTTGTTGGACTCCTTTTGTCCCTCTTGGCTGTCTGCTTGGGAAATGTTGTTTTTCTTATGGGTTTCTCCCTTATGTTGTATGTCTAAGGAGGTGTCTTGAATGATGTAGTGGTGACATAATGTTGTGCTAGCCTCCTGTACAAATAATATTTTGTAAGTTTTCCTTGCTTGCAAAATTTAATAAATATATAATAAAAAAAACTAGATAAGAATCTGTCCCAGTGGCATAACAAGTTAAGGATCCCCGTACACACTTGCAACCTCACATTTGGGAAATGGATCGAATCACTCAGGGCAAGGAGAAGATGAATTTTCAATCTTTCTCATTTGGGGCAAGGAGGATTGAGCATTCATAGATGGGTCCTCCTTCGGAGAAGGAGGGACAGTACTCACCGCTGCTTGGCTGCCACCTTGCAGAGCTTACATGACACAGCTGCAGCCACCTCTCAGAGGGTTGAGTACAACCATTTGAATACATGTGACTTTTCATGCCACTCACCCACACTGTGGCACATGCGCTGACCTCAGGGACTGGAGAAAAATGACAGAAATGCCCTGGCCAGCAGGATTATTCTGTCCGGATGAAGGGCCCGACTCCATGATTCAGGTGCTATCACCAGACCAGGTCTGTGCTTTTGATGGAGGTTGGGGAACACCTGCTGACCCAACTGATGGGTGGGGGGTAAGCCCCAAGGGAACATGTGCTGAAGGTGAGACCTGGCAGAAATGGTATTCTGTGAACATGGCAATCGCGATTCAGCGACTGCAAAAGGGGTGACTCAGTCATGGCTCCTGTGTTCTGGGCTACCTGGCAGGGTGTGACAGGATACCATGGTGGGCAAATACAGCAACAGGAAGTATACACATGCACAGG
This sequence comes from Neoceratodus forsteri, assembly GCA_016271365.2. Lineage (NCBI taxonomy): Eukaryota > Metazoa > Chordata > Ceratodontiformes > Ceratodontidae > Neoceratodus > Neoceratodus forsteri. The sequence goes on along the minus strand of JADMNL010000023.1, from coordinate 97,609,912 downwards.
GGTGTAGCACACCACACAAGGTGGAAGGGAGGGAGGTATGTGGGAGGTAGTGTGGTGGTCTGCTGCTGAGCTGGCTGTGTGGTGTGGTGTGGTGGGTAGGGTGGCAGGCTGGGGTTGGGAGTGTGCTGGGTCTGGTTCTGGGGCAGGTGTCGCTTTTGCATCGAGGTCAGTTTTTTAAGTTTTACCCCGCCCCAACGGCAGCCCCTGGAATTGAGAATCTTAGTTAGGGGAGGTGAGGGCAAAGTCCCTCGCTGGGAATGTAGGGGGCACAGCCCCCTGCATATCTTGCAGTCCCGCCACTGATTGTAGTCGCCATGAGGGTACATCATCATTATTTATTTTCAGCAATGTACATTCGCCCAAACTGTGATTGCTGTTCTGCAATTGCTATTATGACATGGAACCGGAGAAATCAGGGTGACATGGCTGGGTGGTTGGCAGAATGGGAATAAGATGGACAGAGTGGGTAAACAAAGAATGATAAAAACACTAGATAAAACATCAACACAAACAATACAATAGTTTTACATAATACAGGTCTGCAAATACACAAATGTAAACATACAAATATGGCATTTGTCAGCAGATAAGGACCGCTTGGTCCATCCATTCTGCTCATTTTATTCCTGTCTATACTTTCACCACAGACCCTACCTGATCTCCAGCTATTTCCTCTTCTTCCTACCAAGATTCCTTTGTGCCTATCCCATGCAAACTTGAATACCATCACTGTCTTCACCCCCACTACCTCTGCTGGAAGAGCTGCTCTGGGCATCTACCACTCTTTCAGTGAAGAATTTCTCACTTACATCCTTCCTAAATGTTCACTCTTCCAGCTTCATTGGAAAGTCTCCTTGTTCTCATGCACTGTCTCCTCTGAAAAGTACTCCGCCCTGTACCTTGTTTAACACCATGAGGTATTTTTAGGTCTGTATCATATCCCCCCCACTCTTTTCTCTCTTCCAGGGTGTACATATTGACATCCTTTAGTCTCTCCTCATAGGTCTTCTGATGCAGCCCCTGCACCATTTTAGTTGCCTCCTCGACAGCCTCTACCTGGTCTCTGTCCTTCCTGAGATGTGGTCTCCGGAATTGAACACAGTACTCTAGGTGTGGTCTCCCAATTGATCTATACAGTGACAGCACCACCTTCCTCTTACTAGTGATCCCTCTCCCTATGCCCCCAGCTTCCCACTGGCCCTACCTGCTGCTTTATCATACTATCTCGCTACTTTGAGGTTATCAGATACGACTACTTCCATGTCTCTTTCCTGTACAGTGCATCTCAAATACCACCTCAACTTATGGCACAACTTTCTAGACAAGTAATAGTTGTTTTGAAAGTGAAACTGATTGCAGTCTTATTACATGCACTTTAGTTTATATTACTCCTTATAGTAAAGCTATTTGAACAGGAGAAACAAGTTAAGATGGATTACTTATTGGCTATGGTTTCCTGCCCAAAGGTGGGTTATAAGGACAGCACATTACCCGGAATGCACTAATACAGGTGCACTGTTCAGTACGTAATTGCAAACATATATACATACACAGAATATCTATAATGCTATAATATATGGTCCATGACGATCATTTACACATACTGTAGAGTAGATAGTAGTTTTAAAAGCTGTAATTTATACTTTAGAATGCTGGACTTCCAAAGTGTTCTAAACTGTGAATTACGGCCTGTGGCTTTCTGAAAGCACAGCTGTGCAATAGAGGAACTTTTAAACTCGTTCTGTGACACTGCTCAGACTGCTCTATTTTGAATCTCCTGAGTCTTCAGCCTCCATGGACTGGGAAGGCAGAGAGGAACAAGACCAGAAAGAGCAGAACAGCGGGCTTCCTCTCTAGGGCATGCAGCAGAGTGAGGAGCAGAGAAACCAGTAGTGCTGGAGCAACATTGTGCTAATGTGTACTATATGTATAGCAGCATGGAGTCAGAGTCCCAATACTGAACTGGACAGTTTCAATACAGCTATTTTTAGGCATTGACAATACAGGATATAAAATAAAAATGTATCACTTTTGAATTACAAGGATGTAACATCTCTGTGTTAAGGTGACATAAAGTACTCTGCCTTCAGTCTCATAACTTATTACATAACCAGAACTTCTCAATTGAATTGTTTGTTGGGGTATTTATGTGAAAACAGAGGCTTTGAGCCTTGCAGTTTCTCTTTAGCGAGACTTACTCCAGAGGAGCGCTGGGTTTAATTTTTATATTGCTTGCAAAACTAAGACAAATTCCAATTTAGCATGCATGCAACTTTTGTGAAATGGCACACAAATCTAGTGTAATTTTGCCACCACTTGTTTTATAGTGCCATTTTCTCCAAATTGCACATTAAAATGTGATTTTTTTAAAGGTGCAATTTCCACTAAAATTGTTCTTTTTAAAAACACTGGTCTAGTTTGCAAAATTACAAGAAATTGGTGCCATTTCACGAAAAGTGTGTAAAACAGATTCTTCTAATTTCTCCTAGCCCTCTGGAGCTAAGGTCATAATGTCCAGCTTGTGACATCACAGTCATTCCTCAGTAACAGACTGTGATGTCACAACCGTGTATGATGACTTCTGCTCCTGAAATAGCCCTACTAACCAGATCTATCACAATGTGCACCCTGGGAGTCAGTAGAGCAAGAGAGGACATAATATAGACCAGCAAATACCTCACATGGGGGAACAGGATGTAGGGGGTCTCTTTCAAACGAGAAAGACCACAGAAGCTGAAAGCATACAATGATCCTGGAGGGAGGGGAGTTTACTAGGGCTGTGAGGAAGTACCATATCACTGAAAGAGTGGCAGATGCCCGAATAGACTGTCAGCAGAAGTTGTGGAGGCAAACAAACTGCAGGTGACTTCAAGCATGCATGGGCTAGACATAGGAGAATATTAGTGAATAGGCAGGAGGGTCGTCAGGAACCAGTCAATGTCTGCAGAGACAGACTTGGCAGGGATTATCTGGGTAGACTGCATGGACCAAGTGTTCTTTTCTGCTGACAAATTCTATGTTTCTATATAGCTGTAGATGAACTGCAAGGTTCAAAGATCCTTCATTTAAACCCACCCCGCAATAATGAAGAATAGAGCCATGCCCATGGCCCACCAGTAGCACGTTACACTGCCATATGGACGACCTGGTTCAGGAACCAATTAAGTGCGCTCATGGTCAGGCCTGGCTCAGCCAGCTGCTGTATGACAGTGCATCTCTGCCAGGGAGGACTGGGCATGTTCCCCACCACAGCGATGTCTGCGACTGGGCCTGGGAGATTGCTTCAGCTGCACTGGGGATGTTTGGTGTGATAAGGCTGGTGTACGCATTGCCCACACCTGGGTGGGGTTGGGGAGAAAACAAAGAAGAAAACCAGCTGCTATGTGTAGGACAGCTGGGATCTTCAACCTGACTTGGGCATATCCTGTGAACAGGCTATGTCCCTGCAAGATGGACAGTCAGGAATAAAATATCTATGGAAAAAGAGAAAAAGAATGAAGAAAGGAATGACTTGACACTCATATTTTGGGGAGGAATGTGAAGTAGTTGAGTTACAATACTGCCTGCCACGATTTTCTGTTATTGGTTTCAGAGTTTCACTTTAGAAACAAATACAGTTTGCACCAAGTTGAATCCCTTTGGAGTATTAATGACAACACTGCTTACTGGGCTGTCATTGCTGCCAAAATCTCCTGTTATCCTGTCACTGGATTTGCATATACATGGGGATATGCGATGGCCTGACTCAGAATAAGCAATTCATCTTCAAGTGTGATGAGTCAGAAAACTCTTCAGTGGCAGTCATGAGTGAGTTAGGAAAGTCTTGCCCTCTCAGAAGTGATGATAAATAGCAAATTTTCAGTCAGACCATTGCATGTGTGATTTATACTACATGCCTTGATTAGTTTTAACTTTTAAATCTACTGTTTGTTTGAAGATTTAACTGTTTCTTTTTTATTTTAACTGCTGACTTTAGTTCTGTACTAAGTCACTGGGATGTCAGAACTGAGAAAGCTGCCCTCTGATCAGTTTGCTATGTCATTATGATGATGCTAACCATCAAGACAGCAATTGTGACACTACTAACAATAAGTTGCTATGATAGCCTGAGGTTAGCTACAAGAGTTGTTCCACTGGTGTATAAATTCCGCTGATCAATAAAGATATGTGCTGTCACAGTTTTAGTTGTCACATATGTGCTGTATTTCCCAATATGATTAGATATAATTTGTTTACATGCTACTGCCACAGAAGCCACTGTTGTTCGAGTGGTCTCATGCACATTTATATGGTAGAAGCCTGACCAGTTTTAGACTCTAATGGGGGCAGCAGAAATACTTGGGGTGCCCCTTCACCACTCTCACTGACCCTCGCCTCCCTTCTGCCCCACTCCACATCCAAATAGTGGTAAGAGTACTACAATACAAGGGTGACAACAACAAGTTATCATAGTACTGTATTCCTTTTGCTTTTCAGGCTGCTCTCTGTTTATACTCTTTACTTTAGCATGTCTGGCTCAGTTGGCAACTCAAGCGCTGCTTGGTACACTTTGCCTAATGCCACTTCTGGGTAGAAGGATCACAAAGTGAAGGTGAGCAATTCTGGTACTGTAAGAATGTACAGTAAGTGAGCCCACTCTGCAACCATAAGAGAGGCCCCAGCAGCTGTATTAAAGCAGTAGTGCAACAAAATTGGGCAAAAAAAAAATGACCCTACCTACCCTTTTTCACTATAAAAGATTCCAAGCATCTTTCAGTTTTATTTGGTGGTAAAATGTTCTTTCCACCAAAATTTGAGTCTTTATAGAAGTTTTAATTTTGTTCCCCCAAGAAAAAAGATGGCTGCTATGTTTGGCTTATAAATAACATTATAGACCTGGCAAAGGCGAGGCTCGAAAAATAAAAACTCATAGGGTGGGTGGGATATTCAGAAGGGTTGCGCATGGCGCAACACAGTTCACATCGCAACCACTGATCTGCAGGCGATAATCGAAGGAGAATGTGCATGGCACAAATCCCAATGCGCCAGAGTGCATCAGTAATGTATGTGGCGCAGCAGGGGGGCGTCTGGCATGCACCGCACATCCTGATATTCAGCCCGGATGTGCTGAGCAGATGCAGGTGCAAACCGTACCTCGTCACACACAGTTGAGCGAAAAATAAAAGGAGCAGCAGCTGGCCATCCACAGGTGAGCTGCCATATTGCAGAGTGAAACCGGCAGCTGCCAGCTGTGGGTGGCCACCGAGCTCGGCAGCACCTTCATGAGGAGTAGTGCCCCCCATGCCCAATTGCGGGCATTAGTAATGTATTAATGGTCCAATAACTCTGGTGGTCCAGTGGACCTCGCAACCAGTCGCGGGCAGAAGTATAATTAAGTATGTCTCCTATATCCCTGGTGGTCTAGTGGACCACTCCAGCCTCGATCGCGGTGTCAGTTATAAAATATTAAAATCAATCCATCCCTAGTGGTCCAGCTGCACCTCTCCCTCACCATCAACCCCACCACCTTACTCCCCATCAGCAGCGGGTGGCAGCTCCCCACCCACATGCCGCTTCTCGCCTGCCGACTGACTCGCTATAGGTCTGTACACCCATTGGTCCACAGCATGGGTCAATGGGCATGCAGCCCATATCAGACTCACAGTCCAGAAATGTGAACGGATCCATTCATAATTCTGGACTGTGTAGTATAGTAGGCTATGCCCATTGGCCCATGCTGTGGACCAATGGGCATACAGCTCCTACTGTACGGAGTTAGTCGGGCGGACAGCGGGCAGCATGTGGGTGGGGAGCTGTCACCCGCTGCTGACCCAGGGGAGTGGGGTGGCGGGCTCAGGCAGGTGGGGTACTACCGGACCATCAGGGATGGATTGGTTGTTAATATTTTATAACTGACGCCTACTATCAGACTGCGAAGGGTCCACTGGACCACCAGGGATATAGGAGGCAATTAATTATACTTCTGCCCGCGATCGGGCTGGAGCGTCCACTGGGCCACCAGGGATATAGGACGTTTACATCTAGTACATATGCCTGCGATTGGGCAGTGGGGCACTTTGCCGCTGTGCAGGGGGTGTTGGTCCCGATGGCTGCAGCCTGGCAGGGCACCAGGCACAAGTCGCCGGGATGGTGCACTGATGCAAATGGGGCTATAATAACATACAAATGGCCCCATTTGTACCTTTGCATGCATTATGGCCCCATCTGCATGTGCACGCTTGAATATCACGGTGATGCACCTAGCGCATCGGTACTTGTGCTACGCATCCCCTGCCCCTCTGGCCACTTGCACTGGATGCAGTGCCACCGCCATGCACATTGGCGGGTGGCCACAGGATGATATTCAGCGATGCTGAGCTACGGCGCAGCACAGTTGAATATCACCCTGTCAGCACCCTGGCACATCCCAGTTGCGCTTGCTCAGGCTTCTGCGCCACAGCCTGGCGAGTTTGAATATCCCACCTATAGTGTGCAGATAGGAGGTAACTGGAACAGTAGATCTGACAGGTATGCTTATGTTTTCATTAATTGTAGCTGAAACTAGTTTTTGGAAAAACATTGTTCATTGTACAGGTGCTTCAATACATTATTAATTAAGGCTGATATATATTAAAACATTTTTAAAAAGTCTTCTGAACATTGCCATTTCCAGAGCACCTGTGTGTGTTGCAACCTTTACAGAATAACAGTGTCTTATTCACAGTGGAAAGAAGTGATCCAATTGGTTAGGAGGCTTGACAGACCAACAAGTGTGGCATGTCCGTGAGACTGCAGCAGTCAGGAGTAGCACTCATGGCGTCCCTGGAAGATGCCCCTGGAGAATAAGATTGTGTTAACAAAATAGATTGGAGTGAGTCATGGTGGTGGGACAGAGTGGTGAGAAAACAGAATTAGAAAAAGAACCTCCTGGACTTTTTGAGGTTCTCTTGTCCCTGATTTGCAGCCTTCCAGCATTCAGCTGGAGGACATCATGTTAATACAGGTCATTTTTTTTCCTCCTTCACTGATTGATTAGCTAAAACTCCCTAATGAGTCTCAGATGTGTGTTGGGCTGCACTACACAAGAGGCTGGAAGACATGCTGGGGCACTGGCTGATAAAGTTTTGCAGATTTATTGCAGCCTGTCGCAGTCTAACAGGCACATTATGGGCAGTTTTCCCAAACCTCTTGTATGCGGCCAGCGACAGGAAAGTTTTACTTAGGAGTACTCTGACGCTTTCCCAGTTATGGTACTTAAAGAAGCAGTCAAGTCTGATCGGTCAAAACATTTTCATTTCCATTAAAATGAAAATAAAAGTGTAATTTACACTTAAAGCAGCAGGCAGTGCTATGTAGGAGATTAAGCCACAGAAAGGATGGGTCTACTGTGGAATTAATCCATGGTTTTGAGGTCATGAGGCTGAAGACTGAGTGGTTCAGCTCAACCAACCATGGATTAATTCTACAGTAGACCCATCCTTTCTCGTGGCTTAATCCACTTGTAACATGGCATGGAATATAGGAAGTTCATATGTAGTATTATTATTAAAATTCATCAATATGACTTCTAAAGTGCACTGAAAACATCAGGTTCCTATCTCTGACTAATCTCTGTAACGTTCTGTTCACTTTCAAACGTGAGAGTGCACATTGCACATCTTACATACATAAATATGCTTAAGTGCTTTTTGTGAAATTCACACAAAGTGGCTAAAATCTCCAGCACTACTATACATGCTGCTGAGTGTTCCTACTTTTGTGCCCTATGGCGTCTCTTCTGCTCTATTGCATCTGCCTTGTGGTGTTTCTGTGGCTCTCTCTGTTGCACTCTAGGTATGTGTGGCGATTTTATAAATTACCTTGACAGCGCACACCAGTTGGAGTTCACAGCTGTTATTTCTCTGCAGATCAGTGTCTTTTACCATCAGAAACTGCTTCTACTCTGCTTCTTTCTGTTCCGCTCTAACACACCTACGGCTACACAGACATGTATGTGCCTGTTCTCCTGCATACCACCCACTGCACTCTCTATTTATTTCCACACGGTGGACCAATAGGCGACAGAGACCCTACTGTACGCTGTCAGTTGTTGGGCAGCCGGGAGGCATGTGGGCAGGATGCTGCCACCCACCGCTGACTGGGGGTGGGAGAGGCAGGGGACCTCAGTAGGTGGGTGAGGAGGGGTCCACTGGACCACGAGGGCTTCATCTGTAATGTCTGCCCGTGATCGGGCGATGGGGATTTTACTGGACCACCAGGGAGGTTGATTACACTTATGCCTGTGATTGGGCGAAGGGGACCTTCCACTGGACCACCAGGGTTTATATACATATGCCCACATTCAGGCGATGGCAAGTTGTCCACTGGACCACTAGGGAGATCTTTTACTTATGCCCATGATTGGCAATGGAAGGCGGTCCACTGGACCACCAGGGAGATCTTTTATGTTCGTATGCCCGCAATCGGGTGAATGGGAGCGGAGACCGCCAAAGGTCTCCAGGTCCCTGATGGCTGCAGCCTGGCAGGGCACCAGGCACAAGTCATCGTGCACGCCATGCAAATGGGGTCATAATGACATGCAAATGGACCTATTTGCACTTGCATGCATAATGGACTCATTTACATACCCAGTACTGAATATTCGCGGTTATTGCACCTCAGCAACCGCAGACTTGCGCTGGCTTATCTCGCTCCCTCCTGCCACTTGTGCTGGCGCAGTGCCACTGCTCCATGCACAGTGCATGCTCCCCAGTGCCATATTCAGCGGTGCTGAGCCATGATGCAGCAATCGCTGTATATCGCATGGTCCATGCCCTGGCGAGCCCAGTTGGCGCTTGTGCCCAGGCTAGTGCCCCTTCCTGGCACAGTCCAATATCCCACCCCCAGTGTCCTATAAGGTCAGGGGAGTGTCTGTTGCATGTTAGTTCACCTTATTTACAAGAAAAGTGATGTTACACAACATGTGTTTAGGGCGCCAGTGGCTCAGCAGTAAAACTACCATCTGCCATGGCAGCAATCCAGGTTCATGAACTGGTTTGGGTCACTGTGGTCTGCGGGGGTGGGGAGATGATCCCATGTCTGACAAATTGCTCTCCTCTTCTTTCATGGGGTGGGGCTAGTCACATGTTCATAGGCTGCCACTGTGTGGAGGCTCAGAGGCAGCACAATGTAACTATAAGTAAGTAAAAATTTATATATATGAGGTGCCCTTCCAAAGCTCAGGGCACCTTTACAAAATTTCGCATACTATATTAAAATCCACAGCAATTTAAAACACAATTTACATTTCTGAAGATGCTTGTTTAAATAAAAGGTCTTCAGAACTTTTTAAACCCTTCTACAGTCAGGCTATTAGGTATCTGGCAAGGTAGAGAATTCCACAGGGTAGGTACCATAAAGGCAAAAGTTCTTCCACCAGATGTTTTCAGGGTTACCCTGGGAATCTCTAAAACCTTGCCAGAGGATCGGAGGGAGCGGGAGGGCAGTAAAGAGTCAGGAGCTCTTTCAGGTAGTGGGGTCCCAAACCATGTAGGGCCTTATAGGTCGTCCAATGCGACCTGAAGTGATCTGCCACTGTACAGGCAGCCAGTGCATTCTCGCTAGTACAGGTGTCATATGGTTGATCTCGGATTCCAGTCAACAACCTAGCTGCCACATTTTGCACCAGCTGAAAGCTACGGATATCAACCCTGGCAGCCCTAGGTAAAGGCATTGCAGTAATCAAGATGACTGGCAACCTAGGCATGGACCAAGGTAGAAAGATCATCCGATGGAACCAAGTGTTTCACCTGTGCTATGTTCCTAGATGAAAAAGGACAATTTGGCTACAGCCGACACCTGTGCCCTCAGGGTCAGGCCCTCATCAAACATAACACCAAGGTTACACACCAGCCAGATGCCATTAGCGGGTCCCCCAGAAATAAACCTGAGGGTTTTCCTGCCCATGAACTTGACATCCTTACCCTGACTCCACTACCAATATCTCTGTTTTTCCTCAGTTCAACTTCAGCCAGTTGGTACTCATCTAGTTCTGTATCTCCAGCAGGCAATAGTTAAACACTGCACTTGAATCGGACTCCTGTTCGGCACAAAGACATGTAGAGCTGAGAGCCATTAGCATAGCAATGAAAACTCAACCCATACTGTCTTATAATGTCTCCCAATGGGAGCATATACACTGCAAATAACATGGGGACAACACCGAACCCTGTGGCACCCCACAGTGCAGGCAGTGAGAGGCAGAGGAATAAATCCCCAACACTACTCTCTGAGTCCTACCCTGCAGGAAAGATTTAAACCAACTGTGGACCACCCCTTAGTCCACAAAGAAACCACAGGTGTTCAAACAATACTCCCTGATCTACGTGTCAAATGGTGCTGAAAGATCAAGAAGAACCAAGATAGAACAAGCTCTCCATCTCTCGCCATCAGGAGATCATTCAGTACCTGACAAGAGCCGTCCTCAGTGCTATGCTGCTTCCTGAAGCCAGACTGGAGAGGGTCATAGATACTGTGGCTGGTTAAATGATCCTCCAGCTGCAGAGTGATCACCTTCTCAATAACCTTCCCCAAAAAGAGGAGGTTTAAGACCGGTCTGTATTTTCTGGGCAGTCTGGATCAAGGAAGGCTTTTTCAAAGGGGCACACCACTGCCTCCTTTAAGGGATCTGGAAAGATTCCTCTCCAATGATACTATCACTATCCCAGTAAGGACTGGGCTGATAACCTCTACACACCCCACCAGTACGTGAGTAGGACCTGGATCCAATCTACAGTAGGTTGACGCAAAGTCTGGATGATCCTCACTATATCCATGACTACCGCTGACTAAACGTGAACCAAGTTAGTTGGGTATTAGTGCCACTCAGTTGATCAGTGCAAGACCCAATGGGAGGCACTGGCTGATCTCATCCCTGAGGTGGACACTGTATCAGTGAAGAATATTGCAAACTCCTCACACGGTAACTGTGACAAAGCTCAACTGGCTTGAAGACAGTCTGGATTGCATAGCCTGTCCACAGTCCGGAAGAGCTGGGCTGGTCTCTTCCTCACTGTAGCAATTTCTCTGGACAGGAACTCTGCCCTCTTATGGAACTTGCTAACTGATAGATCTTATAATGATCCAGCAGTCTAAGTCTGTCCATCTCCAGGCAAGTTTTCTGCCAGCGTCTCCAATCTTGACCCTGTCTCTTCAACCACGGATCTCCCTGGTAAACCATGGAGCCCCTGGATGAATAGTACAGGGACGAACACGGATGGAGCAATGACATCCAGGGCCCCCACAACTACCCATTATAGGCTAGCACTAGGGGCCCTGGGTCAGTGCTATCCATTGGCAATCCCGAAGTCCAGCTTTGTCATCAGGCCTTCTGAGGTAACTCCTTCTAAAGGACGGAACTGTACTATCTCCTTTGGGGCAGGCCTCTTTCAGGGAGCCGCGAAATGAAACCTTAGGGCGTGATGGTCAGACCAACCAATAGGCTCCACCTCCACATCTGAGACTTCCATCCCAGATGGAATATCAAGTCCAATGAGTGTCCTCTCGTGAGTGGCAGAGGTAATAACCCATGTCAGGCCCAATGAATCCATCAATTGGAGGAGGTTTTGTCCAAAAGCGGAGTTCATTGTCGACCCAGGCATTGAAGTCCCCAGAATTAGCCATCAGGGGACTCCAATACCCTCTCGGTGATGAAGTCTGCAACCTCCTTCAGGAATTCCTCCATCACCTGGTGGACTATAAATGAAAGGATACTAAAACCTGCACCTGCACCCACAATACACTCAAAGGAATTGGTACATCCAACTGGCACCTCCTTAGGTCAAGTTCCTGTCTGAAACAGACAGCAACTCCCCGCCCTACAGTCCACTCTGGGCGGTAAATCACCGAGAACCCAGCCGGAATTGTAGACCCCAAAATAGAGCTTGCATTTTCATCTAGCCAGGTCTTGGTGATGCAGGCCAGGTCCACAGATGCAACAAGATCCGCCACCACTGCAGTCTTGTTTCTAATGGACCTAGCATTGCTTAACACTGCCTGAAAGGGACAAGATTCCAAGGATGACTTCACCTCCTGCCTGACCAAGTCAGTGCCCTTGGTATGGGTATGGGTACATGGCAAGGCAGAGCTCACTCCTGTATCCGTTTCACCCCAGGGCGTCTCCTGGTTCTGACTGTCCCTATCCGCCTCACTTTTCCCATCCCCACAAGAGTTCCAGGATCTCCTATTCCTCACACTCTTTCATCTCGCAATGCCGAGAACTCGGCAATTTTATAAACTTCCAAAGCAGTGCAGGATATTCAAAGGACGGAGATCCTTCAGTCTTGAGGGGAGTACCGCTGACTGTGTTCTTACCACCCCAACACATATTTCAGACTCTAAAATACTATTATATCAATTAAAATCCTACAAAATCAACACTTTATTCACCCCTAATACACACACCCTCTTAATAATAACCCCACTCCCCAAATAATAATTAAATCAAAAGACCTAAAACTGATAAAATATCTATTAACAAATCTCCTCACAGATATATTACTTAACAATCTAAACACTTCAACACTTCCGGAGTACTCTGATATTTCAGTACAAACACAAAGTCTCAGATGAAGGAGAATTAGTCTGAATGAGAGGTACAAGTCCAAGGGAGACAGATGATAACTCCACTTTAAAAACTTCGGATCACAGAAAGAAAATCAAACTATATAAACTGAACTAAAACCATTAAATGCAAAATAAAACTTAAGTACCTCACTGAGGTGTACAGAAAATAATATAAACAGTGTCAATGAAGTTCAGACCCACAGGCCCTCCTCACTACCTGGGGGTCCGAATAAAACAAAGGCACTCTCACTGCCCAAATAAAGAAAAAGTTTGAAGTCTGACCGTGAGTTTCTGTAGGTACAATTCTTAAGACAAGAATCTTCCGATAATAATCCAGATCTTGCTCGACGATGCCAGAAGCCCAAAAGCCCTATCTATGGGGACCGCCACCGGAGATATCTGCCCGTAACCTTGACACCTCATTCCAGCCATCCCACCCGACTGGCCCGCAGGCCTTTTGAAAATCAAGACTCACGGCCGGGTTACCCGCCAGTCCAGACCGTCCTCCCAAACGGAAACAGATTCCAGCTGCTAAGCCACCCACAAATATAGGGTCACACTGTCCAGAACGGGGGAATCCAAATTAATCCGATTTAAAATCCATGTGGGTGGCAAGAAGGGGGCAGATGTTGCAGGACATGAAGCTTGATTGCCTCTACATGCATGCGGGCTGGCATCCCTTGCAAGCTGCCAGCCGAAGGAGACAACAAAGACAAAGCAGTGCTGGCAGAGTAGCATCACTGGTTGCTGCAGGCTCCACACCACTGACAAGGCATCCAGGACCGATTCTGGATGTGAGTCTGTGGAGGAGATGACCCCTCTCGCCTCTGCTATGGGGAAAATGCATGAAGAAATCAAGGTCTGGAGTTTACGCCCCTGAGATGATAGGTGATGGAAGTACCTTGATTAACAATGGCTCCATGGAGCCAGGTCTACACTCAGAAGCGGGCCCACTGGCCCAGGAGCAGCTGCCACCTGCATGCCTTGTGGAAGTTGTGGCTTGTTCTTTGGTGTAGCATTATTTATTTATTTTGCACAATAAGTGCCCTGCCTGCCCTTGTGTGCGCTCATACTGTGGCTGAGTCGTCAGTGACATCATGTGATGAGGAGGAGCAGAGCACACGTTGAGTGACACACACTTTCCTGCCCCACAGACAGGCTACAGCTCAGGCGGTGATTGGGTGAGCTCTTGTAAGTGGCATCAAAAAGAATTTCAGTCTCCTCTGTCTTGCTCAGATGCTAGGTGGGTCTGGCTGCAAGCAAGCACAGGACCATTTGGGTCCTTGTCAGGAGTCAGGGACAGCGCAGTTCCAGGCAGAGGAGAGGCCTCAAGGAAGAGGTCTCAACTGGTGGGGTCACTGGGCTGGTGGCAAGTAACAGTCGCAGGTTCTGGCTGGATGGCCAGGCAAGTAAATTATCACAGTTGCTCCCCATCCACACTTGTAGGTTGTGTTTATTTACTTGAATCTTAACATGTCATTCTGCACTGTGCACGTTCGAGCAGCCACCTGCCACCTCGAACATGCAAGCTGATTCAGTACAGCAGATGTTCACTGTACTGAATCGGCTCAAACATTTGAGCAGACAGATGGCTGTTCAAACACATGCACAGCAGTCAGTGCACAATGCTTAGTAATGTGCAAGGGCTACCTGGCACCTGACCCCATTGGTCATTGCCCCATGCCCCCGCCTGTTGAAATCTGAAATGGTGCTCACCCCTGGTTAATCCAGCTCTGAGCATTTTGGTTTCACCTGTGTAATGCTGATCCTAGCTAGGCAGGTTATCTGAACACCGCCCCCCACCACCCCATGTAAATGGAGGCCCGCAAAACATTTTGGCACTGGGCCTAGAAGGTTAATCTGGTCCTACTGGCATGGCTGGGTGACCAGCAGGCAGAGCCGGGCCAGGCATATGAAAAAGGGGACAAATGATGTGTTTGAAAACCACTAAGCATACTGATGAGAACTTGAGATAGTAATATTAAAAGGAGCATCCTTTGTTATTTAAAAAATTGCTAAAGCAGTATCATAATGAAGAAATGAGGAATTTCACAAGGCGGGAGTAAAAGATTCTGAAATAAAAAATGAATAGGTGCAAGATTTTCACTGCAATATGCACCGCTGCTTTAAGCAAGCACAAAAGAATGCTTAAAAAAAGTTTTCCTTTATTAACTAAATCTACAAACTTTGGCACTCATCCAGGATCTGTGCGAGGAAAAGTTATAGTTGACAGCTGCAAAATCTGTCACCCAACCTTAAACAGATGTTTAAATTTGAAATTCTTTTATAACTAAGAGTGTTCGAAAACATTGTCCCTGTCCTTCACAAACCACTGAGGTTTTAATTCTCTGTTTTGGAATCAGATTGTCTCCACAATAACAGATGATGACATTACAAGTAGGGTTTTGCGATAACAGATATTAAATCCTGACTACCACGAATAATACGGTATTCAGTATTCAGGGCCAAATATCGAACATCGCAGTCATTCGGCAATATTTGATATTCGGCAGCCCCACGGATTTTAAGCTCGCAGGACTTGAGGGCTCCATCGCTGAGCATTTTCCAAAGCTAGATCCCATGACAGTTTGACATTGCTGTGTAGTGAGAGAGATCATAGTGGAAAGTGGAGAGTTCTCTGTCAGCAGAGATTAGGAGTTACAAAAACTAATATTTTCATCACAAAACCTTTATTTTTTATTCTGTACCGTGTATCTTTAGTGCGAGCACTTGGAGTTTTTCATGGATAAATTGTCTGATGTTCTGATTTTTATGTTGATTGCATGCATGGGCAAGAAACATGTTGCGTCAACTTTTCTAAACAGGTTGTGGAGGCATGCACTATTGTGCCCAATGCCCCCAGCCTGCAAAGGTTTGTCCTGCTTCCCCAATGCCATGGCATGCTGCTGCTGACACTGGTTCAGCCAGCATACCACAACTTTCTAAAAAGTAGCTGCTGCAATCAGGGCCCTTCATCATTGCAAAAGCGTCAGTCATCCGATGCAATGAGGGGCGACCCGTCATTACAAGGAAGCGGAATAAGACCCTGATATTGTTTGTGAACAGGCGGCAGCTTGCGTCATTGTTCACAAACAATATAACCCCCACATTTTGTTCCTGCCGACAGGGTGCCCAATTCCGCCAGCATAATGACCCCCCATTTTGTTCCTGCTGACAGGGTGCCCAATCCCGTGGGCATAATGAAACAGTCCCCCGTTTTGTTCCTGCCGATGGTGCCCAATCCCCCATCGGCTACTGCCACGCCCCAAAGGAAAGCCTCTGCTGTACACTGGGAGCCCACCCCAGTGTGCCAGATGCCTCTGTGAAGGTAAAACTGTCCCATGACGTCTTTTTGTTTCTTTTTTTCCTGAAAAGAAGGAAATGGTCCTCGGCACTCGCCCTACCCCCACCCACAACCCGCACCCACCCACTGCCCACCCTGCCTCCCCGCACCCCACTCACCCCATACTTACCTTCAGAGCTCGGCGCAATGATCTTCTGTGGACCAGGAACATGTCTGCACCTCAAAGCCACACGAACTGAGGAAATGCCGGTAAGCTGTATAATGTAATAAATGGAGTTTTTCAACTTTAGTGCATATCTCAGGCATTTTGGGAATTTTCCACCAAATTTTCAACATGGGTTTTGGGACCCCTCCTCATGAATTCTTGAACTGTCATGGCATTGATCAGCCCTGAAAGGTGGTTTCGTGGTCACTGTGCGGAATCACCCTTTGGGGCTATTAACGAAAATGACAGTGGCAGTGTTCATGAGGTGGGTTCTCAAAAGCCTATGTTCCAAATTTGGTGGAAAAATCCAAAATGACTGTTTTACAAGCGTGCATTGCACACTTTCCACGCACTTTGTAACTGCAGATTTGTATATTGTCACACCAGATTTTCAACAGTGCCATTTTTTCACACCTCCTTATAAGCAGTACAGCTGTCATTTTTCACAGCCTGACTGAAATGTGTTTTCACAGTTCGCGCAGAATAACGTGGTCACTGTGGGAAATCACTGTTCAGGACAGATTAAGAAAATGACAGTGGCACTGTTCATGAGCAGAGGTCCTAAAATCCCTACGCTGAAAATTTGTTGATGAAATTCCAAAACATAAGCTGTGTTACAAGCGTGTGTTGAACTGTTTCCACGACCCTTGTAACTCTCGAAATTTGTAATACTGTCACGCCACATTTTCAACAGTGGCATTTTTTCACAACTCCTTATGAACACTACAGCTGTCATTTTTCACATCCTGGCTAAAATATGTTTTGCACTCCTGCCAGACAATAGCATGGTCACTCTGGGAAATCAGTGTTTGGGACAGATTAAGATCAACAGAGTGAGAGGGAGAGTGACCGAGCTCAACTGAGCTCTGTCGGGATTGCTGTGGATTTGTTTGTGTTCAGACAAAGGCCCCAACACAAAAGCCCAGTACAAAAGGGTAGCCTGCAGCACTGGGAGAAACAGAACTAGAGAGCGAGTGAGGGTGGGAGAGTGAGTGAACTCACCGGCTGTCAGGAGTGCTGCGGATTTCTTTGTGGGCAGAGCATCAATAAAGGCAGGGGCCCAGTACAAAAGACCAGCCTGCAGCGGTGTGAGAAACAGCACGAGCGAGTGAGACAGGGACTTAGTGAGCTCAAGCGGGCTCTATCAGGACGGATGGGATTTCTTTGTGGGCAGAAAAAGGCACCAATCGCAGCAGGAGCCCCATACAAAGAGCAGCTTGCAGCGCCAGGACACACAGAACGAGTAGTGAGAGAGGAAGACTGAGTGACCTCAATGGAGCTCTGTCGGGACAGCTGTGGATTTCTTTGTGGATGGACAAGGTGCCAACGCAGCCAGGAGCCTCATACAAAAGCACAGTTCATGGCGCCAAGAGAAACGGAACAAGCAAGTGACAGAGCGGTAGTGAGCATGCTCAATGGAGCTCTAGTGTGACTGCTGCAGATTTCTTTGTGGGCAGAAAATGTGGCAATGCAGGCAGGAGCCCAGTACAAATGGCCAGCTTCCAGCGCCAGCAGAAACGGAATGCGAGAGTGACAGAGGGGAGTGAGGAGCACAGTGGAGCTGTGTTGGGACTGCTTTAGATTTCTTTCTGGCCAGAAAAGCCACCAATGCAGGCAGGAGCTCAGTAAAAAAGGCAGCCTGCAGCACCAGGAGACACAGAACAAGTGAGTGAGGAGGGCAGTCAGTGAGCTCAACAAGGCTCTGTTGGGACTGCTGCAGATTTGTTTGTGGGCAGAAAAGGCAGCAATGCATGCAGGGCCCAGTACAAAAGGCAGTCTGCTGCAAATTTCTTTGTGGGCATAAGAAGGCAGCAACGCAGGCAGGAGCCCAGTAGAAAAGGGCAGCCTTCAGCGTGAGCAGAACAGAATAAGCAAGGAGAGAAGAGTAGTGAGCAAGCTCAACGGAGCTTTGTCTGGACTGCTGCAGATTTCTTTGTAGGCAGAAAAGTTGCCAACAAAGGCAGGAGCCCAGTATGAAAGGGCAGCCTGCAGCGCCAGGAGAACCAGAATGAGTGAGTGACACAGGGGAGTCAGCGATCTCAGCGGAGCTCTTTTGGGACTGCTGTGGATTTCTTTGTGGTAGAAAAAGTCACCAACACAGGCAGGAGCCTAGTACAAAAGGGCAGCCTGCAGTGCCAGGAGAAACAGAATGAGTGAGGAGACAGGGAGTGAGCCACCTCAATGGAGCTCTGTCGGGACAGCTGAGGATTTCTTCCTCAGCAGAACAGGAGCCAATGCAGGCAGCAGCCCAGTACAAAAGAGCAGCCTGCAGCACCGGACAAACAGACTGAGCCAGTGACAGAGGGCTACAGAGTGAGCTCAACAGACCAACGCAATCAACATTTGGCATTGACAGATGCTTGTTTTCTAGGAGCTGCAGAGAAACTAGAATACCTTAATTTCAGGGCCTCTCATAACTGATGGAGAGATCGTAGTGGAGAGTAAAGAGAGTTCTGAGTCAGCAGAGATTAGGAGTTGCAAAAACTAATATTTTCATCACAAAACCTTTATTTTTTTGTTCTATACCGTGTCTTTAGTGCCTAGTAGTAGTGGGAGTACTGGGAGTTTTTTTCCTGGATAAATCGTCTGATGTAGTGATTTCTTATGTTGATTGCATGCATGTGCAAGAAACATATTAAACTTTCTCGAGAAGCAGGTTGTGTAGGCGTGGCACTGTTGTGGCAATGCCCCCACAGCCTTTTACAGGCTTGGCCCGCTTCACCCAATGCTGTGGCACATATGCTGCTGACATTAGTTCAGCCAGCGTGTCACAAACTTGAAAAGTTTCAACCACTGCAATCAGGGGCCTGCCTCGTCGATGCAGTGTCAGCCATTCGCTGCAATGATGTAGCAACCATCATTACAGGCGGGATATTGCAATACTGGCATTGTTCGTGAACATGGCTGCGCTTCGCCGCCCCCTGTTCACAAACAATATTAACCCCACCCCCGCCGTAGGGTGCCCAATCCAAATGGCAGCATGTGCGCCCCCACATGTTTGTTTGCCGATGGGGGCCCCAATCCCCGTCAGCTGTGCCCCAAGATTTATGTTGCTGATGGGGAGCCCACTCCTGTCGGCATTATGTAACCCACCACCTCCCCACTTTGGTTGTCTGCCGACAAGATGCCCAATCCCCTAGGCATAATGTCCCCCTTGTGTTGTGTTGTGTGTCAAGGAGGGTGCCCACCCTGCTGGCTACAGGTGGCCCCCCCAAGAAAGACTCCCGCCACACTGGTGTGCCCCTGTAAATAAAAATGGTCCCGCGATGTCTTTTCTTTTTTTCAAACCTGTAAAGAAGGAATCGGTCCCTCGGTGGTCTCCTGGCCCCTCTCCCACAGCCCTCACCCACTCACTGCGCACCCTGCCTCCCACACCCCTCACCCCATACTTACCTCCGGAGTCTGGCGCGATGATCTTTGGTGGACTGGGAACATGTCTGCACTTTAAAGCAGACCGCGACTTGAGGAAATGCCGGTAAGCTGTATAATGGAATAAATAGGGTTTTTTCAACTTTGATGCATATCTCAGGCAATTTTTGGAATTTTGGCACCAAATTTTCAACACGGAGTTTTAGGGACACCTCCCATGAATTCTATCACTGTCCTGGCGTAGATTGGCCCGAAGGTGATTTTGTGGTCACGCCGGAATCACCTTTTGGGACAATTAATGAAATGACAGTGTCAGTGTACAGAAGTGGGCTCTCAAAAGCCTATGTTGCAAATTTGGTGGAAACATCAAAAAATGACTTGTTATGAACATCGTTGCACAGTTGCTACGCATGCTCATATCTTCATAATTTGCAATATTTTCATCCCAGATTTTCAACATTGGCATTTGTCAGACCTCCTTATGAACAGTACAGCTGTCATTTTCACACCCTGGCCAAAATGTGTTTCACACTTCCGGCGCAGAATAGCGGTCGCTGTGGGAAATCAGTGTTCAGGACAGATTATGAAAATGGCAGTGACACTGTTCATGAGCAGAGGTCACAAAGTGCCTATGTTGAAAATTTGGTGATGATACCTTATAAAATGAGTGTGTTATGAATGTGCATTGCTCAGTTTCCACGCACGCCATACCTTCACAACTTTGCAATATTTTCACTCAGATTTTCAGCATTGCCATTTTTCCACACCTCCTTATGAACAGTGCAGCTGTAATTTTTCACATCCTGGCTGAAATGTGTTTCGCTCTTTCGGCGCACAATAGCGCAGTCACTGTGGGAAATCAGTGTTTGGGACACATTAAGAAAATCACACTGACACTATTCATTAGCAGAGGTCCTAAAATGTCTATGTTGAAAATTTTGTGATGAAACTACATAAAATGACTGTGTTACAACCCTGTGTTGTGCAGGTTCCAAGCACCCTTCTAAGTTTGCAAATTAGTAATATTTTCACGCCAGATTTTCAACACTGGCATTTGTTCACACCTCCTTATGAACAGTACAGATGTTGTTTTTCACATCCTGGCTGAAATGTGTTTCCATGCTTCGACACAGAATACCACAGTCGCTGTCGGAAATCAGTGTTTGGGACAGATTAGAGCCAGCAACGGTGGTAGGACTGACCGAGCTCAACTGAGCTCTGTCAGGACCGATGTGGATTTCTTTGTGGCAGGAAAAGGTGACAACACAGGCAGGAGCCCAGTACAGAAGGGCAGTCTGCAGTGCCAGGAGACACAGAATGAGTGAGTGAGTGAGGAGGGAGTGAGGAGCTCAACGGAGCTCTGTTGGGACTGCTGCTGATTTTTGTGTGCAGGAAAGGCAGCAATGCATGCAGGCTGAGTACAAAAGGGCAGCCTGCAGCAGATGGAGAAACAGAACAAGAGAGTGAGAGAGGGGAATGAGCAAGCTCAACAGAGCTTTATTGTGATTGCTGGGATTTCTTTGTGGGCAGAAAAGGGTGGCAATGCAGGCAGAAGTCCAGTACAGAATGGCAGACTGCAATGCCTGCAGAAACGGAAAGAGCGAGTGAGACAGGTGGAGGGAGAGAGGCCAACAGAGTTGTGTCGGGACTGCTGCAGATTTCTTTGTAGGCAGAAAAGATGCCGACAGAGGCAGGAGCCTAGTATAAAAGGGCAGCCTGCAGCGCCAGGAGAAACAGAATGAGCAAGTGAGACAGGGGGAGTGAGTGACCTCAAAGGAGCTCTGTTGGGACAGCTGCAGATTTCTTTGTGGGCAGGAAAAGTGCAAACACACCAGGAGCCCAGTACAGAAGAGCAGCCTGGAGCACCAGGAGCAGCAGAATGAGTGCGTGAGATATGGGGAGTGAGCGAGCTCAGTGGAGGTGTATGTGACTGCTACGGGTTTCTTTGTGGGCAGGGAAAAAGCGGCAATGCAGGCAGGAGCCCAGTACAAAGGCCAGCCTGCAGAGCCGGCAGAAACGGAATGAGCGAGTGAGATAGGGGAGTGAGCAAGCTCAACAGAGCTGTATCAGGACTACTGCAAATGTCTTTGTGGGCAGAAAAAGCCACCAATGCAGGCAGGAACCCACTACAAAGGTCAGCCTGCAGCAGCGGAGACACAGAATGAGCAACTGAGGGAGGGGAGTGAGTGAGCTCAACAGAGCTCTGTTGGGACTGCTGCAGATTTCTTTGTGAGCAGAAAAAGGCAGCAATGCACATAGCGCCCAGTAAACGCCAGCCTGCAACAGCAGGAGAAATAGAATGAACGAGTGAGAGGGAGAGTGAGGGAGCTCAACGGAGATCTATCGTGACTGCTCCTGATTTCTTTGTGGGAGAAAAAAGTGGCAATGCAGGCAGGAGCCCAGTACAAAGGGCAGCCTGCAGCGCTGGGATAAACAGAATGAGTGAGTGAGAGATGAGGGGTGGGCGAGCTCAACAGAGGTCTATTATGACTGCTGCGGATTTCATAGTGGGCAGGAAAAGGCGGCACCACAGGCAGGAGCCCAGTACAAAAGGCCAGCCTGCAGCCCCACCAGAAACAGAATGAGCTAGGTGAGAGAGGAAGTGAGTGACCTCAACGGAGTTATGTCAGGACTGCTGCACATGTCTTTGTGGGCAGACAAAGCCGTGCAACGCAGGCAGTAACCCACTACAAAAGGACAGGCTGCAGCAGGGAGACATAGAACAAGCGAGTGAGGGAGGGGAGTGAGTGAGCTCAACGGAGCTTTAGTGGGACTGCTGCAGATTTCTTTGTGGGCAGAAAAAGCAGCAATGCATGCAGGGCCCAGAACAAAAGGGCAGCCTGCAGCAGAAGAAACAGAACTAATGAGTGAGAGTGGGGAGTGAGGAGTGAGCTCAACAGAGCTCTAGCATGACTGCTGCAGATTTTTATGGCCAGAAGAAAGCGGCAACGCAGGCAGAAGCCTAGTACAAAAGGGCCTGCAGCAGTGACAGAAATGAAATGAGTGAGTGAAAGAGGGGCGTGAGCAAGCTCAGTGGAGCTCTGTCGGGACTGTTGCAGATTTCTTTGTGGGCAGAAAAGGCACCAACAGAGGCAGGAGACCACTTTAAAACATCAGCCTGCAGCACCAGGAGAAACAGAATGAGTGAGTGAGATAGGCGGGAGGAGACCTCAACAGAGCTCTGTTGGGACAGCTGCAGATTTTTGTGGGCAGAAAAAGATGCCAATGCAGGCAGAAGCCCAGTACAAAAGGGCAGCCTGCAGCGCTGGGAGAAACAGAACAGGAGTGAGAGAGGGGAGTGAGTGAGCTCAACGGATGTCTATCATGACTGCTGTGGATTTCTTTGTGGCAGGAAAGGTGGCAATGCAGGCAGGAGCCCAGTACAAAAGGCCAGCCTGCAGCCCCACCAGAAACGGAATGAGTCAGTGAGAGAGGAGGAGTGAGCGACCTCAAAGGAGCTGTGTCAGGACTGCTGCACATGTCTTTGTGGGCAGACAATGCTGGCAACGCAAGCAGGAAAACAGTACAAAGGGCAGTCTGCAGCAGGAGACACATAATGAGTATATGCAGTATAATGTGGGAGTAGGCAATGCAGTGGCTGTGGGACAGCCATATTCAGGCAGACCTTCTGGACACTGAGGTGCTGCCCTATCTGCATGCATCTCTCTGGACTGTGGGATGAGGTAGCCAGACTCAGAGCAGAAGTAAACTGGGTCAGGAGTACCATCACCCCTATCCAGAGACCACACAGTCCAATGCAACTGCCTCAAAGGATGCCGAGAACGAGGAGCACTTGGATGACAGTGGGCTCAGGGAGGGTTAGAGCGGTCAGGCAGAGGCACATCCCAGATCCTATTCCACTAAGAACTCATATGCCACACTGGCAAACAAGGACAACCAAATAGAGGTAGCCAGAAAAGTGGAAGGAAAGGATGGGAGGTTAGCCAAGGAGGTGACCTCAGCGGGAAAGCAGTGGACCCCAGAGGAGGAGGAAGCGATCCTGGTGGGGGACTCCATCATAAGAGGGATCCAGCTAGGAACACAGGAGGGGAGGACAGGGAGGTGAGGTGCCTACCAGGTGCCACGGCATGGAGGGATGGAAGGAAGATCCTGGGGATCACTGGGAAGGCAAGATGGGAGAGTGAGCTGGATGTCATTATCCACCTAGGTACTAATGACCTGGCAAATGGGGAGCCAAAGGAAGTTCAGGAAGAGTTAAGGAATTGGGAGGAGTCTCAAGCAAGTAGCTACTTCTGTCTCTTTCTCAGAAGTACTACCAGCAAGAGGCAAGGAGAGCATAGGAGTGCATGCATCAGGAACTTTAACTCATGGTTGAAGAACTGGTGATGTGATGAAGGGTTTGGATTCATTGGTGACTGGGGACCCACCTGGAGGGATGGAGGCTTGTTCAAGCCTGACGGCCTGCATCCATCCCAGAGGGAAATCCAAGACTCAATGATAAGTTTAAATGCTACATTGACAAGCATTTAAACTAGCAAAGGGGGTGGCAGGCCAGCAAGGAGGGTACCTACTTGCTCACCCCCACAGCTAACAGTGGAATCAGTGAACCAGAGGAGTGGCTATCTCTGCAAAGCAGTGTGCAAAAGATGGAGATTAGTGCTCAAGACGTGGATAGGCAGAAAAGAGGCAAAATTCAGCAGAAGGGCAGACAGCAAGAAGAACCAGGGATGAAGGACAACCAAGGAAGGGGCTGGGAGAACAGCAAAACAGTCTAGGGAGGTCAAATCATGGAAAGCCATGTGCAAATGCCAGGAGCCTTAGCAACAAGATGGAAGATCTGAGGCTGCCATGGTGCAGTCAGACCTGGACATTGTGGCCATCACTAAAACCTGGTGTAATGATAACCATGACTGGGAGAAGGCCATACCTGGCTATAACATATTCAGAGGAGACAGAGCAGGCAGGAAGGGAGGAGGAGTGGCACTGTATGTGAAAATGACATAAGGGCCACAGAGATCCAGGAGGAACAAAATGGGGAGAGATACTGTGAGTTAAGCTGGAAAGGAAAATGGGGCCAGCCATCCGCACAGGTGTGGTCTATAGACCACCAGCCCAGGAGGAAGAAGCAGATAGAGTTGATGCTAGCCATCCAAAGGACGGCAGACAAGGGTGAGGTAGTACTGGTTGGAGACTTCAATATTCCAGATATGGACTGGAGCATCCCAGCAGCTGCATCAACTAGGAGCAGATTTATCCTGGACTCCTTCAGGGTGCCTTCCTCAAGCAACTGGTCATGGAACCAACTCGGCAGAAGGCAATACTGGACCTTGTGCTCACAAACAGGGACAGTGTGATGGGGGTAACAGTGGGGAGCACCTGGGGAACAGTGACCACCAGTCATTGTGGTTTGAAATCACAGAAAGAGCAGAACCAAACCACACAAAACATGTATCCTGGATTTTAGGGAGGCAGACTTTGGGAAAATGGGGAGATACTTGAAAGAGGCATTAAGGGAATGGGACAGGAATCAGGGGTTGAGGAACAGTGGGCAGTATTTAAAATGGGGATTACAAGAACAACAGAATTATGCATTAAGCAGGTTAGCAAGAGGAAAAGGAAGAGGAGACAGTTATGGTTTTCCAAAGAGGTAGCAAAGAAAGTGAAAGCCAAAAAAGATTGCATTCAGGCAATACAAAAAGACACAGGCAGAAGGGGATAGGGAGAAGTACCAGGAGAAGCAAAGGGAGGCAGGGAGGTCAGTAAGGAAGCCAAAGCTCAGACAGAGGAACACATTGCAAAATCAGTGGGTAGAGGGACAAAACCTTTTATAGGTACATAAGTGAAAAAAAGAAAGACAAAGGGAGGGATAGTGAGACTGAAGGGGGAGGATGAGGTCCATGGAGGATGACAACAGTAAAGCTGACATATTGAACAGGTATTTCTGCTCAGTCTTTACTGAGGAAGAGGAGGGTAATGGGTCTGAAGGAGTACAAGGGTGAGAATGGTGCAGAAATGGACACAGGTCCCGTTACATGAGAAAGGGTCCTGAAGGAACTGGAAGTAATGAGTTGATAAAGCAATGGGGCCAGATGGGTGCACCCAGGGTCCTTAAAGAACTAAGAGAGGTGGTGGCTGAACCTCTGGCTATCCTGTTTAGCCGATCACTGGAAACAGGGAGGTACCCAAAGACTGGAGGACAGCAGATGTAGTCCCCTTAAACAAAAGTGGGAACAAAGAGGAAGCAAGGAACTACAGACCAGTCAGCCTCACCTCGGTAGTGGGGAAGATCATGGAAGCACTACTGAAGGAGAGATTGGTGGAACATCTGGTTGTCAATGGACCACAGGACCCAAGGCAGCATGGTTTCACCAGGGAAGGTCATGTCAGACCAACCTCATTGAATTTTTTGACTGGGTGACTAGGGAAGTGGATCAGGGAGGGCCGTGGACATGGTCTATCTGGACTTCAGCAAGGACTTTGACACTGTGCCACATAGAAGACTATTACACAAACTGGGGAATATGGGTGTGGGCAGGACAGTAGTGTGGTGGGTAGGTAACTGGCTGGGTGGCAGGACGAGAGGGTGGTGGTAATTGGCTGTCATGCCACAGAGGGAAGAGTGACCAGTGGGGTACCACAGGGATCAGTGCTGGGACTGGTCCTATTCAACATCTTCATCAGTGACATTGCGCAGGACCTAGAAGGCAGAATTTCACTGTTCACTGATGACACAATGCTCTGTAACAGAGTAGACACACCAGAGGGTGTAGACAGAATGACAAGGGACCTGCAGAAACTTGAAGAATGGTGGGGTTTGCAGTTGAAATTCAATGGAAAGAAGTGCAAGATAATGCATATGGGGCACAAAACCCTGGCACAATATATCAGTTGGGGGTGAGGATATAGCATGCACCAAGCAGGAAAGGGATCTTGGGGTTATCACCTCTGATGACCTCAAGGTAGGGAAACAGTGTGACAAGGCAGCAGGTAAAGCAAATAGGATGCTGGGATGTATAGGCAGGGCATCACCAGCAGGAAAAGGGAGGTCATAATTCACTATACAAGACACTAGTGAGGCCCCACCTGGAGTACAGTGTACAGTTCTGGAGACCATACCTACGTAAGGACATAGACAAGGTAGAGAAGGTTCAGAGGAGGGCAACAAAGATGGTGCATGGATTGCATCACAAGTCCTATGAAGACAGGTTGAAGGAACTGAACATGTACTCCTGGAGGCTAGGAGGAGAGAGGGATATGATAGAGACATACAAGTATCTTACAGGGAGCAACAGGGTGCAGGAATACACGATTTTTAAGTGAAAAAGATGTTCCAGGACTAGAGGGCTTGGGATGAAGTTGAGGGAGGACGATTCAGAGGAAACATGAGGAAGAATTTCTTCACAGAACGGTGGTGGACAAGTGGAACACCATGCCAGAGGAAGTGGTGGGGGCTGAAACAATCACAGGATTTAAGAATGCATGGGATAGACATAAAGGAATTCTGGAGGTCAGGGTAAGGGCAACAGACTCTAGGAAAACATAAACTGAACTTACAAGCTCAAATGGGAAGACTGGGTGGGCCATAGGCCCTTATCTGCAACACTGTCTATGTATCTATGTATGAGCGAGTGAGGGAGTGAGTGAGGAGCTCAACGAGCACTGTTGGTACCGCTGCATTTCTTTTTTTGGGCAGAAAGTAGCAATGCAATTTAGGGCCCTATACAAAGGTCAGCCTGCAGTGGCGGGAGAAACAGAACGACCGAGTAAGAGGGGAGTGAGTGAGTGAGCTCAATGGAGCTCTATTGTGACTGCTGCAGATTTCTTTATGGCCAGAAGAAGGCAGCAACGCAGGCAGGAGCCCAGTACAAAAAGGCAGCCTGCAGTGCTGACAGAAACGGAACGAGCAAGTGAAAGGGGAGTGACCAAGCTCAACAGAGCTCTGTCAGGACTGCCACAGATTTCTTTGTGGGCAGAAAAAGGCACCAACAGAGGCAGGAGACCACTGCAAATTGGCACACTGCAGCACCAGGAGAAACAGAATGAGTGACTGAGACAGGCGGAGTGAGCGACCTCAACAGAGCTCTGTCGGGACAGCTGCAGATTTCTTTGTGGGCAGAAAAAGGTGCCAACGCAGGCAGAAGCCCAGTACAAAGGGCAGCCTGCAGCACTGAGAGAAACACAATGAGTGAGTGAGAGGGGGAGGAGCGAGCTCAACAGAACTCTATTGTGACTGCTGTGGATTCTTTGTGGGCAGAAAAGGCAGCAAAGTAGGCAGGAGCCCTGCATAAAAGGCCAGCAAGCAGCACCGCAGAAACAGAACAAGCCAGTGAGAGGGGAGTGAGCTACCTTAACAGACCTGTGTCAGGACTGTTGCAGATTTCTTTGTGGGCAGAAAAGCCGCCAGCAGAGACAGGAGCCCAGTACAAAAGGCAGCCTGCAGCACCAGGAGAAACAGAATGAGCGAGGAGACAGGCAGAGAGGCAACCTCAACGGAGCTCTGTCAGGACAGCTGCAGATTTCTTTTGTGGGAAAAAGGTGCCACGCAGGCAGAAGCCCAGTACAAAAGGGCAGCCAGCAGTGCAGGAAGAAATACAATGAGTGAGTCAGAGAGGGGAGTGAGCGAGCTCAACAGACTCCCATCTTGACTGCTGTGGATTGCTTTGTGGCAGAAAAATTCGCAACGCAGGCAGGAGCCTAGCACAAAAGGGGCAGCCTGCAGCGCCACAGAAACGGAATGAGTAAGACAGGGGAGTGAGCTAGCTCAATGAACCTGTGTCAGGACTGATGCAGATTTCTTGTGGGTAGAAAAGCTGCAACAGAGGTGGGCGCCCAGTACAAAAGGCAGCCTGTAGCACCAGCAGAAACAGAATGAGCGAGTGACAGAGGGAGAGTGACCCACCTCAACACAGCTCTGTCAGGACAGCTGCAAACTTTCTGAGGCAGAAAAATGTGCCAACACAGGCAGGAGCCCAGTACAAAGAGCAGCCTGCAGCACCTGGAGAAACAGAATGAGTGAGAGACACAGGGCCACTAAGCGAGCTCAACGGACTAATGCAATCAACATTCGGCATTGACAAATGCTTATTTTATGCTAGGAGCTGCAGAGAGAAACTAGTATATCTTCATTTCAGGGCTGATAATGGTATGAGGCTTTTGTATTTTTCCCCAGAGAAATTGTCTGATTTATTTTGCCAGAAGGAGCTGCAGAGAGACTTAAGTTGCAGTTTAGCTCCTTAATTACAGTAGTTTAACTTCTTCCTTGACTGCTGTACTGTACTGATTTAAAAAAAAGTCTTTGATTTGGTGGTGTAAATAATAAGTATTTCTGGGGAGGGCTCAGGTTTCACAAAACCCAGTAGTAGCATAGCCAGAAATCTCGGAGGGCAGTCGGCTGACTGCCCTCCCACCCACATGATTTAAGGCTAGGTAACAATACTTGCAGTGCGCACTCTTCTGCCCTGCATGCATGCTACTTGCAGTCATTTTTCTGTGCTAAAATAAAGCAGTACTGCTGTTTGCAACCATTTTACATTGTTTGCATTGTGCAAACCAACATATTGTGGCAATATAGAATTTTAGGTGGGGGGTGTCACTGCCCAGCCCATTGCAGTTCACAGAACCAGGGGCTTGGCAGTCTACTCCAGTAACAACTAGGTGTGGTCCTGACACAAATCTCTTCTGAGTGGGCTGAATGATCATGCACTTCAAAGGACGACTCCGCTCTAATAGGAGAGTGTTTGGCCCTTGATTTGCATAACCGTTCAGCCCACCCAGTGTGCCCAATCCCCACAACGGTGATCCCCTCTGACCGTAGTGTCTGACATCAGGGTGCCCAGTCCACATGTCAATGATCCCCCAGCACTGTCTGACATCAGGGTGCCCAATCCCCATAATGGCAATCCCCAGCACTGTCCAACATCGGGTGCCCAATCCCTGTGTCCACAATCCCACTGTACTAGGGGACACTGTGGAGTCCACCCCAATGTCCCCAGTTATGTTACCCCCACTCACTTCTGGAACACTGGGAGCCCATCCCCAGTGTCCCAAAAAATTTTGTCCCTGAAAAAATAAAACAGTCCCCAACATATTTGTTTTTTTAATTAAACCTGTAAAGAAGAAAGCAGTCCTCGTCATCTCCCCACCCTCCCCATCGACCCTCCCTCTGTGCACTCACCTCCTGTACTCTCCCTTACTCCATATGTACCTGCAGAAATTGGCGGCTGGCATCTTCTGTGGACCGGGACATGTTTGCATTCTTCAAAGCCAAACGCGAACTGAAGAATCGAAGTAAGTGCCATATAATGGTAGTCAACAGCATTTTGAACTTATGCTGACATGTCAGACATTTTTAGAGCTCTTTTGCACCAAATTTTCAACACGGACTTTTGGGACCCCACCTCATGAACACTGGCACTGTCGTTTGTTACTCGGTCCTGAAAGTTGATTTCGCAGTCCCTGTGCAGAATCACTTTTGAGATGACCCTCATGACATTCATGAGATGGAGTCCCAAAAGCCCGTTTGAGATTTAGTGACAATTCAAAAATGGCTGTGTTACAAGCCTCGATGTGCAGTTTTATGCAGACACATAACTTTCCAAATTTTAATATTGTCCTCCAAATTGTCAACATACAGATTTTTCACACCACCTCATGAACAGTAAAGCTGTCATTTTCTCACACCCTACCCAAAACATGTTTGTGCACCTGTGGCGCGAATGGACGTTCCTTGCACAAAATCACATTTTAGGGCCAAGTAATGAAATGGCACTGCAACTGTTCATGAGGTGGAGTCCAAAAGGCCATGTTGAAAATTTGGAGCAAAATACAAAAATGCCCCAGTTATGGCACTCATTCACATTTTCCTACACATGCATGTAACTTTATCAATATCTCATATTTCCTCCCAATTTTCAACATAGCCATTTTTCACACCCACCTCATGAACACTAAATCTGTAATTTCTCATTCTGCCCAAAATGACTTTCTGCATCTGTGGTGCGAAATGGCAATTGCCAGGGATTAAGAAATGTTCACCTATGGGGTTTATGAGTTAAGGTGATAAGAAGACTATGTTGAATATTTAGGGTCAAATGTGAAAAATTACAAAGTTATCACAGCAACATACAAGCATCTGCTTGCTGTGCCTACATCCTGGGTTCAGAGACGGACTCAGGAGTTGGAAGGCCGGCAGAGGCAGTATGACTGAGTGTCCCAGGGACTGCTCTCCTTCTCTGGGGGAGAGTATCCAGTGCATTGTGCACCTCTGGTGGATGCTGGGGTACCACTGCTGCGGTGCCTCATGCAAGAGGCGAGGCAGATGCTGGCATCATGGCATCCCCAGGGATCTTCAAAATAAGCGCACAAAATATTCCACCCCCTTCCTGATGCCCCTGCCTCCACTACCACTGCTATAACTAATAAGAGAGAGAGAGACTATTGGGGCCAAGAGAAATGTTATGGTCACAGAAATCACAAAGTTTATTCTTGGCCCCAGGTGGTTGTGTGTGTAACACAGGGGAAGAGCAGGCTGGCAAAATAAATCTTTGACTTGTACCACCATCCAGAGGAGAAAAAGAGACAAAAACTATTGGGAGGCCAAAGACAAATGTTATGGTCACAGAAATCACAAATAAAGTTTATTCTTGGCCCTGTGCGACTGTGTGTATGCACAGAGCAAGAGCAGGCTGGTAAAATAAATGACAAGGTTATGCACCTGCGTTGAAATTTGAAAATGCAGGCGCATAACTTTGGCAATTTCAATCTTTGACCCCAAATTTTCATCATAGACATTTCTTCACAGCACCTCATGAATGTAATAGCAGTTATTTTTCAGATCCTGGCCCAAATTATCATTTTTTGCATCCTAAAAGGTGATTTACAGGTTGCTGTACAAAGTCACCTTTTGAGCAGGAGCTGAAAATTTTCTCTGCTCTTGTTCATGAGGTGCGATGAAAAGAAGGGTATGTTGAAAATTTACAAACAACAAAGTTATGACCCTGTGTTGAAATTTGTGAACACAGCCTCGTAATTTTGGCAATTTTCAATATTTTGACCCCATTTTCAGCATAGCTATTTCTTCACAGCACCTCATGAATTTCATAGTTGTCATTTTAAGATCCTGGCCAAAAGTTTTTGCATCCCAAAAGGTGATTTCATAATGTAGCATAAAATCACCTTTAAGGCGGAGCTGAAATCTTCAACATTTGAGCTCAAATTGCAAAAAAATGTTTAAACAAGCAACCAACATTCAGCATTGACAAATGCTTGTTTTGTACTGAAATACAACAGAACTTGGTTGCATGTACAAAGAAAAAATAAAAGTGAATTGCAGTAGTTCTGCAGTAGAAATCTCTGTAGAAATATTTGTGGTGTAATCTGAGGTTGTGTTGGGATTTCATGAAAGTCAGTAGCGCCAGCAGTCTCAGAAGAGCAGTCAGCTGACTGCACTCTCATCCCAGTTTAGGGCTAGAGTAGTGGCCGCTTGGGTGTCACTTTTACCCTTGCTGCCCTGCGTGTGTGCGCTGCTTGCAGTAATTTTTATGTGCTAAAATAAAGCAGTACTGCTGCTTGCAACCATTTTTTGTATTGAAATACAGCAGAACATGTGTGCATTTACAAATAAAAAACATGAATTTGTCAATGCCGAATGTTTGCTTGCTGGCATTGGCATTGGTAGTGTAGGAGTTAGAGAGCTGCATAATAGGAATGGCAGTGAAGTAATGAACTGAAGCCAACTCCACCACCACCCTGCAGAGACTGACAGGCGTTGGGATTTGCCTTGGGTCATCAGGCATAACGCTGACGCCATTTCACCACACCTACCTCTACCCGGCAGACACCAAGTGTCACAGAGTGCCTTGGGGTCTTTGCTTATGCTCACCCCATTCCATTAGGAAATACGGTGAGATGGTTGCAGTATAGGAGAATGGAGTGAACTTTGGGGCGAAGAGTCCAAGACACACCTCGATGCCTCTTACTGGCTGCAGGGTGTGGGTGGGGTGGAATGTATGAGCATTACAGGCGACAATCCCAAGTCACACCTCTGATGCCTGTCAGTCTCTACAGGGTGAGGGCATTATGGTTGTAAACCCCTAACGCCTCGGGCGTTCGTGGTATTTTCACTCCAAATTTTCAACATGGTTTTTCGTGACCCCACCTTATGAACAGTGGCAATATCAGTTCGTTAGCCAGTGTAAATCTGAGGTTAGGCTGGGTTCCACGAAAGTCAGTAACCGCTAGCAGTCTTGGAGGCAGTGGCTAACTACCTCCACCTCCACATGGTTTAGGGATAGGTAGTGGCGGCTTGTAGTGTGCGCACACCTCACCTGCTCTGTGGGTGTGCTGCTTGAAGTAATTTTTGTGTGCTAAAATAAAGCAGTACTGCAGATGCTGCTTGCAATATTGTTCTGTGCTAAAATAAAGCAGTACCGCAGCAGGTGCTGCTCGCAATAATGTTCTGTGCTAAAATAAGCAGCACTGCAGCAGGTGCTGCTCGCAATAATTGTTCTGTGCTAAAATAAAGCAGCACTGTAGCTGGTGCTTTTTGCAAAATTGTTCTGTGCTAAAATTTTGTTCTGTGTTACTATAAAGCAGTACTGCAGCAGGTGCTGCTTGCAATAATTGTTCTGGGCTAAAATAAAGCAGTACTGCAGCAGGTGCTTTTGCAATAATTGTTCTGAGCTAAAATAAAGCAGTACTGCGGCAGGTGCTGCTTGCAATAATTGTTCTGGGCTAAAATAAAGCAGTACTGCAGCAGGTGCTGCGTGCAATAATTGTTCTGTGCTAAAATATAGCAGTACTGCAGCAGGTGCTGCTTGCAATAATTGTTCTGTGCTAAAATAAAGCAGCACTGTAGCAGGTGCTTTTGCAATAATTGTACTAGGCTGAAATGTTGTTCTGTGTTACTATAAGCAGTACTGCAGCAGGTGCTGCTTGCAATAATTGTTCTGTGCTAAAATAAAGAAGTACTGCAGCAGGTGCTGCTTGCAATAATGTTCTGTGCTAAATAAAGCAGTACCGCGGCAGGTGCTGCTTGCAATAATTGTTCTGTGCTAAAAATAAAGCAGCACTGTAGCAGGTGCTTTTTGCAATAATTGTTCTGGGCCAAAATGTTGTTCTGTGTTACTATAAAGCAGTACTGCAACAGGTGCTGCTTGCAATAATTGTTCTGTGCTAATATAAGCAGTACTGCAGCAGGTGCTGCTTGCAATAATTGTTCTGTGCTAAAATAAAGCAGTTCTGTAGCAGGTGCTGCTTGCAATAATTTTCTGTGCTAATATAGAGCAGTACTGCATCAGGTGCTGCTTGCAAAAATTTTCCAATGCTACAATAAAGCAGAACTTATGTACATTTATGAAGTATTAAGTACTTGAGAGTGCTTAGAACTTGTTGGCATAGACAAAGACAATGACAAGTGGAGGTGGGAAAAAATGTACTTGGTCCAGCCCAAGTAAATCCAGGGTTTATTTAACTCTAAAAATTGATTAGCGTTTTGCTCATAAAAGTTCTAAAACATTGTGAAAATGCATAGCACTTGTCTCACTGTGTTTAACAAACATAACACTTCTGGAAAACCTATATAAATGCTTTCTGTACAGTTAGTATTATCCCAAGAAAAAAACTGCTAATCAATTATTTAAAACCTTGAAATCTACAATGGAGGAACAGGTTAGTGACGTGGAACCTGAATGACAGTCAGCCCATCTTGATGCCCAAAATTATACTTACCCTTCCAAGCCTATGTCTTCCAGCAACAGTAGTACTGTGGCTGGCACAGGATACATTGATATAAGAAGCACAAGCAGAAGGACACTGTTCTCAGCTCCCACCACAACCACCAGTGTGTCCCCATCTCTCACCAGTACCATCATGACTCCCACAACAACCACTGATGTGTCCCCATTTCTCACCAGTACCATCACATCTGTCATTATCACCACCACCACTAGAGACCCAGTCTTCCTCTTCCACATCAATGGGAAGCATGACTACTACAGCCAGTCCTGCAACTGTGACTGTCACTCCAGCCACTACTTACACTATGAACCCTGCCACTACTGTAACACTATTACCACAGTCTGATATCCCTGCCACAGTGCATATTACCAGTAAGAGTGCTACAGTTGATACAGTTATTCCTCCTGCTTCTCAGTACTCCTGAAAATGTTAGGAGGATGACCAGTCATCTGGTTCCAGTATTTCCCTCCACATGATGAACTGCCCAGTGGCATGTCATCTTCTTCATCAGAAGCACATGTGAATGACTTTGAAGATGAGGCAGAGTACGCTATGTACCTTGAGGGCAGAAAATAAATGGTGGATTGCAAACAGCATCTAGGTGTAGCACTACTTGCAAGTGTAGTAAAAGTAGCAGTAAGTGTCAGGGTCCCCTCCTCAAAAAGACCAAACAAGCAACACTAATGTTTCTTCTGCAGGCTCTGTCACAGCCTGAAAGACAGCCAAGTGATGGCAGCAGTGGCATGGCACCATCAGGGCAGTGGGTACAGGGCAAGAGCATCAGGACAAGACAGGCACATCTGTTGAAAAAACAACTGGGGATGTGGTGCTAGTAGAATCTACCAGTAACACAGTGTTAACAGCGCTGTGTGACTGCATTTCACTGTGTTAAAGAAGCATACAAGGAAGGCAGTCTGTTCTTTTGCAATGCAACTATAAGCTAGGAAATCTAACTTAACCATTACATCATTACAGAACCACTTGAAGCTTAAGCACCCTCAAGCGTATCAAAGCTCATCTAGGTCTGGATCGGGACCCTTGGTTTCACCAAGACTAAACCCCTCAGTGGACAGGCATGCACAGTTGGCAGTGGTGGTGGTACTGATGACAGATCTGATTTAGAGCAACACAGTGGTTACAGCACTCCTTCCCCTCACCAACACAGAGTCCGGCCTCTACTCTGGTGGTTACTTCTGACTCCAATGATACTACAAGGCAGAAGAGTCATCAGCACTTTGCACACCACCGTTGTTGAAGCGGTCCACATCGATGTCTCCTGTGGCACTTCCAATAATGGATGCTCTACATGCATGAGCAAAGTATCATGCCTAACATCCGACAGCACAGCAAATCACACAGCTGATTGCGAGATGATGGCATTGGATCTCCAGCCTATGTCAATTGCGGAAGATACTGGCTTCCAATGGCTTCACAACTATTTTCACCCGTTATCAGATCCAATCTCATATCCAATCTCGTACTACATTTTCTTGAACTATATTACCATGACTGTATTATGGTGTGCGATCTGCTGTTGCTGCTCTGCTTGCAGAGGCTGTTAGTGGTGTTTTCACTGCACATCAGAAATCTGGACTAGCAATAACTCCTGCATGCCTATCTCTCCTTAATTGCACACTGGTGTGTGCAACACCCTCTGCTGCTGTTTCCCATGCATCACCTTGTGGCTCACCCTTGCCCCCCACCCACAATCACAATCTGGTAGTCTCATTAGGTCAGCTTTGCTGAATATCAGATTCCTGGAGGGAAGACCACAGAGCACATAATATTCTCACGTTCCTGCAAAATATGTTGAGGTCTTGGACTACTGTTAACACCAATTTAAAAGTTGTCTTTGTGTTACTGACAATGGCACAATCATGGTGAAAGCCATCAATGATGGCCATTTGGTGAGTATTTGGTCCTTTTGCACACATTAAATTTAGTGGTGACTCATGCACTGCATAGCAGTACTAGGACCAACAACATATTATCCACAGCCCATTCCATCTGCAGCCATTTCCATCACTCTGTCAAAGCCACTAACAAATTACAATAAGTTCAGGAATGTCTTGGTCCACCCCAACATCGTGTAATACAAGATGTTAGCACTCGTGGAATTTTTGATACCTGATGCTTTCACTACTCTTGAAGCAAAAGTGGACACTACATGAAATGTCTATGGAGGCAGACATCAGAGGGGTAGGGCATCATGATTGGTTAGTTCTTGAGGGCATAGTGAAGGTTCTTGCACCATTTGAGAGAAGTACACGTGATCTAAGTGCTTCCACAGCCTTACTTAGTCAGGTTATCCCAGCTGTGCATATTCTCAAAAGATCATTACAATGATTTTTGGCTGAAACACACTCAGTGCACTCAGTAAAAGCACTATGAACATAAATTAGCAACCTCAAAAATAAAAAAGCCCATAAAGGATATATCATTACTGAAAAATATGTTAAAAGTAGGCTGAAAAATTGCAGACATATAAATCACTAGGCCCAGATAACCGTCATCCAGCATTATTAAAACAACTAGCTGATGGGTTGGCGGCCTCTGGCAAACATTCTAAACACCTCCTATCCACTGGCACAGCTGTGTCATCCTGGAAAAAGCAAATGTTATTCCCTTGCATAAAAAGGCCCAAAATAACCATACAAATTTAAGGCCAATTAGCTTAACTTCCACTGTAGGAAAATGAATGGAGGGTATAGTAAAGGAGATTATCTGTGAACGTATTTCTAAAAAGGGTTGGTGGATAATGTTCAGCATGGGTTCCAACAGGACAGTCCTCTCAAACAAATTTGATACAATTTTCTATCCAGTATCCAGTGCTCTTGATGTGGAACTGCCAGTAGATGTATCTTGATTTCTCAAAAGCATTTGACTCCTTGTCCCATAACCTGCTAATTAAGAGACTACATGATATTGGATTGGAAGGAAACTTAATAAACTGGGTCAAGTCATGGCTAGAAGGAAGGAAACAAAATGTATGCATAAAGGTCATTACTCAAACCAGGCAGATGTGACTACTGGCGTGCCTCAAGGCTTAGTACTAGGACCCATTTTATTTAGTATCTATGTGCTCCAATCAAGGCAAGTTTGAGTGTCTGGATTACAAAGTTTGCAGACAATATAAAACTAGCAAGTATTGTCAATAATGAATTATCTGTAGCACACTTCCAAGCAGAGATTGATAAGATGGGTGATTGGGTTTCTAAAAACTAATTATCACTAAACATGGCAAAGCGCAAGACTATGCACATGGGAAACAAAAATAGATGTGCTTCATATACTTTGTAAGGGGAAAAGATTAGTGTAACAGTACAGGAAACAGACTTGGAATAATAGTATCCAACAATTTATCCCACAGAGCAATGCAAGGTAGCAGCAAGCAAGGCAAATTGGATCATGGGTTGTACATCTGCGAATATCACTAGTCGTGAAAGGGATGTGATACTGCTCTAGTATACATCCCTGGTGAGGCCCCATGCTGAGTATTTTATTCAGTTTGGGCTCCACACAAAGAGGGGTATGGACAGGCTGGAGGAGTCCAGAGAAGGCAACAAGAAGTATCAAACATTTAAAAGAGGTATCATATGAAGGAAGGTTAAAAACCCTCAGTTTTTAGTCTGAGATATAGGAGACTAAGGGTGACTTGTGTATGGTATACAAAGCACAAAAAATCAGAGCTATGGGAATGTATGGGTTTAGTTAAAACAATCTGTGCTGCAGTAAATATCATGACATGCAGTTGAAAAGAGAATTATTTAAGACCAACATAAGAAAGGGCTGGATAAGTCAGAAGCGGTGGAGCACTGGAACAGACTACCAGCAGAAGTTGTGACAAGCCTGACCTTTGAGTTATTTAAATCTTCTCTTAACGACCATATAGGTAATGAGAAATTTGTCTATCAGGACAAATCAGTTGAGTTACTATGGCCTATGACTGCTGACTCATATCAGTCTATGATTCTATACACAAGAGGTTACTGATCTTGTTATTCATCTCAATGCAGAACTTGAGGCAAGGTTCACCACAGTCATGGATACCTGCCATCATGTGTTTGCTACCATGTTGGACCCTAGGTTCAAATGCGAGATCCTTCATATAGCCATGGACAACCACAGGGTGACTTATTTTAGGCAACAGCTCAGTGAAGAGTTAAATAGTGCCATGCAGGCAGTCAGACACTCAGAAGGGAGGAACATGATCCAGTTCAGGTTCCTGAGGGAGACAGACAGGCATGTGGTGGTTTGGAATCAGATGATACTGGTGGAAATGGGGAAAGGCGGTATAGTGGCAGTGTAGAGGAGAGTGACTGGGCATTACTCAGCACATCTTTGCATCAACAGCAACACAAACACTCACAGTCTCAGCCTCTCTCTGCAGAAAATTTAATTAATGGCTACTTTACAGAATAAATTGAGCCATTTGATGTTGATCCACTGGGCTACTAGGTTCAGAAAATCAACTCCTCTCCTCCTTGGCACAACTACTTTAAAATACCTAAGCCACCCTCCTACAAGTGTGCAATCTGAGAAGATGTTTAGCACTGCTGATGATATTGTTGAGCCACACCGATCCAAGCTGGACCCTCAACATGTTAAACAGCTAGTGTTGCTTAAGCTGAACTTACCAGTAATTGGCTACAAATAGGATCTGCCCACATAAAACTGGTGCTACAGTACAGCTCTCAGTCTGCCTAATGTTACAAAACTGTAAGGTTACTTTTTTTGTCTCACCTTTCTTTTTCTATCTGTAAAATATTTCATTAAAAGGGTAACTGAGTCTCCACTCCCTGGCATTAACTGCAGGACCACCATGAGGCCCCTGTTAAACCAGAAACATTTAAAAATATATTATGTTTTACTGACCTTACTATTGTGTACTTCAGGTTACTAATTATCTGTTGAAAAAGGACCGCTTAGTTCACATAGCCCAGACTGTCAGTCCCTGCCTTATTGGTCTCATCTGCAGACCCTAAAGGAACCCTGCTGCCTCCTGCCTGTTTTGAAATACACCCTTCCCTATGTCTATCTCACACTTGCTTGAAGCCCCACAGTGTTTTGGTGCCATCACTTATGCCTACAGTCGAAGTCAATCGGATGGCAGCGTTCGGTGTGGACGTCCCGCTCTGAGCTCTGTACGGCCTTCCTCCTTCAAATTTAAACCAGGATTTTTTTACATTAATTCATACAGCCTATTCATAAAGAAGTTGCCAATAGTTACTGGAATCTTAGTTTAATTGCTTGACAGAGATGCAGCGGTTCTTTAATTAAATAGACTCGTTGATCTTTCAGTCTAAATATCTTCAGCGCACCATGGACTATAGTCTGGCGACGCAAAGAGGGTTGCCTGACAACCACACAGCACTACACAGTGCCCACTCCAAGGATTTATCTAACTACAATATTCCTACAACTGAGGTTCGTATGTAACTCTACATTCAATCCTGGAGACACTCGGTTACTTGATTTGAGGTATTTGTGAAACCCATTCTATTCCCAGATTGCCACACTTACTTAAGACTAGTTTTGCCACAAAAATGGAATCAGGCAACAATCTGATAATTATGAAGGAAGAGGCCACAGCAATGAAACGCCTCTGCCTGACTCTGACAGCAGTTCTGATGATTTAAATGACCATGTCCCAAAGAAATCTACTACTGCTGCTAGCTTAACAGTGGATCATTTTGATTGTTTTATGTCAGAGATCTCAAGGCTAGTCTTAAAATGTCAGATATGCATACAGACTTAAGGGTGTTGAACAGGAGCTAGTCTCTCATACTTTGAGAATATCTGATGCTGAAACAAGAATCAGTAGCTTAGAAGACAGTAAATAAAGATCACACAGAGAGGGTGGGTTACAGATGATCTTAGGACAAGGAAATTAGAATCTAAAATTGAAGACATTGAGAACAGAAACAGGAGGAGTAGTCTCAGAATTTTTGGACTAAAGAGGGCTTGGAAGAGGCAGATCCACTTTCCTTTGCTAACACTCTCCTCACAAAGATAGCTGGCCCACCTGCTGACACTAAGATTTATGTTCTAGAGAGAGCTCATAGATCATTGAAACCTAAGCCAAACACAGGGAGAGAGACCTACTGTAGATCTTTTGTTCTAAGATTCTTAAACTTCCAGCAAAGTACAAATCCAAGAGCGTTAGAGACAAAAAACAACACATATGAAGGCTGTAAAATTATGGCGCCTTAATGATCTGGCTCCTGAGATCACACAGAAGCACGATGCCTTCTTTCCAGTTAAGAAACGCCTCAGAAAAGCTGGACTGAAATACAGCTTATTCTTCCCAACTCTATTAAAAGTTTGGTCTCCTGATGGCACTAAGGAATATAACGGTTTTGTGGCTGCAAAACAGAACTAAAAACTGACTTTCCTGCCCTGTTGAAAACTTTTGACTTTCAAAACTAGTACACGATCTAGGTTGTCTGCTATATGTGTTCTTCATTTGGGATTTTAAATACATAACACAGCCTGTGAGTCTCATGTAGAAAGAAAATTAATTGGGAACACGGGTGACAGTGACAGTTTGTTACACCTTGAGAAATGCCACTCAGGGCAGATTTATTCCTCTTTAGACTTACAAGAACATTTTGGGGAGAACAGAACCCTTTATATAATTTTTTTTCTCTAAGTGTAGACTGAGGTGACAGTAGCCCTCACGATTCCTCCCACAGCTTTGGCTTAGAGGTAATCCTTCAGATGAAGGTTTTCTTACACTCCTTACCCATATCTGATGAGGCTGCCCTTTTTGAAAAAGAAAAGAGTAATAAATAGTCTAGTAAGCACATGAGAATGCGATGACTGCTCATGCAACACTTCTGGCGATTGTAAGTGGTGGTTGGTCTTTATGTCTGGGCAAACATTTATTGAGTTTTAAATATAAATTAATTCAACCTTCTGACGTTGGTGCTGCTTAGTCAGTTGGTGCAGGGTACTTTGATAAATATAGCCTAGGTTTTCTATGGTACCTGCATGGCAGCTTTGAGCATAAAGGCTTACTTGAAGTGAGAAACACCTGGCTACCTACACTGATTCCATTTAGAGCAGACGTGGATATCAAATCATAACTTTTCAATTGCCTTGGAGGACCACTATTCTCACATGGCTAGTGGCTATGTGGTTCAGACAGGCATTCACAAATTATATATAACTGTTGAGACAAATTTAACTATGAGATTTTTGAAACCTGTTTTTCATGCCTTTAGAAAAGACTATACAGACTCTCAGGAGTGGGAGAGGGTGAGAAATGAATGTTTCTGTTGGTATCCTCTGGCTGCCATGCATGGGTTTATACTGGCTGCTTCCCAATGTTTACATGCATTTTTAAAATTGGACATGTTTTTTAAATTATCACTCCATTATGTTTAGATGCTTTTAAAAGTACCTTAAGGTTCCAACTGCCTTTTCTTGGAAGTTTCATTGCTACACATGACTTCTCTAGTGGTGCACAATCTGTGCTGAAAATGAGATCACGAGGAGCTTTATAAATCTTGAACTTTGTACTTTACACCTTGCTTTGAGAGAGACTGATGGGTAATCACCATTGCATGATGGGAGTGAAATGGCGGATCATAAAAAGATGTGGTGCTTCTCATATAACAAACAAATAAACTTCCTGTAATTTGATGGTGTAAGGGTTTTATTTCCCTCTCCGCATCTCAAAACAGAAGCTTTATTATTATTGTTTGACATGGGGACACTGCTTTCACTCACTCTCTGGTCATTTTTTTATCCGATTGAGCAAGTTGCACTGGGGGGCCCTCCATGTCTCTCTTTAAAGATGCTTGGTTTTAATTTTTCTTTACCTGCACTCGTATCCACAGAGTTGTTTGAAAACAAGATATAGTCCAATGTGTTTTCCTGGTACAGACCCAGTTGGAACCTGGATTGGTGGGTAAGTTTTGCTTCCATGTAAATATACTGGGATTTGTTTCTGTTTTGATGTTTTCTCCTTTGATGTTCTATAACTTATCTTTGCTTAGCAACATAGATACACAATTACTAACATACTACAACTTTACAGTGGAAGAGAGTTAATGCAATGGTCATTTAATTTAGGACCAACTTTCCTAATTTACGATTTTTGACTGTTCTATACATAAGTAAGATAGACTGTGTTGTTTGCTGCATTTACTGTTATTCATCCCTGTATGTATTAACACTGTCATCCACTGGATACTTATTAGTTCTACATGTTGGGACAGGGGGTGGGGAAGGAGACAGGATATAAAGGGAAAAAAGGAATAAATAATATGTACAGAGGTACTTTTCACTCCATTTGCTGCAGAAGGTAACCCTGAATACAAATGCAGTGTTTATCTGTGGACTAATATTATGGGCTTATCTCTTATTTTGCATGGCTATCAGAGTGAGAGACAATGTGTTACTCTGGGATATGAATCATTCTTCTTAGTGGCTGCTGATGCACCTTGGGGGCGTGCTCGAACAAACCCATCTTGGAATGTGCTGGCTGGCGTTTTATGCACTTATTTTAATGTCATCTATTTTGATGTCATTAGTCAAGTGCAGAATAATAAGCATTTACTTAATGTTTATAACTGTTTTCTCGCTCACTGTAGTATTTTATATATTCTACTTTCTACTTTCTGGTTCACCTTATCATTTTTACCTCATTTTCATCTACTTATTTGTTGCTTCTATTCTGACTCTTTGTACTGTAATGGACTGAGGGATGGGGGGTCCCGATACAACATATTTATCTGACTATGGAACTAATATCTTTCTTATATTTACACATAGTTTGCTTTAATGAATTTCAACATGGCTGTAAATGATAAACTAAAACTGCTGATATGGCATATCAGAGGTCTGAACCACAAAATTAAAAGACATTCTATATTAAGACATCTGAAGAAATTAGACATATCTATTGCATTCTTACAGGAAACACACTTCAGGAAAGAACACTATGCTCTGATGCAAAAGAGTGGGTAGGTCAAGTATTTGGGGCTGGAGATAATTCAAAAAAGCAGGAGTCTTAATTTTGTTCAAAAGAGGTTTACATTTACTTTCCAGCACAATCTTTGAAGACCCTCGGTCACCACATTATCATTCATGGGAGATTGGGGAGAATGTCTTACATTTATAAATGTGTATGGCCCCACCCCTCTACACATGAAATATTTGATCTTATATTTACAAAATGAATAATCTGATAGACAGCCCTATCATAATTGCTGGTGACATGACTAGCACACTAGACCCTGTGCTAGATAGATCCACCTTCGACTTAATAGAACCAAAGCTGATAAAGATTTAGAAGACCTGGTAGATAACTTAGGTTTACTGAATGCTTGGCAGATCCTGCATCTGGATGGGAGAGAATACACCTTCTGGTCCCAATGCAACAATTCCGGCTCCAGATTAGTTCAAATTTATACACTGACAACTGTTATTCCTAGAATACTTAGTACCACGATTG
This sequence comes from Neoceratodus forsteri, assembly GCA_016271365.2. Taxonomy (NCBI): domain Eukaryota; kingdom Metazoa; phylum Chordata; order Ceratodontiformes; family Ceratodontidae; genus Neoceratodus; species Neoceratodus forsteri. Next base: position 97,566,292 of record JADMNL010000023.1, on the reverse strand, counting down.
AATTGCAGGTAATATCTAACCATCCCTTGTATCCTTATTTTTCTACACTTCTGCTAATCCCCACAGTATGCGGAGATGGAAACTCAACAATTTTCTACTAGAGAAAATGGACATATGTGATAAGATTAATGTTAATATTGAGGAGTTCCTATCTTTCAATGATCCGAATGATACCTCTTGAATAACATCTGGGACTGTCTCAGGTGTTGCTTGAGGGCATATTGTTTAGAAAAGCTACTATTATTAGGAAAAACATTCAGAAAACAACAAGAAACACTAGAAAAATTAAGGAGTTAGAAAAACATTGGTGAGCTCCAATTCTCCTGAGATGTGGAGGGCCTGGTCTAAAATTAAATTAGAATATAATGAGTCTGTTAGTAGTGAAGCAATTGCCTCTATCAGTAAGACTAAATTGAATTATGTTGATTACATAGATACATAGACAGTGTCGGCAGATAAGGCCTATGGCCCACCCAGTCTGCCCATTTCAGCTTGTAAGTTCAGTTTGTTTTCCCAGAAGTCTGTTGCACCTTACCTCTGACCTCCAGAATTCCTTTATATCTATCCCATGCATTCTTAAATCCCATGATTGTTTCAGCCCCACCACTTCCTCTGGCAGGGTGTTCCACTTGTCCACCACCCGTTCTGTGAAGAAATTCTTCCTCATGTTTCCTCTGAATCATCCTCCCTCCAACTTCATCCATGCCCTCTAGTCCTGGAACATCTTTTTCACTTAAAAATAGTGAATTCCTGCACCCTGTTCCTCCCTGTAAGATACTTGTATGTCTCTATCATATCACCTCTCTCCGCCTCTCCTCCAGGAGTACATGCTTAGTTCCTTCAACCTGTCCTCATAGGACTTGTGATGCAATCCATGCACCATCTTTGTTGCCCTCCTCTGAACCTTCTCTACCCTGTCTATGTCCTTACGAGGTAAGGTCTCCAGAACTGTACACTGTACTCCAGGTGGGGCCTCTATGGAATTATGACCTCCCTTTTCCTGCTGGTGATGCCCTGCCTATGCATCCCAGCATCCTATTTGCTTTACCTGCTGCCTTGTCACATGTTTCCCTACCTTGAGGTCATCAAAGATGATAACCTCAAGATCCCTTTCCTGCTTGGTGCATGCTATATCCTCACCCCCAACTGATATCTTGTGCCAGGGTTTTTGTGCCCCATATGCATTATCTTGCACTTCTTTGCACTGAACTTCAACTGCCAAACCCCTGACCATTCTTCAAGTTTCTGCAGGTCCCTTCTCATTCTGTCTACACCCTCTGGTATGTCTGCTCTGTTACAGAACTTTGTGTCATCAGCAAACAGTGAAATTCTGCCTTCTAGGTCCTGTGCAATGTCACCGATGAAGATGTTGAATAGGACCGGTCCCAGCACTGATCCCTGTGTTCCCCACTGATCACTCTTCCTTCTGTGGAGTGACAGCCATTTACCACCACCCTCTGTGTCCTGCCGCCCAGCCAGTTACCTACCCACCACACTACTGTCCTGCCCACACCCATATTCCCCAGTTTGTGTAATAGTCTTCTATGTGGCACAGTGTCAAAGGCCTTGCTGAAGTCCAGATAGGCCATGTCCACTGCCCTCCTGATTCTGGGCCTAAAGCCTCAAAATTCTTGCCATATGAATACGTCAAAATAGTAATGCAACTAATATAATGGCCATTAGAAATAAAACTACTGGAGACATATTGGCAGGCCATCTTCAAATAAATAAAGAATTTCAGAATTTCTATCAAGAGCTTTATTCTAAAGAGAAGGGCACTGCGTCTATTAACTTAAAAGAATTTAGCAATGGTGTTAACATTCCCACTGTGCCAGATTCACTTAAAGAAGGATTAGGGCTTTAATAACAAAGTAAGATTCTCGCTGTCATTAAACAGTTAACAAAAAACAAAGCACTAGGTCCAGCTGGCTTCTCAGCCAACTTTTACAATATATTTGATAAAAAACTAGCCCCTGTTCTAGCGGAGGTCTTTAATCAAGCACTTACAGATGGTAAGCTTTCCCAAGAGATGACCAAAGGCCTAATAAATTTAATACAGAAACAGGGGAAGGACCCCTAGAATGTGGAAGCTGTGGGCCGATCACCTTGATCAACTCAGATGTTAAACTTCTGGCTAAAGTGCTTGCCAATAGGCTGGTGACAGTAACCCATCTTTTAATAGCTAAACATCAGCTGGGTTTTATGAAAGGGAGATACACAGCTGATAGCACACAGACATTATTCCATGTACTTCAGGTGGCTAATAGGCAATTTTTACCCTGTGGCCTTATTTTGCTTGATGCTGAGAAGGCTTTTGACAGAGTAGCTTGGCCCCATGTATTTAATTCTCTTAAACTGTATGGATTTCCTGACTCCTTCTTAAAATGGACACACATTCTATACCAAAATTCCTCATCAGCAGTAGTAACTAATGGGGTAATCTCCTTTTTTGAAATAGGAAGAGGCACCAAACAGGGATGTCCTGTATCAACTTTGCTATTTAATATCACTTTAGACCCTTTAATAGGCGACTGTCACATGAAAAGGAAACTAAAGGTATTAAAGTAGGCCAAGAGGAACAACTGGTTGTGGCTTATGCAGATGATATTCTCCTCATGATTACAGATCCAACTACCTCACTTTCCTATGTTTTAAAATAATACAGAACTTTGGAGAAATCTTGGGTTATAAATTAAATAAGGAAAGACCAACTGTCTGCCCTCAACAAACATTGTATCAAGGAGGACATTGATAATGCCAGGCTTACATGGTCAAAAGAATTTATAGAATATTTAGGTACCCACATTTATAAAAATATTGATAAGACAATTTCAAAAACGCAGCAAGAGTTAGACTAAAAATATCAGAGGATTTAATTAAATGGAACAAATTGCCACTGGGTCTCTGGGGAAGAATAGAAACCACCTAAATGAAGCTTTTACCAAGATTACTGTACTCATTTATGATGATACCCTGTAGTTTGATGAAGAAATGGATTCAGGGAATTTCAACCCAAGCAGCTCATTTTATATGGGGGTTACAAAAGACATAGGCTCGCTTGCACCAAAAGTGTCGCACTAAAAACAAGTGAGGACTGAAAACACCTGATTTTTATCTCTACTTTTTAGCCACTGAAACAACCCAACTAGCCTTTTGGTTTAAAATAGGGATAATATAGACATATATCCTGGACTGAGTTCATATTGAACAGGAAATTATGAACACACAGGGGATAGATATAAGATCTCTGTTCTTTTCAAAACCTCTGAGTTCATATAGAAATAAAATACTCACTGATTCTTTCAGACAGATTAAACTGTTATCCCTTCACTTAATCTTAATTTGAGCCAGGCCAGGATCCAACGAAGTGGGGCAACCCAAACTTTTAAAAGATGGAAAACTGCTTAATAATAATAATGTCTGGAGACACAGGGGAATCCATTCACTTCATGATATTACCAAGAATAGTACATTCCTCCCTTTGCTAACTTTGTTATATACATTTTGTATTTCCACTGTGGATGGTGTACTTTACACATCCATTCAACAAACAATTGACTTGACTTAACAATGCCACTCAATGAAAATTCCCTTTCTCTTTTGGACTGCATGAAATTTCACCTTCTATATCCTCATTGTATGCACTTCTGGTAGATCTGGTCAGGGGTCAGCAACAGAGTCAGCTATATGGCGGTCTCAAGCATTGGGCTGCTCAGTGATGATTAGAATTGGGAAAGTATTTGGTCACTACCTTTTAAGACATTCAGTATGATGGATCTTAGACTAATTCACTTTAAGACCTTACACAACCTTTATTATACTCCAATTCAGAGATTTAAGATGGAGTTGTCTACTTCTCCGCTTTGTCATAAATGTAAACTTAGCACTGGTATATTACTGCACATGTTCTGATCCTCTTGTCCAACCACTATGGTCAGAAGTGGGTCTTTTATTCCAGAATGAACCTTCAATCTCAAATAACATTCAGCTAAATACATGCATTTTGGATCATTTTGAAGAGAACATCCATTAGACAAAGGACCAGAAACATTCTCTGCTTTAAATAGGTACTTCCATTAGGACATGTTATTCTGAAATATTGGTTGAAGGACACAATACCTACCATACAAGAATGGAGAAATAGCATACTAGAACTTCTCAGGTTAGAAATATTAGCATTGTCTTTAAGAGATAATCCATCTAAATCTACAAAAGTGGGACACTATATATACTGTAGGTTATTCGCATCACAGATCAGACCTAGATCCTGATATGGCACCTCATTTCCTATGGATACAGCACATTTTAAATATCCTTAGTCATTATTTATTAGTATGTCTGGATTCATGGGATCCCTCACTGGACTCTCTGCTGCTTGATAATATACCTTACTTCTCTTCTTTTCTCATCTTCTCTTTCCTATTTCTGTGGTTTGCTCTACTTTAGAATAAAAAACTCTACTCTGTTTTCAATCTCTTCTTACATAAATTTCACTTATCTTTTACTGTACTCTATAATTAATTGTTTTATCGGTGCAGAATATAGTATGTACAGCCACACTGTTTTTTTTCTCTCAGAGGTATTATCAAAATGTTATATATTATTAATGTATTGGTTATTTCAAAATACATCAAGTTTGTTGAGTCTATACTTAAGCTAGGTGTGAAAGAAGATGGACAACATTTTCTGTTGACTGTAAAACATAATTATCTTGTATAAGTATTTATCACATGCTTATATGTTATTTTTGTGAAATTAATATTCAATGATTAGATTTCTTTGTACTGTTTTTAACTTACAAAACAGTAAAAATACTATTGACAGAACTTATGCCTACAGTCCCTGTTAGTCATCTACCATGCCTTCCGTGAATATTCTTCACATCTGTCTTGATACATTTCCCTTCAACTTCATCACATGCAACCATTGCCCTGGTACTTGTGCTCTTTCTCATTTAAAAAGAATCTCCTTATGTACCCTGTCTTCATTCTGGGAGGTACTTGTATAGGTCTCTATCATGGCACATCTCACTCTCCTCTCTTCCAGGGTGGACATACAATGCACTTATGCCAATGCCATTTCAGTAGCCCTAGGCAAGACACAAGACATCACCTCATCTGTGGCCTTTGTTCAATCTATGATGACCAAGTGTCACCTGACCACTGACCAGTGCAGTAGTTTGTTGCCTTTTGGTTCTCTGAAAGGCTATTGGGGAGTGTTCATGGCAGAATTGCCTAGTGCTCTTCAAAAGGAAGGAAGTGGTGCAGTTTAACAGTGTTACAATGTCTTTAAAAAAAAACACTTATTGGGGAGATCGAATAGCAATTACAAATATCTGGTGCCCTGAATGTGAATATTTATCAAATATACAAATTAAGGTATTCACGCCCCTAATCACAAGTGGAGGATTATTCTCTCAGGAAATAGGCAGCAGGAACAGATGAGCCAGAAGGATAGAACAAGGGGTGGCAGAGTACTCCCTTTGAGCTGGTGGGAAGGAGGAGCTAGCAATGGCCCACTGGTCTTCCTTCCTCCCTTAAACAGCATGTACAGTATATATTTGGGAAGCAGTTTAGCATAGTTGTTAAGAGCACTGAGTTGCAAACCTGGAGAACTGGTTTGAATCCACAACCACCACTTGCATACTGTGTGACAATCAACAAGTCAGTTAACTTCACTGTGCTTCCAGGATGCACATGAAAACAAGCCTTGGTTTAGTGTGTCTTCCTTAGCCAAGAACTGTAAAATAAAAATAAAAAAAAAAAATTTATATCTGTGTAAGTTGAGGGGTGGGTGAGTTTAAAACCATGCTTTGTGTCACATTCAAATAGTGGACTGGACAGTGTCCATGTATGGAAGCAGAGGAAGCACAGGCAGTGCATCTTCCATCTTTAGAAACATAAAACATAGACATTGATGGCAGATAAGGTCCACCAGGCCCATCAGTCTTCCCATTTCCTGCCTACTGTAAAAGCCACAGACCCTACTTGATCTACAGCTTTACCTCCTCATTCCTATTGCTAGGGTTCCCTATGTCTGTCCCATGCATGCTTGAATTCCCCACTGTATTTGCCCCACCACCTCTGCTGGGAGTCTGTTCCATGTATCCATCATCCTTTCCATGAAGAAATACTTCCTCCGTTACCCCTTAGTTTACCCTGTTCCAACCTCATGTCATGCACCCTTGTTCCTGGACACCTCCTTTTCTGAAAGATGCTACCCTCTGGTACCTGTTTATGCCCTTTAGATATTTGTAGGTTTCTATCATATCTCAACTGTCTCCTCTCCTCTCCTCTCCTCCAGGGCATACATACTGAGGTCTGCCAGTCTCTCCTCATATGACTTTTGGTGCAAGCCCTGCACCATCTTTGTTCCCTTCTTTGAACTGCCTCCACCCTGTCTATGTCCTTACAGACATGCGGCCTCCAGAACTGGACACAATATTCCAGAAGAGGCCTCACCAATAATCTGTACAGTGACATCACCACTTCCTTCCTTCTGCTAGTGATACCTCTCCTATGCAACCCAGCATCCCACTGGCTCTCCCTACAGCCTTGGCACATTGTTTGGCCACCTTTGGTCATCAGATCAGATCACCCTAAATCACTTCCTGTTTGGTACCATCTGTTTGTTCCTCCCCCATCAAGTAATCCTCCCTGGGTTCTTGTGCCCCAAATGCATGATTATGCACTTTTTGCATTGAATCTCAGCTGCCACACTCTAGACCATTCCTCCAGTTTACATAGGTCCCTCCTCATTTCTTCTACCCCACTCAGAATGTCCACCCTGATGCAGAGCTTAGTGTCATCCACAAAGAGGCACACCTTCCCATCTAGCCTCTCTGCAATGTCACTTATAGAACATTAAAGAGGACTGGCCCCAGGACTGATCCTTGTGGCACTCAGCTGGTCTCCTCCTTTCCTAAGATTGAGCACCATTTACCATGGCCCTCTATCTTCTATCCTCAGCCAGTTCCTAACCCAGTTTATCAACTTGGACTCACTCCCAGGCTGCTCAGCTTGTTCACAAGTCTTCTATGTGGAGCAGGTATTGAGGGCCTTACTGAACCAGGTAGGCCACTTCCACCACTCCCCCGATCCATGACATTAGTCACCCAGTGAAAGAAATCAATTAGATTTGTTTGACATGACCTTCCTGCTGTAAATCCATGCTGTCTCAGATCCTGTGCTCCACTGGATTCAAGATGTTCCACAATCCTTTCTTTAAGTAGTGATTCCATACTCTTCCCCACTATTAAGGTGAGGCTGACTGGTCTGTAGTTTCCAGCCTCCTTCCTACTCCCACTTTTGTGAAGAGGCACTACATCTGCCCTCTTCCAGTCTTCTGGAACCACTCCTGTATCAAGTGATTCATTGAACAGGACTGCCAGTACCTCCGTAGTTCTCTTAATATCCTAGGATGTATCCCATCCAGTCCCATTACCTTGTCCACTTTCAGTTTTGTGAGTTATTGTAGGACTCTCTCTTTCATAAATGGACTGGTGTCCATCTCCCTCCCATATTTGTTCATGTTGCCTAACTGTGGTCCCTCATCTTCTTCTTCGTGAATACAGAACAAAAATATTTGCTCAGTATTGATAGTGTTTTCCTGGTCCTTACACACTCTCCTTCTTTCCTTTAAGCGTTACTATCCCACCCTGTTTTTCTCCCTGGTTCCACCACTGCGGTTCGACAGTAAACATTGATTGCCTTTACAGTGATGGTACAAAGCTGACAGTTGGCATTGTGCTATCAGAAACAATGTTTTTATTTTTGTGGGGGGGCTGCACCCCTGCACTCCCGGACTTTAAAATAATCAACTCCAGGTCAGAGCTGTTTTGGGGAGGGCATAAGACCTGAAGAAGCTATGTCAGTGTACAACATGACCATTACAATGAACTGCCGATTTTGTTGCTGTAATGGTCTTCGCAGTATATGTTTCGCCATAATGTCAGTATACCGTTCTCCTTTCACTAATGTAAGTATAAAAGTCTTGTCTTTTTTTACCTCCTGCTCTGTTTTTCCTCTGTTTGTGCCTTTGCATGCCTGACTGCTTTCCTGCCTCTCTCTGTTTATCCAGGTACACTACCTGTCTTCCTCCTGCACTGTTTCCTTGCAATTCCTGAAAGCCATCTTTTTCGCCCTTACCTTCTCAGACACTTCCTTTGAGAACTATTGTGGCTTTCTCTTTCTCTTACCCTTGTTTACTTGCCTAATGCAAGGTTTGTCCCCTTCACTATGGCTCCTTTCAGATGGGCCCTGCTCCTCCACTCACCCCTTTGTCCCTCCATACCAGGGTATGCTTGAGACATATCCACATCTTAGTAAGGTCCACCCTCCTGAAATCCAGGACCCTCACCTTTGTTTGGCTTGACTCTGCCCTGTACTCATGCAGAATAACACCATGCAATGATCACTGGAACCCTGGTGTTCACCACCCTAACTTCCTCAATTTTGTCCCAATTGGTGAGTACCAGGTCCAAAATTGCACCCTCCTGGTAGGCTCTAGCACTAACTGCCTGAGGCCTGCCCTTGCAGGAGTACAGGATGTCCCTGCTCCTGGCTGAGGCACTAGCTGGGATGCTCCAATCCACATCTGGCAGATTGAAATTACCTACCAGTAGCACCTCCCTTTAGCTGTCATCATGTGGATGGATTCCACTAGAACCCTGTCCACCTCGTCCCCTGTGCTGGAGGTCTGTATATCACACCTGTGTGAATAGCAATGCCATTACCCATCTCAAGGGTAACCCACAGTACCTCCCCGCATTCCCTGTATCTCAGTCACTCTAATACCCTTCCTGATGTAAAGAGCCATCCCTCCTTTTTTATCCTCTCCTGTCTCTCCCAACCTGGTACTGCTACATCCCAGTCATGGTCTCCAGTACACCACATATCAGTAGTAGCTACAATGTCCAGGTCAGCCTCCATCATCAAGGCCACCAGGTCTTGGATTTTATTCCTAGGCTGTGGCATTGGTATACATGGCTTTCCATGTTCTGCCATTTGTTCTTTATCATCCCTCTGCTGTCTTTTTGCCTCCTCTGTTTGTCCTTCCTGTTTTCAACCCTTCCTCCTGTCCTCCGCTGTTTCCCCCCATGGGTTTTGTTTCTCTGGCGATATCACAACTTTATGGTCCTCCATATTGACTTCACTATCCTGTTAGGGTGGACAGTTTGGTTTCCTTGTATCCTTCTGCCACTTCCCCTTGCTAGTTTAAATGCTTGCCAATGAAGCATTTAAACCATTCAACGGACAGTGGTCCCTCCCTGGACATGTGTAGGCTGTCCCCTTATACAGGGTCCCATTCCTCCAGTAGGGTCCCCAGTTCCCAATGAAGTCAAAACCCTTTTCTCTGCACATGTTCTCAGCCACGCCTATGACTGAAATTGTGGCAACTTGCAGTGTGTGTGTGTGTGTGTGTGTGTGTGTGTCTGTTATTATCATCTGTGCCTCTATAAAATGTTTCAGCTGAGGTGGGAAGTCTGGTGGAAACTGAAAAGACATTCTTCTGTGGTCCAAGATGCAGGAACTCAGCTATGAGTGGCATTTTAAAGTAATTTGTATTCATAGTACAAACAAGTGGATGTGGGTAGCAGAAGTCTTTTGATCTAAAGGCTTTATTTTGGGAAGACAGAGACCCTTTTATAAAAAAAAAGACATGCTTTGAATGTAAACAGTAGCCAAGGTTAGGCAAGCAATTTCCAGCTGGGAAAGTAGTAATAACAAAAGGACCAAGTTCTAAATAACAATCTGGTTTGGACCAGTCTGGGAAAACAGTGGTCTCCAGAGATCAAAAGCAGCTAGACTGTATGATGTCAGAGAGGCTGGCCCAGTGATGCAAGGATAGTGGCCAGTCAGTCAATGATATTTATTTCACACATTTGCAATGGGAAGTCAGTTATGTTTTGCACATTGAACTAGTAACATCACAGGTTTGAGTCTGCCATTACTCACCAGTTCCCAGTTGTGTGCAAACTTCTCCTACTCTACTTAGAGATTTAGATAGTGTTAAGTTATTTTACAGTATATACTGTGTGTGTATATATATGATATATATATAGATATAGATATATATATATATATATATATATATATCTATATATATCTATATATATATATCTTTTGCTCCTGTTGCCGCCTCCCGCCTACTCAGCAAGCGGGAGACATATCTTTTCTATTTTTTCCTCCCTCCTAAATCCTGGGATCCCAGAGGATGGTTCAGTTCAGGAGGAGGAGGAGGAGGAGGAGGCGACTCAAGGAGGAGGTCTTAACTGGTGGGCTCACTGGGCTGGTGGCAAGTGGTAGGCTGCAGGTTCTGGCTGGACAGTAGGGTAAGTAAGTTATCACAATTTCTCCCCATCCACACTTGTAGGTTGTTTTTACTTGAATCTTAACATGTCGTTCTGCACTGTGCACACATTTGAGCAACGCCTGCCACCTCAAACATGTGAACTGATTCAGCACTGAAGTTCTGCTGTACTGAATCAACTAGCCTTTGAGCAGGCAGGCTCCGTGATGGCCTTCCCTTCCTGGCCCTAGCAGCTGAGTCTCCTCTGGGCTTGGCACTGCCATCTAGCATCCATTGGGTGGCAGCCAAGAGCCTGTGAGACTCTAGATCCTCCCAGGAGAGAGAGCTGCCTAGTGACTGCTCAGTCCAGCTCCTCCCTCCCAGATGACCCCAGGCAACCCGATCTCATTCCTGAACTTGGGTCATTATTGTGGCGAGAGATGTGGTGTCCAGTGCCTCAATCCTCAGTGCCACCAGGCCAGGTTAAGTTTTCTGTGTGACCTCTATCATTTTCAAATGTGTTTATTTTTCTCTTTGTAAAATGTGGCATTCACCATAGTTTTGAGTGTGCACTATCCTGTAACATGTAAATGTAGCCCACCCCTCCCAGTGTCTAGGGGCATGCTGATGGTAACTGTCCATGGGGAGGGGTGACCACAACAGAAACTGCAAAAGATAACTTATGTTTTTGATTCCTCAGGTCTGGGTGCAGACTCCATCTGCTGAGCTGGCTAGGAGGCATACTTGATTAGCAACACTTCAAATTCAGGAAGACATTGAAATAAAGTCCAAACCTTTCTCCATGGAGCAACCACTTGACAAACAGTATCCCATTGGAAATATCCACTGAACCAGGGGTCCCTTTAGATCAAAGTCCAAGTAAAGTCCATAGTTCTGGAAACAGTGTCCATATTGTGGGACATGGTACTGATGACTACAATTAACTAGGCAGCATACATTTCACATTTCAGGCAGGCTTCTATCCTTATGCTGCCATGGGCTCACTGACCTCTCACCTTTGGGTGACTGATCCTTCAACTGCATCTTCCTCTCTTGGCACACTCTTGGGTGACTGCCCCACTGAACACAGGTGGCACACCCCTTTAATGCCTCAGATACTATTTTCCTGATTGGTTCTCAAACCCCAGCCTTGCATATTCCTTTCAGGTCTAGGCTCCTCAATCCTTGCTCCATTCAAATTCACAGGGTGTCTGGCTGCACATTTCCCCCTCTGTGGACAGAAGTCCATATTCTGTTTCTCTGTCTACTGTCTGCGCTACATTGGGCCTCAGACATGGGCTCAGCTCTCACAGCTGAGATCCATAGTGATCTCCTTCCCTTAGCTCTGCCTCTGGCCTTGTCTCTATGCCCCTCCTTCCTTGGGGCTCACTTGATCACCCAGGCTAGGTGCTGGTCACTCCTATCCCCTGGGAGTCATTATTAGGACAGCCGCTGCAACATCAAGAGCCAGGCTTTCTTTTTCCATATCTTCCAGAGAAAATTGCTAGCTTTAAAAGCCAGACAGTGCTTGCCTGTTATCCCCTCTCCACTCTGCAAAACTAAAGACAACCTCTTAGCTGCAAGCAGCTGCCCCTCCCCAGGAAGCCAGCATAACTAGCTGCTAGCTCACTGAGGCTACAGAGAATTAACCTTTTGAGGGTCACAGGCATGGAGCCCTTACATTTAACCTAGTGTAAAATCCAGTACACTAATCGAATGCTCTAACCCAAAGGGTGGGTTACATAAATATCATGGAGTATTAAATGTTATTTTATATACTTCATACTTTCTGTAACTGAGTTTCAGGATTGACAATCATGTTAAATTAGCAAGTCTGTGATCTATTTCGAAAGACAGACTATAAAGTTATTCTATCTAATGCAATGTGTTCTCAGCTGTGAAAAAACAGGTGAGTCATTTGCTCTTTGGGAGAGAGCACTATACTGTGTGAGCTGTAACCCTAGTGGGACTTGAACCTAGAGATACTCTGAATGAGAGTCATGATGAGAGGTGGCAGCATACCAAGGTAACCCTTTCAAGTGTCTGAAGAGTTATGAAAACTGGTAACAATGCAGACTGAGTTCTGGGACAGAACCAGTTTGTGACAGTCATGTATGTGTTTATGTATGTGTGCCTGTGTATGTATGTATGTATATGCATACAGTATATATATATATATATATATATATATATATATAAATATATATATATATATATACACATACATATAGACTGTATATATGCATGTATGTAGGCATGTATATATGCATGTGTATGTATGCACATCTATGCATGTATGACTGTATGTATGCAAGTATGAGCATATGTATGCATGTATGGGTATGTATATATGCATTTGTGTGTATGTATGCATCTATGTATGTATGTGTATATATGCATGTGCTTGTATGCAAGCATGCATGAGTATGTATTGATGTAGATATGCATGTGTAGTATGCATGTATATACGTATTTGTAAGTATGCATGTCTGCTGTGTAGGTGTGTGTGTGTGTGTGTGTATATATATATATATATATATATATATATATATATATATATATAGCATGTGTGTGTATGTGTGTGTATGCATGCATGTATATGTATGTACATATGAGTATACATTGTGTGTTTGTACAGTGGAGCCTGCCAGGATGCAACACTATATTACAGAATTATGTAGAAGAATTGCTGCAGGAAGCAAGTTACCCTGGCAGGCTCCAGTGTACAGTATGTATGGCATGTAGGTATGTGTATTCGTGTATGGGTGTATGGATACCACTACCTATACCACTACCCCAGTCATAAAACTTATAAGCTCCTCCATCACTCACCCATCTGAGATCACCACCACCTTAATGAATTATTTTTACCTTGTATGCTTGTTCCTTCTCCCTTTTCATCCCTTCCCCTGCTGCCTCATTCCCATCCCACCCCAACTCCCTTCCCTTCCCTTCTGCCTCTTATCCCTTCCTCCTTCTCTCTCCTTCTCCCCTATCTCACTTGCTGCCATCCTGACCACTGTTCCTCTCAACTCTGCTAAGAGTCACAACATGGATGGGCTTGCTGTCCCTGTTACCTCCATCCTATACCTCTCTTTCCACCTTGGGTCAGTTCCTGAGCCTGAAACACACTAAGGTCCTGCCCCTGCAAAGAGGAGACTCCTCTTTCCCCAGGGAACAACTGTCCTATCTCTCTCCTCCCTGCACTGGCCAAAGTACAGGAAAAACTTTTCTCTCAGGTTTTCTCATAGATACATAGATACATAGACAGTGTCGGCAGATAAGGGCCTGTGGCGCACCCAGTCTGCCCATTTCAGCTTGTAAGTTCAGTTTATGTTTTCCTAGAAGTCTATTGCTCCTTACCCTGACCTCCAGAATTCCTTTATATCTATCCCATGCATTTTAAATCCGTGATTGTTTCAGCCCCATCACTTCCTCTGGCAGGGTGTTCCACTTGTCCACTACCGTTCTGTGAAGAAATTCTTCCTCACATTTCCTCTGAATCGTCCTCCTCCAACTTCATCCCATGCCCTCTAGTCCTGGAACATCTTTTTCACTTAAAAATAGTGTATTCCTGCACCCTGTTCCTCCCTGTAAGATACTTGTATGTCTCTATCATATCCCTCTCTCCTCCTCTCCTACATGGAGTACATATTCAGTTTCTTCAACCTGTCCTCATAGGACTTGTGATGCAATCCATGTACCATCTTTGTTGTCCTCCTCCCAACCTTCTCTACCCTGTCTATGTCCTTACATAGGTAAGGTCTCCAGAACTGTACACTGTACTCCAGGTGGGGCCTCACTAGTGTCTTGTATAGTGGAATTATGACCTCCCTTTCCTGCTGGTGATGCCCCTGCCTATGCAACCCAGCATCCTATTTACCTTACCTGCTGCCTTGTCACACTGTTTCCCCTACCTTGAGGTCATCAGAGATGATAACCCCAAGATCCCTTTCCTGCTTGGTGCATGCTATATCCTCACCCCTAACTGATATATTGTGCCAGGGTTTTTGTGCCCCATATGCATTATCTTGCACTTTTTGCATTGAATTTCAACTGGCAATACCCCTTCCTCAATGTCACCTCCATTCTCTCCCTTCCAGCATGGCTTCCATAAACCTCACTGTACTGTCAACCCCTGCTCGATCACTGACTCAGTTCAGTAAGGATGGACCAGGGTCTTATCATTCGCTGCTATAGTTATCAAACCTAGCCAAGGCCTTTGATACATAGATACACATGCAGTCCCCAAGCTTGAATCATCACTCCAACATGTCCAGTGCTGGTACTGCACAAACCAACTCTCTCTTAATAAATTGAAGGCTCTAAGCTGCCCCATTGCTCTGGTTTTCATGACTCTAGAAAGTGTCTCCCTTAAATTTGTCCTTCAATTAAAGTACTTCAGTGTGTGCTAGATTAAAATCTCAGCTTCTCTGTCCACATTGATGCCCTACATCCCAAGCTTTGCCCCATCGTGATGTACTATTCCACAATAAGTCCTGCATTCCACTCCCTGTAAGCCGTGAACTCACCAGCAAGATCATTTTGCCACTGTTTGGCTATGCAGGTGTGGTCTACAGGATGCCAACGAACCACTTTTATCAAACTAGACCCCTCTTCCACTTTTTGTGTCACTTTGCCCTCAGCATTCCTCTCTCCTCCACTGCTTCCTCTCTCTCTCTCTCTCTGGAGACACAGTTCTTTTCTCACTGCTCTTCCTTCCTCAGCAAATTTGGGTCCTCTTTATTCACCTGCTACCTCTCCTCACTACTGTCTCTTCCCGCTCTTACTCTTCTGATGCCCATTCTGCTTCTGCCCACACTGTAAAACATCTAATTTGCAAACTGCCTTCTCCACCTGGTTCTCACACCTCTAGAATAGCCCCTTCCCAAAAAACTCTTCTTCCTCCTATGCTGCTCTCAAAATTCTGCTCAGAGATCAATTTCCCCTCCTGCCACTTACTCTGAATCTAACCCCTTCCGCATCTCCTTTCTCTCTCCTCCATCTTCCTTTTTCTTGATCCTATTTCATCTCTGTGCTTCTCCTTTTCTTTCTTTCCCAACAATGTTTCCTCCTGTGTTTTAGCAGGGTACCTCATATTCCAAATCTGTTTGCTATGTGTGATGTAAAAGGTTACCTTGACAATTCTTGTAGCTGTCTGACACTAGTTACACAAATTTAACCAGTATATCTTTTACAGGTTTTAAAGGTTACGGAGTTTGTTCATCCTTCCTTATCCTCCTCTGCTGATCATCTTGATGCAGCCATTTATTGAATTATTTTATTTCCAATTTGTATTACTGCCTACATCAGTCACTTTGTAGTCTTTTACAGATTGGTAGTGATTTCATTAATTCCCAAACTTTATTTTAAATAGCGTCTGACACGATCAGGCGAGCAGCTCATACGGTAGCTGCTGCCTGTGGAGCTTTTCAGTCTTCAATTACAATTTCTGTGCAGTGGATTTTTTAATATTCTGCTCATAAAGCCAGCTCTACCTTCCTGGTACGAGCAGAGCAGCTGCAGTGCTGCAGCCCACCCCAGAAAACAGCTTTTGATGATGCAAGGTATGAAGCAGGGCTGCATGAGTTATATATGTAGAACATGATGGAAATAGGATCGGTGGGGCCTATCTAAATGTAGTAATGTTATCTTTGCTGGCAGTTCTACATGTATGGAGCTATGAGTAAATGCATATATATATATCTGTGTGTGTGTTATGTATGTGTGTATGCATGTATTTGTGTATATGTCTGAATGTGTATGCATGTACTATAACATGGGTATATATAAGCTTCCATAGATATATGAATATATATATATATATTGCAAAAAAGTTAGTGCACCACTTAGGTTCAATTTACCACCACAAAAGTAGGGCGATGTGGCATTATGGTTTTGAACTTTAACTCACCCCTCCGCAGCAAAGGACAAGACCACATGAACAGCCATGTATGCATGTGTGTTTATGTATGTATATGCATGCATGTATGTATATGCATATTTATATGAATGAATGAACATGGGTGCATGTATATGTGAATACCAGTATATGTGTGTGTGTGTGTGTGTATGTATGTATGTATGTGTATATGTATGTGTATGTATATCTGTGTTTATGTGCATGTGTGTTTGTGCATATGTATGTTGTGTCACATGTGTATTTCTAAAGTGTGTGTATGTATTTATATATGGATGTGTATGCATATATGTGTGTATGTTTGAAAGTATAAGTGTGTGTGTGTGTGTGTGTATATATATATATATATATATATATATATATATATATATCTATATATATATATATATCCAGTATTTATGTTTGTGTATGAGTGCATGAATGTATATATTTATAACATGTGTATGTATGTATTTATGCACATGTGTGTGTTTGTATGCATGTGTATGCATCTGTGTAGCTGTGTGTGTTTTTGTATGTTTGTATGTGTGCATTTGTATGTATGTGGGTATGTATGCATCTATACCTATGTGTATGTTTATACGTACTGTATGTGTGTATTAGTAAATGTGCATGTGTCTCTGTGTATATGTATGCAAGAATCAAGGTATATGGGTACATATGTATGTGTATGTATACAAGTATAAAGTATCTGCATGTATATGTGTACAGTATATGTGCGCATGTTTGTATACATGTAATTGGATGTTTTATAGGTAGGTGTATATAGTGTGTGTAAGTATTCGTTCTGATATGTTTGTGTGTGTACGTGTGTATAAAGGTGTGTGTGTGTGTGGATGTGCATATTTATGTATGTGTGGATGTGTATATTTATATATGTGCATATGTGTATATGTATGCACAATATATGTGTGCATGTTTACATGCATGTGTGTGTGTGTACAGTATGTATATATATATATTTGCATGTATGTGTGTATGGATATATATGTATGTATGTGTGTACATATAAGTGTGTGTGTACATATATATATATATATATATGTATGTGTATGTGTGCATATTTATGTGTGTGTGTGTGTGTGTGTGTGTGTGTGTGAGAGATATTCTAAGGCAATTAACTCCTAGGCTAAAGTCTGATATGTTATTTTCTAGTAAACCCACAACTTTTAGTTAGCCCAATTATTAAACTGAAATATGCCTTATATTACTAAAATCTAAAGTCAAAATAAGTTTAAGAAGTTGCTCTGGGACTTTGAGCCCATCATAGTGCTGAGGTTGGCCTACTGTACAGCTGTCAATCCCAGCGTATGTTATTATTGTAGAATAACCAATCCAGTAGCACCCGCACTGACTGAAAGTGTTCTGCTTCAGTTCAGTACAAAATAAAGTGAGAAGTCGACTTGGATGCACAGTCAGAAACTTCCTGGAAACATATGTGACTGACTAGGCCACAAGCCACCAAAACATGGTGAAATGATCACTTAGCAACAGTGATGTATGGAGCTGTTTGAATGGTTTATCCTCAGATTACTTGGCAGGAAATCTGCAACTTTCTGCCAGGCATTCAGATCAAAGTTGAGTAAAAGTGAATTGCTTTGTGTATGCATGTTCTGTCGAATTATTTATTTATTTTAAAATGTATTTAAGTCAGCAATAAGTCACAGCTGGGTGTGAGGAATGCTAAATTACTTCATAACCAGGAAGTATTGTGAGTCACAGTCGAGAGCACCTTGTACCTTCTAATTTAATTCTTGACAGCTTTCTGTTTAGGATTTGTTAACTAGAATGGTCCAAATGAGATGCAGTATCTCATTTTCAGTGAGGTCCTGTTTTCACAATTTATTTACCTTGTCACCCAGGGGTTGTAACAACACAGGGAACATGGTGGTGGCTAGCCGGGCATAAACCCTGTCTAGACAATAGGTCTAGGTGGTAGGAACAGGTGTTACAGGTACACAGAGTGGACCGATGGTCTTTTTCTGCCATCAGCTTCTATGTTTCTATGTAGACTAGCCCAGCTGGAATGCATTATCTCATTTTCAGTGATGTCCTATCTTTATCCCATTTTACAGTTTATTTACCCAGGTTAGTCTGACTGAGATTTTATTCTTTTAGAGTTTTTATTTATTTATTTTTTTTTTTGTTGTAATTTTTACCATGAAAACAAACTGAGCTATGACATCTCATTTCCTGGTGCATCTTAGGGGTGGGTTACAAGAGATCTGTTTTATCGATGGGAGGAATGTTGCCAGAATACTGGTGGGGAATATCCCCATCTCTTAAATAAGTGCCATGGGAGCTACAACTTCCACCAGACAGCCACCAGAAATGGGCAGAAGGACTTCAGTTTCATTCAAAGAATGGCACCTCAAAAGTACAGCACCCCTAGTGCTACACTATAGTGTCAGTGCTGGGTATAACCCAGCTTCTGCTGTGGAACTAGAACCCACAAAACAGTATCTCAGTTTCAGTGGGGTCCTGAGTTTAATAATTTTCACTTTAATTATCCACAGTGCTCCCAGATTGATTAGGCATTTTCCTGTAACTCCATAGCTTTTTACCTGTGTTTTCCTTTAGATTATATTATTTCTATGGAAGCCCAATTGCTCCTGTTTTCCCATATTATCAATGCAAGTCTATGGAACAATTTGCCCATAAATGGCTTAATTTCCTGCAAATACAGGACTCCCTGTAGATTCTGAAGCCCTGTATCCAGCGTAGCAAACCAGGTGGCTTCTGGGGAACACTCCAAAAAGAACACTCTGGACACAAGTTTTAATGAAACAAAATCTGCTTTACTTTCATTAATGAGAAAAGAAGTAAACAGCTTGTAGTCAGAAATGCATTGCAGTTCAGTCTTTGCTGTCTCCGCTATGCCTCACTGACACAGAAACCTTCTGCTTGTTCACACTCATCCCTTTATTGGCTCCATTGTTGTTTGTTAACACTCCCTCCCACTGAGAGATAACCAACAGGTTAAATATCCATTGCGGTGAAACCTTATAGGGCAGCTGTAAACAAAAGGAGTTTGGTATAAATCTTACAATAGCCCCAGTCAAAACCTGCATTGCCTGTGTTGCAGGATTGCGAAGCAATTTACAGGTGAAAGGAGCATGATGGACATACACTCCATCACATACCCTCCCCTCCAAATCATACTCATGGCACACTCAGTATGTGCCATCAGGACTCCATCCAATCTGTATTACCATGCTGAGTACCTACCTGGTCGCACACATCAAACAAGAAAGGCCACGTCACCAAATACCATTTAGTGACACGGACATTGGTATCCCGCATAGCATGTAATCATTTGAGGTGGGCATGGTCAGTGAAGAGGGTATACAGATTGATTTATCTAATAGAGAGCAAACAACAAGAAGCAATTTTAAGGTCTATGACAAGGGTCGAAATTGGCACCAGCCTACTGGCCAAATACTAGTAGATTTTGAATCAGGCCAGTAAAATGTTCTTTAAAGAACACATAAACACTGTTGACATGTTTTTAATATAATTGTACACATGGGCATGTGTGAATTCTATATAATAATGCCACAGAATAGTTTTGTATTATAAATCACGATATTCTTAGTCAAGAGGGATTGTTTATTTCAAAACATCCCAGGGACTCATAACCACAAGAGGTGTCTCATACCAGCAGTTCTAAAATTTCTGAAGTACTAAATTCAGTTGGCATGGTCCATTTTTACAAAGGGAATCTCTAATTATTCTGCAGAGTAAAACATTTTAATGTTAAATTCAAATTCCATTTTTTTAAAACAAAGGTATTTTACTTGATCAATAAAATCTTTATCTGTACAGTTCATGTGTCTTTTATGGTTATAAAAGTTTCGTCTCAAGTCCATTATATGCCAGAATTCGCTTGCTTTACTTCACAGTTCTCTCACCCAAAGACCTCAAGAATACACTGTTATAACCATGAAAGAGCATAGGAACTGTACATATATAGTAATAATACTCTGTGTTTTCCTTATTTAGAGTCTCTTGTTTGTATGGAGCTTCTGCATAACTGATGGAGCTGACACGTGATGGAAAACAAGGCTATCAGATGGAGCAGAGTACAGCTGTTGTGAGACCAGGGTAGGAGCTGCTGCTTGAGGTGGTTTTTCTGCAATTAGAAACCTGCTGCAGGTATGCCATCATGGCCCCATTAATAATTTTAAACATAAGTAAGTTAAGCCGCGAGAAGGAGGTGGGTCTACTGTGGAATTAATCCATGGTGGGGGTTGGGCCACGAGGTCTGAAGGCTGAGTGGGTTCGGATCAAAACCATGGATTAATCTACAGTAGACCCATCCGATTGAGTGGCTTAATCACTGTAACATGGCATGGAATATAGGAAGTTCAAATGTAGTATTATTACTAAAATTCATCAATATGACTTCTAAAGTGCACTGAAAACATTAGGTTTCTATCTCTGATTAATCTCTATAAACGTTCTATTCACTTTCAAACATGCGCATGCATGTTACATCTTACATACATTAATATACTTATGTGCTTTTTGTGAAATTAACACAGTGGCTAAAATCTCCAGAACTACTACTATACATGCTGCTGAGTGTTCCTACTTTTGTGCCACATGGCTTGTTCTGCTCTATCACATCCACTGTGTGGTGTTTCTGTGGCTCTCCTGTTGCACTCTGGTATGTATGGTGATTTGCATCGCTACCTTGACTTCATGCATCCAGTTAGCTACGCCGTTATTTCTCTGCAGATCAGTGTCTTTTAACATCATAAGCTGCTTCTACTCTGCTTCTTTCTGTTCTGCGCCTAACACACCTACAGCTACACAGACATTTGTGTGCCGCTGTTCTCCTGCATACCACCCACTGCACCTCTATTTATTTCTGTTCCACTACTTAACTTATGTTGTCCTGACTTTCCCACTAATCGCCTCTGCAGACCTCACTGCATGCCTGTTCCGCCACTAAGTAGGTTGGCACCTGAAGCAGCTAGACATTTGACTCCCTTGTGCAAGCTTCTGACTTTTGCAGTGTCCACGGTGTTGTCGGTGCGTCAGTCAGTGGCAGTTTGAGCACTGACTACTGTCGGAAACTCAGTTTGCCTCTGTTGTACTAGCTTCTTCACCTTGCTCATCGCCGATACTACGTCCACGGGAGCACCATCCAAACTGTGATCTAATTTTTTTACGCACACCTGATCTTTACCATGATCTACTGTGGTATTAAACTATGGTTAGGACAGTACCAGCTGTTACATTTTGACCAATAGAAATTGCACATTCTGGTATCAACCTTTATGCCATGTTACAAATGGTTTTAGAAACTGTCTGCTGCTTATTGCACCATTCAACTACATTCTCCTCTTTTAGCTGCACGTCTTGCTTCCAGACCAAATACAACACTGATGCCAAATCCATTAATCTGGGGCCTGTGAGTAGGAAGAGGAATCATGAAGTAGTGTGAGTATAGAGGAGACTGACAAAATAGAGGACTAGAAAGGAACAACCCCTGAGGGGTAGAACAACCACCCAGAGAGAGACTGGTGACTGGGCTACTGAAGTGTGGCTGACATACACCCTGCAGTGTTGTGGTGTGGTATTGTTGCACTACAAACAGGACAAAAGAAAAAAGAAAGAAGACTGTGGGTAGTGGAGGGTAGTGGACTGTGGAGCTAGAATCAGGAGCTTGGTGTTGCAACCCTGGTCTCACTTGCAGGAACCAGGAAACTGGAATTAAAACAAGCATTTGTCAATGCTGAATGTTGTCTTACTAGCATTGGCATTGGTAATGCAGGAGTTAGAGATGCACAATAGGAATGGCAGTGAGTATGGAACTGATGACAACCCCATCCACCCTGCAGAGACTGACGGGCATCGAGGTGTACCTTTGGGTCACTGGCATAATGCTCATGCCATTTCACCTCACCCTACCTGCAGACTCGACAAGTGTTGTGTTGTGCCTTGGGGTCATTGGCCTTATGCTCACCCCATTCCACAAGGAAATACATTGAGATGGGTGCAGTATAGGAGAATGCAGTGAACTTTGGGGCCGAAGAATCCAAGGCACACCTTGATGCCTGTCACTAGCTGCTGGGTGGGGTGGGGATGGAATGGCATGAGCATTACAGCCAACAATCCAAAGTCACATTCCTGATGCCTGTCAGTCTCTGCAGGGTGGGACGTTATGGTTAGAAACCCTAACGCCCTGGCGTTTGTTGGTATTTGCACTCCAAATTTTCAACATGGGCTTTTCTGACCCCACCTCATGAAAACATTTGGGACTGCCACTCATGAACAGTGGCCCTGTGATTTTGTTAATCTGTCCCGAATGTTGATTTCCCACAACAACCATGCCATTCTGCCAGATGTGCAAAAACACATTTTAGGGTAGGATGTGGAAAATGACAGCTGTACTGTTCATAAGGAGGTGTGAAAATAGCAATGTTGAAAATCGGGTGAAAATATTCAAAATTCTCAAACTCGAGAGTGTGTGTGGAAACTGTGCAATGCGTCGCGTAACACAAGTCATTTTGTGGAATTCTTTCACCAGATTTTCAACATAGGCATTTTGGGACCTCTGCCCATGAACAGTGTGACTGTGATTTTCTTAATCTGTCCCAAAAGTTGATTTCCACAACGACACGCGCCATTGTGCGTCAGATATGTGATAAACACATTTCAGGCAGAATTTGAAAATGACAGCTGTACTGTTCATAAGGAGATGTGAAAAATGGCAATGTTGAACATCTGGAGTGAAAATATTAAAAATTCTCGAAGTTACGAACATGTGTGGAAACACACAATGCCACTCGTAATACATGATCGTTTTATGTTGGCATGCTTAGCATGACCAACATCTTGGGACAGTGCAGCTTTGGAAGCATGGTCACTGTTGGGTGAATGCAGGCACACATCAGTAGGTGCATCTCTTATTCCCCAAACAGCCTGCATGCCGGTGCCACACCATGCATACATAATGTGCAAGCACATCTAGGAAAAGGTCGCTGCAATCCAAGCAAAGCTTGTCAGATGCAGCGGTCCTTTCTTGCCGTGCTCACCACCATTATGCACATGGCGTGAGACCGCATCCAAACTGTCAACTTCGGGTGCCCAATCCCCTGTTGGTTACCCTTGCCCTGCCCACTGTGCACGCCGATGGGGGAGCCCACCCCATCAGCATAAATAACCCCATTTGTTATATGCCAAGGGGTGGCCAATCCCCTCAGCTCAAATCCCACTTAACTTGTGTGCCAACGAGGAAGCCCACTCCCGTTGGCATAAAAGAACCCCTCTCCCCATTGTGAAATGCCGGGGGTGCCCAATCCCCTCAGCTCGGTGACTCTTTGTGTGCTAACAACGGGTGCCCAACTCCATCGGCATAAATCCCAACCCACCCCAGTTGCATGCTGACTAGGGTGCCCAATCCCCCATCGGCTGTAGACCCCCAAAAAGACAGTTAGGTGGCATGCTGGGAGCCCACCTCAGCGTGTCAGTCCTCTGAAATACAAAAATACTGTCCAGTGAGATTTTTTTACCTGTAAACAGAAAACAGTCCCTCATAGTCTCCCTACCCACCACCGCACCACCCATGGTGCACCCTGCCTCCCACACCCCCTCACCCCATACTTACCTCCAGAGTTGGGACAATGATCTTGGTGGACCGGGAACAATCTGCACTCTTCAAAGCTGACTGCGAACTGAGGAAATGCTGTAAGCTGTACAATGGGATAGATAGGGTTTTTCAACTTTGGTGCATATTTCAGGCATTTGTTGGTCTTTTGCACCAAATTTACAACATGGGGTTTTGGAACCCCTCCTCATGAATTCTGTCACTGTTATGTATGTTACTTGGTCCCAAAAGGTGATTTTGCAATCACTGCATGGAATCACCTTTTGGGCCTGATTAACACAAGGACAGTGGCAGTGTTCATGAGGAGGCTTCAAAAGCCTATGTTGCAAATTTAGTTGAAAAAATCAAAAATGGCTGTTTTACAAGAGTGCATTGCACAGTTGCTATGCACGTAACTTCAATGAATTCGCAATATTTTCACAACAGATTTTCAACATTGTCATTTTTCACACCTCCCTGTGAACAGTACAGCTGTCATTTTTCACATCCTGGCGAAATGTGTTTCCGTCTTCTGGCGCACAGTAGCGGTTGCTGTGGGAAATCAGTGTTTGAGGCAGATTACGAACATGACAGTGACACTGTTAATAAGCAGAGATCCTAAAATGCCTATGTTGAAAATTTAGTGATGATACTCCATAAAGGACTGTTACAAGCATGCGTTGCACAGTTGCTCACATACGCTTCGTAA
Source organism: Neoceratodus forsteri (assembly GCA_016271365.2). Taxonomy (NCBI): domain Eukaryota; kingdom Metazoa; phylum Chordata; order Ceratodontiformes; family Ceratodontidae; genus Neoceratodus; species Neoceratodus forsteri. The sequence continues at coordinate 97,541,776 of JADMNL010000023.1, read as the reverse complement.
CCATGAATTCACAATATTTTCAAGACAGATTTTCAACATTGTCATTTTCTTTACCTCCTTGTGAACAGTACAGCTGTCATTTGTCACATCCTGGACCGAAATGTGTTTCTGCACTTCCGCACACAATAGCGCGGTCACTGTGGGAAACCAGTGTTCAGGGCAGATTACAAAATGCAAGTCACACTGTTCATGAGCAGAGGTCTTAAAATGCCTATGTTGAAAATTTAATGACAATACTTCATAAAAGCCAGCTGTGTTACGGCGTGCATTGTGCAGTTTGCAGCTGGCTCATAATTCATAAACTTATATTTCACTCAGATTTTCAACAGTGCCATTGCTCTTCACCTCCTAATGAACAGTACAGCTGTCATTTTCACATCCTGACCAAAATCTGTTTTCGTAGTTCCGTGCAGAATAGCGCATTGCTGTGGAAAGTCTGTGTTCGAGACACATTATGAAAATGACAGTGATACTGTTCATTAGCAGATGTTCTAAAATGCCTATGTTGAAAATTTGGGGACTAAAGTCAATAAAATGAGTGTTTTACGCAGTGTGCGTTGTGCAGTTTGCATGCACACTCGTAACTTTGTAATTTGTAATAGTTTCACTCCAGCTGTTAGTCACTGGCATTTTCCATACCTCCTTATGAACAGTGCAGCTGGCTGAAATGTGTTTCTCACGTCTGGCACAGAATTGCACAGTTGCTATCGCGAAATCAGTTTTCAGGACAGTTCCAGGAAATGATGGTGACACTATTTATGAGCAGAGGTCCTAAATGCCTCTGTTGAAAATTTGGTGCTGAAAGTCCCAAAATGACTGTGTTTAGCGTGCATTAGCGAGTTTCCATGCAATCTTGTAACTTCATCAATCTGCAATATTTTCATGCCACATTTTCACCACTGGCATTTGTATACCCTCCTTATTAACAGTCGAGCTGACATTTTTCACAGCCTGCCCAAAATATCTTTCCGCAGCTGTGGCACACAATGGCATGCTCGCTGTGCAAAAATCACCTTTGGGACACATTAACAAAATCACAGCGCTATCGTCTCTAGCTCTGCTACTCCCACTGCCAATGCCAGTGCGACAACATTCGGCATTGACAAATGCTTGTTTGAATTGTTTCACCAAATTTGCAACATATGCTTTTCAAGGGCCCTCCTTGAATGAACAGTGATACTATCATTTTGTTAATTGATCCTGAAAGGTGATTCTGCACAGTGACCGTGAAATCACCTTTTGGGACTTAATAACAAAATGACAGTGACTGAGTTCATGAGGCAGGGTCCCAAGAACCCCATGTTGAACATTTGGAGCCAAAATTTGCAAAATGGCGAGATATCCACCTAAGTTGAACCACCCCATTGATGCCATTATAAAGCTTACCGTGATCTTCTTCAGTTCGCGGTTGACTTTTGAAGAGTTCAGATGTCTTCTGCTCCACGAAGATCATCATGCCAACCTCAGAGGTAAGTATGGGGTGGGACAGTGCAATTAGATGTGGCGCACAGAGAGTGGGTCCGGGTTTGGGGAGGGGTGTCATGACCACAAGGACCGTTTTCTGTTTTACAGGAAAAACAACAAAAAGGACATCACGGGAAGGTTTTTATTTACAAGTTTGCTTTGGGCACACTGAGGTGGGCTCCCAGTGTGCCACCTGTGTTATTTGGGAGGGGCTGAAGCCGATGGGGATTGGGCCCCTGTTGCAAAAAGCGTGTCTGTTTTGGTGGGGCATGATGCAGAGGGAGTTGGGCCCCTCGGCAGACAAACCAGGGAACAGTATGCTGATGGGGATTGGGCTCTCCCATCAGCAAACAAACTGGGGAGGGGCATGCCAACAGGGATTGGGCACCCCAATGTCGGCTTTGTAGGGACTGTGAGATGCAGACAGCAGGAGATGCCACCATGTTTATTGAAATTTTTCACCAGGGGCATGTAATGGAGGCGAGTAAGATCTGCTGCTGCAACGATCAGCCTGTTGCTCATTGCAGTGGCGGATTTCTTTCAAGTTGGTGGCATGCTTCTGAACTGCTGTCATAGACAGTATGCTCGCTCATTGATGCCACAGAGACCAGCCCAAAAGCAGTGGCATCATTGGCCGCCAACACGCCGCACCTCCACAACCTGCTACTCCAGCAAGCTGTCACAAAATAATGCTTGCCCTCGTGTGCAAGACAACATAAAAGGGCCTCAGAAATGCTGCAGTCTGATTGGCTATTAGGATTCCAACTGCCTTCCATTAATCCCCATTACACTGTCATGTACAGCCTGATCACCATGGTACATGGATTCTTCCTGTCAGCATTCTATCCTCTAGCACTGCTGAATGACTGCAATGATGCATTCTGATTTTGAACCAGTATTCTTAAACTGTTGGTGGAAGAACTATTTTATTAAAAATCTACTTCTAAATGAGGAAAACATTCAAAAAGTATCCTTTTAACATTTTTCTTTTGGAATATTTTTTTATAATAGCAATAAAGGCGCTCCCAGAATTAGATTAACATTCAGTTAAGCACCCACAGGGGCAATATGTCACTCGGCTGTGCCTCATGCCACATTACACCTAGGGGTGATTAACGAGACTGTTAATCTAACCTCTGTTCATGCCTTATTGCTTAAATATTTGTGTTTCTTTTTCCTATGTTCATGTTGTTTTGCATTGAGGTTTGTTTTGGACTGAACTGGTTACTGTCACAACTGGTAATCCCCAGTGTCTCTTCCTGGCAGACAAGCCTTTTGATTAATTTATTTTGTTCATCTTTTCTAACCATTTTAACTATTGTCTGGCTCTTGAGGAACAGTCATTGAAAATTATTTACATGCGTTCTGTGGCTAGGTGACTTGAAGCACATGGGAATTTTTAATCGGCCTTAATTCATTTATTATCTGCAAAATTTGCCCTTGGTCCCTGCCCGTCAGGTCGCTCCACTAATAAGACCAGCCCAATCACTAAAGCACACTTCGAGTTACGGAAAACATCTACTGTCTGTCCCCACTGCCGTACCTCCCTATACCAGAGGTCCTTCAGCTGCAGAGCCCCATCTTGGATGAATAGTCTGCTCCCAACCGATTGCAAATGATAACAGACTAGGATCCTTCAAAACCGCTCTTAGATCCCACCTACAGGCCTCTAACCTGTGTGACTGTCCTTGACTAATACCTCATCCAACGACAGACCCAGGCTATGCCGGCTCCCCTCTGTTTAACCCTACCATTTACAGTGCCCTTTGTATAGCTCTGCTCTGTTATACCACATTTTGTGTTGCCTGTTGCCCTGCACTGCTATGCCATGTTGTGTTGCCTGTCTGCCTTAGCTTGACCTAGGTCTCCTCTGAGGGCCCCATAAATGCCTCAGTAACTACTGCTTATGTAATACCTGGCTATGTACTACTGTACTGCTATGTAACCTCTCTCCTTGTATATAATACCTGTGACGTGAACCTTTGTAAATGAGTCCTTGACTCAAAGGTACTTCAATCGCCAATAAATAAATAAATAAATTTATTTATTTATTTAAAGTTTCACAGGAAGGCATACTGAGCAGTACCACTCAATTCCAGATGCATCCTGGGGAAAGGAAAGAGGACTAGTACAGCAAATGAGACAGATGCATTACAATACAATACAATACAATACAATACAATACAATACAACTATATTCAGTACAGAGTAAGCAGGAATTATACAATACCAAACAGAGCAGTTCAGTGATCCTATCAAACAGAGACTAGGCAAACAGCTAACAGAGTACCTAGCTAGTTGCAGTTCTAGTGGTCCCTCAAACCAGCTGAACAGTTATTGTGAGACTAAGTAATAGTGTAAGGACATTTGTGGTTTGTAGTGGCATTACAGGCCTGATTTTCTCTAGACTCTGGGCAATGGCCAGAGGCATGGCAGGTGGTGAGGATCAAAGTGGAAAGAGTTAGGTATGGGAGGGGATATATGGCCTTACAGTGGAGAGGACTGCACGAGCAGGAGGGAGGGAGGGAAGGATGACTTGAGGAGTTGGTTTTAGCCACTGAGTGGTGTCTGCGTTCCTAATGTCAGCCGGCAGAGCATTCCAAAGTTTGGGCATGCAGTAGCTGAAAGTGGCCTGGCCTTTGGCTGTGATCATTAGAGGGACATGCAGTAACCGAGTCAGTGTTCCTTAGAGAATACACCGAAGGGGTTGAACTGCAAAGGCAGGCTCCAGGTAGGAGGAGGGACTGAGACCAGAATTTAGCAGTTAGCTTCACACAATGGGTAACTCTGTGGTCCTGTAATGAGGAGGTCTAGTCTCTTGTAGAAGTCACAGTGGTGTACAGAGGAGTGCAGTCCAGGGCAAGGTGGCAGAAGGAATGGAAGAGGGATCTAGCCTTGTGAGGGTGGACTTGGGGCGGCGCTGAGACTACGTCACCATAGTCAATTATAGGAGAATCATTTGTTGTAGGATTGCTTTGTGAGTTGCCAAGGGTAAGCAGTCCTTATTAGGGTATAAGATACCCAGTTTGGGATGCAGTTTTTGTGTAGTGAGTCGATATGAGATGAGAAGTCAAGGTGCTGGTTGAGCCAGACCACAAGGTACGGAAGGAGGTACAGGCCTCAATGGAGTCCGTCGATAGTATGATAGGTAGAGGTTGTGGAGGCAGGCGAGCAGCTGGCTTTACTGGAGATTAATGAAACCGTTTTTGGGGATTGAGGATGAACTGGTTTGATTGAAACCAGAGCTGGATGGCATTGAAGTCATCCTGCAGTCTAGTGGTCACTTCAATGGATGAGGGACCAGCGCATACAATACTGTGTCGCCAGCATACATATGAATGAATGTGCATTTGCATACTGGGGCAGGTCATTCAGAAACATGAAGAACAGGATTGGGCCAAGTACAGAGCCTTGGGGACTCCAGAGGTTACTGGGAGGGCGCTGAGGTACATTGACCGATTCTCATGGATTGTTATCTGCCAGTTAGGTAGGAATTAAACCAATTTGTGCAGGTATTCGAGAGACCAGCCTGGGCGAGTTTGGATAAGAGCAGGGTATGAGAGATGGTATCGAATGCTTTGGCGAGGTCTATAAAAATAGCTGAGGTGATGTGCCCATGGTTCATACCTGTGAGGACAGCATCAGTGAACCTGAGGAGGGTGATGGTGGAGTGCATCTTCCTGAATCCCGATTGGTAGGGTGTGAAGAAGGAAGAGGCATAAAGAAATGAGCAGAGCTGATCTAGCACATGACACTCTTGGATTTTGGCCAGGATGGGGAGTAGGGAGATAGGGCAGTAGTTCACCCTAAGTTTTAATAGATACTTAAAGACAAGCACATGGATTTTGCAATACATAAGTTGCATTCCACAGAATCTCATACAACTAAGGTTGAAGTATCCTATTTAAACATATGCACTCCAGCCACTTTATTCTTTCCATGCATTGAGGCTGAATGTCCAAGAGTTGGTCCCAGCAACACTTATGCGAGTAAGCTTGTTTTTAGTTAAACGGCTGGGCTACTGTACTACTGCCTGGATTTTGAACTCTCACCTCACTTACCATCACAATTTTTGAAAAGCACCTATGCAACCTGTAGTGAATTTTAAACTTTTTAAAAAGGAGGATATCATGTGATAAACTGTTGTTTCTTACATAAATGGAAGCCAAAGTCAGTGGCATGAGCTAACTGGGTACCTTTGTCACTAGGGCTAAATTTTGTTATCAAGGGATGCTTTTAGACTTATGGGGAGTTTTTATAACTGGATATATTAGTGATCTTTGAAGTATTGATTTTTTTTGTACAATTTATACTAGGAAATAAGCCACTAAATCAATGTTCTCTTATCCATTATGATTTTGAAGCAAAGACAGTGATTCTCACCCCAGTGACCAGGGGGTGGTGTGTCCAAAAAGCTGATCTAAGGAGGTCCAGCACAGAAACAGCCAGGACTACTGGGAACTGCCTGTAGCTCCACTGCACTTGAATATACTCAAGGATTCAGATATTCAACAAATCAACATACTCAGCATAAGCGCCATAGACTTTTGTGCAGAAACGAATGCCAAACTACTTCTTATTACCAGAGCCTGGACATCATTATATTTAAAGGACACTATTATTAAGTCATGAAGTGCTTGTTTAGTATACTGTTTTTATTCTTTGTGCCATAGTCTAATCTAGAAAGACTGTTATCTTCTTAGACTATATTATTACATTTTTATAGTCTAGACCAGAAATATTATTTATTAAATCTCCATATAACAGAGGGTATTTAAAGGAACCATTCTTGTTAATTTTTATATTTTCCCCAAAAAGCCTTTATAAATACCCCCTGAGGAAGGGAAGGGTTGTAAATTGCCCCAAAGGACTAGCAGATGTGATCCTTTCCCCTTCCCTGTTGCTGGCCATGCCCATTTTCTGATATGGCAATAGGAAGCGAGGCGCACACTCCATCAAAGTGTATGGAGGTGTGACTTTAAAAACAGTTTTAGCCATTTAAGTGGCCATTAGCTAAACCTGAGCTAGGTTTGACTAACAAGACTCTTGTTAGTCGAACCCTGACTCTGGTTTTACCAAATGGGCACTTAAACAGTTGAAACTGTGCTTTAAAGTCATGCTCCATACACTTTGATGGAGTGCGCCCACGGGTTCCATATTCCCCACCGAAAAACATCGGAGCTGCAAGCACGGTGCATGTCACGAAAGTGGAAAGGGTTCACACTGTTAGCCCTTCAGGGCAATTTGTTATCCCTTCCTTCCCTCGGGGGCATTTATAAAGGCTATTTCCTGCAGAGGAGCTCCCAAGAAGTAAGGGAGCTTCCTGCTGTTTTTGTACAGCTCTGAGAGAGGTGCTGTTTAAAAACAGTTCCCAGCCTTAGGGTCTTAGTGTCCATACTAATTAACTGGCTTGTTTGGCTGGGTGTAAAATCATGGTGGTAAATACTGGAAGAAATTTTGCTTGAACTCTGAACTAAAGGTGGAAGAGGAGGCTAATGACAGTATACAGTAAAGGAGAATAAGAACTAAGGCATATAAGAACTAAATAAAAAAAAGGTTTATCAGAAAAACACTTCTAGAACCAAAGCGGCAAGTAAACAAAGAGCAAGTAAACAGCGTTTGTCAATGCGAATGTTGGCTTGCTGGCATTGGCAGTGGTAGTGTAGGAGTTACAGAGCTGCGTAATAGGAATGGCAGTAAGTACTGAACTAAACCAACCCCACCCGACCCTGCAGAGAATGACAGGCATTGGGGTGTGCCTTTGGGTGAAGTCAGGCATACGACCATGCCATTTCACCCACCCCACCCTGCAGACACTGACAAGTGTCACGGTGTGCCTTGGGTCTTTGGCCCTTATGCGCACCCATTCCATAAGAAATACGGTGAGATGGGTGTGGTATAGAAGAATGGGGTGAACTTGGGGCGAAGAGTCCAAGGCATACTCGATGCCTCTCACTGGCTGCAGGGTGTGGAATGGTATGAGCATTACAGGCAAGAATCCCAAGTAACACCCCTGATGCCTGTCATTCTCTACAGAGTAGGCGCTATGGTTGGAAACCGTAACACCTCAGGCATTCGTTGGTATTTTCACTCCAAATTTTCAACTTTTGTTTTGAGACCCCACCTCATGAACAGTGGCAATATCAGTTTGTTAACCAACAGCTGCTTATGCACAGCGACTATGGCATTTAGCACCACAGGTGCAGAAACACATTCTGAACAGGATGTGAAAATGACAGCTGTACTGTTCATGGGGAGGTGTAAAAATGGCAATGTTGCAAATCTGCAGTAAAAATATTAAAAAACTGGTGAAGTCATGGCGTGCATAGAAACTGGTCCAACACACACCATAATATAATTAGGTTGGGGTTTTTACAGCATATTGTCAACACAGGCATTTTGGGACCTCCGATTATGAACAGTGTCACTGTGATTTTCTTTATCTGTTCGAACAATGATTTCCCCACGACCACGCATCTCTACACTGAAAGTGTGAAAACACATTTGGCCATGTTGTGAAAAATGACAGCTGTACTGTTCATAAGGAAGTGTGGAAAAGTGCCACTGGTGAAAACCTGGACTGAAAATATTACAAAGTCATGAACTTACGAGGGTGCGTGGAAACTCGCATTGCTCACTCATAACACAGTCATTTTATGGACTTTTGTCACCAAATTTTCAACATAGTCATTTTAAGACCTCTGCTCATGAACAATGTAACTGTGATTTTCTTAATCTGTTCCAAACATTGCTTTCTAGACCGACTGCACCATTGTTCACTACATGTGCAGAAACACATTTTGGGCAACATGTGAAAAATGGCAGCTGTACTGTTCATAAGAAGTGTAATAAAATGACAGTGTGGAAAATCTGGAATGAAAATATAGAAAATTCACAAACTTACGAGCTATGAGAACCGCGAATGCACGCCAGAAACAGTAATTTTAGGAATTTTTCACCAAATTTTCAATGTAGCCATTTAAGACCTCTGCTCATGAACAGTGTCAATGTGATTTTCTTAATGTGTCCCATACATTGATTTTGCACACCGACTGCGCGCATTAATAACGCTACATGGGCGGAAACAGGTTTTGGGCAAGATGTGAAAAATGACAGCTGTACTGCTCATAAGGAGGTGTGGTAAAATGGCAATGTTGAAAATCTGGAGTGAAAATATTGGTACCCGACAAACTACGTAGCCGCATGAGAAACTGGCAAGAACGACGTCATGAAACAGTCATTTTGTGAATTCTTTTCCACCAAATTTCAATATAGGCTTTTTGAGAGCCCAATTTATGAACAGTGGCAGTGTTGTTTTCATCACTCAGTTCGAAAGGTGATTTCAAGACAGTGACTGCGAAATCACCCTTTGGGCCTGATTAACGTCATGGCAGTGAGAGATTCATGAGAAGGGGTCCCAAAACCCCATGTTGAAAATTTGGTGCAAAATCTAAAAAATGCCTGAGATATGCAGCAAAGTTGAAAAACCCTATCTATCCCATTATGCAGCTTACTGGCATTTCCTCAGTTCGCGATCAGCTTTGAAGAGTGCAGGCGTGTTCCCGGTCCACGGAAGATCGTCGCGCGAGTCCGGAGGTAAGTATGGGGTGAGGGTGGTGTGGGAGGCGGGTGCACAGTGGGTGGCGCGGGTGGGGCAGAGACAGTGAGGGACTGTTTTCAGTTTCAGGTTGTTTGTTTTTTAAATGACTACGCTGGATGTTTGCCATGCTAGCAGGCCTCCAGCTTGGCACAAGGACGGCTGGTGGGGGCATGGAGCTAACGGGATTGGGCACCCCGCCAGTGATAGCATCTGTTGCCATGCTGAGGTGGGCTCCCAGCATGGCACCCTGTACTAGGGGGCCTGTGGAGCCCGGCAGGGGATTGGGCACCCCATTGGCTATCGATGTGCCACGCAGTGGTGGGCACCCAGCGTGGCATATGGAACTCTGTTTTGGGGCGCAGCACAGCTGATGGGGATTGGGCACCCGCGTCACACAGTGTGTGCTCCAGGGGGTGAGACCAGCATGCGTATGCGGTGTGTGTGTGTAGGGGAGCACGCAGAGCAGGCGATATCTTATCACTGCTCACTGAAGTGTAGCTCCTCCTTTCAACTGTACTCCACTGCATTTTGGACTGCTGTCATAGACAGCTCCAGCAGGCATTGGAGAACTGTGGCCATGCCTGCAAACACACTGACTGAATTGGAAGAGGCTGCCACACCTCCAAAAACTCGGATGATGGCACTGTGTTTCTTGCACATGCGTGCCAACAAACATAAAAGGAACAAAAAAGTAAAATTTAAAAAGGGGACATTAGATAATCATACAGATGAGCATAAGAAACAAAACAAACCCAATAGAAAATGTTTTATATACATCCACCCACAGCTTGAAACAAAACTAAAATAAGTTTATGTCAAATGATAGAACTGGTACAAGGGAATAGGAAAAGTATTCTGTTATTATTGTCTGTAGCAGGACTTCATGTAACAAAAATACTTCTTTACTTTGTGCCCTACTATCTGAGGATGTGGGGTAGATAATTTTGAGGTAAATATGGGTCCCTTAGGAAATCTCCACGGTATGTCATGTTGGCCTCACTCTCCCCAAATCTTAATGGAACCTTTCCCCAAATCAGTGACAAAATTGGACATCCCAATGGAATTAGATTCACTGGAAGCATCACCTAAATTAGTAGGTTTAGATGGCAATATTCATGGCTAAGAACCACCACAGCCACAGAATACCCACAATGGGATCCTGATTTGGTTTCACAGTACCTAGTTCCTTTACCCCTAGGTTGATTAATGCACTAAAGACCAACACATGGCAAATATTTTGTTTCTGGTGCAATTATATGTACTTTTACTGATGAAAACATGTAGTAGAGGCCACCTTGGATCATCATGAAGTTTAACAAAAAATACCCTCAATGAATTTATAAAATTACTTTGGGATATAACTATGATGCTATGATGATTAATACAACAAACAGTGATTGCTCTTTATCCCAGAATGAACATTCTCTGACTCAAAATGCAGCAGTCCCAGGGCTAGCAAAAGTACTCAAAAATAAAGGCAAGAAAGCAAGTATAAAGGAGGAAAATGATCTCAGAATAAGGGGCAAAGTGAGGAAAACAAGAGGATGGAATAAAACACAAGAATCAGGAGCTGTAGACCCACACCTTTCTCTAAGCATTGCTGAAAAATAATAAAAACAAGATAAAGTGTTTTGATTCACCTATTTCCTTCAAGGAAATTCTGAAGGATAAGGAACTAAAGGCCCGCAGTCCAAAGAACCTCCCCATAGTAAAAGTTTAAAAGGAAAAATTGTAAGTTAAGCAAAAATAAAGGAGTGTTGGGAAAATTAAAGGAAAAAGAAAAAGCTCATCTATCAACTAGTTCTTTGCCAGCCACAGAGATGAACAACAGTCTAGATCAAGGTGCAGACATTCCTGACACAGCTGCAGAAGCTGAACATGTATTAAGTATCATAAACCAGGAGAGCATCGTAGGGAAAATCCAAAGACATGCGTTTGGCTGACTGAGAATGAGACAGTCATAAAAGTCAAGGTTATCTATAAAAGGAACAAAATGAAAGAAAGACTAATCATTTAGTTTATAAATTATTGAAATAGAATTAGGGATTCCAAATGGTAGAAATGGTACTATTCTATGTGCCAAGAACAGTACAGATCCTGAAGAGCCTGTTATTGTAATTACCATATAACCACACTAGAAATATACAAGTGGATCTTGAAACAAGCACTGATGCTTAGCCATTTCGAATTGAAACTGAAGCCCTTGGATCTATCCTTTCATATCTGGATGAGGAGAAGTAAGTAATAATACCCTCAGGGAGGTCATTATTAGGATATAACAGACTGCCCGGGGTGTAATGAGGCCCAATGCCACAGGCAGAGGGCCTTATAGCCCTGGAAGGTCTGTTATATCCCATAATGCCCACCCTGGAGGGTATTATTGCACTTAGAAAATGGTCGGCCTGAACATGAGTTTATAAAATTTGAAACATTAAGAAAAAAATATAATAGATACAATTTAGTAAAAAAATTATTTATTGTAAAGTGTCCTCGAGTGACAGAATTGCTAAGAATTGCCAGTAGAGGGCACTATCATTTTATTATGGTGATTATGCAGAGAAGCCAGAGCAAGTGTTCTTTGCAGTATAATTTGTCACTGACTGGTCTGAAATGTTGTTCCCCTTCCCTCGGCATTTGCTGTAGTGTGACTTCCAGGTTGTTTGGGGATGTCTAGCAAGTGGACCGCTGCACTGCAGGTGCTCAGCAGCAACTGAAATTGAGGTGCAGAAGTCGAAGTTTAAGCGAGAGAGGAAAATGAAACTATGACAGTTATGCTGTCTGGAGTAGTGGGGGTTATTAGCTTATTTGTGGTGATTTTAAATCGAGTCACACTTGGTTGTAGTTCTACCAGCTCATAGTACTGTTGGCTGAGTAAGAAAACAAAATTATTTTGAAATGGTCACGATCACGTGGTGACAGCTTCAGCAGTGGTTGTAATGGAAGTAGGTAGTGGCTAGTTTATCACTTCCTTTATGACTAGAAAAAATGGTGGTAGTGAGATTTGGAGTAGCCCTAGGGTACCATAAGTAATGGGGCCCTAGAAAGTGGCACTTGTTATTTTGTAGGCGTTGTTGAGAAATAGCAGCCTGGGTCCCAGACTGTTTTAGCCAATCAGGATATGAGTTTTCTTTTACCCATTTTCTAAGAGAACTTTACCAATGGCAAACAGTGTCAAAATGATAACTTAGAGTCCATAATTTTAAATAAAACATGGATCAGGATAAATGAACAAATGAACAAAGCCTGCAGACTCAGTTCATTCTAACTATCCAATGGTTAGAGTAACATATCAAGAAAATCAAATAACACTAATGCAAACTACATACTGTCTTATAGGAAATCATGAGCATTAAATTGGGGAATTGATGATTTGTTTATAATTTGGACAGAGGGCACTGACACACATTAAAGATTTTCACCAAGAACTTAATAACCTCCACCCAACTATAAAGCTTTCCCTAGAATATTCTGCCACAAGTGTACATTTTCTGGATACCACTGTCACTATTAAGGATGGTACCCTACATACCTGTCTTTACAGAAAACCAACAGACAGACAGAGATACTTACACAAGAAAAGTAATCACCGAGTCACACAAAGAAATCTGTTATATATAGTCAAGCACTTGGTATCACGCCTCTGTTCAAATGAGGAAGACAGAGACACACATCTGGCGATGTTGAAAACACCTTTATTGAGCAGGGACACTCATCCAGGAAATTGACAGAGCAGTGGAGCGTGCAACACAGGTCCCAAGAGAACAGCTGCTGCAATATAAGAACGGATGACTACCAACAGAATACCCTTAGTAGTCACATACCATCCTGACCTTGAACTCCTACGTAAGATTACTAAGGATCTCCATCCAATAATTAGTGAGGATGAAACCTTAACGGTATTTTTCAAGAACTACCACTACTATCTTTTAAACAACCACCTAATTTAGCCAACCTGATTATTAGGAGTCAACTTGAACCAGAACAGAATACCATGACATCATATGGTACCGACTCTGTCATCAACGCACATGTAAGACATGTAACCTCATTTCCACTTCAGACTGTGTGGTTACATCACAAAACAGACTATTCAGGATACAGGGAATTATACATGTACATCAAGTAATGTGGTCTATTTTATCCAATGCAAGAAATGTCCTCGCACAGGTTATGTGGGAGACAAGCCAACAACTCCGCACTAGAATGAATTCACACAGACATTCTATTAATCACAAGATGATTGAGAAACCAGTAGCCCAGCACTTCTCCCAGGATGACCACTCAACCTCCGATATGTCTGTGATGGTCTTAAAAGGACATTTCAATAGTACACAACAGAGGCGAGCTTCTGAAATTAAACTTATTTTACTTCTCAATATGGTGGCAGATGGATTGAATATTGATGTTGGGTACATGACACATTATTCCATAAACTTACAGACCTTTACTTTAAAAGATGGACATAAACAGTTTAGTTCTTCAGCGGGCCTTGATTTTGTAAGCTTATGGTTATCTACATTGTTGACTTTTCACCTTAACACTGTGGTGAGTGCGTTTGAGTGTGTGTGTGTGTGTGTGTATACTGATGTGTGTTGTGTTTTTGTGTGTGTTGTGGGTATGGTGTGTATGTGTGTTTTGTTTGTTGTACGTGGTGTGTGTGGTGTGTGGAATGTGTTTGCTGTATTTGTTGTGTGTTGTGGTTGTGTGGGGTGCAGGTGTGTGTGTGTGGGGTGTGGTGTGGTGTATGTACACACATGTGTGGGTGGAGCGTGGCATGGGACAGTTGTTATGTGGCTAGAACACTTAGTTTTCACATATAGTGTGCATTTATTTCCTTCTATTAGTTGTCAGTGGGTGGATTTCACACTGTCACATTTTAACTGCTCATATTAAGATGCATATCTCATTTACTTGGGGGTTCATTAAAGGTGTAATTCCTTTGGGTTTTCATTTAAATTGCTTAGACTGATTCTGTGCATTTTGTTATACACAGTCTGTGTTGAAATCTGCATTTATCAGGCTTATGGTCTCGTTTTCTTGGGGTTCTTGACAAGTATTATTTATTTATTTATTTATTTTGCACTTACACTTACAAATGATACTTTCATGCATCATGTTTATATGTGTAGGTTAATTTGAGGTTGCTTTCAACTTGCAGTTATACCTAATTTCAGGATTTTGTCTTTCATTATCTGTCCTTTAATATACCAGGACAATTGGAATGTAAGTTGTGAGCTCATCTTACATGTATTAGAGAAACGCTACTCCAAGGTTGTTTTTTTTTTTTTATCACTAGAATGCTTTCTTGGCATACTGAGACATTTAAAATTTATGTGACAAGAACTCTCTGGCTGTAGAGAATTCTTGATAACCTTTGCCCTTCTGAGGCTCCTCAGTTAAAGGCATACTGGTGTTAATTAGCTTCTCTGATTTAATCTTCTATTATGTTTTAAATGTATATGTTAAACCAATGAGAATTATTTCTGCTTTTTCTATAATCTGGTGTTAATAGTATGGGATATTTGAAAAACTGCCAAAAGCTTCTGAAGAAGGACCTGGTTGGTTCGAAGCTAAAGCACTTTGTTTTTTCTGTAACATCCATGTTGGTCCAATAAAAGGTATCAAATCATTTGTTTCTGGATCTAGAACTCAAACGTCATTCTCTCTGGAATATTGCAGAGATTCATAAGAATTCAGCAGACTTCAATTTAAAACTTTTCTCAAATGGTATCATGTTGTAGCATTACAAGAAACCTGGTCACAAAATGATATATGATTTGAAGGGTTCAACTGTATTTGATCTAAAGCTATAAATAAGTATACAGTGGGTAGACCAATGGGTGGATAAGCTTTTTACTAAAAATATCTAATCACATTGAAATGAAAGCAGAAATAGAAATACAACCAAACATAATAATAACTCTAGTTCTGTAGGAGGTGAATTATATCTGCTTTGCAGCTGTTATATACCCCAATCAACACAGATTATTATGAGGAGGATATGTAGAACACATTGGAGATGCATATAAGAAAAGGCAGTTTCAAAGCACCCAGAAGCAGGGCTTATTGCAATGGATGATTTTAATTCTTGTATTGGCAATATGGCTATATATTCTCATTTACTGCATGATTTAATACATGAAAGGGTCTCCAAAGACTCTATTATTAATAGGAATGGTTGAAAACGTTTCAAATTCTTGGAAAACACAGGGATTTGCACATTAAATGGAGTCATGGAGGAGATTGACAGCAAAGTATACATACTTTTAGCTGGCCCGATAGTGTGGAGAGCTAAGGCACTGGGCGCCTTACCTCCTGCAACACCAGTGACCCAGGCTCAGGAATGGACTAGAGTTGTTTGAGCGGGAGAAAGGAGATAAAATGCATATATAAAAAAAATTACATACTTTTCCCAAGGGGTAAACGTCATGGATTTTTTTTTTTCACGCTTTATTGTCAATTTTTGATTTTGAAACATTAACAGTTATGAAAAAACTGGAAAGTGATCATTTTCCAATACATCTAATATTCAAAATGTCTATTATAGTTATAACCACATCAGAGGAAAATCATCTTCCTCCTTGCATGGAAATTATGACTAAGAAAACAAATATATTTTTCTGATGATCTGGAAAATAAACTGGCAGAGGTATTTAGAGCACAAGAGATTAAGAATCTGACAAAGTATTCATACCATCCCAGCTTACTAACAATATGTATGAGGGAATTAGAGGAATTTTCAAAATGATTCTGCCACTGCTATACAAATCAAAAATGCATTGGAAAAATAAAACATGGCTCAGTTGTACAATGTAGACAATATAAGGTGGCAGTAGCCAAGTTTATTCAATATTAAAACAAAATCCACCCCTATGAAAATGATTCTCTATTGAACAGATTTAGAAAGCAGTATGAAATAGTTCTTCAGGAACAAAAATCATTATACAGAAATGAACAGTGGAGGGAAATGTTTCAAACAATTATAGAACAGGATAGTAAACTTTTTAGCTTCTTGTTGCCAAGGGAACAAGCAATTTTAGAAAATATATGTGCACGACTGAACCACAGGTATGGACAGATTACTATAGAAGGATTTTTTGATTTTTGATTTGTATGATTATAACACAATGACATCAGTCATGAAATTACCCATAAATCCTATAGACATTACATATCTTTAAATATCTGAAGCCGTACATATGACAAAGGCAACAAGGCCCTGAGCCTGATAAAATTCTGTCCTACATCTATAAAGTAGACGTGGAAAGGTAGAACCTCCTAATAGCTGTATTATTTAATAGAATGGGTATAGATTATACATTTCCTCATGAATGGAAAGGGAATATAATAGTCCCTATTTTTAAAATGGCACACAGTCTTCAGAAAATTACAGACCAATAATTTTGAGCAATTGTTTAGGAAGATCTTCATAAGGACAGTCTTGAACAGGTTAACTCTATGGATAGAAACAGATATATTAAATATTTTTTCAAACAGGCTTTTGCAAAGCATATTAAACAATAGATCAGTGTTTTATTCTATCCTATAGTTATAAACAGTTCCATGTCAAAATTGCGAAACCAAAAACAGCACGGTCAAATATCAGCACCTTAAAAGAAATTAGTAAAATTCACAACCAGGAATCTGCAAGTGATTTTAACAACATTCATTAGTTAAAATCCTCCTGAAATGAATTCTGCAATGAAAATTGAAAGTTTTGAACAATTCTTTGAAAATAGTCAATCAAGTTTGTTTATTTGACCACAGTGTTTTCGATTGACGCGATTTTGACGGATACAGCTTAAAAATACTATGTTAGGCAACATCTTCCTCTTTACATGGCAATTATTGATTTTAAGGGTGCCTTTGATGGTATTTCTAGACAATTATTATGGGCTAAATTATCGCAAAGTATTGATAGAGATATTCTTCATATTATTATAAACCTATACATTAATAATTGGTCTACAGTTAGATATGATTTACATGGTAACACATCTGAAAGTTTACTTTCAAATAGGGGCATCAAACAAGATGCTTTCTGACACCTCTGTTGTTTAATCTATTCATAAAGAATTTACCAATGCAATTGTTGGGAGACAGATAAGGACACTATCCAGTGGTGAATGGAATGTCTGTGCCAGCTTTAATGTATGTGGCTGATTTAATTCTCTCAGTCTCTCCAGCTGGTTTAAACTAGACATTAGCAACTCCTGAAATATACTGTGAGGAAAATAAGATAAAAGTTAATGTTTCCAAAAGTAAAATAATAACATATGTCAATACAAAATCTAGCATAGAATGGAAAATAGACAGAGTTAAATTGGACTTTGTAAAGTCATATTGCTATCTTTGATTATTCTTTCATCAAATAACTCTTGGCATAAACATATATGATACACTAGAAGTAAGTTAATTCGAACAAAAACTGCTTTACTGCAATTCAGTGAATTGTGGGGTCCCCTGTTGGTCTCTGGAAGGTGCCCATGGTGAGCAGGCACATTACGGCCATCACCGTTGTCTCCACTGACAGGGTGTGGCTCCGCCTTGTGGTGCCTGCATCTCATTACTGCACAGCTCACACAGCTGCCTCAGAATTGCCTGGTTCAGGTGGTACCGACCACAATCTCGTGTCACTGTACTGTTCAAAGGTGGTGCGGGCACGGTACCAGCTGTTCTGGGCATACCACCACTGGGCCCTTCCATGGCCGTGCCGTTCGGCCTCCCACCTCCCTCCACCCCTCATTACTGCCTCCATCTGGAATATTGCACTGTCCATGGCCTGGCCTGTCCTGCCCCGCGGCTGATGCCCTGGGCTACCCTGGCTGTGTGCTGCTGCCTGGGCCCCTGCACTGGGTGCACTCCTGTATTGGGACCCACACACACACACACTGGTCAGCTCACGCCACAGGCACAATCAGGTTTGCACTCCTGTCCTACTGCCCATTGCACTTCCTGCCTCTGTGCCTGTTCTGCACCCCTGCTGTGCTGCTGTCCTGCCCTGACCACTGGACCACTCTCTGTGTCTGTTTCTCTCTCTCTCTCTGTCTCACTCTCTTTGTCTCTCAACCCTACTCCCATGGGTGCAAGCCTCCATCCCCTGCTTGCTCCATCTTTTTATGGGCTCAACTTTGCTCTGCACATGTTCCTGTTGCTCCACACTTGCACCATCGGCTTGCTGTTGTATATCGCACTGTGCAACTTATTCATGGCTACGCCCTACACTTGCGCATGCATTCATTAGGGTTGTGCATTGGTGCACTGCATTATGTGCTGCACATTGTCACCCGCTGAATATCGCACTCATTGGCGCATGTCCGCTAGTTAGCGCTGGCTCATCTCACTTGCACCTTGCATAACCGCATTGAATATCCCACCCATTATATTTACAGAGTAAAGTACAATGAGCTAACAAGTACGAACTAGTCCTGATTAGCATACGCTGCAGGCAAGCAAGCACACTGAAATGTCGGACACTTGCTTACAGTCAGATGAGAAGAAAATGAAACAGTTAGTAGGGA
This sequence comes from Neoceratodus forsteri, assembly GCA_016271365.2. NCBI lineage: Eukaryota > Metazoa > Chordata > Ceratodontiformes > Ceratodontidae > Neoceratodus > Neoceratodus forsteri. The sequence continues at coordinate 97,523,191 of JADMNL010000023.1, read as the reverse complement.
ATCTCACAGGTGCTTGACCCACCATAAAAACGAATTTGCAATGGTGAAAAACATGGATCTTAATGTGTTTTGGCTTGGAGGAACTAGACCATTCTTGGATATATGATCTATGAAAGTTTCCTGGACTAAGAAACTGGAAAACATCACCAGCAGATATTGGATTCTCATTATAAATCAACTTTTTGGAAGTCATCACAATCAAAGTAAGTACAGCTAAGAATTTCTACAAGCTCTGACCTGGGAAGTGCAAACTGAATCCACATTTCGTCTACCTTGTTGCTACAGGGAATTCATGTCTTTGAGAACCATTCACAACTATTTAAACAAAGGAAGATACTGACAAAGGGTTTAACTTCCTGCATATGCCCCAGGCCAGTGTTCCAGGAATTTAACACATCCTTTGTCTTGTTACGAGATCAAACAGTTTACTGGTCATTTTCCTGTGGATTTGATTATTTTACATCATTTGGCAATGGGGCAAACCTTCCCCTGGAGGCACACCACCGAAATTGATCTGTCCCTGCTCATCGTGAGCCTTGGGTTTACTCATGTAAACCTCCTCCTGTCTTTCTATCTCTCTCCATTTGTTATCCACTGTGTCAACTTCCTCTCTCCTCCTCCTACCCCACGCAACCCCCACTGTAAGCATCTTGACATTTCCTACCTTCATTATGGAACCATGGCAAATACTTTATTTCTATCTGAGGCACCCTATTACTAAGGACTGGGTACAAACAACCGCCCTGGCTGGAAAAATCATATTTGAGCACCTGTTGTTAGCAGTCCTCCTTTGTTGGGACCTAGGTGACTGCACTGTATCCAAACCTGCAGCATGCAGAGGAATGACATTACATGGTATGAGCTACGGGAGATTTATTTATTTATTTATTTGAACATCAGTTTAAAACCTTTGAGCCAGAGGCTCATTTACAAAGGTACCTCGTCACAGTGAGGACAAACAGTGCAAGAAACAAACATCAAGGCAGACAAAACATAGTACATTTAGGAATCATCCAAAAATTCAGGCATTTGTCAAACAACAGTATACAACAGGTTTACATGTGCGCTTTACAAAGTAGACATTATATATTAGTTACATGGAGATTGGTTCAGTGGGCAGGATAAAGGTAAGGCTGGGTGGAAGACAACAGAAGAGGAGAGTGGGAAGATAGTATCAAGTAAAGGTACAGCTGTACAGAAGGTCAGAGAGCAGCTCAGTGAGCCTTGTCTGGGAGGATAGGAGGAGGCTTAGAGGCAGGTACAGTTGTGATATAGAGAGCAGGTGACTTCTAAGCCTAGTTATCCCTCAAACTGCTGCTCCTCCTACTTCTCATGTCTGGTGGGATCCACCCAAACCCTGGCCCTGGCTCAAACATTAAGATAAAGTCTGCAAAACTGAAAACAGGCTATCCATTGTTGCCCTAAATATCTGCAGCCTCCTTCCTAAGCTGGCATCTCTTCAAGCCTTTATTGGACAACATAATCCTGACATACTTGTAATTGTTGAGACCTGGCCAACACCTAGCACTCCAGATCATGCAATCCCGCTCCAAGGCTACAACCTCTTCAGACATGACCAGGTAAAAGAAAGGGGGGCAGATGTGTATTCTATAAAGACTACCTCTGTGCCACCTTGCCAGTTTCTCCCCAGAAAACACCCTAGTACAACTTCTCCCTGTCAAGCTTCTCCTTGGTGCCCATAACAAAGTGCTTACCGTGGCTGTAGTCTATATCCCCCTAAAGACCCGCAAGCCAGGCTCCAGTCTATCCTTGAATTTGCAAGATTACAACCTCCTGACTCTGAGCTCCTCCTTCTCTGTGATTTCAATATAAATTGGCTTGCCTCAGATATTGGACCTAGCAGGGATACTATCCTAGCAACCAACCTAACACAGATGGTCAACTTCCTACTAGAAAACTACAAGACTGCAACAAGCACTTTCATTGACTGGATTCTTACTAATCACCCGAACTGGATAAGAAACACCACCATTCTCTCTGACTCCCTCAGTGACCACTCCCCTGTGATCTGTATCTGGACAAATAAATTCCACAAACCACCTCCTAAAACCATCCTAAGTCGAATGCTACCTCACGGAAACCTTGCTAAGCTAAAGACCTGCCTCCTACAACAAGACTGGTCCCCTATCTACAATATGCTGGATGTGGACGCTGCCTAGACTTCTTCATTAAAACTTTCAACACTGCCTGTGACACCTACGCACCTTTCAAAAACATAAAATCAAAGCCCTCTTTAATCCCTGGCTAACAGCCAAACTACTAGCTCAGCTTAAAGCATGTGACCATCTTTGGGCTATAGCCAGGGCCACAGGTCCATAACAGACTCACTTAACTATAAACAAACACACAACCTATGCACTTCACAAATCAAGGCAAATGAAGAGCTCCTATTTCAAGAATGCTCTAGAAACCACCTGGGGTGATGGGAGATCCTTCTGGGACAATATACGTAATTTTATGAGCAAACAGTCTAAACTCCTCTCCACGGCAATGAACATTGATGGCTCCACTACCCATGACCCTAAGACTATGGCGGATGCCCAAATAAAACCTTCATTGACCTCAGTGGTGTCCTCTCAGCAGACTTCTTCCAGGACTTGTCAATTCCAAAACTCGTATCCCAAACCACCTCGCCAGACAAACCGCTATTTCACTTTAAAATAGTTAAGACATATGAAGCCTACAGATACATAAAAAGGCCTGCTCTAAATATAGAAATAGCAGTGACACCATTGATCAAAAACTTCTGTCCCTCACCTTGGAAGAAGTGATCCAGCCCTCACCAAAATTCTCAACCTCTCCTGTGCCAAAGTCAATTCACCAACACATGGAAGGCCGCTATAGTCACACCAGTGCATAAAGAGGGCGACAAATCCACACCGGAGAACTATCAGCCCATATCTATACTTCCACCCTCTCCAAAGCTCTTGAACGGATTGTGGTGGATCAACTATCAGACTACCCACAAAGTACGATCTACTCTGCATTCAGCAACACGGATTTAGGAAAGGACACGAGTACGTCGATGGCCCTACTTGATTTCTCTAGTGAAACTCACAAGCCTTGATAAGGGTTATTTACCGGAGCTGTTTTCATAGACCTCACAAAGGCCTTTGACACTGTTCACCATAGCCTTCTAATCTCTTCTGCTCAACATTGAGCTAGCCGAGGACCTGGATCCTGGGAAAAGTTACCTGGCACAACATTCTCAAACAGCAAAAATCTCTGAGGTTCTCTCTGACCTCAAACGGTCCTCTCTGGTGTCCCCCAGGGCTCAATTTTAGGTCCTCTCCTCTTCAGCCTATTTCTAAACTTGCTTCCCAAATCCTGCCCTGAAAAACTAATACTCTGTGCTGATGAGGCTGTAATTCTCTCCTCCCATAAGGATCCAAATCCACTCGACAGAGCTTGCAGCTTGCGTTCTCATGTGTTGAAAAGTGGTTCCTTGAGCACAAACTGGTCCTAAATCAAAAAAAAAAAAAGTCATGCTTTTCATCATACAAAACAGAAATAGGCATACTCCACTGTCATAAAACTTCTCTTGAAATACACTAGAACAAGTGAACACCTTCAAATACCTTGGTATCACTTTTGACCAATGTCTTACGTTTGCAGCCTATGTCGATAACACTGCAAAAACAGTGCACCAACACATTGGAATTTTGTACCAGAACGGCTAATTTTTCAACCAAGCTGCCTTGAGGATTGCTGTTCAAAGCTCCATCATCTCAAACATAGATTATGGTCTAATTGTCTATGGCTCAGCTACTACCACTGCACTAAAGCGCATCTCAACAGCACTGAACAAAACCTGTCGACTCCCACTGGAGCACAGAGATGGACCCACACTTGTGACCTCTACACGGAAACCAGTTGGTTGCATCTTTCCACTCACCTCATGTATCTCACCTCGTGATGGCAAAAAATCAATCTTGGGACTCACTCCTCCATGTATCCGGGACCTGCTCTGCCTGAACAATGGCACTCATACCACCAGAAGATCTGATCACCAACCTTTCCTTGTCCCTAGATGCCGGACTGCTCAGGGACAAAGATATTTTACATACCGTGCCCCTACCTGGTACAATGCCCTTAACCTGCCCTCCCTATCCTCCCACGACATTGGGAGCTTAAATCCATACTTTACACTCACCTCACAGCCTCCAGCTCCTGTGACTGCTTTGACTAAAGTCTCATCCCACTGAGTGCACTTACATTTGTTTCACTCAACCACCATGGTCTCCTCTTTGACAAAGACAACCTGAGTACCACTAACCTGGTGCTGTCTGCTCCTAAACTTCTTATTTCTCCTCTCTTCCCTCTCAAGCTCTCCAATCCTATTCCTTGCCCTTGACACTGCCTCTGAGTTCCTTTTTCTTTCCTGTACATAAATGTTACTGTTTAAGTTGTGGCCTTGTTAAACGGCTTACTGATTGTTTGTAACATCTGACTACTATGTTTTTGTACTTAATGATGTGGAACCTTTGTAAAAGAGCCTTGACTCAAAGGTATTAATTCCTAGAACAATAAACTTCAAACTATAAATATCATATTTAAAGAAGTGGGAAATGTACAATAGCTAAACAGTTGTCAAACAGAGTACAGTGATATTTACATGACCTAGTAGCTGAAGAGATCAACTGAACAGACACAGGAAAAGCAAAGGAGGAATAGAGGGCTAGTGAAGTGTAACTTGGGTGAAGGGATCCATTTCAGGGATAGTGGGAGGCCGCTGTTGTAACAGGTCCAGAAAAGATTTTAGTGCACTAGGTAGGGAGGAAGTGCAGGTCATGTGGGGAGAGAGTGCCGCTGGGATTTAGCAGGTAGGCCAGGGAGGAGGCCTATCAGGGCAGCATCAGTTGGATGATAAGAGGAGGTGATCCTTGGCAGAACTGAAGGAGTAAACAGAAATGAAAATGAATAGTATTTCTTTGTATGACAGAAATTTGGACTTCCCATAATGCAGGGATTGTTGAACTCCCATTCAATCAATTTCATAGATCAGTCCTGCAAACATCTAGAGCCACTCCAGCAGAGATTGTGAGGGCCAGATTGGGCAGATGGTAGATAGAGGTACTATGAAATCCAGGAAATTGGCTTACTGGACAAAATGTTTGAACATGGAGCACTGTAAATTGGACAAAATGTGCCTGATAGAAAAATTGGCATGGCTTTCCTTAAAGAACCCTCCCTTTGGTTAAAGGAGATAGAATCAGTACTTTCATCAGTCCATTTAAATCATTTGTGGACAGACTGGCTGAAGGCATTAATATATCTTGAATGCATATGACAGTAATTAAAGCCAGGTTGCAAAATGTGTCACAGGTAGAGGACTGAAAACGCAGATGAAACTTGAAAGGCTATAGTTGGTACTCACAAAATAAACTTTTGCATAATTTAGAACCATATCTCATCTTTTGATGGACCGGGAAGATAGGAGAATATTTCTACATTTCTGGCTTGAAGCATTTCTCTCCAAATTATCGATCTATAGGTATAAAACAGAAAAGTCTCTTTTCAATGGAATTAAAATTTGACTGTGGTTTGGAAGATCATGAGACATTGATGCATATCTTCTTGTACTGTAAAATGACTTTTTAGTGCAAAATGATTCTTGCCTTATTGAAGCCAGAATCAAGAAGTAGGTGAAATAGTTCTCAAAACACTACTGAATCCATGGTCTGAAGTACTGTACTTATAAGGATGTGATAAAATATCTATAACGGTCATATGCAGTTCTGTCCAGGCAGTATCAAATTACAAGTAAATGATGCAAGTGTATTCTTCAAAGGATCTAGACTCTCTAAGTAGTTATCCTATAGGTGACTTAGTGTTTTTATGTTGTTCAACACCCCAATCCCTGATAGGGATTTAAGAGATTACAGGCACATTATGCCCAGAAGCTATCCCAGATTTGAGGCATACTATTTACACCCATCGGTGCAGCACTGTTGGTGAGTTATCTAAAGCAGCTCCCTAAGGATGAATAACTATATAATAAACATGTGCAAATAAGAACCAAGACACATGGCCTCATGGGAGCCCCTCATCACAGTACACATACACAGCTTCCTGAAGCAGCTCGCAGCAAGGGGCAGAACTCTCCGGAGGCAATAAGAGGTAATACTTGTAGCCTCTTTCCTGGCTTGTTTGGTGGGGTGTTAGCCCATCTACTGCCCCTCCCACCGCAGTACGTAGACTGCCCCGCCCACCCAAGGCCAGCCCTCAATTTAAGGACCACCCTGGTCATGTGACTTCCTGCTGTACTATTAACTAAGTCCCTAGTTCCCCATTTGCAGGTTATATGAACTCCCCACTAGAGGGCTTTCTTCCTTTTCCCTACTAAGAACCCTCCTGCCTCTCTTGTACCCATCCCACTCTCACTAACACTCTAGGATATCCTCTCCTCTAGGATATCCCTCTCTCTACACCCTATGTTACTACCTATCCCACCCATTCCTCCTCACCACCAGCTTCTGCTCTCCTCTGCCCTTCTTGAACCTTCCCCACCCCACACTACCATTCCTCTGCTACCACTAGGAGTCACTACCAAACATAACACACGCATTACCAGGGGTAGACGAGGGTCCTTTACAGAAGCCAAAGTTTGGGAGGTGCTAAATAAACTAAAAGCAGACAAAGCCATGGGACCAGATAAGATGCACCCAGAATCCTTAAGGAACTGGGTCAGAATTAGCAGCACCTCTGGCACTGCTATTCATAAAATCACTGAAGAGCGTGTGGTACCTGAAGACTGGAAAAGGCAATAGTGGTTCCACTTCACAATACAGGCAGTTGTGAAGATGCTAGTAATTACAGACCGTTGAGCCTCATGTCTATAGTAGGGAACTAATGGAGACACTACTCAACAGAGGATAATAGAATTCTCAACACTAGTGACCAACAAGACCTAAACATCATGGTTTCACAGCAGGTAGGTCATGCCAGACAAATCTGCTCAAGATTTTGACTCACACTACAAAAATAGTGGATGACGTGGGGCAGTAGATGAAGTTACCTAGACTTTAGTAAGGCCTTCAACTCGGTTCCACACAGAAGACTGGTAAAGAAGCTTGACAACACAGGTTGGTCCAGAAATAGTCAGATGGGTACAAAACTGGTTACAAGGCAGAACCCAGAGGAACAGGTTAATGGAGTGTAATTGACAGAAGGCAGAGTGACCAGCGGAGTGCCCCAGGGCTCAGTGCTGGAGCCTGTGCCTTCAATGTTTTTGTAGCAGACTTTACTGATGGACTAGAAGGGAAAGTGTGTCTGTTCGCAGACGCTACACCAAGATATGTAGCAGGGTGGACACCCTAGAAGGAGTGAGCAAGATGGAAGCTTGCCTCAAGAAACTAGAAAATGGTCTGGAATGTGGCAGCTGAGATTTAATGCCAAAAGTGCAAGGTCATGCACATAGGAAAGAAAAATCAAGAAAGGAGTATTACCTAGAGGCGAAGACTGGCAGCCTCACACCAGGAATGAGATCTGGGAATCATAATCTCAGATGACTTGAAGGTTAGTAAGCAGTGTGGAGAAGGCAACAATGAAGGCCAACAAGAATGCTGGGCTGCATTGGGAGGGGAATCATGATCAGGAGAAGAGAAAGGTGGTACTACCACTGTACAGATCGCTGGTCAGGCATCACCTGGAATACAGAGTCCAATTCTGGAGGCCTCACCTCAGGAAGGACATTGACCGGTAGAAACAGTGCAGAGAAAGGTGACAAAATGATTCAGGGTCTGCAGTATATGTTCTACGAGGAAAGACTTGGGAACTGAATATGTACTCCTGGAGCAGAGAAGAGAGAGGGGACATGACTGAAATTTTCAAGTACATAAAAGCATTAACAAGGTACAGGCACAGGAACTTTTTCACTTCAAGATGAGCTCCAGGACCAGGGGACGGACCTCAGGCTATAAGGAGGGAGGTTCTCTACCAACACCAGAAGTTTTTCTTCACAGAAAGAGTGGTGGATGCTTGGAACAGGCTGCTCCAAGAGGTTATGGGGGTCAACACAGTGGGGGCATTCAACAATGCATGGGATAGACACAAGGGAGCCCTGACTACAAAGGTGACTTGAGTGTCAAAATAGGTCTAAAACAAGTGGGTGACTAGATGGACCTAGCGGTCTCCTTCTGCCATCAACTTCTATGTTTCTATGTTTATACCTAAAATTATCAGGTAGAAAACCTACTAATGAGCAAATAAAAGAGAAAAATATCTCAGAAATAAAAAGTGAGAACTGACTATTTTAAAATGTAATTACATTTTCTGCCTACTATTATGGGAGCCACTGACTCTTTAAGGTTGCACAGTGTGTATTGTGGCTCCACTGGGATATGAGCCTGTCTCTTATGTCTCTTGGTTCCCAGCCTGTGCACAAGCCACTAAGCTGTGATCCACAGTGTCCAGGTAAGAGATTAGAAGATGCAGCATCTGCCAGCCTGGTATCACAGCAGAAGTGCACTGCTCGCTATGCCAGCAACCCGGGTTCCAGAGTGACCCTGAGTTATTGGGGGTCAGCTGAGGCATGCAAAGATTGAGCATTTGAGGGACTGCTTTTCTTCACAATACCCCAACACCCAGTGGAGGTCGTAGGTCATGGCAGTTTTGATGACCAACAAATGGGTGGGATGCTAACAGGCATGGGCTGTGTCATTATGCATCAGATGTCACAGGTGAGGAAACCAGAGGAAAAACACTGGCTGGGAAGGATGAGAAATGGTCCTCTGCAGGCCTAGACACATAGAAACACAGAATTTGATGGCAGATGAGGACTGCTTGGCCCACCTAGTCTGCCCATTTCCTACCTAATGGATAAGCTGCAGTTCCTAGTTAACCAACCGCCTACTTCCTCCTACCCCCGCTAGAATTGCCTTATGTCTGTCCCATGCATTCTTGAATTCCCCACTGTTTTTGACTCTCGACCTCCTCAGGAAGGCTGTTCCATGCATCTAATATACTCTCACATTACCTCTGAGCTGTCACCCTCTGTCTTCAAATTGTGCCTCTTTCTTGCAATCTCTTTCTGAAAGATGCTACCCTCTTGACTTATTGATTCCCCTGAGGCATTTGAAAGTTTCTATTATGTCCCCTCTCCCTCCTTTCCTCGAGGCTATGCATCTTAAGCTCCTTTAGTCTTTCTTCATATGTCTTCTGGTGCAGACCCTGCACCATTTTGATTGCCATCCTCTGACAGCCTTTGCAGAGATGGGGTCTCCAGAACTGTACACAGTACTCCAGATGTGGTCTTACCAACTGTCTGTACAGAGGGCCAACAACTTCCTGTTTTCTACTAGTGATGCCTCTCCCTATGCATCCCAGTATCCTCCCAGCCCGTCTTACTGCCTTCTCACATTGCTGGCCCACCTTTAGGTTGCCTGATATGACTACCCCCAGGTCCTTTCCATTTTTATTGTTGTCAGTATCTCACCCCCCATTGTGTACTCTTTCCTTAGTTTTTGTTTCCAGGTGCATTACTTTGCACTCCTTTGCATTGAGTCTAAGCTGCCATACATTTGACTATTCCTCCAACCTTGTCAAGTCCCTTCTCATCCTTTCCATCCCAGCTATGTATCAACCCTGTTACGGATCTTTATGTCATCTGTAAAGAGACATACTTTCCTTCCAGTCCCTCTGCAATGTCACGTATAAAGACATTAAAAAGGACTGACCCTAATACTGAACCCTACAGTACCCTGCTAGTAACCCTCCTTCTTCTGAGTGGACTCCATTTACTATTACCTGCTGTGTACTGTTGTCCAGCCAGTGTTTTACTCGACGCTACCACCCTGGGACCCACTCCCAGGCTGGCTAGTTTGTTTATTAATCTTTTGTGTGGACTGTGTCAAATGCCTTGATAAAGTCTAGGTAGGCCATGTCCACAGGTCCTCCCTGGTCTACTACTTTGTCCACCCAGTCAAAGAAATCTATTAGATTTGTTCTATGACCTTCCTGCTGTGAATCCATGCTGCCTTGGGTCCTGTGGCCCACTGGCCTCTAGGTACTCAACAATTCTTTCCTTCAGAAGTGATTCCACTATTTTCCCTCACGAGAGGTCTGTAGTTTCTCATCGCAGTCTTGTTCACTTTTTGTGAAGGGGAATCACATCCATCCTCCTCCAGTCCTCAGGTACCACACCATCCTCCCATGATTTATTAAAAGGGTAGTCAGTGGTGTTACTTAGTTCTTCCTTAGTTCTTTTAGAATTTGGGGTGAATCCCATCAGGCCCCATTGCTTTAGCCACCTTCAGTTTTAAGAGTTCTTTCAGAACCCTTTCTTCTGTGAAAGGACTAATATCAACCCTCCCTATCCAGAGTGCTTCTATTGACTGGATTAGGTATCTCCCTGCTTTTCCATTGTGAATACTGGAACAGAAGTATTCATTCAGTATCTCTGCTTTTTCACTGTCACTCTTGCCCAACCACCTTCCTCTTTATTCAGCTTTAGTATCCCTGTCTTAGTCTTTTCTTTGCTCCCTAATGTAGCTATAAAAGGTTTTATCCCCTTCTTAACCGAGTTGGTTGTCTTTTCCTCTGTTTTGGCCTTTGCTATTCTGACTGCCTTCCCACTTCCTTCTGCTTTAACTGGTACAGTTTCTCTGTTCTGCTCCTTCTGTATTTCCTTTATTTCCTTGAATGCTGTCTTTTCTCCCTTACCTTCCCTGCCACTTCTTTTGAGAACCATAGTGTTTTTTCTTTCATTTTGATTTTTTGCTTCACACAAAGGCTTGTTGCTCTCTTGCGATGGCGGTTTTGATGTTTCCCATTGTTGCTCCATCCCACCTTCTTGCCTGTTTGCTAGTGCTTTTCTGAGGCATTCTCCATTTTGACAAAATCAGCCCTCCTGAAGTCCAGCACCTTCACTTTTGTGTGGCTTGACTCTACAGCTAAGTTTATCGTGAACCACACTTTGGTGGTCACTTGTTCCCAGATGGCTACCCACTTCAAGATCAGAGATCCTCTCTCCATCCCCATTTGAGAGTACCAGGTCTAAGATTGCTTCCTCCTGAGTGGATTCCAAACTAGCTCTCTGAGGCATGCTCCCTGTAGGGGCATCAAGAATGGCCCTGCTCTTGGATGTGACTGCAGCAAAGGTGCTCCAGTTAACATCTGGCATATTCAGGTCTCCCATCAGCAATATCTACCTTTCTCTGCCATCCCAAGGATGCCTTCTATCATTCCTTGTCTATTTCCTCCTGAGATGGGGGTCTGTATATAACCCCTGTGCAGATTGTGGAGCCATTTCAGTCTCCAGGGTGACCCACAGTGCCTCCTCTCCTCCCTCCCTGTTTCACCCTTTAGTTCAGTTACTTTGATCCTTCCCTCACATAGAGAGCTCCTCCTCCTCCTCTTCTTCCCTCCCTGTCCCTCCTGTAGATTGTGTACCCTGGTATGTTGACATCCCAGTCATGGTTCTCTGTGTACCATGTTTCTGTGACTGCCATTATATCCAGGCATCCCTCTTCCATCAAGGCCACCATTTCAGGGAGCTTTTACCTAGACTATGGCCATTGGCACTGGCACGACTTCATGTATGCAGTCCCACAATCTTTACTGGAAAGTTAGATCACTTCAGAGGTGGAGTACAGAAACACAATCTGCACTCCCAGGCTGTTATTCCAATGGATGACATGCTAGAGCATGAAACCAGTCGGGGTCTATCGGAGCAGTGGTCTATTAGTGCCATAGTCACGATGGCACTTTAAAACTTTTGCACAATAATGCATTGGAATGACAGCCTGGGAGTGTGTATTTTGTTTTGCTGTACTTTGGACTTTGTTGATCTGGCACTCCTGTTCAGTAATTGCTGTATGGCACTTAAAAGGTGGTCAAACTTCCAGGCTCATTTGAGGCAAATGACACGTAAAATGATGCACGCAATAGATAAATGATGCATGCATACCTTTTGTGCTATAAACTGAGGCAACTGATGCATATACATCAGAACATTTGAAAAAGCTTCCAAATGTTTGAGCACTTTAGCGAGGTACAGACTGTGTCCAAAATCAGGAACTGCGCAGGTCATCCATTTTAAAAATCCTGCATTACAAACTGTATAATGACAGTGATCCTGTTTTCATGAAAGCATTACATGTAATCAAAGTATGAGGTGACTGTAAGGATATGAACTATATGCTAAATGATGTATTCACTGTATATGTTGGAAGTTACCACTGTGATGTTGGAGCTTCTCTTTTTCCATAGAACTTTTACCTGTCCATCAAGCCAGATTACAGGGTCTCCCAGTCCTGTCATCCACTCTCCCAGCTCTTCCTACCAATTGGGATCCACACAGCACAGGACCTGAGAGTCCCTGAGGGCCATCATACATGCATGGGGGACATATTTTTCCATTTTCTCCCTTACTGGCCAGGTCCTCAGCAATGCAGAAGCACATGTGTGTAGGTGCGCATGCTCTGGAACTAGTGACCCCACTCCACCCACTCAACCTAATGCCAGCCAACTATTTGCTTGATGCTACCGCCGAGCCTCCACTCAGTGGCAGCCGAGAGCTGGAAAGGCTTGCCTCCCCAGTCCGGGGAAAAGAGAGCTGCCAGACAGCTACTCAGTCCTCTCCCAGCCCATCCCTCTCCCCAGCTGACCTCCGCATCCCCTGCTCATTTCTGAACTTGGGTCACTGGCATGGTAAGATGTAAGGTATCCAGCAAGCTCCACCCTCTACACCAGCGGGCCAGTGACGCTGGGTTTCTTTAAGAGAAAGGAGTAAAACAAAATCCTCGGAAACTGATGCCAGATGTGTGATACAACTTGGAAGCAAATTGAAACCTAGACAGTCCTTGCATAATATGTCTTGTGTTGTCGAGTAGTGGTCACAATGGAAGTCTGCTCATGTAAGTGTACAGTGTGTAATTTTGTCTGGGACCCAAATGTAAACAAACCTGACAGGCTTAAGCAGCAATGCATCAATGTTGGGCAAAAATGTGACCCTACCGTTATTATAACTCACCTTTATTCAGAAAAAAATACAATTTTATGGTATTCAGATCATTCATATATCAACTAGTACAATCAAAATATCCAGTTAAACATTCTGAATTCAAGATGCACACTGAAAATAATCCATCTATACTCATCTGTTATTTTAAAACTCATGCCCCACCCTACTCTTTTTAAACTGGAGCAGGTTCCAGATATCTTCCAGTTTCATTTGCTGGCAAAAAAAAAATTGCACAGTTCTTTTCAAATTTAGGTATTTTACAAATTATTTAAATTACTTTTTTTCCAAGAAAAACAATGGCTGCTTCATTTGGTTTACAATTAGCATTGTATAGCTAAAAAGGGTAGAATAAAAAATAAAACTATATAAAGTGAACAGACTAGGAGTCACTAAAAGGCAAATTTAACATGTATGCCAATATTTACATTAATGGAAGCTGTAAATTAGCTTTTTGGAAAAACTTTTTGCTGCATGGCTGCTTTGATAGACTATTCTGCAAAGATATCTTCAACTAATGGAATTGTAAGGAGGCTAGATAATCATAATATGTTACTGCAATTTATTCTGTTCTAGCACGGTGTAGGGAGCTTTAACATGCATTGGACGACATATAATGGAGCAGAAAGGTTTCAGGTAACCTTGGCCACCAGTAAGGGCACAGTTTGATGGACTCCTGTCCTGTGTCAGAATGTTTAGAAGGACAATGACCTTACCATCACAACAGTGTTTGTTTGTTTAACAAACTATGGCATATCTTGGGGTGTAATAATCTGCAGATAGACCAACTAAGGGAAAAGAAATGAGATGGAAATCTTGGGCCTGGCTCATTCTTGTGGGAAAAATGCTTCCTAAACTTTTTGCCCCCATTCATAAGTATGTTCTTTACAATGTCAGGAAGTCCAGTTTCTTTCATCATGCAACTTAAATACTTCCCATGATGAGATATGAAGTAAGATCCTACTTCATTACGAAAATCCCAAAAAGAAATGTTTATGTGACATCGGTGCCAACTCCTGTGTCGGCACTAAATATCCCCACTCAGTATGGGACACTGGGGAGCCCACCCCCAGTGTCCCCAACAAAAGAAAACTGTATCCCACATTTTTCCGACAATGAGGTGCTCAATCTCCACATCAGCAGTCACCCTCAAGAGTGGGACACTAGGGCTTCACCCCAGTGTCCCCAGTTACATTATACCCCACTACCACCATCACTAGTACTGAGTAACACTGGGGAGCCCACCTCAGTGTCACAAAATGTTTTTAAATAATTGTATACCTGCAAAAAGAAACTGTCCCCTGTGTCTTTTAAAAACAATTTAAATCCTGCAAAGAAGAAAACAGTCCCTCATCATCTCCCCATCCCCATCCCATCCCTACCCTCCACGGAGCAACCCATCACCCCACATATCCCCTTTCCCTGTACTTACCATCAGAGGTTGGTGGCTGTCATCTTTTGTTGACCAGGACATATCTGCACTTTCAAAGCCGAATCGCAAACTGAAGAATCGAGGTAAGCGCTGTATAATGGGAGTCATTACGCTTTGAACTTATGTTGATATGTCAGGCATTTTCCAATATTTTTCAGCAACTTTTCAACATGGCCTTTGGGAACCCACCTCTGAACACTGGCACTGACATTTCGTTATTCAGTCCAACGGTGATTTCAATGTCACCAAAGCGGAATCACCTTCGGAACCTATTGTTCAGCATTATATATATATATATATATATATATATATATATATATATATATATATATAGGAGGCAGTATAGTACAATGGTTTAGGGCTCTGAGCTGCAAATCTGGAGACCTAGGTTTGAATCTCACAGCCCCACTTGCATACTGTGTGACCCCTGAGCAAGTCAGTTAACTTCCCTGTGTTCCCAGGTTGCACCTCTAAACAAGCTTTCAGCTTAGTGTGTCTCACCTGGTTAAACAATTGGGGAAAAAAATAATATATATATATATATATATATATATATATATACACACACACACACACACGCACAGTGAAGCTCACCAGGATCAAGCCAACTTTGCAGAATTCTGCAGTAGTAATACTGCAGGAAACAATGCAGATTCAATGGGAGTTAATCCTTTTGTCATGCAGAGAAACATTGACACTGTACTTAATCCTAGCAGGCTTCACTGTAGTTTTATATATATATATATATAGATATAGATATAGATATAGATATGATATAGATATAGATATATGTATGTTGCAAAAACTTTGTTAATGCATCAGTTAGGTCAAAGTGACAAAAGTAAGGAAATGTGGCTCCTGCACAAACCAAGAGGCATCGGAGGGCAGCATTGGGGTTATCAGTCCTAACGCCACCCCATTCCATTAGAAAATAAGCTGGGTGGGAACTTCGGTGATGTCATGCATTGAGTAGCAGCTTAGGTCGCGAGGCTCCCTTGGAAATAGATAACCACTTCAAATTTACAAGCTAAAAGCAAAATAAGAGTACCTCATCTTAAGCAGGAGGTAGCAAATGCCCAGGAAGAGAGGAGATGCCATCTGTGGATCCCCAAATGCCTGGATGGGGAGAGATCCCAGGAAGAAGATTCAGAGAGCGGGACTCATGGGCATCCTCGGCCTCCCGCCATGGCAATACACAGGCCGACCTGGTCCCGCCTCCATTCTGCAGAGGCAAATGACTCAAATGCTGGCAGAGATTCGTGACTTTAGAAAGAGATGCGAGTGACGGTTATTGCCCTTCGGACTGACATGGGCAAACTTGAGAAAAGGCAAGATGACTGGGAGGAGCAATTGACTACCACAGACAAAAGAGTTGAGGAGACCGAGCATGCCATTGTTCAACTACACACACAGCTGAGAGGCCTCAAGATCGTATGGAGACGGAGAGAGCAGGAGCCATTGGAATAATATTCGACTTTCGGTCTCCCAGAGGGAATGGAGGCACTGAAATCATCCCATTTATTCAGAAACTGCTGAGGGAAACACTAAAGCTACCTGACGAGATAACACTGGAGATGGAAAGGGTGCATCGTACTCTTGGTCCTAAGCCAGCAGCAGGCACACGCCCTCGCACACTATTAATAAAATTCCTCAGGCATCAAGAAAAGAAACTGTGCTTCACACTGCTTGGAGACAGGGAACGGTCTTCTATGAGTCACACAGGCTATTTCTGAAAATGACTTTGCCCCAGTAATGGCTCGTAGAAGGGCCTATATTCCGGTCATGAGGGCACTTAAAGTGTCAGGGTGCGATTTAAGACTCTGTACCCTTCCAGAATAGTGATCCACTTTAAAGAGGGGCCCACACATTTGACAATGTAGCTGCAGCAATCACTGAACTCAAGACAAGGAAAATGGAGATCCCTCAGCAGCGACCGAGAGCTGAAATTACTACTGCCTCTAAATTAGCCCAGAAAGTATGGAATGCTAGCCAGCGGGATTCCAGGCGCTGCCAAAGTGTGGAAGCTATACAGTCAATTGTCCAACACCCTGAAGTCCAGAGCCAGTGGTTCGCCAGAGGAGACCATGCCAGACCCCAAGACCTGAACTGTTCGGAGTATTATGTGGACTCGGTCTGCTAGTCAGACCCGACTGAAATAATGCTGTAGTAGTTAAGTCCAGCTAGAGTTAAAGTTAAATTAAAGCATCTGTTATGATCTGTGGAGGGTAGGGATGGGGGAGCCGGGTATGGGGGTGGAGGGTGGTGCAAGCGCAAGGAGGCCACTGAAGGTTCACTGGTTGGGATCAGTGGAGGGAGGGAGGGACCGGGAGGCGAGGGTTGCCGAGCTGAGGGCAAATTGTATTGACCAAATGGCTGCCTGGGTTCCCGGGGATTCTGACGTGGCAAGGTTTCATCCGCTGTGCCAGCTACTGTGCAGCACCTCCGGACGACCGTGATATTGTAGTGAAGATTGCTGATGGGGGGCTGTAACTCCGGCTGGGCCTATACACATTGCAAGGTGAGATACCGACGGGAGGCTCTGCAGTGGGGGGCAGGTATGGGGACCCGCTTGACGAGGGGAGGAGTGGAGAGGTTTCGTGAGTGGTTCTTCTCCGGGATTTGCTGGACGGGCACGGACACTGCTAACCCCGAGCTTAATCGAGGGATACAAACCAATCCCAAGATAGTGGTAGTGCAGCACGGGAGGCCTTAAGGCTAACGCTGATTGCACTTTCCACGATAGTAGCACGTAGCAGCTGAGGCCCAGGCCGTTTTGAGCAGGCCGACCAGTAATAGCCGCTGCACCTCTTAACAATCAACATGGGGAACCTGGTTGGAGGCTAGCTACCCGCAGTTGTCTAGGAGTGCTGAAGGGAGGTGGGGAATGGGGGGCGGGGGAGCTCTCACCCAGACTCAGGGACTGGCACGGGGGGGAGTGCTGGACCTGATAGACAGTAGGATTGGTTGAGGGGGGCATGGGAACTTACAAAACAGAGCTGGTGGCTCATTCATCCTTCCCCTGCCCCTCGTGGACTCCTTGTCTGCTCTGACCTCCAGAACCCTGATGAGATGGAATCACGAGTCTCCTCAGTACCTGTAGTAGTGGGGGCCTCACATACACAGTTAACGGGACTGGGGGAGAACTTGGGAGATGGAGAGATGTTGCCTCACATGTAAACATACATTGCACAGCCTAGAATAGGTAACTAGATGTGCGGGAGGGGGTGGGAGAGAAACTAACACAGTGAGGAATGGAGGATATATTGGAAATGGAGCGGAGGAGCTATGAGGTTGGGGGTAAAAAACATAAGAATGCTGATAAGAGGGTCATCATAGAAGCCTGTAATGGGCAGTCTGGGATAAGAAGATACACAGAACTACTAGGGCAAGGGGAGGGAGGGTAGGGATACTCACGGATTAGGCTGGACCAACCTAAACAATTCACACCAGCTGGGTCTCTGTGGGATATGGGTATGTGGACTTAATTCCATGACCTCTGAGTGAAGCGGTGGCTCTCTCGGGGTCTGAGCCATGGCTGGGGCCTCCTGGGTCACCACTCGTAAATAGGCAGATAGTCAAACGGAATGCAGTATCGGGATATTCCCGGACACCAGGGCCAGCAGCCCCTGCTGAGGAAGCTACAGTAGAGATATTAGGTCATGCACCTGCTGAGCCTCCTTGAGGGCGGTGAGGGCCCGGAGCGCATCCTCACGGGCGGTATTCTCATCAGCCCAAGGGGACCCAGTGGCAGGATGGAGGAAGCTGGGTCACAGCAGGGATACACCCATCTGGGTGGAAGAAGGACAAGCATTCCATTTATTCAATTGAACTCCTTCTATGACCATTACAGTCTCCGGGGGAGCCTATGACCCTACCATGATTGTCACCTACTCCGCTTACCTTTTCCCCATAGGTACTTCTGGTACCTAAGGCCCAGAATAAATAAGGGCCGCTTAGGTAGGGTTACACCCTACCTTCAGATCAGGGCTTAGCTCTAGATCAGTGGAAGTGCCAGTAGATGTTTAATTGACCATGTTGGTCACTAGGTGGTATATTACACCTCTGTTACTTGTTGGTCTATGTTTGTCGTTTTGCTGGTGTTGTTTTGTATGTCAAAGAGTCATCGAGTTTACACAATATAAAATACAGTTACAAGCCTCAGTATGGTTTGGGGGGCACCCTGGGGATCAGGAAGCCAGGCATTAAACAATACAATGATCCTATACAATGAATGCCCCGGGTTGAAGTTATTGTCCCTTAATATCAAGGGTCTTGCCTCGCCATTAAAAAGATCTAGGGCATTAGCTTATATCAGAAGGTCAAAATCGGACATAGTTTTCCTCCAAGAAACGCATATGAACCCTGCTGAACATAATAAATTGTCTAAATTAAGTAGGGGCAGGTGTTCCATTCTTCTTGTAAAGATGGCAGACGAAGAGGGGTAGCTATTATTATATCTTCACACACTCCATTTCAAATGGAGGCCACCTGGTCCGACCCAGAAGGCCGACTGATAATTGCCCAAGGAAAATTAATGATACAGAGGTAACACTTGTGAATGTTTACCTCACCGGGCATTACAGTCCCAAAACTGAGGCCTTTACTGGACAAGATAGTTCAGAAGACTAGAGGCATTCTCCTGATGGCAGGTGACTTCAACCTAACTATGGACCCCGGTTGACTCCACCAGTAGGAGACCCCAGAAGCAAACGCCACCCAAAAGTTTTCAGCAAATTTGTATCGGAGATGGGCTGGTGTGATGTATGGTGGAAATTGCACCCAAATACAAGAAACTACTCCTATTATCTCTTGGTGCATCATACCTACTCCCGAATAGATCATGCATACACCCAAATAGAAAATCTAGGCACCATACAGGATGCCCAATTGGGAGATATATCTATCTCGGACCATGCACCCTTGACAACTCACTGGGATCTGGGCCTACAGCTAAAAAACACGCAGTGGCGACTAAACCCATTCCACCTGCGGTCAAAAAGTTTCAGAATTCCTCTCAGAAAGAATTACAGAAATCATAACAGATAATCCCCTCACGACTCTACACCATCGGTACACTGGGACACAATCAAAGCAGTCCTTAGAGGACATATAATTAAATATACTGACGGAATTAGGGAGGCAGCGCAAGGAATATAGGGCCAAACTAGAGGACACCCTTCATTTTCTTCAAATGGTGCACCAACAGGGAGATGAGTCAATCCTACCCCAGTTACAGCAAACCAAACGGGAGTTGGATGCGTTAGTTCAGCAACAAACTGAAATTGCCTTAAGCTTCTTGAGGCAACGATTTTATGAAGTAGGCCCACGAGCTACGTGTTTGCTCGCATACCAAGCGTAAACAAAGAAGGGTGCAACAATTGCATCCATCAGGCATCCCGAGGGGCCAACCGCTCTCCCAACTACACGACATAGTGGATGCCTTTGCAGCATTCTACAAAACCCCTACACCTGAGACTATGCCATCTGCAAAGCAGATGAGGAATACTTGACTCAATCTCACTACCATCACTCACTGAGGCACATAGGAAGCCCTGATGGAACCCATCACGGAATCGGAGGTAGCTCAGGCTATAGCCAAGGCTAAATCACTGAAGGCCCCTGGCCAGACGGTTACGTCCCGGAGTTCTACAAGACTGCTAAAACCCAGACTGTCTCTTTACTCCTCCGGTCTTCAACTTGTTCTGGAGGGGAACCCCGCTCTAATCGTGGTCCCACGCCACAATCTCAGTGATACCCAAACCAGGTAAGAACCCCAAAATTGTGCCTCCTACAGACCCATATCTGTACTCAAACAAGATTACAAAATATTTATGAACATACTAGCACACCGCCTAGACCAGGTACTTCCCTATTAACACACAAAGACCAAAGCGGGGTTCAGTTAGATCCACCACCTGGATAGTATCAAACGATCCTTATATATAGTGCACCAGATGCAAGAGACTAGGGAACCGACAGTATTAATAAGCCTTGATGCAGAAAAGGCCTTTGACAGGGTTACCTGGCCCTTCCTGTATTTAACTTTAAACAAATTTGGATTTCCTTCCCTTGTTCAAACTTTTCAGAACATATACTCAGCCCCAAGCTTGTGTGAAAGTGAATGGGCATCATTCTAACTATTTTCAACTTCAAAGGGGTACCCGTCAGAGGTGTCCTCTATCACCCCTGCTGTTCGCCATAGTCATCGAACCCTTGGCGCAGCAAATCTGGGAATCCCAATGAATCCAGGGGACCAGGATAGGCGATACTGAACATCCATGCGTCTTATATGCGGACGACATACTCCTGTATCTCCAGAACCCTGACCAATCGATCCCTGCTGTGAGACAGGTCTTGGACTCTATGGCTTGGTATCAGGTTACAAACTTAATTTTACTAAGACGAAATCCTCACCTTTCATTAAGCCCCTACACAGAATATCCGAGATGCCTTACGGGCAGATGGGACTTGCAGAAGTAGAAATACCTTGGCATATACATACCAAAGGACTCCACAAAATACTATAAGCAAAACTATGAACCATTTATTACACAACTAAAACAGGACTTACAGGCCTGGGCCACCCTGCCTCCTAGCCTATCCAGGAGAGTAGACCTAATCAGAATGATAACCCTACCGAGAGCCTTATATCTATTTCAAAATATTCCTCTATACATACCATTAAAAACTTTCCATGAAATAAATCGCCTAATAAGGAATTTTATATGGCTCACCAAAAACCTCGGGTCCGCCTAAAGATACCTCCCTCCCACGTCAATACAGTATAGCACTTCCTGACCTAAAGCTTTACCAACAGGCGACTACCTCACACATATAATGACCCGACAGACCAGAACCTACACCCCACACTGGCTAGAAATAGAAAACCCTGTTACATGATCAGGCCTTCTTAAGGGCCCTATACCGGCAAGAACCGGAGAAAGAACCCAACAGATCCCTAATCCCTGGTTAGCAGCGCATTTAAAAACTGGTTTTGCTTAAAAATCCCAACGACTAGTGCCTTATCAAGCACTCATCTGACCGATCTAAGCCTAACTGACTTCCCCTAACAATATAGACAATGGTTTCATTAAATGGAGAGGCATGGGTTAAAATATTTGCTGCAAATAGTGACACAAGGCAATATCTGGACCTACACAGAGATTCAGAGAAAATTTCACCTTCCACACAAAGATTTTACCGCTACCTTCAACTACGCCACTATATGGAAGGTCTCCCATGAACATTGTGGAACCGGAGGATATCCGGCATTGATTCAATGCCAAATACAACTAAACAGTACAGGAGGCAAGACCACTTGATTTCCCTGTACTATCAAACCCTTAATTCACAAGAGAAGCCCTCACTGAGGACATCCGATACACAATGGTCACAGGAAACAGGACATCAGCCTCTCTGGAGGAATGAAGACAGGCATGCAGCTTTTCAGCCCAGGTTACAGGCTCTCATCAGTGGCGAGAATTCGCCTGGAAAGTCTTGATGCGATACTTCGATCTCCAGTGGTCACAAGACACTACTCCCCAAACAACACAGCAGAGTGCTGAGGCAATGCGGAGAACCTGAGGCTAACCTATCTCATGTTTTGTGGATGTGCCCAACCCTCCAAGTGTTCCTCATACAGCTTGAAGCTCAGCTGCAAGAATTGATAGACCCACAACTCCAACTGACCCTGGAGATGTTCCTGTTTCTTAATTTCCCCAAAACACATAGAGGCCCTAATACCAGATACCTGCTTTCTCTGCTCCTAACCGCGGCAAAAGCAATCACTAGACAGTGGTTAACAACAAAAATCCCTTCAATTCAAGACTGGTGGGATATCACGAAACAGATTTATAATATGGAGAAAATAACACATAACCTAAATGAACAGGAAGAGAAATTCAACACCAGATGGACACGCTGGCAAATATACTACATGTTGAAAGACCCTACCTTTATACCCTAAGGAACCTCAACTTAGGAACTTGCCAAGAATCACAAATAGAGAAGGTGGAGGATTGCATCCCGGTGCCCCTAGCCTGGCTCCCCGGTCCCTCGTGGGTAGCCGCCCAACATAAATTGGCCCACCGGAATCGGTCTGGGCAAGGAGGGACTCGAGAGGACGGTTACTTGGAAAAGAGCGAATGTGGAACCAAATGATCGTTACAGTTAGATTGTAACCCGAAATGGGAGATGAAATAAACAAAAACCATATATTGCTTTCCCACCCCTTTCTGGGGGTAGGGGAGACCATCAGGGGACAACCGGCGTCATGACACCTGAGAAGAACAGTCCTGCACAAACCGGCTCCCGCTCCATGGGGGCCAGTACGCACTTGTTTGGTATCACCAACAGAAGGGCTGATTTGAGAGTTGCTTATGGCTCCTCAAGCCCTAAATGAGAGCCCTAAATGTTAACTTCTTAGACCCGGTGGCTGAAGGCACGGTCCAATTTGTATCAGCACTAGACAGAGAACTGTAAAATTGAATGATACACCCGCTGTGAATGAATTTCATAGTGCTGTTATAACTGACTGTATAATATGGAACCTATGAGTGTTTTATAAGTGTGTGAACATTGGTGACTTATATGTATATAAGTTGAAAACTTAATAAAAGAAGAATTATAAAAAAAAAAAAAGAAAATAAGCTGGGTGGGTACAGTATAGGAGAATGGGGTGAGTCTTAGGGCTGACAACCCTAATGCCTCTTGATCTGTGCAGGGTGTGGGGGGTGTTGAGTTGGAAACCCTAACGCCACATTTCCCTACTTTGTCACTTTAACCCTAACTGATGCATTAATGAAGTTTTTGCAATTTTTCCTTACTTTTGAAATAGTATAATCAAATCCTAATTTGCTTTTGGAAGTGCAGGGCCCTCTAGATGCTGTGCTCCCATTCCTGCACAGATGCAATATAAATAGAGCTGTGGAAGCACAGGGCCTCTGGTCCCTGGGCGCCCATTTATAGGACAAGAGTGATGAAATTGTCAGCATAGCCATGTTATTACCCCACCTGATGCACCCAGAACAGAAAATATTCAAATCCCACTGAAACATACATCTGCTAACTGCAACACCATTCTCCGCTACAAGTGCGAAAACACATTTCACCCAGGATTTGAAAAATGACAGAAGTGACATACTGTATAAGACCAAATATTCACTGTCTTTCTATTTTCACTGTATTTGCTGGTTTCATACTAGCATGAAAATAAAAGACTGTGAATATTAGGTGGACAGTGTACAATAGCAACACTAGTGTTCCACCAGTGAAAATACAATGGAGTGAATACGTCTGGTGTGTTGAAGTGATAAATATAAATGGAGTGAATTTAAGGTGTTATACAGTACATTTGGTGGGGTAATAGCAAGTCTATGATGAAAATTTGGTGTAAAATATTTTACATTTACAATGTTATGAGTGTAGCATGTAGAATTACAACGTGAATGGTCATAACTCAGCCATTTTAGTGACATTTTACCCAAAATTTTCAACATGGCCTTTTGGAGACCCATCTCATGAACAATATGACTGTCATTATGCAAATCCATCTGAAAGGTGAATTTGCCAAGCAACCGTGAAATCATCTTTTTGGGCAGGAGTTGCAAAACAACAGTCATATTGTTAATAAGGTGGGGTCTCCAAAAGATTAATATTGTTGAAAATTTTGGGTCCAAAATCTCTAAAAATGGCTGAGTCATGCATAAAAGTTGAAACCCCCATTGAAATGGATTGAAACACATTTACCTTAGTTTCTCATATTGCAGTCACAGGTTCCAGCAGCAAGATGTGTCTTCGATCAGGAGAGTGGATCTCAAACCTGGGACCTCTTCAGGTATGTGAGGGTGTGTGGGGTGTCACGGGGGTTGGCGAAGTGAGTGCACAGTGAGTGGTCGGGTGGGGGTGCGGGTGTGATTGGTGATGGACTTTTTACAGGTTAAAGCAAACAAAAAACATTGAGGGATGGTTTCTTAGTTTCAGGATATGTAAAATACACAAAGAGGCAGCTACTAACTACTAACAAAAACAAGAAATAAAATATGGGATCAGAGGGTTGGGGTGCCACTAGACATCAGTTCCAAACAGAGCTGCTCGGGTGAGACTGGGTACTCTGTGACAATTACACAGTCAATAGCAAAAAAAGTCACAACATTTACCTTTATATATCCTGATAATAAAGTACTGTCCAAATGGATACGTATTCAGTTCCAAAGTTGCATTTATTCAAGGTGCAAAGGTGCAGAAGGCAAACAAAGACAGCCACAGCAGTGGAGAGCAGCAGAAAAACACCTGGGCCGAGATATTCCAGACTGCGCCAGGCTGGGGTGCAAGCCTGGGTGCAGTGCAGCGGATGTGCCAGGGGTGACCTGGCAATATTCAACAGTGCTGTACCATGGCTCAGCACCGTTGAATATGGCACTGTGGCCACCACATTGCACATGGCACAGTGGCACTGCGCCAGTGCAAGTGGCAACAAGGAGCAGGGGATGCGCCAGTGCAAGTGCGGATGCGCTAGGCACAGGAACCATGATATTTAATGGTGGTAATGCAAATGGTGGCATTATGCATGCAAAGGCACAAATGGGGCCACTTTCTTGTCATTATGGCCCCATTTGCAAGCAGGTGCACTGATCCCCAGTGACTTGTGCTTGGCACTCTGCCAGGCTGCATCTGTCGGGACTAACACCCCTGCCCCTCAGTGGCAAAGCACCCCAATGCCTGATTGCGGGCTTTGTACAGCTTCATAATATCCCTGGTGGTCCAGTGGACCAAATCCAGCCCGATCACAGGCTTTGTAAAATAACATTATCCCTGGTGGTCCGTGGACAATCCAGCCCGATCGCGGCTTTGTAAAATAACATTATCCCTGGTGGTCCGGGGACAGAATCCAACCCGATCGCGGGCTTTGTAAAAATAACATTATCCCTGGTGGTCCAGTGGACCTGCTCCCCAGCCGATTGCGGGCTTAGTATAGTATTGTATCCCTGGTGGTCCGTGGACTGATCCCGGCCTGATCGTGGGTTTAGTTGAAATAAATCTCCCTGATGGTCCAGCAGTAGCCCCTCCCACCTGCCCACTCGGACCTGCCACCCTGCTCCCCCAGTCAGCGGCAGGTGGCAGCTCCTCACCTGCAAGCCGCCGCCGCCACCCACTGACAGCGTGATATAGTACGGCTGGCGTTCCTTGGTTCGAGCAGCATGGGCCAATGGGCATGCAGACCATACTATACTGCACAGTCCTGATTGGACTGTGAGTACTGTACGGTCTGCACACCCATTGGCCCACACTGTGGACTCAATGGGCATACAGCCGCATTGTATGCTGTCAGTCAGCGGGCAGCTGAGCAGCTGGTGGGCGGGAGCTGCCACCCACTGCTGACTGGGGGAGGGTGGTGGGTTTGAGGGCGGGTGGGGAAGGGCACCGCTGGACCACCAGGAGATTTTATTTCAACTAAGCCCACGCTGGCTGGGATGGGTCCACTGGACCACCTGGGAAATTTAATTTCAACTATGCCAGTGATCGGGCTGGATCAGTCCACTGAACCACCAGGATAGGTTTATGTACACTACGCCCGTAATCAGGCTGGGGAGCAGGTCCACTGACTACTGGGGATACATTATTTGAACTACACCTGTGATCAGGCGGGGGTATGGTCCACTGGACCACCAGGGATTTATCATATTTACAAAGCCCATGATCAGGAGTGGGGGTGCCCGATGCCAGGCCTGTGACTCAGGTGGTCAGGTAACTTACCCACAGCAGGTGACTGCCATGTTGCCTAGCAACACAGCAGCCAGCCTGTGCGTGTCCCCTGCCATGTTCCTACCTTTTTGGGCACATCTCTGTGCCCCCTGTGCAGCTCAAGGTGGGTGTGTGCCTGCATATGTGCTGCACATCCCAGGCTGCTTATCGGGATGTGCCACATATGCATGGGCACGCCTCCCACACTGCACTGCATATTATTGGTGCGCCCGCGCATCGGGATTTCTGCATGCGCAACATCCCCTTTTGAATATTGCACCGACACATCAGTCGGTTGTGCATGGCACAACACTGTTGCACCACGCAACCCTTTGAATATCCCAGCCCAGATGTTTTACCAATTACTGGCTTTTTAAAGGTGGTACCCTCATTGTTTGGGTTTTTATAGTAGCTTACATATGTGTGATCAAAACCAATCAAGATACACACAGTCAATTCATGAGTGATAAAAAAACAGTACTTCTGTGTAACCAGCCCCATATTCAAACACCGAGAACACAAACCACCAGAAAAATATAGGGAGGATGGGATGGGGTGCCACTAACACGAGTAATGGAAAAATAAAATATAGGGATCAGAGGGTGGGAGTGCCACTAGACACCAGGGAAAGAAATGGGACAGAGGGTACCACTAACACCAACAAAATAAAAGAAAAGAAATGTAGGAATTGAGGGTGTGGAGTGCCACTAGACACGAGGGAAATTATTTTGATTACAGGGACAGTGATCGAAGGTGGGGGTGTCACTAGACACAAGGGGAAATGGGGCAGGGGTATTGGAGGGTGGAGGCCACTAGACACCAGGTAAAAACATTAGCTTACTAGGGAGGACAATTGAGGACAAGCAAGGATTCTTGAGTGATAAAAAGGATCCTTTTTGTGACTCATGATATGAAAAAGAATTTTTTTATATCACAATGAAAAAGGATTCATTGCATTAAAAAAAATTCAAGGGCATATTTATAACTTTGAAGTGCAGATTGCACCTAATGGGGTCCCGATCAGCCAGCTAGGTGCGGTGTCACTCAGGATGTCATTTTGTGGTTTTTGAAAGCGTTTTATTTTGAAAAAAAACAATGGAAAACAAGATGGCGACTCACAAAAAGATTTGTTCTTCACAAAAAGGAATGGATCTCGTGAAAGCAAATCCTTTTTTGCAAGGTCAATCCTTGGTCAAACTTTATCCCATTAATTTGGAAAGGAAATTCCTATTAAAAACAATGGGAAATAAAAATTGAATAACTGCAACAGATTATATTTTCACCAAACAAAGCATGGCAGTTCTGTTACCCAAGCTGATTATACCATAAAAATTACACCAAAATTCCACACTGTCTGGATGCAAAGCGATGAGGAAAAAAAAAAATGCTTACATTTAAGGTTTTAACACTATCCAGATCTCAGAATCTTACATCTAACCAGAAAGAAATCGTTAATATC
Organism: Neoceratodus forsteri; assembly: GCA_016271365.2. NCBI lineage: Eukaryota > Metazoa > Chordata > Ceratodontiformes > Ceratodontidae > Neoceratodus > Neoceratodus forsteri. The sequence continues at coordinate 97,495,576 of JADMNL010000023.1, read as the reverse complement.
AAGAGATCTACCCACAGGACAGTGTATACCAATTTGTTTGCAAATCCATTAAAGGGTTGCAAAGTTATTAAAGTGTAAAATTTGAGGTTTAACATTAAACAGGCTACTCAACTAACTATATATATATAAATATATATTAGGTCGATTAATACTACTATAGTTAGGGTTGAGGGCCACTTACTACTAAAGTCAAAAGTTTGGACATTAATAACTTTGGACCCATTCAATGGATTTGCCTGAAATTTGGCACATGTGTCAGGGCACAGTAGATCTCTTGATTTGCCAAATTGTGTTTGTGTCAGAGTGCTGGTCTTGGTACGAAAGCGCTGAAAATGCAAAATTATCCATTTTGAAGGCACCTTTTGGCATTCTTAATGTGGTCCTGAACAACCATCATGTGGTTTTCGCTCTGCAAGATGGTTTGTTTGAAAGAGCTTTGGTGGCTGAACATGCCGCTTTTTGTTTGGTGAAAAATATTAAAGCGTTCAAAAGTTATGGCACTTTTAAGTTCCCATTATTAGTCAATGGAAAATTTGCATGTATAACTTACGATCAAAGAATGGGGTTCTGACCATCTGGTCTCACCTGGCATCAATGAATTTGCAGCCTCATGGTTCAAGAATCTTTTTCCCAAGGAATTTTCAAATTTTGACGCATGAGGTCCGCCATCTTGTTTTCAGTTTTCCAATCATACAAACACAAATATCTCGGCTCAGGGTCACTTCTAAAGTAAAACTTGATGGGTTTTACTCAGGGACCCTGATCTATCAAGCCATGGCTTTGGTTTAATCCAAATCAGGCAAAAAATAGAGTTATAAGCTTTTAAAATCTTAATTTTTGGCTCGCTTTATCTTTGATCGCGAGCCTGCAAATTCTTTGATCGTGAGATTCTTTGATCACAATCTTGTATCGTGACCTAAAACACTAATATCTTGGCTCAGGGTGGGCTAGGGACACAAATGAGGGCTTGTTTTGCTCAGAGGGTCCGTTCTGCCTAACCATGCCATTGGTTTGGTTCAAATCGGTGAATGAATCGTGTTTCACCCTTTTTTATTCTTTGATAGTGAGCCTGCAAATTCTTTGATCATGAGGCTGCAAATTCTTTGATAGTGAGAGTCTTTGATCGCGATCTTGCATAGTGAGCGAGGGACAGATGGCCGTATTTAAAAATCTTTTTCTCAGCCCATGGGTTCCTAGGAAGTCAAATGAGGGTGGGTTTTACTCAGGAGGCCGTGTTCTGTCAAACTATTGTGGTGGTTTACTGCAATTCCTCCAATTTTTGATTTATTAAATTTTGTATTCTTTGCTCGTGAGCTTGCAAATTCTTTGATCGTGAGGCTGCTAATTCTTTGATTGTGAGATTCTTTGACCGCGATCTTGCATTACGAGCGAGGACAAGATGTTGAATTTAAAATTAAATTTTCTTAGCCCAGGGTGTCCTAGGAAGTCAAAGAGGAATAGTTTTACTCAGGGTTCGTTCTGTTGAACCATGGCAGTGGTTTACTGCAATTGCTTCTATTTTTGAATTATTACATTTTTGTTCTTTGTTTGTGAGCCTGCAAATTCTTTGATCATGAGATTCTTTGATCATGATTTTTGATCGCAAAATAAGGACAAGATGGCCAGATTTCTTATAATGGAATAGATAGGGAAATTTTGCCAATCTTTGACATTGAATATCTCAGAAATGGTTTGGTCTTTTACTTGAAATTTGAGGGAGAAAGACAACATCCCACAGATGTGCCTTTTAGTGGATTGGTCAAAAATATTACAGGGCGGCAAAGCTAAGACACTATGAAGTTGGCAATTTTTCCCATAGGATAACATTACGGCATCTGCCATATTACAGGAATTCTTTGCCGCTCTGCTGGAAAATAACAGTTTGGTCTTTTGGGCTGCAATTTGGAGGGAAGAAAGCCAACATTGTACAAATGTGCCTTTTGGTGGTTTGAGAAAAATATTGCTGGGTGGCAAAGTGACAGCACTCAATTTGATGATTTGTCCCATAGGATAACATTATGGCGTCCGTCGCGTCTTTCAGGCCAGTATCTCAGAAATGGTGTGAGATACAGACTTTTTTTTAAATGCTTAGCCCCCAACTGGGGAGCTAAGCAAAAACTAGCCAGGAATGTAATAATTCATACAACATTTTAATTTTTTCCTAGGTCATACGGTTCCTGAGATATAAGCAATTTAGTATTCCAAGTCTTACTTTTCTGCTCTGAAGTCAATTATAATGCATACATTCTTTGTTTTCAATTAGTTTTTCAATGCAGTTTTGGGGAAAAGAAGGGTGTGCCCTTTTGTTACTGTGACAGCTAGCGTTTCAAGTTGCACTTCTGTTACCATTGCATCACCGTTCCGTCGCCGCCCGTGTCAAGTAACGGTTTGCATTTTCATATGCACTTGCATTTCTGTTTCTGTTGTCTTTACTGTTGCTGTTACTGTTACCATTTATGTTTACTATTGCAGTACCATGACCTTATGTGTAGCAGTTTGTGTTTTCATATACGCTTGCATTTCTGTTTTTGTTGCCTTTATTGTTGCTGTTACCATAACCATTTGCATTTACAACTGTGGTTTCCGTGAGTGTGTGCGTTACAGTTTGCGTTTTTAAATGCGTGCTCGCGTTTCTGTTTAATTAGGTGTTATTGTTGGTGTTACTGTTACCATTTGCGTTTACAATTGTGGTACCGTAAATGCGTGTGTTACCAGTTGCGCTCTGTATGCACTTCTGTTTGATGTCTCCGTCTACGTAACTGGTTCAGCGTCACTTTATGCCTGTGTTTCTATTAAGTTTGCTTTGCCATTTATGTTTGTTTTGCCATGTGCATTACTGTTGCTGCTTGCATTTGCTTTGCAGTTCTATTACTGCGTAACATGACATCAAATGGCGGGAGCTATGGGCCCTTGGGCCCCACGCTGCCGCCACTGAATTCCTTTCATTATTTATCATCCTCATTCTCAAAAAAAGTGAAATTAGAGGCAAAAACTCTGTTTAATGCATCAGTTAGGGTTGTTCCACAGCAAAAGAGCTAGGAAATTCAGGGTTGGGGTTGAAAGCCCCTTGGACCCC